>CM055119.1:360497869-361222869 GCA_029206835.1 Rana muscosa | reverse complement strand
TTGTATTGGCTTAACATGTTACAATGAATTCTCATTGAGATTGTCTGTCAGAGTGATCATTCAGTGAGGAAGTTCACTAGCTCCCAGTCATAGGATCTCACAGGCTGTGCACAGGAGCTGAGTAGAAGGAGATACAAAAAGATAAGACAGTGCAAGGCATACAAGACACATCCTGTGTACAGAGGAGGGGGTTTAATAGATGTTTGTAAGATGCCCAAGGTAGGTAACTGGTTATAGACCATAGGTTCAAGTAAAGCCAACTCAACTTTTACAGTTTAAGGCCTTCTCAATATTTTCAGTTTATAGACCATAGGTTAAAGTAAAGCCTACAATTTTTTTTCAGTTTAAAGACCATGGGTTTAAGTAAGGAATACATACATTAACTTGTTGGAACAATAGGTTTAGGTAGTTTTAAGTGATATTAACTTACTAAATGTTTTTACGGTAAGTTGGTAAAACTTAATTTCCAAATTTATTTGATATATGTTTGAAGGTTTTTATATAATAATACAATAACATGTTTTTTTTTTAAAAAAAGGAGTAGTTTCATGAAACAGGCTTTCAAAACAAATGAACATTTATTATTTATAAAATGTTACAAATGTAATATTATTAAAGCAGCATCAAATGTAAATGTAAACATTATTTAAAAAAAATGTAACACATGTAACATACAGTATATCTGTAAAGAACATTTTAGGAAAGTAATTTGCACTTTAAAGTGTGAACTTTTGAAGATAGATTCTACACATCTAGCTCTAAAAAGATCTTCTGAAAAACCCCAAATATATATTTTAGGGTTTTAAGCTAGCTCAGGTTAAAAGCATAAATGAGTCCCATAAGAAATACACATGCTTGGGGTACATCAGAGATTCCAGTGAGAACCTCTACTCCCTCAATAACTATCCCCAAGGTGGTACTGTTTTCATCAGTAACTTTGTGGATAACAAAAATATTCAGGATCAAGGTAAATAGGTCTTCTTGGATCTGTGAGACATCCTCATCATCCAGGTCCTGTGGAAACAAAAAACAGGGAGAAGCAAATGCAGTTTCAGTGAAGCAGCAGATGTGATGGCTAAAGGCTCGTACACACTATAAGAAAATCGTGCATACATTTTCATTCAAAGAATTTTTGTATGATTTTCGTATAGTGTGTATACAACTTTCGAAAGCCGATTCAGACTTTTCGTACGAAAATTCCCGAAGGAACAAACTCCAACATTTTTCTCGTGCGGGAACAGAAAGAACGATTTTCGTTTAACCACTTCAGCCCCAATGACCAGGCCATTTTTTGCGATACGGCACTGTGTCGCTTTAATGCTGTACCCAAACAAAATTGACTTCCTTTTTTCCCACAAATAGAGCTTTCTTTTGGTGGTATTTGATCACCTCTGCGGTTTTTATTTTTTGCGCTATAAACAAACAAAGAGCGTCAATTTTGAAAAAAACACAATGGGGTTGATTTACTAAAGACAAATCCACTTTGCACTACAAGTTGGAAGTGTAATTGGAGGTGCAGTCGCTGTAGATTTGAGAGGAAGATCTGAAATGAGGGGAAACTCTGCTGATTTAATCATCCAATCATATACAAGCAAAAATGCTGTTTTTTATTTTCCTTGCATGTCCCCCTCAGATCTACAGCGACTGCACTTCCAAGTGCACTTGTAGTGCAAAGTGGATTTGCCTTTAGTAAATAAACCCCAATATCTTTTACTTTTTGCTATAATAAATATCCCAATTTAAAAAAAAACAAAAAAAATCTTTTTCCTCAGTTTAGGCCGATACGTATTATTCTACATATTTTTGGTAAAAAAAATCGCAATAAGTGTATATTGATTGGTTTGCGCAAAAGTTATAGCGTCTATAAAATAGGGGGTAGATTTATGGCATTTTTATTATAATTTTTTTTACTAGTAATGGCGGTGATCTGCGATTTTTATCAGGACTGTGGACAAATTGGACACTTTTGACACAGTTTTGGGACCATTGACAATTATACAACAATCAGTGCTATAAAAATACACTGATTACTGTATAAATGTCACTGGCATGGAAGGAGTTAACACTAGGTGGCAACCAAGGGGTTAACTGTGTTCCCTAGGTGTGTTCTAACTGTGGGGGGATAGGACTGACTAGGGGAGGAGAGAGATCGGTGTTCATACTTAGTATGAACACACAATCTGCCTCCTCTCCCCTGAGAGAACAAGTATTTGTGTGTTTACACACACAGATCCCGGTTCTCACTCTGTCACGAGCGATCCCGGGTGAGCGCCGGGCACTCGCATTGGCTCCGGGCACACGCTGCGGCCGCGCCTCATACAGCGTCTTAACCTCCCTGGCGGTATGATTCTGTCAGATTTTAGGTGCTGAAAGCGGTACCATTATTCTGCATGGAAATTTGGCGTTTTATATTGCAGGCCTGTAATTCTTAGGAATAACTCACTTAAATCTGTCCAAACCAGAGTCTAGTAGACATCCCGGGTATGATAAAGTTCAAAAAACAAAATTATACATTATAATAAAATAAATAACTATAAAATTATAACAAATAATATAATAATAATAATAAAAGTGTTTTTCAGTGTTTGATGACGAATTTCCCCACAAATCGCTATCGCTCAATTCTGCGAGTGATTCTAATTTATTATCGCTGTTTTTTAGCTGGTCTAAAACCACTTTTGACATAGAGGGACACTTTTTGGTTGCTATGGACAATCTCCAGTTTCCAGGCAGAAAAAAAAAGTTTTTATTATATAAAAGTGCATGCAGGACACTGGGCAGACCACTAGGGACAATGGGGGTGTGTAATTATTACATACAGTACTGTAATCTGTAAGATTACAGTATACTGTATGTGTACTGTGTTTTAACTTTTTTGAATTTGGCGCCGATCTCCATCCCCGTGCGTCGTAACGTCGCAGGGAACGGAGCTCGGCGGCATTCGGCAGTGTGTGAATCGAGCGAGATGACGGCTCGATCACACAGCGGGGAAGCATCGCAGGATCCAGGGGACAAGGTGAGTAACTCTGCCTGGATCACTGCGACGCAGCCTGAGTCTGGCTCGGGGTTACCGCTTTTGGTGCTGAAATTTAACCCCGAGCCAGACTCGGGAATACCGCTAGGAAGGTTAAAGGGCTGACGTATAGCTATGGCGGCTCACCTGGGCGAGCCATTCTGCCGTAATATAACTGCGGCGGCCGGTCAGGAAACAGTTAATTGTACCTTTTTGTTCGATTTTCATACAAGAAAAATCAGAAAAGAAAGACTGTGCATGATCAGAAACAATAAACAAAAAAAAGCCTTTGTCGTACGAGAATTTTCATTCATGGGTTTTGATTTGCTGTGCAACAATGAGGAAAATCGGACGATCGTTGGCCTGATTTTCCTATAGTGAGTACCCCACTTAAGTTAGCCATTCACTACCGAATGCAGTGCTGCAAATCCGCTTGCACCACTGGTAAATTAGCACTTGCAGAGCAAGAGCATTTAGTTGCCGGGTTAAGCTACAAGATGGCATCCTCTATAACATTATTACTGTTTACAAAAATCGGAAAAGTACATTATCACTATAAGTACACATAAACATATTGTAGCACAATAAATATTTTGTAACTTAAACCCTTGATTTGGTAAAACTATTTTATTGTTGGCAGAAGACCTGAAATAAAACCTGTTTCTAAAAGACACAATCCTCCTCCATTGTGATTTTAAATTCACAGCCTTGGCATAGCTTTATGAAGTTGGCACCCCATAATATGTTAATAAAAATATACCATTTCTTTGTTCTGTGTTTGTGTTAAGTTGTGCCGCAAAATTTTACGTTTCTGACGGTTTGGTTTTGAAGTTATTGCACATTAACTTTAATATTATGTGACCTCAAGCCCCACCCATTTTGCACCCCATGTTATTACATTTTAAAAACAAATATACCATTTGTTTGTGCTGCGTTTGTGCCACTAAAACAAACGTTTATGCCGGTTTAGTTTCAGACATTATAGTTAATGAAACCCTGCTCACTTTGCACCCCATGTTATTAAATTTCAAAAACAGTTATACCATATGTTTGTGCTGAGTTTGTGCTTCAATAACTGGTATTAGTACTGTGTAAATCATGAGCCAGGGCTAGACATGTGCACTACCTAAAAATTTGTTTGTTTTAGTTTCATTCGTTTTTCTTTGTTTTCGTTTTCCGGGTCATTCGTTATGATTGCAATTCGTAAATTCGAAAATTTGTAAAATCGTATATTTGTAAATTTGTAAAATCGTAAATTTGTAAATTTGTAAATTCGTGAATCTGTAAATGTAAAAATTCGTAAATTCGTAAATTCGTTAATTCGAAAATTCAAAAATAAGAAAGAAAATCCGAAAATTCGAAAGAATAACTAACTAACTAATAATAATAAATAACTATTAAATTATAGGTATTGAAATTTCCTTTCAAATTTGGCTGTTAGTGAACGTAACGAATACAAATTTATCCGAAGTTACAAATTATCCAAAATAATGAATGCCGCATCCAAACAAATGGAACGAAATGAAATAATAATAAATAGTAATAATAATAAAAAGTTTTTATTATTACTATTGTTATTTATTATTAATAATTTGTTTAGATACTGCATTCGTTATTTCAGATAATTCATAACTTCAGAGAAAATTTGTATTCGTTACGTTCACTAACAGCCATATTTGAAAGGTAATTCCAATACCTATAATTTAATAGTTAGTAATAGTTAAGTTATAATTAATTCGTTATTATTTCAGATTTTGGGTTTTCGGATTTTTGAATTTACGAATTTATGAATTTGTTAATTTTTCCAGCACAAGTCAGCAAGAATGCAGTGCAAACGAATGCTATCTTTGTTTTTAAATTTTAATAACATGGGGTGCAAATTGGGTGGGGCTTGAGGTCATATAATCTAAAATGTAATGCCATAACTTAAAAACTGAATAGCAGAAACATTATTTTTGTGGCATCTTGGTCGTGTTCTGCCGAACGCAGTAAGCGCAAATTTTGCGTGTCTCAACAGGTGTATACAACAGATGTATGTTGATTAATTATAAATATATTAATCGGCAAATAAAATAAACATTTTGGATGGTATGTTAAGCAACATTTAAAGCATGTGAACGATAATTTGTTTAATGTTCATTTTAACCTTTCAATGGCATTGCATAGCTTTGTAGTGACTTGGAAAAATTCTTGTCACCGGTGGCGCTCTTTTGTCTTGATGGGCCTCAAACGTATGGGAACTGCCTTGTGCAGGTTTTCAAAGTTCCAAAAGACATCAAACTAGTACAAATTACAGCATCAAAACTCGTGCAGTTGCACGTTTGGCAAACATCTGCTTCCCGCAATTTCAGTCAAATGAAAAGATAATTTTTTGAAGTAAATGTAACTCAATTAGAATATGGAATTGCACATACCTTAGAAGTTTTGTCTAGATTACTCAATATTATACATTATTTTTGTAAATGTAAAAGCTGTGTTTTAAGAACTAATGAAAATTGAGTAAGGTACTTAAAAGATCAAAGTAAATTAATTAACATTTTTTTGTTTGTTGAAAATGATAAAATCTTATGTTAAAATTACAAGCCAACAGAATCTTTTTTATCAGTGTGCAGAGTATTTCCTAGGAAATATTTACACAATTAGAAAATTGGAATTACAGTTTAGAGTTTAGTATTTAAAAAAGTTTGGCTCAGAACAGGATTTTTTATTTGTAGTGTTTATTAACTGCATATTTTCCATAGTAGTATTTGATGTTGCTATCAGTTTATACTGCGGCAATTTTAATTTCACAATTCAGGTTCTTAGAATGGCTTTGGTCACTTTTCCTCAATATGTTCACTAGCTCATTTTAATTGAATGACCTCTATTGTCTTTTTTTTACTGCAGCATAAACATTTCCTCTACCGGAATGCTTTCTCTTGGTATGTCAGAAATGATTTATGAAAATAGATTTTTGGAGAATGTAAAAAATTTACAGAATGTGCAAGATAGTATTGTTTAAAGGCATTGGATATAACATTATCACAGTATGGAAGATATACAGAAACATTTGAATAAAGTCAGCTGTCTGCAGAAACATGTATTGGTATGTTTGGTTACTACTTTAAATAAAATTTTTGAATACAAAATGTAGTACAAAAAAGATTCATTAAAAACCTATTGAGTAAAGACAAAGGTGCGAAAAGCATCATAAAATGCATCTATTATTGTTAACAAAAAGAAATGTTCACGCTAGACATGCATAAAGCCAAAGCCAAACATAAATGTAAGTACCCAGGTGCTCTATGCAGAGCGCTGAGAATGCTGGAAGTTGTAGTTTGAGATAGCAGCCATATAATGGCTACACTATAATGGTTACACTACAGATCCCATAAAGCACTGTGCAGTAGGAAAAGTGGAGGTAGTTTTTTCTCTTAGCACCGAGGGAGTTAAAGGGAGATCATCTCCGTCAGGATATTTGTCTGCCAGCTAGAGACCATACAAAAGGAGACCTGAGCCTGAGACTGGTAGTGAGGACAGCCAGAGGCAGTGCAGCACCACCCACATTGCAGCACCTGCACTACTGCAGCAGGAAGATGGAGTGTCCACTCACCCTCTGCTTCCCACCGCTGATCACTGGAGGCTTTGGGGGGACTGAGGGGGCGCACCTTCTTGAGTGAGAGGTCACTACAGCATGCTGGGGACTGGTTAGAGGGCTATTCCTCCATGCTGATACTGCTAGCAGGGACTGAGATACTGAGAGTAGGACAGGAAGTGTACCCAATCCATATCGCACCTATACTGATCCTATACCATACTTATTGCACCTATACCAACCATATACCGCATTATACTGAACCTTTACCACATCTGAACCAGATCTACCAACACCTGTGCCGAGACAATACTGTACCTATACTGTATCTATATTGCATGCAGGTTAACTGCGACTTTCGCAAAAATGCTCTTAAAGGGTCCCTACGATAGCCAGCAGAAGAACACCTCAAAGAACTACCCCATCTGTATTAATTATTTTGCAAACCCTCTTTGTTACTCTGCCTACTTCGCCACCATCCCCTTTTTCTTTTGGACAGTGCATACCCAGTCAGTCTAGGACTAGCATCGCCGCCATAAATCTGCTCTGGCAGTAGGGTTCCATCACTCGGTAGATTAAACTTTACTTCTGCTCACTTCTGCACTTGAGGTTGCCTTGCTACTGTTTATGCTGATCTGGATGCCAAATGTGATCTTATCACCATGTATGCAAAATTGTGTTAATACTTTTGTTAATCCATTTTATGGTTGCCTAGTTACAAACCATATTGGGTGACAATATATTAAAGCGTTTGTTAACCCCCCCCCCCAAAAAAAAAAAATTAAGATCCTGTTCCCTTAAAGCATGTTATACAGCACAGTGCTTGTGCTGTGTCATTTGGACCTCTGTATCACCTGAAATACCTGGCTGATCCTGCCTAGCTATGCCCTCCCCTCTGAAAACAGACCATAATAATCAGGGCTGCTGAGCCCTGACATAGTGGTCTGTTTGTGTGATTCCATCAGCCGCAGCCTGCTATCTGTCTCCTGTGTCCTTCTCCCCCCTCCTCCCCCTCCCCTCTCTATCTGTCTCTGCTCTACAAGTGCCCACCACCCCGCTCCTGTTGCTCTCATTTCACATATTACATGCTCCCATCCTCTCTGCACCTTTATAATAATTGTCCCTGTGCCTGTGTTCTGTAAAAAAAACTGTACGATTGTACCTGTATGAGCTTCACTCCCGCCGCTTAGATGATTGTCAGCGGCTCGGAGCTCTGTCTCTCCTCTCTCCCCCTCCTCCCTGGCTGACGTCAGCGGGAGGGACCGGCCCTGCCCACTGCAGCTGTGAGTCGGAGAGCCAAGGCAGGAGAGAAATCAGCTGAGTGCCGGGAGCAGAGCTCATACAGGTACAATCCCGCCGTTTTTTTTACAGAACACAGGCACAGGGACAATTATTATAATGCTGCAGAGAGGATGGCATCATGCAACAAAAGTGGTTAAAAAAACACTTTAAGTTGGTCTTTATTGCCTGGTTTGGTGCCTGTTTTCTTTGAAATAGCACTACTTTTGGGTACTAAGTATTACATTCTGTGATTTCCTGTGCTATTGTATGTTTGTACACTTAACCTGGTATGTCAGAAGGGCTTAGGTTCTTGAGAAGGTCAAGGCAAAGAACAGAGGATGCATCCTATGGGGGTAGCGCTACATGTGCAAAACACTATAGTCTACATTTATTCTCAGCTGCTTGTGCTTGCAAAAAAACATACAAGTCTTTAAAAATATTATACAAATCGCAGTGCTAAAAGTTAATTTTCTTGATCTCCAATTAACATGGAATCACCATCAGCTTCACTTAAGGAAATGGATCCGACAACATGCCTGCTAACTAAATCTGAGCAGCTGGGTTCTTATAGAGTATTTTGACCCAAGTACAAAAGCCTAGTCCAAAGCCCATTACCTCTAACACAGGGGACATGTAAACCCAGTCAACAGAGTCAAACGTCCAAAAGGACCAGGACCTGCAAAGCCGAATTGTTCGAAGGAAGTTGCAAGTGCATCATAGGTTAATCTCAGTTGATTTCCCCGGTATAAAACTGGTTTGAAAAATACTGACTAAGGAGGGTAACAACTTCATTAACCCTCCTGGCAGTAGTCTCAAGTGTGGCTCAGGGTTAAATCTCAGTACCATTAGCTGTAACCCCGAGTCACAACCGGGATTGCATTGCAGAATCCAGGTCCAGGTAACTGACCTTGTCACCAGGATCCTGTGATGTCCCCCCGCTGTGTCCCTGCCAGATCATCTGCCCTATGCTCTGTGTGCCGGGCTCCATTCCCTGCGAGTGTCGCGACATATGGGGGGGAGCCCGGTGGCAAATTCAAAAACTACAAAAAAACATAACACATACAGTACACTGTAATCTTACAGATTACATTTCTGTATCAAATCATTTCACCTCCCTTTTGTGACTAGTGCTTTGTCCAGTGCCCTACATCCAGTTTTATATTATATATACTGTTCTTTCTGCCTGGAAGCTTGAGATTGTCCATGGCAACCAAACAGTGCCCCTTTACGTCAAAAGGGGTTTTAGACCAGCTAGAAAACTGCAATAGTAAATTAGAACACTTGCAGAATTGAGCGATGGTGATTCGTGAGAAAATGTATTTAATTATTATTATATTATTATTTTTTATAATTATTTATAGTCATTTATTATGTTATAATTTATGCTTTTGTATTTCAAACTTTATCATACATGGGATGTCTACTAGACTCTTGTTTGGACAGATTTAAGTGTGTTGTTATTAAGAACTACAGGCCTACAAAAACGCCAAATTTCTATGTAAAACATTGTACCGCTTTGAGATTCAAAAATCTGACATAATCATACTGCTAGGAAGACTATCCTTGTATCCAAGACTTTGGTCAACACCTTTAAATTGTAATTTAAAAGAGAGATATGTCTGTAGATGGCACATTGTTTAGGATCCTTCCCTGGTTTAGGCAAACAAATAAATCAAGCCTAATACATGGAGGGGGGAAGGGCCTGAGTCTCATAGCTATCTCATAGCTATCTCGTTGTAGGCGTAGTAGCCCAATATGCTTTACCTTTGCAGGAAAATAAAGAGGAAGTAAAACCCATTAGGGTTTACTTCCTCTTTAAGACCATAAATAATAAACATGTTATTAGATTTCTACTCCAGGAGTATATCATGTTTGGCAGTTCTAAAGAAATAATGCATTCAAATTTAACTAGACCCATTCGATTTTAGTCGACTAAAATGTACTGGAGATTTTAGTCGACTAAAATACGACTAATGTACTGCTCTTTAAAAAGACACGTATTGCTTTTTAGAGATCAGCACAAGTGTGAATGGGCCCTATCAGACACACCCATTAGCACAAGTATCTTTACCCACTTGACAACTGGGCACATAACCCCCTTACTGCCCAGGCGAAATTTCAGGTTTCAGCACTGTCACGGTTTGAATGACAATTGCGCGGTCGTGTGACGTGGCTCCCAAACAAAATTGACGTCCTTTTTTTCCCACAAATAGAGCTTTCTTTTGGTGGTATTTTATCATTTCTGCGGTTTTTATTTTTTGCGCTATAAACAAAAATAGAGCGACAATTTTGAAAAAAACACAATATTTTTTAATTTTTGCTATAATTAATATCCCAATTTTTAAAAAAAAAAAATGTTTTTTTCCTCAGTTTAGGCCGATACGTATTCTACATATTTTAGGTAAAAAAAAAATCGCAATAAGCGTATAGTGATTGGTTTGCGCAAAAGTTATAGCGCCTACAAAATAGGGAATAGAATTATGATTTATTTTTTATTTTTTTACTAGTAATGGCGTCGATCTGCGATTTTTTTTTTGTGACTGTGACATTATGGCGGACACATCGGACACTTTTGACACATTTTTGGGACCATTCACATTTATACAGCGAACGGTGCTATAAATATGCACTGATTACTGTATAAATGTGACTGGTAGGGAAGGGGTTAACCACTAGGGGGCGATCAAGGGGTTAATATGTTCCCTGCTAGATGTTCTTACTGTGGGGGGAGGGGACTGACTGGGGGAGGTGACTGATGGTTGTCCCTATGTACAAGGGACACACCATCCATCTCCTCTCCCTGACAGGATGTGGATCTCTGTGTTTACACACAGAGATCCACGTCCCTGGCTCTGTGACAGCCGATCGCTCGTACCTGGCGGACATCGCGGACATCGCGGCCGCCAGGCACGCGCATCGGCACCCGCCTGACACAGCTTTTCCCTGATGCGCGCCCGCGTTGGCGCGCATCACGGGAGTAAATGGGAGTAAATGGGAGGACGTCCATAGACGTCCTATCAGCAATTGACGACCGCTTTGCGGACGTCTTTTTCATATGGCCCGGGCGCGAAGTGGTTACACAGACTGTATTGCCATACCTCCCAACTTTTTGAGATGGGAACGAGGGACACCTGTTATCAAATGTTTGCATACACACCCCCTGCCATGCCCCCTTAAAGGAGAATTATACATAAAAAAAGATTAGTTAACCCACAAGTGCTTTTTGTTAATACTATTATTCCTTTATACTAGTTTTGACATTCACAAATGTAACAATTAAGAAATTGGATGAAAGATTTAGCACAGGGGAAATGCATTTTATATACAACTATAGAGATCAGACAAAAATTAGGGAAAAATGAGGAGGAAAGAGGGACAGAGGGACATTGGTGCAAATCAGGGACAGTCCCTCGAAATCAGGGATGGTTGGGAGCTATGTGTATTGCAGAGAAGTGAGATGGTGTTTCTGGCCAGTTCTGTTACTGAGTGCGCTGGATTTAGTTCTATTGCTTTTTGGACTGCACAGTCATATTTAGACAGGAAAGTAGAGGTAAGATAATGAAAGCGGAAGTTGTTAGTATAATGTCTATCTGACTGCATATCTATTTCTGTGCCTTTACTACTAATAAAAGTCGTTTCTTTATTAACCCCTTGTTACTTACAAATAGCCCTAAGCAATCCGATCCTCTCCCTGCTCTGTTTATTGCCTTTTTTTTCCCAGTGAAAGTGGTAAAAAAAACACACATGCAATAATTAAGAAATACCTTAAAGTGGAACTTCTATCCCCTTAATGCTGGCCCCACCTCCCCACCAGTGCTGCCATCTTTGAAGGTCTGGTGCATATGTAGATGTGCAGAAGGACTCTGCCCGGCCTGCTCTGTGGCACTTCTGCAAAGGCGCCGAGTCTCACTGGCATGTGCAAATGGGTCCAGAACCTCCTTAACTGCACCATCCGCATGTGGGGAACCCTGCAAGTGTGCAAATGTACTGGAAGTCCCTGCCCAATTCCAAAAGCTGGGCAGAGCCTTTCAGCTCGTCTGTACATGCGTGGAATTGGGAGCAACATAATTCTCGCCTAAGCAAAAAAGGAGGAAGTGCATCACAAAAAAGGAAAAAGCACTTTAAAAAAAAAAAAAACATCAAATAATTAGTTTTTTAGGGTTAAAGTGCAAATAATTCGTTTTTTAGGGTTGAAATACACTTAATTTTATTCATAGATAATATTTAAAATGTTGTGCTTTGTTTGTTATATGCATAGTGTCAAGATCAATGAGACAAATCACAGCATACAATTTACATTTTATATCTATAGAAACACTTTAGAAAATCATCAATGGAAAACTGAAATAGAGTATTTTTACTTTTAAAATAAATACAGAATGAACTAACCCTTGAAAGACAATATCACCATAATACAGCCTTGTCCGAGCATTAAAAAACAATATGTGGTTCACCTCTGTTTCACAATTAATATCAAAGCTATTGCTGAATTAAAGCCCCAAATCCAAACTCCCTCTGGCCCCCCAGCCCTTTTTCTGGATGGATATGTAACATGCAGGGTCCTTCTTTTCTTCACCTTTTCTCCACCACTTGTTATCTAAAGATGCAGAGGGTGTGATGATGTTAACACCATTTCCTGCATCATTGTGAGTGAAGGGTGCTGTGAAGGTCCAACTTGAACCATTGTAAGTATGCATGTGCCATACCTGTGAGATCCCCCTGGAAGCTAGAAAGCACTGTAGCAGGCACCACTACTACGTTGATCCTCACTAGCTTATGGGTCTTACGCCGAACAGCTGCCTTGCTGCTTACTGAACACAGGAGGTCTCCCCCCTGGCACAGGTGACATTTAGAGAACACTTTGCATTTTCTTAATAAATACAATGGAGGTTATTTACTAAATGCAAATCAAATTTGCACTACAAGTGCAAACTACAAGTGCAACGTGCACTTGAAATTGCACTGAAAGTGCACTTGGAAGTGCAGTCGCTGTAAATCTGAGGGGTAGAGCTGAAATGAGGGGAAGTGCTGCTGATTTTATCATCCAATCATGTGCAAGCTAAAATGCTGTTTTTTATTTTCCTCGCATGTTCCTCTCGGATCTACAGCGACTGCACTTCCAAGTGTACTTTCAAGGGCACTTTGCACCTGTAGTTTGCACTTGTAGTGCAAAGTGGATTTGATTTTCGTAAATAACCCCCACTGTGTTCTTTGACTGGACAAGGTGGAGATCTTGATGTCACAGTCCCACCTCTCCACCTCATCCAAATACAGGCGGTCCCCTAGTTACAAACATCCGACTTACAAAAGACTCCTACTTACAAACAGAGGATGGCAACAGGAAGTGAGAGGAAATCTACCCATAGGAAGAGAAATTTACTCTTGTTATGCCGTATACACACGGTTGGAATTTCTGACAACAAATGTTCGATGGGAGCTTTTTGTCAGAAATTCTGACCGTGTGTAGGCCCCATCGGACATTTTCTGTCGGAATTTCCGACAACAAAATTTTGAGAGCTGGTTCTCAAATTTTCCAACAACAAGATCCGTTCTCATAAATTCCGAACGTGTGTAGATGTAATGGGAGGGCCCGTGGAACCCAGAATCTCTTGGAAAGTATGAGATACCCTTGCTTCAGCTCCCCATGCACCTCGTATGTCTAAATCACCCTATGTCCATTAGGGGCATAGGGTGACTGAGAAAATATATCTTGGACTACATAAAATGGGACAGTAATATTCATTAACAATATCTCTCAAGAAATATGAAGATGTTATCCCTTGTACACTGTGAGGGCTATGCAGGAAGTATACCTCCTTGTTTGGGCATTCCAGGAAGTTCAATTTAAGAGTCATTAGATCTCATTGTTGCTTGTGCTAATTGACCCTGCAATTGTGTGAAGGTGCATTTATGATAATGTGTATTGTAGTCTAGGACAGCAAGTCTAAGTCCTGAAAGGTCACGCCTATGAGTCACCTATGCTGTCTAAGGGATTAGTTAATGAACTCACCTGTTGTCTGCTAAAGGATGTATTGACACTCAGAATAATGTGTATTGGGGGCTTGTTATGTAACCATTGTGTGATGTTGTGGGTGGATCCGGGTCATTGTTCATGTGGTTACTGCAGTATTCTCAAGTGTATATAAAGAGCCTGTATTCCTTCCAATAAAATTCATATTCCTGTTTGAACCTCAACATAGAGCTTTGTCTCGTATTTGGGGGAGAATTATTCCTATGGGGTCTTATTCAGCTGGTTGGAGTATCTGGTAGCTGCCTTGTGTTCCGGAATGGAGTATCCTAAACGACTTTAATCCCTTTCATACACGGGATGTCGTTACAGTAGACAATTCCGACGCACAAAATTCCATGCATGCTCTGAATCAAGAACGAGACGGAAGCGCTCAGTCTGGTAAAACTAGGGTTCGTAATGGAGACACATTCGTCACACTATAACGGACTGAAAAGCACAAAGCTGAAAAACGCAAATCATCTCTCATCAAACTTCTACTAACACGAGATTAGCAAGAAGGAGCCCAAAGGGTGGCACACTTGGTATGGAACTTCACTTTTATTGTGCCGTCGTACGTGCTGTACTTGACCACATTCTTGACGTTCGCAATTTCCGACAACATTTGTGCGACCGTGTGAATGCAAGACAAGTTTAAACCAACATCCGTCGGAAAATTATCCACGGTTTTGTTGTCGGAATGTCCGATCGTGTGTACGCGGCATAAGCGTTATTATGGGAAAAAGGTACCTCCACTGATGCCTTACCACCAAGGCTTGTTTCCGTAACAACCCAAAATTTTCTAAATCCAATTGTCATTGAGACAGAAAACAAGGTGAAATCTTCTGAACAGGGGCCCAGACAGCAAAACTAATGTTACATGGGTGTTAATCCTTCCCTATGCTATCCAAAAAGCTTAAAAATATTTTATTTGGCTCGAGCTACACTTAAAAAATCTACCTGTTCCAACTTACAAACAGATTCAACTTAAGAACAAACCTACAAACCCTTATCCTGTTTGTAACCCGGGGACCGCCTGTAGAGAAAATATTGCATTCTTGTAGTAAAAGCAAAGGGGTTGATTTGCTAAAACTGGAGAGTGCAAAATCTGGTGAACCTGTGCATGGTAGCCAATCATCTTCTAACTTCAGCTTGTTCAATTAAGCTTTGACAATAAAGCCCAGAAGCAGAATGCTTTTTATGCAGAGCTGCACCAGATTTTGCACTCTCCAATTTTAGCAAATTAAGCCCAAAGTGTTCTCTGAATGGCGTTCATGCTGAGTAAGAGGCTTCCGGTGTTCAGAATGCAGCTTGGCAGACACTTGGCTTGGGACCTGGAAACTAAGTTGAGATCACTGTAGAAGTGATCCATGAGAATTCCACAGGTATGGCAGATACTGTGGGGAAAATAATTATATAATCCCCTGCAGATTTTGTAAGTTTACCCACAAAGGAATGACGGGTATATAATTTTTTATCATAGGTGCATTTTAAATGATAGAGGCAGAATATCAACCAAAAATCCAGAAAAAACACGATACAAATGTTATAAATTGAGTTGCAGTTCAGTGAGTAATGTAAGTATTTTATCGCCAAGCCAAACATGACTTAGTACTTGGTGGAAAAACCCTTATTGACAAGCACAGAGGTAAGATGTTTCTTGTAGTTGGTTACCGGGTTTGAACACATCTCTGGAGAGATTTTGGTACATTCTTCTTTACAGATGTTCTCTAAATCCTTAAGGGCTCTTGGCAACTCAAAGTTTCAGCTCCCTCCATACATTTTCTATAGGATTAAGGGCTGGAGATTGACTAGGCCACTCCATGACTTTAATTTGCATCTTCTTGAGCCCTTCCTTTGTTGCCTTGGCGGTATGTTTTGGGTCATTGTCATGGTGGAAGACCCATCCATGAACCATCTTCAGGTTCTCATCCAAGATTTTTCTTCCTCCAAATATGGCGATTCGCGTTAATGCCAAAGAGCTCAATTTTGGTCTCATCTGACCACAGCACCTTTTCCCATTCCTTCTCTGAATCATTTAGATGTTCATTAGCAAACTTCAGATGAGCCTGTACCATGCGCCTTCTTGAGGAGGGGGACCTTGCAGACACTGCAGACTTTCAATCCATGGCAGCGTATTGTGTTACCAATGGTTTGTTTGGTGACTGTGGTCCCAACTGCCGTGAGATCACTCACAAGCTCCTCCCGTGTAATTCTGGGCTGACCCCTCACATTTTTCACGATCATCCTTACCCCATGAGGCAAAATATTGCATGGAGCTCCACACCAAGGCCGATTGATGGTTATTTTGTATTTCTTCCATTTGCGAATAATCGCTCCAACAGTTGTCTCCTTCTCACCAAGCTTCTTGCTGATGGTCTTATAGCCTATTCAAGCCTTGTGCATGTCTACAATCTTATCCCTGATGTCCTTTGACAGTTCTTTGGTCTTGCCCATGATGGTGAGGTTTAAATAGAAGAAAGAGAATCTGTGGACAGGTGTCTTTTATACACATAAGGAGTTGTTGTTAGGAGCACCTTCTTAAATTGACAGGACTAATCTGTGTACCACATGAGCACATAGTGTAGCCAGTCTGTGGGAGCCAGAATTATTGTTGGTTGGTAGGGGATGTCACTGAACTGCAACTCAATTTATAACATTTGTATCATGTGTTTTTTCTGGATTTTTGGTTGATATTCTGTCTCTATCATTTAAAATACACCAATAATACCAATTATAGATCCTTCATTTCTTTGTAAGTGGCAAACTTACAAAATCTGCAGGGGATCAAATAATAATTTTTGCCACTGTACATAATTACGTTGGTCCACGATGGACCAATATAACTATGTAAAGATAACCAAATCTAAACTTCAGCTTTAAATAAGCACCACAAAATGAATACTAGCTCACCACACTAATAATCTCCCTTTAAACCGCCCAGGCTCTCAAACCAATGAGCTCACCCAAAGAGCTTGTTGATGATCCAGCCTTTTAATAGACCATTTGCTGCATTTTGTCTTTCATAATGGTGTCGAGATGTCTCACAGCGCAGTGCTAGCCTTTTCAGCAATCTATTTATCAATAACTTGAGTAATCCTCTCGACACTTGAAGAATATTTTGCTTTGAAATGAAATAATCATTCAGGAATGTGAGGAACATCCCAAGCAACAGACTATATTATATGTCTGATTGGCAGTGTGTTGTGCATATGTGCGCCAATAGTCACTTTTATGCCAGACACAATTCAAAATCTGTTTTTGTTTTGTGTCACATTGGAGGCTATAAAGAAGTCCATATTTAACAATGAGCACAAAGGTTACTGCAGGAGGACAGTAAATCCTCTGGAACCTTCACAAAAGCAGTTTTTCTTGTTAACAGTCTATGCAATCATTTCCTTCCCCCTCTTCCTCATATTACTAAGAAGAGTATGAGATAAGTGTCACTGATGTCATAGTGTTCTATAATATATCATAGTAATCTTCAATGAATTATGCTTGTTTTATTTTTGCACATTTATGTTATATCTAAATGTAGGGGCCTTTACTATGAAGTTGGACGCAATACAGAATTTAAAGAGTTCTAATAAACAGGCATGATATAAATAACCTCACTCCATGCTTAATGGTAACTCCAATCCAAAAACTAACAACAAAAAGTGAAAACAAAAAAGTGATAAACAGTGGACCCCAAAAAATTAATTTAATACTATATGGTAATAAAAATCCGAAACTAAAAAACAAAAAACACAAAATTAAAAAAAAAAACATTTGCCTTATATTTAAAGTCAATAAACAGGGATGGGAGAAAACTCAAATTAATCTCCACCTGCAATTTATCAAATCTATTCACTAGGTTCCAATCCACTGCATCTCTGGTATTTTTTTCTGCCACCTTTTTTAACAGTTGGGTCCCGGCATATCACACATAGCCAGGAAATGCTAAACAGGAGCAGCGAGACAGATTTTAACCACTTCCATACCGGGCACTTTCCCCCCTTCCTGCCCAGGATTTTTTTTATCTTTCAGCGCTGTCGCACTTTAAATGACAATTGCGCAGTCATGCTACACTGTACCCAAATGAAATTTTTATAATTTTCTTCCAACAAATAGAGCTTTCTTTTGGTGGTATTTTATCACCTCTGCGGTTTTAAATTTTTGCGCTATAAACGAAAGAAGAGCGAAAATTTTGAAAAAAAAACTGATGGGCACTGATGGGCGGCACTGATAGGCGGCACTGATGGGCACTGATAGGCGGCACTGATGGGCACTGATAGGTGGCACTGGTGGGCACTGATGGGCACTGATAGGTGGCACTGGATAGGCAGCACTGATGAGGAACTACTGACAGGCTTTTCTGAGTGGCACTGATTGGCACTTTGATGGGGCACTGACAGGCATTACTGATGGGGTACTGATTGGCACTTTTTGGGCACTGTTGTGGGAACTGATCTGCACGGATATGGGCACTGACAGGCTTTATATAGGGGCACAGGCTGGCATGTGATGGGCATTTATTTTGGGGTACTGATTGGCACATTTTGATGGGGCTGTGGTGATAATCAATGTGCTGATTATTAGCAAAGACCCCCCCCCCTCTGACAGGGAGAGCCGCCGATCGGCTCTCCCTGTCAGCATGAACCGAGGAGAGCCGTTTACCGGCACTTCTTGGTTCACGCGATGATCAGCTGTGATTGGTCACAGCTGATCGCGTGGTATGAAGCCTCTGTCAGAGGCTTCATACCACGATTGGAGTTGCTGTGTGTCAGACTGACACACAGCACCCCCGATTGCCGCGCTGCGCGCCCCCACGGGCGCACGCCGGCAGTGATATCCTGATCACGTCATATGACGTCCAGTCAGGATATCACAACCACTTTGCCGCCGTCATTCTGCTATATGGCGGGCGGCAAGTGGTTAAATATATTTATTATAATTATGCAGCTTTATTCATTAATTCCTCCCTCTGCTCCTACAGAGGACTAATATGACATAATAAAACCATAATAAAACCTTACCCTGCCCAATTCTTCTTTGTGCATCTGTTTGGAGTGAATTTCTACCTTGACTTGATTACAATCTTTCACATCTACAATGATAAATCTATCTCAGACCTATGCAAACTTGTTGCAGTTGGTTGCCCAGGATTCCAACCTCAGAGATCACAAGGAAATAGAAAAAAAATGTTTGTGCATTGATTTAGTCTAGTTGAGTCTACCTTTGTCAATAGTTGGCTTGGTAAATGTCCCCCACAGTCTGTTATTTCTGTGGAAAGAGAACTGTGATGTTCCTTTCCTTTGGTGCTTATGGTCACTAGGCTGTTCCATGGCCCCATATATTCATAACATTACCACCGCCTTCCCCATTTGGGTTTTTAGAGCGCAGTGCAGTGGCTTGAAAAAGTATTTATACCCCTTGAAATTTTCCACATTTTCTCATGTTACAACCAAAAACGTAAATGTATTATATTGGGATTTTATGTGATAGACCAACACAAAGTGGCACATAATTGTGAAGTGGAAGGAAAATGATAAAGGATTTTCCAAATTTTTTCCAAAGAAATATCTGAAAAGTGTGGTGTGCATTTGTATTCAGCCCCTTTACTGTAATACCCCTAACTAAAATCTAGTGGAACTAATTGCCTTCAGAAGTCACCTAATTAGTAAATAGAGTCCACCTGTGTGTAATTTCATCTCAGTATAAATACAGCTGTTCTGTGAAGCCCTCAGAGGTTTGTTAGATAACCTTAGGGTGGTTTTTCTCAACTCCAGTCCTCAAGGCGCACCAACAGGTCATGTTTTCAGGCTTTTCTGTTATTTTGCACAGGTGATTTGATCATTTTCACTGCCTTAGTATTTACCACAGGCGTTTCATCTGAGGGAAATCCTGAAAACATGACCTGTTGGGGCGCCTTGAGGACTGGAGTTGAGAAACACTGCCTTAGGGAACAAACAGCATCATGAAGCCGAAGGAACACACCAGACAGGTCAAGTTGTGGAGAAGTTTAAAGCTGGGTTAGGTTATAATAAAAATATCCCAAGCTTTGAACATCTCACGGAGCACTGTTCAATCCATCATCTGAAAATGGAAAGAGTATGGCACAACTGCAAACCTACCAAGACATGGCCTTCCACTTAAGCTGACAGGCTGGGCAAGGAGAGCATTTATCAGAGAAGCAGCCAAGAGGCCCATTGTAACTCATGGAGGAGCTGCAGAGAATCACACCTCGGGTCGGAGAATCTGTCCCCAGTACAACTATTAGTCGTGCTCTCCACAAATCAAATGTTCTCTAACCTCTGAGGGTTTCACAGAACAGATGCATTTATACTGAGATTAAATTAAACACAGGTGGACTCTATTTACTAATTAGGTGACTTCTGAAGGCAATTGGTTCAACTAGATTTTAGTTAGGGGTATCAGAGTAAAGGGGGCTGAATACAAATGCATGCCACACTTTTCAGATATTTATTTGTAAAAAAAATTGAAAACCATTTATCATTTTCCTTCTACTTCACAATTATGTGCCATTTGTGTTGGTCTATCACATAAAATCCCAATCAAATACATTTAAGGTTTTGGTTGTAACATGACAAAATGTGGAAACTTTCAAGGGGTATGAAAACTTCTTCAAGGCAGTATAAACTGACAGGTTCAGTTTCCAAGCTGTTGATTGCTGATTCTTTATTCATTCATTCCAACTATTTTTATTTTTATTTTTGGAGAGAGTGGGGAAGAGTTAAAATGTTTGTTTGTATTGCTGTCTGTGACCCCCATAGTAAAAAGTGTCCCTCACTTCCTACCCCTCTGACAGCAGGATATGAAATGGGTAGAGGAATTGTCACCTGGATAGAAAGAAAAAAAAAACATTGTCCAAGCCTTCCTCACTTAACTAATGAGTTTCTGTATTTGTCTGTGTTACCTTTGTAGAGATTTCCTATCACTTTCTGTCCTGTCAGGTAGTGAGTGGAAATTTGTTTATTAGGGACACTAGAATCCTGCCAGGGGCTCCCCCCCTTTTTTTCCAGAACAAAATAAATAGCTGGACTTGAACAATCACACTAGTAGGCAGGTTTTCTCATGTCTACTCCTAAATACAATATACTGTATTTTTAAAATGGGCACATAACATAATCCAAACTATGTTTTTAGTTTTTTTACTAAGCTATATTTTATTATTGTTCTTGATCCCACTGAGGAGACACTATCTTATTTCCTGTCCCTTCGATGAGACAAAAATTGAGGGAAGTGGGTGTCACTGGAACAGAGATTCTAACCCTTTTTAACCCCACTGAATAGGGATTTCCCATAATTTTCTGTGTTGGAAAATCTTGAGAAATCTCCCCAACATGGTCACAAACTATGACAATATTAGGTCTGATGAAACCCAAGCTGAGTAAGGATAAGGAAGAAGCTGTGATTCACACAGTACTATCCTCAGGGGCGTACCTACAGGGGTCGCAGGGGTTGCAATTGCGACCTGACCCCATGGCCCCTTCTGATGGGATGGAAAGCTGGAAAATTTCTGTACAGGGTGAGTCTGCAATTGCAACCATCACATGTTGGTGGCAGTGGTGGAATTTGAGACTGCTCCCATTACACAAACGACAAGTAGAAAAGCAGAGGTCCCATCTCTCTGTCCAAAACTAACAATACAACAATTTGTTTGGAGTTTTCCATTAATATTCATAGATTAAGGGAATTCCCTGTTAGGTGAAAACATTATTCTTTATTTCTAACTGGCAGGACACATGCCAAAAATCTTTAGAATTGGCTCTAGTTTGTATCCACTGTTCCTTTAGCAACTCATAGCAGAGCCAGTGTAACATGTGTGGCATCCATTATATAATAGGATCTTGCTGTGCTTTGCAAACCATGAGGTGGGGTAGGTTATCCTAATGCAGAGAAAGGGTGACCACAGACACAGTTCTTATGGTCCTGGACGGCTGCCTTAAATATACAAGGTAGATAAAGTAGATAACATTTATTTAAATCTATTTAGAGATTTTAACAGTTCATAGTTTTTCTGAGTTAAACCAGAATTCCCTGAGACTAAACAGAGCCGCGGCGGTCACGAGAGAAGGGGATCGCTGCGGGTCCCGGGTGTCACTCGGATCGCACCCCCCCCCCCCTCCTTGCAAAGCCACTACAGGCTTGTGTTCTTCCTGTCACTGCCGCGGTGCCGCGGCTTAAACCCATCCACCCCGCTGTCCTAATTTCAGCCGCGGAGGGGG
Organism: Rana muscosa; assembly: GCA_029206835.1. Classification (NCBI taxonomy): domain Eukaryota; kingdom Metazoa; phylum Chordata; class Amphibia; order Anura; family Ranidae; genus Rana; species Rana muscosa. The sequence goes on along the minus strand of CM055119.1, from coordinate 361,200,763 downwards.
GGTGCCGGCCTGACATCCCCCCAGTGTGTGTCACCAGTGGCGGCCCACCCCTCACTTAGTACGCCTCTGAAATAAAGACATATCATTAAAAAGATAGATGTGGTTTTAGAATGTAAAAAAATTAATATGAAGAATTTAAAAAAGAGACGTTTCTCCTATATAGGACAACTGATAAACAAAGACATTTCTGTCCTCCTGGTGCCCCTTATCGGGAACTAACTGCACCAGGAGAGGAAACCTCTCACCATACTTGCAGTTTTACTTAAAGTTTCCCAGAATAGCCAGGCTAAAAGAGATCGGCCTTATTATCTATGAAAGAGGATATTTTATCTATCATTTCTATGTATAATCAGAAAGTGAAAATGGGGGAGATAGGTCTCCCTCAGAACATCACCAGAAATCCCCATAGGAGGGAACAAATAAAAAGAAGAGGGGGAAAGTATGAGACAAAAAGGAAAGAAGGGTTAGGAAGGGGGAGGGAGATAGGAAACGTGCCTAACTTCGAGTTATGTAGGAACCGGAGGAACACCCTGGGTAAGAGAGATTCCTACATATCTAGCCCAAGGTTCCCAAAGGTTTTCGAATTTCAGAACAGTATCAGCTAGACGACTAGCTAGCTTTTCTTGAGTCATTATCCAAGATATATATTTTTTTGGCTTCCAAGAAAGAAGGTTTAGGTTTCTTCCACGCTTTGGCAATTGTAAGCTTGGCTCCTGTGAGAATAAAATGGATTCGTTTTTGTGTAGTTTTTGGTATTTGAGATATGTGATCATTTAGGAGAGCTATTGAAAGAGAGCCTAGAAACCTGGCAACCAGTGACCTTGGAAATCATAGAGAAGATTTTGCCCCAAAAGGGGGGGATTCTAGGACATTCCCACCAGATATGGGTCATTGGCCCTAAAAGTTGGCATCCCCTGAAACAGGTTGGATCAGCTGTAGGGTATATAGATACAAGTTTAGAGGGGGTTAAATACCACCTGGTTATAACCTTAATGTTAGCCTCCATCAGTGAGACATTTAGAATACCCTTGAAGGACTTTGAGAAGGCTCTATGCCAGGTGTCTAGGTCCCATTTATTTTGAAGCTCATTTTCCCAAGCCTCCATATATGAGGATTTCACTGTAGGGTGAGTGACGCATGAATATATTATGGATATACCTCTCCTTTGCCCCCTGGCCTGGTCACACCATAGCTCATATTTCGTGAATTGGGGGGAGGGAGTGTTTTTTGCTTCCAGACTAAGTGTAAAAATTGTGAGATTTGATCAAAACAAAGTCTTTCGAAATCAGGGAGTTCCAAAGTTTTAATACAGTGGTTTAGAGACAAAAGTCCACCAGAGTAGAAGAACTGTCCTATACGGTATAGTCCCTTGTCCACCCACCACTTAAATGCTTCTAAATCCAAACCAGGGGGAAAATCCGAACAGGTTTACAAGTGGACGTCCTGCAGAAACAAGGGCCTAATGATTTCTAAGGCTATCCCAGAGCGCAAAGGATTGTGATAGGGATGGGGCCAGTATTTGAGGTCTTTTTTTGGGGAGACACCATAAAAGATAGTTGAGAAAAAAATGCGGTGCAGCCTGTCTTTCAATGTTGAGCCAGTCTGGTTCTTCTGATTTAGAGTAGATCGTAGATAACTGAGCTAGTCTAGCTGCAAGATAATATTTATGTAGATCAGGGAGACCTAGGCCTCCCTTATTCCTATGGAGGAAAAGGATGTTTTGGGGTATTTGATATCCAGATGAGCCCCAAGTGTACTTGAGTATTTTAAGTTTTTTTTAATGGATTTTTTGGATGGGGATAGGGAGCTACCTAAAGTAATATAAAATTCTAGGGAGTAATGTAATTTTGATCGAAATTGATTCTGCCCAGCCAGGATATTTCGTATTTGGACCAGGATTAAAGGTCACTTTCTAATTTCTTGAACAGTGGGGGATAATTGTGTGTGTATATAGAGTTTCAATATGGGCTGTTAATGTAATACCTAAATATTTGATTGAGGTGTCATTCCATTCAAATTTAAATGATTGCTTTAATAAGGAAACCTTGGAAAGAGGGAGCGAGACGTTAAGGGCTTGCGATTTTGTGTACCGTAAATACTCGAGTATAAGCCAACCTGAATATAAGCCGAGGCACCTAATTTTACCACAAAAACTGGGAAAAGGTATTAACTCGAGTATAAGCCTAGGGTGTCCATCTGCATGCCTCACTGTGCCTCACTTTGCCTCACTGTGTCCATGTGCATGCCCCACTGTGCCCATGCCTCACTGTGCCCATGCCTCACTGTGCCCATGCCTCACTGTACCCATGCCTCACTGTGTCCATGACTAGACTGACGTTTAACATGGGAGTCTATGGAAGGGGTGCCCGGCTTTGAAAAATCGGTGCTCCCCGGCCATAGGTCTCCCAGACAAAAAACTTTGCACACTTATAGAGGAGAAATGGGGCTACATGTGTGCCATGTTTCGGGTCCAGGGGACCTACAACCGGCTGGTACTGGGTCCCCAAAATCAACAGAGAAATTACCGTTTAACATGGGAGTCTATGGAAGGGGTACCCGGGTTTGAAAAATCGGTGCTCCCCGGCCTTAGGTCCCCCGTACAACAAACTTTGCAAATTTGTATAGGAAGAGAGAGACTACATGTGTGCCAAGGTTGGGGTCCAGGGGACCTTCGGCCGGCCAGTACCGGGTCCCCAAATTCCGGGAGATCAGGCGCAAAAAGGTGACTCGAGTATAAGCCGAGGGGGGCATTTTCAGCACAAAAAAATGTGCTGAATAACTTGGATTATACTCGAGTATATACGGTAATTGACTTTAAGGCCCGAAATCTTAGAAAAGTTGTATAGGACTTGACAGATATTGGTTAGGGAGATCAATGGAGAGGTTACAAATAGCAGTATATCATCAGCAAAGTGTCCGTATTAATTTGGAGTTTGGACTCCACAAGTTACCCCTTTAATGTTTGGGTTTTGTCGGATAGCTATTGCCAGAGTTTCTATGGCTATTGCAAAAATGAGAGGTGAAAGTGGGCACCCTTGCCTAGTGCCTCGTGGTATGTTAATTGGTTTAGAATAGTAGCCTTGTAAACAAATTAGTGCCTTGGGTTGAGAGTAGAGGGAATGTAGAAGTCCTGTAAATCGTTCTCCGAAACCCCAACGTTCTATAAGGGTGAAAATATATGGCCAAGACACTGTGTCAAAGGCCTTTTGTAAATCCAAAGACAAGAGGAGTCCCTGCTGTCTCGTTCCTCCTTCCCAATTTGACTGTAGTATTGAAACTATATTAATTGCTCTTCTTATTTGATCTGGGCCTTGTCTGCCCAGGATGAAGCCCACTTGGTCCTTACGAATGTAGGTATTGATAAAAGATGCAAACGATTGGCCATTATTTTTGTCATTATTTTTATATCATTATTTATTTGGGAAATAGGGCGATAGTTATTAACTTCCTCCGGGTTTTTGTCTGGTTTAGGGATAACCGTGATATATGCTGTGTTAAGATGCGTGTCCAAGGGGACTCCCTGTATTTTAGCATTAAAAAAATTGGTCAAATAGGGTGCTAAGATGTCTACAAAGGCTTTATAGTAGGGGATAGATAATCTGTCAGGGCCTGGAGCTGACCCTTTTTTAAGGCCCCTTGTCAGATCCATCTAAAGGCCATAATGCAGTATTTTCCTGATTCACTTTATTCTTATACTATATGAAAAACATTTGACCTGAAGAGAAAACAGCTTAATAATATTTGTTTTTGCCCCATTCACACAGAACGAATGTACATGCATATAAACTATATTACCAAAAGTATTGGGTGGCCTGCCTTTACATGCACATGAACTTTAATGGCATCCCAGTCTTAGTGTGTGGGGTTCAATATTGTGTTGCTAATCCGGGATGAGCCGAACACCCCCCTGTTCGGTTCGCACCAGAACCTGCGAACAGACAAAATGTTAGTGTGAACTTTAGAACCCTATTAAATACAATGGACTCGAACGTTCGAAATCTAAAGTGTTAATTATAAAGGCTAATATGCAAGTTATTGTCCTAAAAAGTGTTTGGGGACCGGGGTCCTGCCCCAGGGGACATGTATCAATGCAAAAAGAAGTTTTAAAAACGGCCGTTTTTTCGGGAGCAGTGATTTTAATAATGCTTAAAATGAAAAAATAAAAGTGAAATATTCCTTTAAATTTCGTACCTGGGGGGTGTGTATGATATGCATGTAAAGTGGCGCATGTTTCCCGTGCTTAGAACTGTCCCTGCAAAAAATGTCATTTTTGAAAGAAAAAATTGCATTTAAAACTGACTCGCGGCTATTAATGAATTGTCGGCTCCCGGCAATACATACAAAAGTCATTGATAAAAAAATAAAAAAAAGCGTGGGTGTTCCCCAGAATTCAATTACCAGGCCCTTCAGGTCTGGAATGGATATTAAGGGGAACCCCGCTGCAAATTAAAAAAAAAATTGACGTGGGGTTCCCCCAAATATCCATTCCAGGCCCTTCAGATCTGGCATGGATTTTAAGGGGAACTCCACCCCAAATGTAAAAAAAAAATGGCGTGGAGTCCCCCTAAAAATCCATACCAGACCCCTTATCCGAGCACGCAACCTGGCCGGCCGCAGGGGAAAAGGGGGGGACGAGAGAGCGGCCCCCCTCCCTCCTGAACCGTACCAAGCCACATGCCCTCAACATGGGGAGGATGTCCCCATGTTGATGGGGACAAGGGCCTCATCCCCACAACCCTTGCCCGGTGGTTGTGGGGGTCTGCGGGCGGGGGGCTTATCGGAATCTGGAAGACCCCTTTAACGAAGGGGACCCCCAGATCCCGCCCCCCCCCTATGTGAATTGGTAAGGGATACATTGTACCCCTACCATTTCACGAAGAAAGCGTAAAAAAATGTTTAAAAAAACACACAAACACCTTGAAAAAGTCCTTTATTAAAAAAAAAAAAAAGCGGTGAAATCCAGTGTCCCGCGGCGATCCCGATGTCCAGCGCTGTCCTTCATTGGTTGTGCCTGAGCGGACCTGATGGGGAACTCCCTCTCAGTATTTTAAATGTATAGATCCGCCCCTTCTAAAGTTCCCCATCAGGTCCGCTCAGCGGACCAGATGCGGAACATGAGAAGGGGCGGGTCTATACATGTATTACCAAAGTGAGAGCAGTCCCCCATCAGGTCCGCCCCCTCGGTATGTCAGACCCGCCTACGTCATTGGCTTGAGCGGGGAACTTCCTTCACTATGTAAATTTAAATTACATAGTGAAGGAAGTTCCCCGCTCAAGCCAATGACGTAGGCGGGTCCGACATACCGAGGGAGCGGACCTGATGGGGAACTTTAGAAGGGGCGGGTCTATACATTTAAAATACTGAGAGGGAGTTCCCCATCAGGTCCGCTCAGGCACAACCAATGAAGGACAGCGCTGGACATCGGGATCGCCGCGGGACACTGGATTTCACCGCTTTTTTTTTTTTTTTTAATAATAAAGGACTTTTTCAAGGTGTTTGTGTGTTTTTTTAAACATTTTTTTACGCTTTCTTTCTACCCCTTACCAATTCACATAGGGGGGGCCGGGATCTGGGGGTCCCCTTTGTTAAAGGGGTCTTCCAGATTCCGATAAGCCCCCCGCCCGCAGACCCCCACAACCACCGGGCAAGGGTTGTGGGGATGAGGCCCTTGTCCCCATCAACATGGGGACATCCTCCCCATGTTGAGGGCATGTGGCTTGGTACGGTTCAGGAGGGAGGGGGGGCCGCTCTCTCGTCCCCCCCTTTTCCCCTGCGGCCGGCCAGGTTGCGTGCTCGGATAAGGGGTCTGGTATGGATTTTTAGGGGGACTCCACGCCATTTTTTTTTAAATTTGGGGTGGAGTTCCCCTTAAAATCCATGCCAGATCTGAAGGGCCTGGAATGGATATTTGGGGGAACCCCACGTCAATTTTTTTTTTTTAATTTGCGGCAGGGTTCCCCTTAATATCCATTCCAGACCTGAAGGGCCTGGTAATTGAATTCTGGGGAACCCCCACGCTTTTTTTTTTTTTTTTATCAATGACTTTTGTATGTATTGCCGGGAGCCGACAATTCATTAATAGCCGCGAGTCAGTTTTAAAAGACTTTTTTTCTTTCAAAAATGACATTTTTTGCAGGGACAGTTCTAAGCACGGGAAACATGCGCCACTTCACATGCATATCATACACACCCCCCAGGTACGAAATTTAAAGGAATATTTCACTTTTATTTTTTCATTTTAAGCATTATTAAAATCACTGCTCCCGAAAAAACGGCCGTTTTTAAAACTTCTTTTTGCATTGATACATGTCCCCTGGGGCAGGACCCCGGTCCCCAAACACTTTTTAGGACAATAACTTGCATATTAGCCTTTATAATTAGCACTTTAGATTTCTCCCATAGATTTTTCGAATTTGCCGCGAACACCCCTATTTGTTCGCTGTTCGGCGAACGGGCGAACAGGCAATGTTCGAGTCGAACATGAGTTCGACTCGAACTCGAAGCTCATCCCTGTTGCTAATACTTTTGCTAATATAGTGTATATATATTTTATGGAAAATGGGTTAACTCATAAAGCTTCTTTTCCTAATTTTGCCTATTTTTTTTATTGATATGACAACATGTTGTTGCTGCGTAAAGGTATTCAATTCACAAAACTAGACCTGCTTATAAAAAGCTGTATTATAAAATGTTAGGCATTATTTGGCCTACTGAATTATTATTTTACTCACTGGAAAGATAAAATATGCTTGAAATAAATTTACAAAATTACCTTTTGTTAATTGTTTTTGAGTTTTTCAATTATCACCTCTTTAAGGGTGGTGTTGTGACAGATTTCAGGCATTATCTGGGGTTTGTTGTGAAAAGTGAGAAACAAAATAAATGGAACCTTTAGCTCACATTTTTAAATTAAGTAATTATAGTGCACAGCACAGAAGAAGAATGTACAGTGCCTTGAAAAAGTATTCATACCCCTTGATATTTTCCACATTTTGTCATGTTTCAACCAAAAACGTAAATGTATTTTATTGGGATTTTATGTGATAGACCGACACAAAGTGACACATAATTGTGAAAGGAAAATTATAAATGTTTTAATTTTTTTTACAAATAAGTATGTGAAAAGTGTGGCGTGCATTTGTATTCAGCCCCCCTGAGTCAATACTTTGTAGAACCACCTTTCGGTGCAATTACAGCTGCAAGTATTTTTGGGGATGTCTCTACCAGCTTTGCACATCTAGAGAGTGACATTTTTGCCCATTGTTCTTTGCAAAATAGCTCAAGCTCTGTCAGATTGGACGGAGAGCGTGTGTGAACAGCAATTTTCAAGTTTTGCCACAGATTCTCAATTGGATTTTGGTCTGGACTTTGACTGAGCCATTCTAGCACATGAATATGCTTTGATCTAAACCATACCATTGTAGCTCTGGTTTATGTTTAGGGTCGTTGTCCTGCTGGAAGGTGAACCTCCGCCATAGTTTTAAGTCTTTTGCAGACTCTAACAGGTTTTCTTCTAAGATTGCCCTGTACTTGGCTCCATCCATCTTCCCATCAACTCTGACCAGCTTCCCTTTCCCTGCTGAAGAAAAGCATCCCCACAACATGATGCTGCCACTATGTTTCACGTTGGGGATGGTGTGTTCAGGGTGATGTGCAGTGTTAATTTTCCGCTACACATAGTGTTTTGTTTTTAGGCCAAAAAGTTTAATTTTGGTCTCGTCTGACCAGAGCACCTTCTTCCGCATATTTGCTGTGTCCCTCACATGGCTTCTCGCACCCTGCAAATGGGACTTCTTATGACTTTCTTTCAAAAATGGCTTTCTTCTTGCCACTCTTCCATAAAGGCCAGATTTGTGGAGTGCACGACTAATAGTTGTCCAGTGGACAGATTCTCCCACCTGAACTGTGGATCTCTGCAGCTCCTCCAGAGTTACCATGGGCCTCTTGGCTGCTTCTCTGATTAATGCTCTCCTTGCCCGGCATGTCAGTTTAGGTGGACGGCCATGTCTTGGTAGGTTTGCAGTTGTGCCATACTCTTTCCATTTTCAGATGATGGATTGAACAGTGCTCCGTGAGATGTTCAAAGCTTGGGATATTTTTTCAAAACCTAACCCTGTTTTAAGCTTGTCCACTCAACTTTATTTTATTTTGTGTTCCTCCTGAAGAAGTGGTCTATAGCCGTGAAACATGTAGAGGATGAACGTGCACTGAGGAAATTCAAAACTCCTAGTTTCCACTATGGAGTGTATTTGAGTACCAGTGTAATGTCTAATTTGTATAATTTTTTATAGTCACAATTTTTGTATCTGGATACTTCACTGCATTTTAACTATGTATCAATAAAATCTTTATGTTTTATCTGATGTTCAATCTGTTCATGGTAACGAGATAGTCCAATTTTCCTGTTTCCCTTTCTCGCTTTGGAGACCCCTCTGGGGTAATGTGTCCTTCCATCTAATTATCTAACATTGCTATTTGGATGATGGTATCCCTTATCTCTATTTTTATATGTATTTACTTAGTTGGAGGTTTCCCTGCTATACTGTCAGGAAAGGCTTCACCCGCTGGTGGCGCTGTTGGTCCTATGGATTGCAGTACTAGTGTCCACCAGCAGGTGTCCTCTTGCAGCCAGTATCTATGATAGAAGATTTCACCTGCTGGTGGTAATGCCTGATCCATGGCCTGTAGTACCGGCGTCCACCAGCGGGTGTATTCCGGCAGTGTGGGGCAGGCAGCACTTCCTCCGCTCAGCTGTCACATGAGGACAATCACTGCAGTCCTATAAATACCCGGCGAGCCCTTACATGCTCGCCTTGGTATCTCTCTCCTTGAGCCCTGACCTCGCTGCCTGTATTCTGAACTTGAGCCTGTATCTCACCTGACCTGACCTCACCTGATCTGATCCCCATCTTGAGCTCCATCCTGAGCCTATCCTGGACCTGCCCCCCTGATTACCTTGCATACCTGATTTCCTTGGATCCCTGCCCTGCAGCCTATCCATCCGTCCTCTCCCTGTCTTGTTTGTTCCCTGTCCTCATCTGCTGACTCCCCGTGTATGACCTTGGCCTGGCTACGTTTATGCTTCTGGAACACCCCTTTGTCAATCTCCTGATCTGCTGTGTATGACCCTGGCCTGGCTTCCGTTCAAGATTCTAGTACTGCCCTTTGCTGTAAAGAAAGGAAAGTCTTCTGGATAGCAGCACTCCGGTTAAAAAGCCTTTATTCCAAAAAAAGGTTCAGGAAACCAAAACACACACTGTGCAACACAATAAACTGATCACATCTGGCTAACGCGTTTCACACTATTGTAGTGCTTACTCATGCCCTTTGCTGTATATATTATTTGTTGTTTGTGGGTTGTTTGGTTGGTTTTGCACTGTTTGTATTTATTTATATATCACCAATCTTAATAAACATCATTATAATTCACTTTAAATGCGTTTTTGGTTCTCTCTGTGCAGTCCACACAGACTGGTCAACTAATTCCCTGACATATACAAGCCATGTTGTGATTTAATGTTATTAAAATTACATTTATTTTTCAATCTGAATTTTCTGTAAAATTCTATTCAATGTGGCAACTAAAAGGTATTAATGTACAGAATGCCCCAAGAAATATAATTTCCTGCTTGTGTGATCGGCTTTTAGAAGTCTGCACTAAGATACAAATGAGATTTTAGAAATCCCCTACAATAGAAATGTAGGTTTTGATGAAATACTCCCAAAGGGTTAAATACCTCTAAAGAGATGCAGACACTGCAGCTTTTCTTGTTAGAACACTAAGAGTTGTGAGGGGGTTAGCTCGGCAGCGGGTGTGTGTGACCCCCGGGATGGGCTCCCCACACAAAACAGGCCCAGCAAACGGAGGTTGTGGTTTTCAAAATCAAAAAGGTGCAGTTTATTTTCTATTTACAGTGACAAAACACAGCAAAGCAAAAGAAACATAAACAAAATAAATCCTGGTCAACTTGACCTCTGACTAAACATACAGGTTTCCTAACTAACAACTGGGATCAGCCTAGTGCTGTCCTAGTCCCTAAGTCCCTGGTTTTAAATGTCCAAGCAAATAGCCACACAGGCTTTGTCTCACCGCACAGGGGTTCACTCTCCCTAGACAGTCCACACAGGTCTGGTTCCAGGCATGAGCTAACACCTATTGAATCTGGGAGTTCTTATAGAGGCCTAAATGAGCTGACAAGCTTCAGCTGGTCTCATCAACTCCCTGTCTGCACGACGCCCCACACTCTCCCTAGAGGTATGAGTCATCCATGAGCCCACTAGCCTCAGCTGGGCTTATACAACTCTCCACCTAGTTGTATAAGTCGGCGTAAAGCCTGAATCTGGGTGAAATATATCTACCCCCCTGGATGCAACCAGGTGACTTTACCTTCCTGCTGTCACATACCCCCCCCTCTTGTTTTAACCTCGGGGTTGGAACACCAGCAATCAGGCATTCATGTACTCGAGACAAAGCATCCACATTCCCCATTTGAACGCCAGGGCGATGCTTTACTGTGAAGTTGAATTCCTGGAGGGCCAGGAACCACCTGTTCACTCTTCTATTTGTTTCCTTGTTTTGAGCCATCCACTTTAACGGAGCGTGATCCGTAACCATGTCAAAGTGCCTACCTAGCAGGTAGTACCGAAGGGAATCTAGAGCCCACTTCACCGCTAAACACTCCTTTTCAACGGTGGCTCATGGGACTTCAACTTCCTGCTGAGGTAAATGACTGGGTGCTCTTCCCCGTTCCAGACCTGGGACAATACTGCTCCTAACCCCACATCTGACGCATCACTTTGTACGACAAAGTCTTTAGAGAAGTCGGGTGAGTACAACACTGGCTGGCTACATAAGGCTTGTTTCAAGAATTGGAATGCTGCCTCAGCCTCGGGGGTCCATTTAATCATGACCGACCCTTTCCCCTTCATCAGGTTGGTTAGGGGCACAGCCTTAGAAGCAAAGTGGGGAATGAATCGCCGATAATACCCAGCGATTCCCAGAAAGGCTCGTACCTGCTTCTTGCTGTTGGGACGTGGCCAACTCTGGATGGCCTCGATTTTGTTGAGTTGGGGTTTTATTACTCCCCTCCCAATGGTGTACCCAAGATATTTGGCCTCCTCCTGCCCAATGGTACACTTCTTGGGGTTAGCCGTAAACCCCGCTTCCCGAACAGAGTCCAGGACTGCTTGCACTTTTGGCAGATGTGAGGCCCAATCTGTGCTATGGACAATTACGTCATCCAGGTAAGCCGCAGCATACTTCCGATGGGGTCTCAGCATCTGGTCCATTTTCCGCTGGAATGTGGCCGGCGCATTCTGTAACCCGAACGGCATTCTTTTATATTGGAACGCCCCGTCTGGGGTTACAAATGCGGTTTTCTCTTTGGCCGACTTGGCCAGGGGGATTTGCCAATACCCTTTTGTGAGGTCAAGAGTCGTCATGTATCGGGCTGTTCCCAGCCGGTCGATCAACTCATCAATACGTGGCATGGGGTAGGTGTCAAATTTTGTAACTTTGTTCAACTGACGAAAATCGTTACAAAATCGCCAGCTCCCATCCGGTTTAGGCACCAACACAATGGGACTAGACCAATCACTTTGGGACTCCTCTATCACCCCTAAGTTCAGCATTTTCTGTACTTCCTCCCGTATTGCCTCCCGTCGGGCCTCTGGGATCCGATAGGGTTTTAACTTCACCCTTTCACCGGGTGGGGTAATGATGTCATGCTCTACCCCAGATGTTTGTCCCGGCAGCTCAGAGAATACCTCCTTGTTGCGAAGCACAAACTCCTTAACCTCCTGTTGTTGGGGTTGTGACAAGGTGGCTGCTATTCCAACCTCAGGAATCACGCAACCAGTTTGAGCTGGTGACCAAGTGTCTGCGACTAGGGACTCTCTATCCCTCCAGGCTTTCAACAGATTAACGTGATAGATCTGTTCGGGCTTTCGCCTTCCTGGTTGTCTGACCTTGTAATTCACTTCGCTCACTTTTTCCATTATCTCATAGGGGCCTTGCCATTTGGCAAGGAATTTACTTTCAACCGTAGGGACAAGTACCAGTATCCTATCCCCCGGGGAAAAGGTACGGGTCTTGGCTCCACGGTTGTACACTCTCTGCTGTGCTAACTGCGCTTGGGCCAAATGTTCCTTCACGATGGGCATTACCTGTGCAATTCGGTCTTGCATCAGGGCGACATGCTCAATCACACTCCTGTGGGGAGAACTCTCACTTTCCCAAGTTTCCTTGGCAATATCCAACAGCCCTCTTGGGTGTCTCCCATACAGTAACTCAAAGGGGGAGAATCCCGTAGAGGATTGGGGCACCTCCCTAATAGCAAACATCAGATAAGGAAGTAGACAGTCCCAATCCTTTCCATCTCTATCCACCACTTTCTTCAACATTTGTTTTAGGGTTTTGTTGAATCTTTCAACCAGCCCATCGGTTTGGGGGTGATACACAGATGTACGTAATTGCGTCACTTTGAACAATTTACACAGCTCCTTCATAACCCGGGACATAAAGGGTGTACCTTGGTCCGTAAGCAGTTCTTTACAAATACCCACCCGGCTAAACACAAGAGATAGCTCTTTGGCTATGGTTTTGGCCGAGGTATTTCGGAGAGGGATCGCTTATGGATAACGGGTAGCATAGTCCATTATAACTAATATGTACTGGTGCCCCCTAGCGGACTTGATTATAGGACCTACCAAATCCATGGCGATCCTCTCAAACGGGACCTCAATGATGGGTAGAGGGACCAGCGGGCTACGGAAATGTGGCATCGGGGCCAACCTCTGACACACAGGGCAGGAGGAACAATAATTTTCTATGTCCTTCATCACCCCCGGCCAATAGAATCTCTGTAATACCCTCTCTCTGGTTTTCTCTGTCCCCAGATGACCTCCAAGAATGTGCCCATGGGCCAACTCCAACACCAACTTCCTGTAAGGTTTGGGCACCACAAGCTGCTCAACGGTTTCTTCTGCCCTTTTTGCCACCCGATACAGTAGGTCCTTCTCTACGCTGAAGTATGGGTAAGTGCAGGTATTATCTGGGTTCACTAACTCGCCATCTATTTTCACTACGTTTTCCCGTGCCTTTATTAGGGCGGGGTCTCTCAACTGTTCTGTGGCAAAGTTTTCCCTGTGAACCTCAAGATCAGAAAACTCCACAGACGGTAGGTTTTCGTCTGAGGAGGTGGGCTCCTCTCCAGTTTCTTGAGTCTCCCCTGCCAATACTGATAAGGGAAATTCCGGAGAGTCCTCACCACTCTCAGGGGAGTTCTGGCTATCACATTCCTGGTACATAGGGGCACCAGTGGGGGGCTCAGGATCATCCCACAGTTCCCAGAACTTCGGAAAATCCCTTCCCACAATGGCGTCATGCGGTAACTGAGATACTAAGCCCACTGGATGAGAGAGGGTACCTTTGGGGGTCTCGAAACACACTGTAGTCACTGGATACTCTCGGGTGTCCCCATGCACACAAATAACAGCTACCTTGCTATTCCCAGAGACCTCTGTTTTAACTAACTCAGCCTTTATCAGGGTCACAAGGCTACCTGAATCCAGCAATACCACAACATTTCTACCATTAACACACATTTTGCATAAATGTTTCTCAGTTCCTCGAATGGCAGTGCATGCGACTGTCGCACACAGCGACTGACGTCTGCCCGTCAGAAAGTCACACTGCATGGGTTCCTCCACAACCGGGCAATTGGCTGCAATATGTCCCGCTTGCCGGCAGCGGTAGCAAACTATCCTTCTTGCCGTCTCTTGAGCCGCTGATTTCCCAGGCTGTTCTCGCCAAACTTGGGGTAGAGCTCCCACCCTCTCACTCTCTCCACCCTCACCCCTTGGAATCCTCTTATCCGCCCCTGGGGATGGTCTGGTCTTAGGGTGGAAAGTCCGAGTGTCTCTGGAAGAGGCCGTCAGGTTCTCTGTAGCCAAGTATTTCTCCACACGATCCACAAGACCATCGGCCGTCTCTGGGTCTCCATGGCTTACCCACTTTTGGATGGCAGTAGGAAGAGCTCTCAAAAATCGATCCATTACAACACGTTCCACAATCTTTGGTGCGGACAAAGTCTCTGGCTGTAGCCACTTTCTGCTCAGGTGAATGAGATCATACATTTGAGACCTGGGGGGTTTTCCAAGCTGGAAAGTCCAGTTATGCACACGCTGAGCCCGGACAGCCTGGGTGACACCCAGCCTTGCCAATATTTCAGCTTTTAGCATCACATAGTCTTTTGCTTGGTTAGGCTCTAGGTCATAGTAATCTTTCTGCGATTCACCAGTTAACAGAGGAGCCACCAGTCCAGCCCACTGCTCCTCAGGCCACTTTTCTCTTTCAGCGGTCCTTTCAAATGTGGTCAAAAATACCTCTGGATCATCCTCTCCAGTCATTTTTGTCAATAAACGACTCACCCCAAAGGACGCGGTATTAGTGGGACGGCTTTCCTCACTGGTCTGCGGACGTTGCTGCATTACTGCTTCCATCTGTTGTTGTAGTCTCTGCTCTTGCTTCTGCAACAGGTCTATGAAGCGGGCCTCAGATTGCTGCTGGGCTTGTTGCTGAGCCTCCAGACTCTGTTGCAAAGTTGCGTTTGTCTGCTGCTGGGCTGCAAGGCTCTGTTGATGAGCTTGCTGCTGGGCTGCAAAGTTCTTTTGTAAACCTGCATTTGTCTGCTGTTGATTGGCATTTGCTAGAGCCAGCTGCTTCAGTATCTCCTCCATGCTGGCATAAAAAAAAACTGCCACTGGTTCTCCACCAACTGTGAGGGGGTTAGCTCGGCAGCGGGTGTGTGTGACCCCCGGGATGGGCTCCCCACACAAAACAGGCCCAGCAAACGGAGGTTGTGGTTTTCAAAATCAAAAAGGTGCGGTTTATTTTCTATTTACAGTGACAAAACACAGCAAAGCAAAAGAAACATAAACAAAATAAATCCTGGTCAACTTGACCTCTGACTAAACATACAGGTTTCCTAACTAACAACTGGGATCAGCCTAGTGCTGTCCTAGTCCCTAAGTCCCTGGTTTTAAATGTCCAAGCAAATAGCCACACAGGCTTTGTCTCACCGCACAGGGGTTCACTCTCCCTAGACAGTCCACACAGGTCTGGTTCCAGGCATGAGCTAACACCTAATGAATCTGGGAGTTCTTATAGAGGCCTAAATGAGCTGACAAGCTTCAGCTGGTCTCATCAACTCCCTGTCTGCACGACGCCCCACACTCTCCCTAGAGGTATGAGTCATCCATGAGCCCACTAGCCTCAGCTGGGCTTATACAACTCTCCACCTAGTTGTATAAGTCGGCGTAAAGCCTGAATCTGGGCGAAATATATCTACCCCCCTGGATGCAACCAGGTGACTTTACCTTCCTGCTGTCACAGAGTGCACCAGGTGATTATAATAAATCAGTCCCTCACATTCAGAATCAGTATGCAAAGGACATACAGTAGAAAAATACAGAGAAAATTTCAAAGCAACAAAAGGTGGCAATCTGCTACAAAGTTTGTTAAAATCCTTGAAATGTACATATATCACCCAAAGGAGTTTGTTTTTTCTCGTCAAAAGTAGCCTTACTCTTAAAGTGGTATTAAACCTAAAAGCAAACATTTATTATCTTGCAGCTTAATTCTTAGGTGTGATGGCTGCATTAGTTTGCTTTTTTGGGCTTTCTTTCTTTTTTCTTTTTTTCACCTGGTGATTCGGCCAGTAAGTCTGTTGTCTTTCAGCAGAACAAGGTCTTCTGCAAATGCAGCAGTTACAGGGTTGAGACAAACCTTTTACCACTGACAGGAAAGCACCGGCCATAGTACAGGTGAAGGCTCAAGATGCAAACCGATGAAGAGGCGCAGATCTGAGGGTGCTCGCCTTGCTGTGCATAGACGTGCGCATACACGTGCACTTGCACCCGCCCCATGGACTATTTAAGTGCAGCAGCTGTATTAGCTAGCCAATGCTGTCTGATCTACAACCATTCCCATATTTCTGCACCTGTTTCTGTGTAGAGCCTTGTACACACGGCCGAGATTCTCGTCGAAAAAAACATGTCGTTTTTTTCGACGAGATTCTTGGACAAGAAACTTGTCCCGGCCGAGTGTACACACGCTTGATTCAAAGAACCCGCAGTTCTTTGAATGGAGCGAACGCGGTGACGTCATCGAATACGACAAGCATGCGCTCGTCACATTCGATGCCGTCGCCGCCATCTTGGTATACCCTATCTATGCCTAGGAAGCTACCGCGCATGCGTCAAATTCATTTTGAACATGCGCGGGCTTCCCGGAGGACAGGTAAGTGTACACACACTCACTTTTCTCGTCGAGAAACAGGCTGACGAGAATCTCGACGAGAAAATAGAGAGCAGGTTCTCTATTTTCTCGTCGAGATTACTTGTCGGTTTTCTTGACGAGAAACCATACACACGAACAAATTTCTCGGCAAGACATCTCTGCCAGCAAGTTTCTTGCTGGTTCTTCCCGAGAAACTCGGTCGTGTGTACGAGGCCTTTGACTTTTGTGCTTGACCTGGCAGTCCTCAAGTTAAAGTGCCACGAACACCACTTTCCAATTACACATTTCTCTGTTTCTTTTTACGTTTTGGTAATAAGCCCCTCCCCCATCATGTCTGGGAGGCCAACAAGGAGAGACAGATGTTCCCATGCCACTGTGAGGGGGCCAGTAGCGTATGTGTCCACAGGCATAGGTCGATGTGGTCTGTCCTCAGGCAGGTCACCGCTTTCTCTGTTTAGTGATGTTGCCCGTGGTGGTGGTCTGGCTTACTAAGCCATCCTCCTCATCCTCTATCACCCAAGCTGACACTAGTTTTCAGTCCACTGCAGCTGCCAGAGCGGCTTATTCTGCCTCCTTGTCCACAGCTGCTTTAGCCCCACCATCATGCATGGAGGAGTCAGCTGGGTTATTTGAACTCAGCGTCATTGTTTCACTTTAAGCATCAGTAAATTACTGCTCATTTAAAAATGATATTTTTTAAAAACGTTTTTTGCATTGATACATGTCCCTCAGGGCAGTACCTGGACCCCCATACCTTTTGTATGCCCAATAATTTGCATATAAACCTTCAAAATGGGCACTTTTAAGTTTTCCAGTTCGTGTCCCATAGGCTTTAATGGGGTTCGGCTCCGAACTTTTGCGATGTTCGAAAGTTCTGGCGCGAGCCGAACCGGGGGGGGGGGGGGTGTTCGTCCCATCCCTAGTTATAAAATTAAAGCGTATGCTGTAACCATGGAACTCATTTAAAAAATTACTAGAAGTTATTTTGAAAAGTGTTGTGATGAACACAGACAAACCACCCAACTTTTTGAGATGGGAATGAGGGACACCTATTAGCAAAAGTATGTAAGGCCTCTTGAGCCCCTATAGGGAAAGAGAGCCTTGACTGATGGGGTCATGGCCAGGTTCCGGAGAAGGTAGGTCACCAAGGATTGGTGGAAATATGGGGGGTGGGCTAGGCCGGAGCTCAGATAATTATTGCCGCAGGGAATTCTGGGCCTTTTGAAGAACGTGGCTGGAAGAGCTGCCCACCCTCCTGCCCCCTTTTTTGGTATGTCACAGCTTGCTGCGGTTTCTTGACCTTGCCAGATTAAAAGTTGCTGTAATGGGCTATGCCCTTGATGAAAAAACTGGAAGTAGGCTGTCTGTCCAGCACTTATGGTAAGGACAAGCCCCTTTTGGAATTGAGTGCTCACAGTACAACTGGGTCTGGCACTGGTTTAAAGTGTTCACATGTTATGTGTTGGAATTTAAATAAAGCTGTGGCCTTGCCCTTTCCAACCTAATGGTTGTAAGTGTGTTTATTAAATGGGGAAGGGGCAAGGTTTGGGGTTTTATCTCATTATGTTACAGTTGATTTTACCTAGGCCCATTGCGCCTCAGCAGTCAAGTCCATTTAACATGGTTTCCTATGGATGTAGTTCACATCTGTGCATTTTATGAACTGGGCCGGGGACTTTTGTTCTGGTTTTTGGTTCCATAGACTTTAATGGATCAAAAGTGTGTATTTAAAAACGTAAAATGCATCTGCAATATGCAAACTGCAACCTGCATAGGTGTGAATCAGACCTTAAAACACACTATATGCTTTTCTGCAGTTTCTCAGTTGAAGTCTATTGAACCAAAAAAGCAAAAAAAAGCAGTGTTTTGCATTTAAAAAAGTTCCTGACCCTTTCCAAAAACGCAAACGCACAAGAATGCATTGATGTGAACGTGGTTGGTAGGAACCCATGTTAAAAAATAATGTCCTGTGTTTCTGCAAAAAGCATGAAAAAATGCATTGGTACCAAGCCTTAAGCCCTGTACACACGATCGGATATCCTATGGATTCTAATCCGATGTTTTTTTCCATCGGAAATCCGATGAAACTGTCTTCCATCAGTCTTGCCTACACACCATCAGTCAAAAAATGGACCGTTTCAAACGCGGTGACGTAAAACACTCTGATGAGCCGAGAAAAATTAAGTTCAATGCTTCTGAGCATGCGTCAACTTGATTCTGAGCATGCGTGGGTTTTTTATCCGATGGATTTCCACACAGATGATCGGATTTTGCTATCGTTTTTTTTCCCATCGGATAAATTTAAAACATGTTCTATTTTTTCACACCGATGGAAAAAAGACCGATGGGGCCCATACACGATCGTTTTCATTGGTAAAACCGATCGTGTGTACACGGCTTCACACAAATCTTAAGACCCCTTTCACACTGGAGCGTATTGCAAGCACTATAGCGTTAAAAATAGCACCTGCAATCCGCCCTTAAAAATATGTTACATTCACTCCAGTGTGAAAGCCCGAGGGCTTTCACACTGGAGCCTTGCGCTAGCAGGACGGTAAAAAAAAAAGTCCTGCTAGCCGCATCTTTGGAGTGGAGAAGGAGCGGTGTGTTTACCGCTCCTCCACTGCTGCTGCCCATTGAAATCAATGGGACAGCGCGGCTATACCGCCCGCAATGCGCTGCTTCAACAGCAGCACATTATGGGCGGTTTTAACCCCCTAAACAAATAAGGAAATTGTCTAGTTTTATATCAACACTCTGATAACTTATTACACTAAAAGCTGACAGATATTGTTCGTGTGTACTATGGTATCTTTCTAGGTCATACCTCCCAACATTTTGAGATACGAATAAGGGACACCTACTTGCAAACATATATAGGCATAGGACAAAGCAAAACACTTTTTGAAAGATAAAAAGTGCGTTTTATATACAACTATATAGATCAGACCAAAATTAGGGACAAATGAGGAGGAACGAGGGACAGAGGGACTTTGCTCCAAATCAGGGACAGTCCCTCCAAATCAGGGACAGTTGGGAGCTATGTTCTAGGTCAATCCATGATACCATTTCCATGTTTCCTATACATTTCCCCCACACATCTCATTCGTTTTTATTATACCTCACTCCGTCCCAATTTTCTTTCTACCTTTCCTATGTAGTTTTCAAAATCTAAAAAAAGAATTTAAAAAACTGTATTAAAAAAATATCTTCATTGCCTAACAAAAATTATTGTTGTGTACGTGACATTGAGAAGTGACATTTCAGTCCTCACCCTGTAATTAAACTGCTTTGGTTGGTAGGAGAATCTGAACAAGCAGCAGCAAGTGTATTGGAAGTATTAAGAAAACAATACAGTGACCAAAACTTTAGTAGTGCCAGGCCTATTCATTCCAACAAAATGTCGAGATTTTTTTATTGGAGGTGAGTGTTCCATTTGTGGTCAGTTCCAAAACACGTTATATAAGTGGTCAGTAAAGCCTGGTACACACGATCGGATATTCCGCAGACAAAGCGTAGGACTTTTGTCCAAAGGGCGGTGGCCATAAACTTGTCTTGCATACACACGGCAAAGAATTGTCGGCCAACAAACACGAAACTACGTGGTTTTTCAGCTCTTTAGCGCCACCCTTTGGGCAACTTCTGCTAATGTTGTGTTATGGTTAACATTGCTTCTGAGCATGCGTGTTTGTACTTTGGATTTTTTTCCCGAAGGACTTCTGTACACACTATCGGATAATCCGACAACACACATTTGTTGTCGGAAAATTTTAAAGCATGCTATCCAACATTTGTTGTTGGAAAATCCGACAACAATTGTCCGATGGAGCATACAAACGGTTGGATTTTCCGACAAAAGCCTGCCATCACACAATTCCCGTCGGAAAATCCGATCTTGTGTACGGGCCTTAAGAATGCCCCTGGTAGATTTATGGTCAGTTCCAGTGTGAGTTCGGGGACTTGCACCGGCACCTGTAGGGCTGCCAAATTGGGATCAGCAGCTCTGTTTGTGCAGCCACTGCATCCCGATAGACATGAATGGGACTGCCTACATGTGGATGCACAGAACACCGGTGCAGGAAGCTTTGGGGGGCAGGGGGGGTTGGAGTTTGGGTTGCACACTGTGCACTATGCATAGCGCACCCTAAAATCCTGCAATCTGTACACAGAGAACCCCTGAACTCTGGACTCTTTATGTAGCATACTCCTGAACTCTGCACTCTGTACATAACACACTCCTGAATTCTACACTCTGTATTAAGTGCGCTCCTAAACCCTGCACTCTGTACGTAGTGAACCCCTATACCCTTCTCTCTGTATGTACCACACCCCTAAACAATACACGCTGTATGTTATGTACCTCACCCCCAAACCCTGCACTCTGTACATAGTGCACCCCTAAACCATGCATGCTGTACGTACCTCACCCCTAAACCCTGCACTCTTAGCATACTTCTAAACTCTGGACTCTGTACGTAGCACACCCCTAAACCCTGCAAAATGTATGTACCTTACCCCTAAACCCTGCACGCTGTATGCACCTCACCCCTAAACGCTGCACTTTGTATGTAGTGTACCCCTGAACTTTGCACTCTGTACATAGCGCACCCCTGAACTTTGCACTCCATACTTAGCATACTCCTAAACTCTGCACTCTGTATGTAGCGCACCCCTAAACCCTGCAAGCTGTATGTACCTCACCCCTAAACCCTGCACTCTGTACATAGCACACTCCTGAACTATACACTCTGTACTTAGCATACTCCTAAACTCTACACTCTGTAGGTAGCACATTCCTGAGCTCTGCACTCTGTATGTAGCTCACCCCAGTTACAACCATCCCTTTGAGGGCAACCGTACGGCCCATGAAATTGAGTTTGACACTCCTGCCCTAACCAGACTGCAGTCTATGCCACCTCCTTGGTCCAAAGTGTGGGACTTTTAGGGTGCTGAAAGCCTCAGGAATGGACACAAAAATTCTACACGTTTATTAGACATGAAATGTACCTTACAGCCACGTAGAATGGTTACAGGTCAGAACATCTTGTGTATCCCACCCACTGCAATGATATAAAGATAAACCATCAACTGCATGATAGCATAACATACGTTGCACAAAATGGTGCATACAGATCAAATAAAGTATTATTGTTTAAAAGGGGGGAAATAGGTATTTTGTCTCAACGTGCTGCGCAGACTTCGCTTCTCCTGGAGACCTCAAGGTGAAAGACCATATACAGTCAGGTCCATAAATATTGGGACATCGACACAATTCTAATCTTTTTGGCTCTATACACCACCACAATGGATTTGAAATGAAAACAACAAGATGTGCTTTAACTGCAGACTTTCAGCTTTAATTTGAGGGTATTTACATCCAAATCAAGTGAACGGTGTAGTAATTACAACAGTTTGTATATGTGCCTTCCACTTTTTAAGGGACCAAAAGTAATGGGACAATTGGCTGCTCAGCTGTTCCGTGGCCAGGTGTGTGTTATTCCCTCATTATCCCATTTACAAGGAGCAGATAAAAGGTCCAGAGTTCATTTCAAGTGTGCTATTTGCATTTGGAATCTGTTGCTGTCAACTCTCAATATGACATCCAAAGAGCTGTTACTATCAGTGAAGCAAGGCATCATTAGGCCGAAAAAACAAAAACAAACCCATCAGAAAGATAGCAAAAACATTAGGTGTGGCCAAATCAACTTTTTGGAACATCCTTAAAAAGAAAGAACGCACTGGTGAGCTCAGCAACACCAAGAGAACCAGAAGACCACGGAAAACAACTGTGGTGGATGACCGAAGAATTCTTTCCCTGATTTGGATGTAAATACCATCAAATTAAAGCTGAAAGTCTGCAGTTAAAGCACATCTTGTTCGTTTCATTTCAAATCCATTGTGGTGGTGTATAGAGCCAAAAAGATTAGAATTGTGTTGATGTCCCAATATTTATGGACCTGACTGTAAATGAAAACAGGTGGTGCTGCACAATCACAAGACAGGGGAGGAGTGGAGAGCCAGGGTTGTATCAGCCCGAGAAGGCCAGTCACTGTTTGCTCTTTTCCAGACAGGGAGATACATGTTTATCGCTGTTAAAGATGAGCATTGTGGTCTGAGCACATCTGATGCCCACCCAGCCTCCTTGAACTGATACAACCCTGGGTCTCCAGCGCTACCTATTTTGATTTATGTGTCTTTCACCCCAAAGAACCACAGTCTGCGAACAGTGGCAGCTGGTGCTCAA
Source organism: Rana muscosa (assembly GCA_029206835.1). NCBI lineage: Eukaryota > Metazoa > Chordata > Amphibia > Anura > Ranidae > Rana > Rana muscosa. Next base: position 361,178,218 of record CM055119.1, on the reverse strand, counting down.
AATTTTTTGGGGGGGCGCAAACAAACTGAAAAACAAAACAAAACAAAAAAAAACATCAATTGCAGCCACTGTGCCATCAAATTAAGCCACTGCGCCCATGAATTGCAGCCACTGTGCCTATGAATTGCAGCCACTGTGCCCATCAAATGCCAACATTGTGCCCATCAATTGCAGCCACTGTGCCCATCAAACGCAGCCACTGTGCCCATAAAACGCTGCATCTACACCATCAAATGCTGCCACTGTGTCCATCAATTCTGCCACTGTGCCCATCAAACGCAGCCTATGTGCCACAAAATGCAGCCACTGTGCCCATCAAATGTAGCCACTGTGCCCATCAAATGCAGCCACTGTTCCCATCAAATGCTGCCACTGTTCCCATCAAATGCTGCCACTGTGCCATCAAATGCTGCCACTGTGCCCATCAAATGCTGCCACTGTGCCATCAAATGTTGCCACTGTGCCCATCGAATGCTGCCACTGTGCCATCAAATGCCGCCACTGTGCCATCGAATGCCGCTACTGTGACCCCCCCGTCCGCTCGCTGTCTGCCCGGCACTTACCCTGTCTCGGTGGGGCAGCGGGTGACGGCGGCAAGCGGTAGCCTCCATGCGTCTCCTCCCGTCCTCTCCCCTCGTCAGGTGTCCAATTGCAGCACCTGATGTTTCAGCCAATCAGGTGACGGGTAACAGACCCAAGCACCTGATTGGCGCAGAGGCGGTTAAGTGTTAGGAAAGCGAATATTCATTCTCTTTTCTAACACACCTGGGTTGACACCTATTAGACCCGTTGGATCTAATCAGGTGCTTCAAAAACACCCTCCACCACTGTAATCTATCCATTGGTCATAGAGGGGGTGGCTGGAGAGAGGGGGTGGCGCCCATGCACCCTTATGGACGCACCGCCACTGTCTGTGAAATGAGACAAAATATCCCCCCCCCCCCCCCCCACTATTTAGCAATAATACGTTATTTGATCTGTATCCACCATTTAGTACAACATATTATACTATCACACAGTTGCTGTTTTTTTTTTGTTTTTATATCATTGCAGTGGGTGGGATACACAAGGTGTTCTGTCTTGTAACATGACCATTCTATCTGGCTGTAAAGTACATTTCAGACTTCTGACTGCATTGTTTCCTTGAGAGGGTACACTACTTTGACACTGATTGGTGGCTGCCCACGTCAGCAAAGTGCCAGCACAGTTGATACACATAAATATGTTAATATGAATAAGGCTTTAACTATATAATTGTATTATTTTTTTATTATTAAAATCCCCTACTGCAATATTTTATAGATTGTACTTGTGATGTGCTCATACTTTACTGGATGGTCTAAACCAGTCATTGATTATTAGTCATATTTTGTTGCTCTAAAGTGGATGCATCACAGCTATAATAATGTAAAAGGTAAAGTTGAAAAGAAAATGGAATAGATTGTTAAATTAAACGTTCATAGAGTGACAACGTTTAAGGATGAATGTTTTGTGGTAAAAACATGTTGCGTACGTTGGGATGAGTCATGTCATGAAAAGCATTGAGAATCAATACACTTAATGGTTATGTTTAATATGCTTGAAAGTAGAGCAACATCACAATAGTCTATTATTATTATTATTATGCTCATGGTTAACCTAGACAAGTGACCGCGTGACCACTACAATTATTTTACAGTAGTTGCTACAAAGGAACAATGGTTGTCAAGAGTGAAGTGTTCCTTGCATACAAAAGTAATGTATAATATGTTAAATGCATGAAACAAGACACTTTATTGAAAGATAGATACACTATATTGTCAAAAGTATTGGGACACCTGCCTTTACAAGCACATGAACTTAATTGGCATCCCAGTCTTAGTCCGTAGGTTCAATATTGAGTTCTCCCACCCTTTGCAGCTTCAACAGTTTCAACTCTTCTGGGAAGGCTGTCCACAAGGTTTAGGAGTGTGTCTATGGGAATGTTTGACCATTCTTCCAGAAGCGTATTTGTGAGGCCAGGCACTGATGTGGACAAGAAGGCCTGGCTCGCAGTCTCCGCTCTAATTCATCCCAAAGGTGTCCTATCGGGTTGAGGTCAGTCAAGTTCCTCCACCCCAAACTTCTGCAGAAAATGCTAGCTCACCTGGCTGGCTGCCTCTTCTTCCCAGTCTACCTGACTGACACACTGAAGATTTCCCAGGGCAAGGTTTGATGAAGAATTAGCAAACACTGCCATCTTCAAGAGAGACCTACCACATGTGGCAGTCTCTCCTCTTGTTTGTTCCTGCACCCTGCTGATCTACTCACTATGTCCTTCCTTTCTCCCGCTGCCTCTCAAGAAAGCCTCCTCCAACTTCTTCTGTGGTAGGATCCTTTCAGGCCAGCCACCTGAGCCCCAGACAGATGTAGAGCCCCTCCCCAGCAATGGTTCCTCGAGGGCCACCGAAAGTCTCCTTCAGCACTGTATCTCCATCTTCCACCCGATCCCCCTGCTGGCATGACTTATTTATATTTAAGGGCTCACTTAGTCCCCTGCTAGGCCCACTTCCTCGGGATTGGCTAAGGGCCCCCAAAATATGTATGACAACCCTCCTAGACTCCACCCACTAATTTCTAGAACATTTTCCAACATTCTAGAACCAGGGGGAGGCACCAGGCAGCTGCCTGGATGAGTCATCTAGCCCTTAACTTCAGATTCCATTGCTCAGGCTTAGCCCTGAGCTAAACAATATATTACCTACACTACCACTAGTAGCACACTAGAGGGTGCTACAGATATGTTGTGACATTTTGTGCCGGAATATCCTGCTGCAGCACTTCCTGCTTCAGTCAGACAATGCTTAAGCTGGCCATAGACGGTTCAAATCTTGGCCGGTTCGGCAGGGATCGGCCAAGAATCGAACCATGTATGGGCAGGCTAACTGTACCCAAGTTGATCGATCAATCAACTTGAGTGCAACCAGCATGTCGGATTTTTCTGCATACTGTTACTGCCAGTGGCTATAGCCGCTAGCCATAACTGTCATATTCTGCCAGCTGGGAATGCTGCCCACGACCCCTTTGGTAGAATACAATAGTGCAGTGGGCGGCATTCCCCCATCAACACTGACTGTGTTGATGGGGGAATCAAGCAGTTTTCTTTCCTTCCACCCGTGGTGGAAGGAAAGAAAATCGTATCAGCCTTATCCACTGCCTTGCAATTAGCAGCAGTGTTATCAGCCTGCCATGTGAACTCCTTCAGTTAGCTACTGAGCTGCCAATCAGGTCTGCTCATATCGCCTGCAGACACGATAGGCAGTTCAACAGCCAACTGAAACAGTTGATATTTGCAAGTCAGTGGTTTAGTGGTTTAGGGCTGGTTCGCACCAGATGTAGTCGAGTGCATTTTTATTCTGCATCAAAACACATGAACAGTGTTTAACCACTTGCCTACTGGGCACTTTTACCCCCTTCCTGCCCAAGCCAGTTTTCAGCTTTCAGAGCTGTTGCACTCTAAATGGCAATTTGAGACAAATAGAGCTTTCTTTTGGTGGTATTTAATCACCACTGTTTTTTTTTTATTTTTTACTAAATAAATGAAGACCGAACATTTTGAAAAAAAACTAACACTTTTATATAGTGTGTGTAGCTCCAAGGGTGGGTTTTGCACTTCCCTCTTTACTCTTCCCCTGCGGCTACGCCGGATCCACACTTTGTTAAGTATGAAAATCCACTGTTTAATTACATTTGGGTCTGCAGCGAGTGGATCGTTCAGCTCCGTTGTCTAGGTACACCAGTGTATTCAGGAATAAGGCCAATGTCTACACACGAGTAAAACCTAATCAGCAAGGCTTTATTCTTTTTGTTACTTTTGAGTCAACTTGAAGAAAGTGAAAGTAGGAAAGTTTAAGATGTAGGGGAAGGTTCAGGCACGCAACACTTAGATCCCAAATATATATATATACACTCGTCGCCACTCAAGCCTGAGTGGGTATTGCTCACCCGGATAGTCCCTATAAGAGCAGTCCTAGCAGCCGGGATGGAGCACGGATGTCAGAGATGATGGATCCTCCTTTAGGCAGGCCTCCAGGCCTTTCCCCGAGACAGCAGTACCGTCGATATCTCCGCTGGGACTAATCTTCCCCTGGAACTCCTTTCCTAAAGATGGGCCCCCTTACAAACGGGCAGCCTGGGGTCCTTCTCCGAAGCGTAGGCCCTTGTTAGGAGAGCTGGGCCTACGATGCAGCAGCGGAGCCTCGGGCTAAAGGTGCCCGAGGCCTAAACACACCCACGCACCTCGTGCCATGTGGGCCACGAGGCACGCTCACTGAACCAGAGGTCCCCCTGAACGCCTTGGGGTCCCCCTGGAATCGCCTCACGCTAAATGGCGTCTGCCCCTTTTGTACCCTCTCCCAGTATGCACAGCGGGTTGACCATGCCCACTGCACTGCTGCCGAGAGAGGACACCCAAGGTGCTGTGATACCCCCGTGATCCAGCCTGTGCCGGTGGTGACAGTGCCACCTGCAGGCAAAGGAGAATAACACTGCCGGGCAGTATCACACCCAGAGCAGAGCAAACAATTTGAACTATAATTGGTCTGAGCCCAACTACTGGCTCAGACTGTTCCTAAATTTCCATATAGTGCCCCCAAATATTGGGGGGGGGGGCGCTACATGTGTTTTAAAATTTTGCAAACAGGTAATTTTTCTTCTTCACTGATGTGCACTGATGAGGCTGCTCTGATGGGCACTGATGAGGCGGCACTGATAGGCATTGATGGGCACTGTTGAGGTGGCACTGGTAGGCACTGATGAGGAGGCACTGGTGGGCACTGATGAGGCTGCACTGATAGGTGGCACAGATCGGTGGCACTGATGGGCACTGATAGGCGGTACTGATGGGCACTGGTAGGTGGCACTGATAAGTGACAATGATGAAGAGGCACTGGTGGGCACAGATTGGCAGCACTGATGGTCATTTATTGGCAGCACTGGTGGGCACAGATTGGGATTGCACTCATAATCAGGACATTGATAATCAGGGCCCTGATTATCAGTGTACATGTCCCTTTTAGAGAATCCGGTTATTGTCTCTCTTCTTCGTTCCTCATGCTGTCAGCATGAAGAAAGGTGTGCTGATAACCGGCTTGTGTTTACATCTGTGATCAACTGTGATTAGACACAGTTGATTTTGTGGTAAGGAGCCACCGATTGGCTCTTTACCTCAATCTGTGATCAGCAGTGTCTCCTGGACACTTTGATCACAATGTGTGCCTTCCGCGCCCCGCATCGGGCATGATCATGGGAGGTTATCATATGACGGTCTCCCAGAACTAGCCAGGCGTGCTGTAGCTGTCATTCGGCTATAGTGCAGTCGGCAAGTGGTTAAAATGTATTTCAATGGCCCTAGTTCACACCAGTGCAGTGTGTTCCAGTGTAGACAACAAAAGTAGAACATGTTGCATTTTTTCGTTATGGAAAGTATCAAAATGCATCAACAACGCATCGAAACATGCATTGGGATGAATTGGGATGAAGAAAAAAAAGAAGGGAAAAAACACAACCAAATGCATCAAAAACGTGCATGCAAACCGGAACACAGAAATTTTGGTGTGGACCGGCCCTTCATTAATTATAATTGGCAAGATCTCCAGGTAGGAAACTTTGCAACAAATTCACAAAAAACACATTTTTTTAGAAAACTGTGTACAGTAAGGCATAATGCTAAACTTACTGAAAATTGGATTTTGGGTTACAAACACTTTAGACACAAAGTATAATTACATGTGCCTCTGTCACTGTGTCTAAACATATTCCAACACTGAAAAACGTGATGTAGCAAGGTGTTACCATTGCATGCATCTTAAAGGACTGCAATCTGTGCTGTGAATACGTTTGGCTCCCTTGGGTGTTTATTTCATCCTAGTCAGTTACAACTTGTTTTGATTCAGTTATCGAGAGACAAAGACTCCATTACAGTGAGTAGCACAGAGACTACAAGGCCACTGTGCTACCCGAGGGGAGTGCGCCACGCAAAGCCTGATGGGGGTTCTTTTTAAGACCAGCGCGCCGTATAGCACGCTCTCTCTGGACGCCATCTTCAAGCCGGCAGAAGGCCTTTGTTGAGGCCTGCTGTGAGTATACCTAGGCCCGAGAAGCCTGGGCCTGCGGAGACCGAGAGCGGATCGCCTAGCCAAGAGGGATCCCTGCTGACAGTCTCGCTGATCAACCAGAGGAGGATTGGTCTACAGGTTGCAGCATCCAGAGCCCTTTATCCAGAGGACGGCCGGGTGAGGGACCAGCTGCCTCATGACACAGAGAGATGGACCATTGAAGGAGGGTTCCAGACCGAGAGGAAAAGCAGCAAGGTAAGGGTCATCTGGAGAGTGGGCACTTGCCCATCCATTTAGTTAACCGACTGCCAGGAGTGTGACTATCACAAGTGTCACTTATATTTGCTGGCGTTTGCACCACCGCACATAGGAACTCAACGCCTTGGGGAAACCAGTGCACCTTTACCTTAAAATATCGGCCTGGAGTCGGGAACAGGGACGCAGATGCCCTTTCAAGAAGGCCTCATCACCCCAGTGACCCCCCGGAAGAGTGGACTCAGTTGACACCAGAAGGGGTGCGAGCCTTATACCAGGGAGCTGAACGTCAGGCTGGAGGAGGATCTAGGGTCGAAGAGATTGGAGTTTCTGCTGCTGGAGTACCTAAATGTTACTGCAATGTGACCCAAGTGGGGGATGAGGGCCTGCCAAAGCTGTCAAAGAAGGAAATGAGAAGGGACCAGCTAGAAGACCCTCTGGGTAACTTGGCATTGAAGGCTCTGGAGAACCAATGCCCTGACATGCTCCTCACTGACTCCCCAAAGGAGGCTCATCTGTTACACCGAGAGTGGGATTGATTGCAGTTGCATGAAGGGGTGGTCTACCGAAGAGGCCCCTCTGATGGTCTGGAAGAAAAATTGCAGTTGTTTCTTCCCAGAAAACACAGAGAGACAGTATTGACAGCTCTCCACGATCATCATGGCCATCTAGGGCCTGAGAGAACTTTCCACTTGGTGAGGGATCGATTCTACTGGCCCTGCATGCGAGCTGAAGTTGAAGGTTACTGCCATTCTTGTATCCGATGTATCCAAAGGAAGACTCTACCTTCCCGAGCCGCCCCAATGGGCCATCTTCAAAGTCAGGGACCCATGGAGCTGGTGTGCATTGACTTTCTTTGCCTGGAGCCAGATCTGAGTGGACAGGGAAACATTCTGGTGGTGACTGATCATTTCACTAGGTATGCCCAAGCATTCCCAACAAGGGATCAACAAGCATCAACAGTGTAAAAAAGCATAAAAAATCCACGCTAGCCTTTAAAATGATGGTGATTAATAAACAGTGAACTATTATCTATATAAAAATAGTGATAAACTTGTATGAAATAATAAATTGATAGATGCTGCAAATAAAAATAGCTGGAATAACCGCTAAATAAATATGTGCAAAAAAAGTAATATATAAATGCGCAACCTTAAATACAAAGCAATCACAGTGCTACTAAATTCATATATATACACATACACGTGTAAAAAACTGAAACAAAGTTCTGTGCTGAAAAAATTAATAATAATGTCCTGTGTGCAAGTGCCACTGGTAAAAAAACTTTTGTTTTAAAAAGCAAAATGAATATATGTAAGGTAAATTCCCATAGGATTAGTTCATAAGGCAAACGAACAACCAAATCTGATGGTCTAAGGGTAGTAAAACTCTTCAAGACAGCTGTAGGCAGGAATCCACATCCCACTTGTTCAGGTAAGAAATGGAAGAAATAACAGCTTACCGGATCAGATGGATCTCTGGCCTCCTTTCCCAGTGGACGCCTCTTACGACGAAATGCAGCGTCGGGTGGAGCTGTTCGATCGTGACGTCACTACGCTACAGCTGATCGGGACAGACTGCAGCTGAAAGTACTGTTTCATTTTTGAGTTTGCCGCTCACTTCTATGAAACCCATTTGATGTCATTTTTTACCCAGGATCAATAAAGGGTATCTTACCTTTTTTTTAAAAAGTACTGCACCATGAGGTTTTTATTTTTCTTCTTCTTTCATTTAATCAATTATCGTGCTGTATGAGAAACTTTGTACCAGCTGACACCTGGAGGGATTTTACTTTTGGGAAGAATCGGTGAGGAGTGAGACACCATCTGATTCTGGACTGCCTGTGGGATTACTATATGAGCTTGAGCCCCCATAGATCTCCGTGACAGAGATCCATCTGATCCAGTAAGCTGCTATTTCTTCCATTTCTTATCTGAACAAGTGGGATGTGGATTTCTGCCTACAACTGTCTTGAAGAGTTTTACTACCCTTAGACCATCAGATTTGGTTGTTCATTTGGCTTATGAACTAATCCTATGGGAATTTTCCTTACATATATTCATTTTGCTTTTTAAAACAAAAGTTTTTTTACCAGTGGCACTTGCACACAGGACATTATTATTAATTTTTTCAGCACAGAACTTTGTTTCAGTTTTTTACACGTGTGTGTGTATATATATGAATTTAGTAGCACTGTGATTGCTTTGTATTTAAGGTTGCGCATTTATATTTTGCTTATTTGCACAAGCATCAACAGTGGCCAAGGTTCTAGTAGAGAAGTTTTTCGTCCACTATGGCTTGCCCCAACGCATCCACTCGGATCAAGGGTGAGACTTTGAAAGTAGCCTTATTAGGAGACTTTTAGACCTGTTAGGCATCAAAAAGTCCAGAACCACTCCTTACTACCTCCAAGGGGACGCCCAACCTGAGAGGTTTACCAAACTCTTCTTGACATGCTTGGAACATTAAGCTCAGAAAAGAAGCAACATTGGAGTAAACATGTAGCCGCCATTGTACATGACCATAACAATACTGCCAATGATGCTACAGGATACTCTACCTATCGCTTGATGTTTGGACGAGAGGCTTGATTACCAGTGGACCTGTCCTTTGGCATATCTCTAGATCACACCTCAGCAACCTCTCACTGTCACGTACCTGGTAGTAGAGCCCAACATGCAGGGAGCGGCCTCTCGTAAACCTATGGCTCAAGAACCCCTGGTAGAGCAGACAGGAGCTCGAGAGTGCAAAGGGGCACAAGTGCCTGGCAGGTAAGCTGGTGTAGAGGGCTGGATGCAGCAGCAGGGAGGTGTACTGTAGTCCAAAGCAGGATGCAGGCAGAAGGCTGAGAACTGTAGACAGTAGCACGGCACTCGTGGATCAGGAGATTGGCAGGTGAGGACAGGCTGGGCCAAACACAGGCAGGCAGATCAGGTGCAGAAGCAGAATCCAGAGAATAGTCAAAGTCCAGGCCGGGTCAGTTCATCAGGTGGGCAGCAATCAGGTTTGAAGGAGAAGCAGGAGCGAAGTCAGGATAAGCCAGGATCAAAGACAGGCAGCAAGCAGGAGTAGTCAAGGGAGAGTCGGATCAGGTAACAAGTCAGTAATCAGAAACACAGGTAGTAGTGGTCTCAGGAACGCTGTAGACCAGACAGCAAGGCAGCAAGGTGTCTGATCTCTTTAAATAGCCTATTTTGCCACCAAGTGCTGTCACAGTGCGCGTGTGCACGCTCCCGCGTGTGCCCGTGCGCCTAGTTCACGCTATTGCGCACGAGCATGCGCCGAACGGGCATTCTTCTGACACTGCTGTTGCTAGGCAGATTACTAAAACGCACAGAGGGTATGTCGATCGCCTGAGGAAAAGCCTGAAGACCGCCTATGACAAGGCCCAAGCAACCTCAGACAAGAGGGGACTGAGGAATAAAAAGAACTTTGATCGCAAAGTCAGGGTACAGGACTTACAACCAGGAGACAGAGTACTTTTGAGGAACCTGGGTGTCCCTGGCAAGCACAAGCTGGCTGACCGCTGGAAGTCACAGCCCTATGTTATCTGCAAGCAACTACCAGGACTCCCAGTATACCAGATCAGGCCAGAAGGAAGTGTAGGCCCCCTAAAGACTTGGCATCGAAATCATCTGCTGCCCCTCTCACCAGTGTCAGATCTACAGACAACTCCCTCAACCTCTAAGGGGTCTCGACCAGTCACTAGGTCTCAGTCAGTATTTCAATATGTGGATAATGAAGACACTGAAGATGAGGAGGTGGAATCAGACTGGCTGTGGTCATCTCAGCTACCAGGGCCTGCCACCCCTCTCTTGTACTCACCCAAAATGACTGACACTGGGACTCTCAGACCAGAGGCCCCTGAGTTGTGCCCCAGAATCTGTTTCCTGAAGAGCTGGAAGATGGTGAAATTTCTGTGCCAGTTGAAGATCCTGAAGTAATCTCATCCATTGCAGAAGATGACTTGGAAACTGACATACAGAGAGGGGAAGTGTTAGAAGAAATGGAGTCTAGTATGCCTGAACAGGATGAAGGAGAGGATGAGGTGGACATTAGGCTTGTGCAATTCGTTTCGTAACGAATTGAAATTCGTCCGAATTTAGCAACTTTCGGACATTCGGAAGCATTCGAATTTCCGAACAAAGCAATTACGAATAAGACCGAATCCGAAATAAATTATACCGCAAATAGCGAATGCCCGAATGTCTTCGGCATAATTCGTTATGAAAAAGTTACGAATGTACGAATCCATACGAAGCACAATAACACTCACTCTGCTCTGCTCTCTGCTTCTCCCACACCGTGCTGAACTCCCTCTCAAAATGGTGTACAGGGGCGGAGGTTATAGCCGCATGTAAAAAACGAAAGAAAAATACGAGATTTCGAATCCATTCGAAGCACAATAACACTCTGCTCTGCTCTCTGCTTCTCCCTCACCGTGCTGAACCCTCTCAAAATGGTGTACAGGGGCGGAGCCTATAGCCGCATGTTAAAAACGAAAGTAAAATACGAGATTTCGAATCGTTACAAATAACCGCAATGTATTTAGAAAAGTACAAATCCATTCGAAGCACATTAGGCATAATAGGCAGCGTCGTTGTGAGAGAGACACGGAAAATTACGAATCAACGAACCCAAAAAAAGTTACGAAAGTAGGAGTTGTGTCCAGAATCAACGAAAAACAACGTACTCTACCGAAAGTACGAACCCAAAAAAAGTTACGAAAGTAGGAGTTGTGTCCAGAATCAACGAAAAACAACGTACTCTACCGAAAGTACGAATTATAAAGCAACAAAAAATTCAACAAAAAATGTCGCTTGCAAAAATACGAATGAGTCCGAACACGAAAAATCCCGTCTAGCAAAATTACGAATGATTACGAATCAACAGGACCGGAAAGAAACGAACCGAAACGGAACAAATTTTTTCGTTGTGCACAAGTCTAGTGGACATTGATCCCAGTCAGCCTGAAGCACAGAAGCCTAAAGAGCAAAGAGAGAAAATAGCTATTCACCCACCCAAGAGACTAACATATGATCAGTTGGGGGAAAGCTCAGAGAAGGCTGTGCTTACCTCAAAAAGGACTTCAGACATACCTGATCCTTCCACTCACCATTTAGTGGAGGGCAACCCCAGCTCACCCCCTGGCACATCTGGCTGGGCCATCCCAGTCAAAGTGGCCTGTAGGCAGGAGAACCTCCTTTCCAAAGCATGGTGGGGGGTTCCTCTGCTAGGTTCTTTTGAGAATGCAAAATGCCTTATTTATTGTATGCACTAACTGTTTTTTCCCTCCTTGTGTATTAAACAAAGCTTGTAACAGGTCACAAATTGCTGTTATCTTTGGGGACCAAAGTTTTCAAGTGGGGGAGTGTGTAGCAAGGTGTTACCATTGCAAGCATCTTAAAAGGACTGCCATCTGTGCTGTGAATAAGTTTGGCTCCCTTGGGTGTTTATTTCATGCTAGTCAGTTACAACTTGTTTTGATTCAGTTATCGAGAGACAAAGACTCCATTACAGTGAGTAGCACAGAAACTACATTGCCCACAAGGCCACTGTGCTACCAGAGGGGAGTGCGCCACGCAAAGCCTGATGGGGGGACCTTTTTAAGACCAGCGCACCTTATAGCACACTCTCTCTGGACGCCATCTTCAAGCCGGCAGGAGGCCTGTGTTGAGGCCTGCTGTGAGTATACCTAGGCCCGAGAAGCCTGGGCCTGCGGAGACCGAGAGCGGATTGCCTAGCCAAGAGGGATCCCTGCTGACAGTCTTGCTGATCAACCAGAGGAGGATCGGTCTACAGCTCGCAGCATCCAGAGCCCTTTATGCAGAGGACGGCCGGGTGAAGGACCCGTGACACTGAGAGACGGACCATTGAAGGAGGGTTCCGGACCGAGAGGAAAAGCAGCAAGGCAAGGCCTCATCTGGTGAGCGGGCACTTGCCCATCCACTTAGTTAACCGACTGCCAGGAGTGTGACTATCACAAGCGTCACTTATATTTGCTGGCGTTTGCACCTCCGCACATAGGAACTCAATGCCTTGGGGAAACTAGTATTCCATGTACTGTTAGTCTGTGTGCCTCAATAAGCAGTGTCTTTCTTCACCCTATCTTTTGGATTACAAATCTTTAAGTGCACCAACATGGCTAGCTGAACATTACCTGACTCCTAAAGGGAAAATCATCTGCTTTTCTACCTTTGCAGATGGTTGCTATAGGACACGCACCAAGTGAACTGTCCACTAGGGGGAGCCATAGAGTTGTGATTCCGCATATTAGTGATAACTGTTTGTATCACCTTGTGTTTTCTGCTGTTTGTGTGAGACTTGTGGAGAGGTGCCCCAGTGTTGATATTACTGCACTGGGAGATTCCTCCACCACACCCTCGCTCAAGTCTGGCCCCTAGGTTACGTTAGTAGGGTCGGATTTCAGGGGTATTTTGAACCGGTGGTATTTCATTCATTGAGTTATACAGGGAGCTGTATGTATTGAATGCCTATTGTATAACCATTATTTCATTATTTTACCAAGTAAACATGTCACCATTGGTTAAGCTACAATTTGTGTGGAACTCTGTCTTTGCAGCTGAGTGGCTGGTGAACAATACCAAGGTAACAACTCTTTTCTTGCCTTTATTATTGTGTGTATCATTGAGGTCCCTCATAGCCAACTGGGGTCCTCAATCATATTATTCTCCATTTATGCCAGAGGGGATTGAGCCAAATTTTGGGGGTTGACAGGCAGAGTGCAGGCCCAAATTTAAACCAGCAGCTCCTACGGGGGTAGTGCTACAGTGATAATATGGATAATTGAATTATACATGTAGATGGTCCTATTTGTTCATCACATACAGTGCCTTGAAAAGGTATTCATACCCCTTGAAATTTTCCACATTTTGTCATGTTACAACCAAAAACGTAATTGTATTTTATTGGGATTTTATGTGATAGACCAACACAAAGGGGGTTATTTACGAAAGGCAAATCCACTTGGAAGTGCAGTCGCTGTAAATCTGAGGGGTAGATCTGAAATGAGGTGAAGCTCTGCTGATTTTATTATCCAATCATGTGCAAGCTAAAATGCTGTTTTTTATTTTCCTTGCATATCCCCCTCAGATTTACAGCGACTGCACTTCCAAGTACACTTTCGGTGCAATTTCAAGTGCACTTTGCACTTGTAGTTTGCACTTGTAGTGCAAAGTGGATCTGCCTTTTGTAAATAACCCCCATAGTCAGGAGTAGAATAGCATAACCATTGTGTACAACTGTGTACAAATGAAAAGCAGCAGAGCCTTCATTAGTAATGAGCAAGTATGGTTGTCCCATGTATATAAATAAAAAATGTTTTTAAAACATTAGTTTATATTGACATAAATATGGATCAAACATATCCCTTTAACATGCATATCTAGAAAAATATATGAGATGATATACAATTTAAGTTATATCCAGTGCCGGGGCAAGGTCATACAGTGCTCAGGGTGAAGTTACCAGACTGTGCCCTGCTCCACCCTGATGTGCATTCCCAATTGTCCACTCCCAGCTGCTACCATTCCCATTTACTGCCAGCAGGAGTGTTTTTACAGTTTCTCTAATATGTGATGAGGGGGGCGCAGCTCGCAGCTGCCCCTTGTGCCCCCCATACTGGCTCTGGTTATACACCCCTTTGTATCCTTCCTTGAACTCCTTCCTGCTTTGCAAAACTTAGGAGTTTTTATATATCTTTTCTTTATTATCAACTATATGAGTGGGGCTAAATCCCCCTTAGACTGGCTGCAACAAGCAGCTTAATCTTAGAGACTGCGTACCCCCACCTAGGGATCAGGAAGAAGGAAGCAAAGTCTGGGGACTGGAGAGAGAACACAGGGGACATGAGCCAAGATGAGGTGCATAGTCAACCACAAGGAGATCCATGGATCACCACCAGGGAGAGGGAGCAGCCTGCACAAGAAGGAGACATCTCATGAGGATACTGAGTTGGAACACACAACTGAGAGCCTCTGACATGGGACATTGACTGTGCTCTAAGCATCCAAGGCCAGTTTCCCTTTCATCTGCTTTTATCCATTTCACAAGAGCGGTTATCAGAAGACAGACAGTGACCACATGGACATTCGTCAGATGTCAGATTGGTGAGCAGTCTTAAACCACCCTTTGGTGTACTGAACATTGCCTAAACTTGTTTGGGAACACTACTACCCCTGGCTGAGGAGGGGACCTTTTGACTCTCACTGCTAGCTGTGTTGGGCATTTTGCAAAGATACCCTTACCTCTGTGAATTACCAATATCTTCCCTTGAAGGCTGAACACTCCACATTGAGTTTAATGGGATCTAGTGATGGCAAACTTTTGTCTTTTTTACCTGCTAACCAATGGTTAGTTAGGGTCTATATAATATTGCACTGCTTTGCATGGGCCCGCATGTCACACTGCACAGCCTCCCCCATGTACAAGCTCACCAATGATCGGGACCCGGTGGGTCTGCGTTCATGTGAAAATCAACATTAAAGTGGTTGTAAAGGCAGACGTTTTTTTATCTTGTGCATTCTTTGCATTAAGATAAAAAGCCTTCTGTGCCCAGCAGCACCCCTAATACTTACCTGAACCCCATGTCTATCCAGCAATGTCCATGAGTGCCTTGGCTGTTTGGGACTCTCCTTTCTGATTGGCTGAGACACAGCAGCAGCGCCATTGGCTTCTCTGCTGTCAATCAAACTCAGTTAGCCAATCAGAAAACAGAGGGGGCAGGGCCGAACTGCGGCTCCATGTTTGAATGGATACACAGAGCTGCAGCTTGGCTCGGGTGCCCCCATAGCAAGCTACTTGCTCTGGGGGCACTTAACAGAAGGGGGAGGCCACAAGCTCCAGCCTGGAACCCGAGAAGAGGAGGATCTGGGCTTCTCTGTGCAAAACTACTGCATAGAGCAGGTAAGCATAAAAAAAGAGACTTTACAATTACTTTAAGGCAGAGCCTCAGCTTACAGATGAGCCGTACACTGCGTGCAGCAGTCCAGCAACATATAAATCCATCCTGTAAAATACTGTGATGCATATCACTGCACACCTTGTCTTCCAGAATGTAGCATTTATAGGGGGACACTGCTGAGTTGTCCCGCTCCACCAGTCCAGCTTTTCTCAGTGACAGAATGGGGACTGTCGTGCACTAAGCGCAGACCTCATGTGTGCACTTATTTAACTCCTTCAGCTTTCCCGTACCATGTGGCTAGGGTCATGGGGTCTCCATACTGTGGGTTCGGTTCTGGTTGCTTTTGGGGAACCGACTGCTAGGGAGGGAGCCAGAGCACCAAACTCCTTGCTACCGGATGACCTGTCGCCTATGCCTGGTATCGCTCCTTGCTGTTTGGCTGCTATTCATTCTCACCAGTTCATGGTTATCTGTAGCAACTACATTGCATTCTCCAATTCCTTTGATAGGTTAACCTTTTGTGGTGGCCTTCTGTTTCTTATTCTTCAACCCCGTTTGTGCCTTACAGGCCTTGTTCCTCTAGATACGCCATGCACCACCATACCCCCCTTTCACTCCAGAGTGCACACAGTTCTTCTCTAACTAAATAGCCCCAGGCTGCCCAGGCATATCTTTCCAGGTTGTAGTCCATAACTGATAGTGTCCGTGAGAGGTAGATTCCTGTGCAGGGAGCTTGCAGGTTGCTGTTGGTTACATCTTTATAGTCCAGTGATGGAGAACCTTGGCACCCCAGATGTTTTAGCACTACATTTCTCATGATGCTCAACTACACTGCAGAGTGCGGAAATTGAAGAAGGTTTGGACAGCCGCACTCCAAAAAATAGTTCCTTTATTTTAAAATCAAGTCACAAAAATACATGCCACAGCAGAAAAAGCAGATGTAAGTTGACGCGTTTCACACTGTAGTTCAGTGCTTATTCAAGCTATGAATAAGCACTGAACTACAGTGTGAAACGCGTCAGCTTACATCTGCTTTTTTTGCTGTGGCATGTATTTTTGTGACTTGATTTTAAAATAAAGGAACTATTTTTTGGAGTGCGGCTGTCCAAACCTTCTTCAATTTCCGCATTTTCATATGCATTGTCTGCACCCGTGGCTTTGGATCTAGTAAAAGGCTCATTAGGCACATCTGAGGCTAATCTTCTCTCTACACTGCAGAGTGCATGAGCATCATGGGAAATGTAGTTCCAAAACATCTGGGGTGCCAAGGTTCACCATCACTGTCATAGGCGGACTTCTCTCCACATTCCCATGCAGTCCCCACTTCCTCCTCGAGCCCAGCCCTCCCCGTATTTATATGTACCACAGGGTGGAGGACAGAACTCTGAAAAGCCCAGGAAAATGCAGAGCCCGCATTAACTCTTCCCCACCCGGGCAGCCCAGCACTCCAACTGGCACCTGCCTACGAGCTCAGCATGTAAAATCAAATGATGGAGTAACATTCCCTGGATTACAATGAGTATTTGGAAAACTTAAAGAGTGACACCACTGTAGCTTTAAAGTGGTTGTAAACCCACTATTTTTTTTTTTTTTCCCCAACGACCTGTAAGAGAAAGGCATAATGAGCTAATATGACTAGCATAATAGCTCATTATGCATCACTTACCTTAGATCGGGGCCCTCGAAGCCGTCCTCGTCTCCCTCTTCAGCCGCATCCATCGCTGCGGCGATAGCCGGAATGTTACTTCCGGGTATCGCCGCACCAGCCAATCACAGCGCCGCTCCGGCGCTGTGATTGGCCGGAGCGGCTAAGACGTGACTCCACAAATGCGCGCATGAGCCGTCGAATTCGGCTACGTCGTCGAATGCTGCGACCTAGCCAAATTTGTAAATGGGGTTAACCCCATGCACATGCGCGTGACGTCAGCGTCGCCGCTTTTAAATGCAAATATCTCCTTAACCGTGTAGGTTAAGGAGATATTTCATGCACCTACAGGTAAGCCTTAATCTAGGCTTACCTG
Source organism: Rana muscosa (assembly GCA_029206835.1). NCBI lineage: Eukaryota > Metazoa > Chordata > Amphibia > Anura > Ranidae > Rana > Rana muscosa. The sequence goes on along the minus strand of CM055119.1, from coordinate 361,160,945 downwards.
TAGGTGTTTGTTTACAAAGTGGGTTTACAACCACTTTAAGACAGAGGCATAGACACCCAGACAAATTACTATAAAAGAGACATAAGAAATCTATAAGTGATTGAGCTCATTGGTGAATACCTAAACTCCTGACTTCAATTTTGGTTGGTAATGTTTAAATATTTTGAGTCTTCATACAGATAAACTATATAGTATTTGGTATCAGAAGATCTGATTTACTAGGCCTGCAACAAATTACTACTATAAGATTTGAATCTAGTGGTGTTTATTTTGGTCCTGTCTATATACTATTTCTGTTTCCTTAGTTCTGGGTTGAGTAATGCTTCTGACTCCTTGCTGTGTGCAGCGAAAGAGAACAAAACTTTATTCCTGTTATTATAAATGTGACTCGCTGTAATGATCTATATTTACACACAGTAATGCTCTCACCCTCTGATGATGAAATATTTAGCTGTTGCTCTATTGCATTTTTGTTTTTCCCATTTGTCTTGTGCTCTAGAAAGTATAACCAGACAGTTTAAACTGAGATGAGCTTAAAGGTACCAAAAGCCTTCTTTTTAAAATAGAATGTTATCACCTGCATCTGAAAAAACCAAAAAATAGAGATTTATTCTTTGTTTAAAATATTACTAAGCCCAAAACAGTAAAATCAGTCTTTAGATGCAGTAAAGCATGCTTGTTATACTCAGGGTGGAACCTAAGGGTCTAATCCTCTGCATTGTGTAAAAAGGCTGTTTGATCCTGTCTTCTCTGATCCCCCCTTTCTTCCACTGTTCCCAATCCATCTCCTGATAGTACATAGCCTTGGGGGCACTCTTCACATGCTCAGTTTGGTGTGAGAGGCTAGAGAGCATTTTTTTTCCTTAAGAGAGTGCATGTGATCAGGACAGGACCAATCAGCGCTGTCCAGACAGAGGGTCAGGGATCCTGCGGCCTCATAAGACAGTCAGAGGAGAATGAAAACTCCTCCTACAAGATTTAACCAGACACTGATAGAAGTCAGAAGACTGCTATATACTGCTGACGAGAAAGAGTATTTAGCAGTTTATATTTACTAAAATAATTGTATTTCCATGTTCTGTGTACTACGGGTCCCAGATATAGTTGTAGCACCCTGCTCCCAATGAGTGGGCGCTATGTGTTAAAATTATAGTTGTCTGAGCAATAGTTTGGCTCAGAAGGATTGTGTTACAAATTATACTCATGATTTGCATGAGCTGGTTGCATGATTTTCCTCCTGAAAGTGGGTGTCGCTGTCACCACTGGTCAGGATAGGAAAGGCAACAGGCTGAATGCATTGGGTATCTCTTTCTCAGAAGCAGCTCAGGGGGCGTGGTCAACCCACTGTGCATTCTGGGAGAGGGTACTTAAGTGACAGACGCCATTAGGGTGGAGGAGAGTTGGGGGTCGTCGTTCATTGGTGGTGGGCACCTCCCGCCCGACCCCGACCTGAGGGCCCTAATGGCCTTAGGGAAGTGCTGGCAGTTTCCGCCTAGGGCCACGTTGGCCTGAGGCTCTGTTACTGAGATGTAGGCCCAGGACTTACTGGGGCCCTACTGATCCGGGGATGATCCTGTGTCACCTTACCTGCTGGAAGGGACCAAGCAATTGAGGACTCAATTGGAGGATGCATCCGGATCATAATCTACCTCAAAGTGCTGCCGGAACGGCAGGAAGATCCTGGCACTGAGAGCTGTGTTCTTTATTCAGAAGGTAACCCGGGGAAGGGTTACACCAAGTCTGTGGCAGAGACTATTCTATGTACACCAAGTCTGTGGCAGAGACTGTTCTATTTACACCAAGTCTGTGGCAGAGACTAAATGTGATCGAGCTACGCACCGGTTGCTAGGCCCGAGAGATTGGGCCTATCCGGTTGTCACTGAGTCCAGCGTGGAGACAGTTGTTCCTCTGGACCTAGGAAAATTCTTGTGATCCGCAACTAAGGTACCCGAGTCCTCCCCATCCCTTCCACCCCCTCTGTTTTAAACTTTATTCAATAAAACCCTTGAAAGAGACTTTGTGTTGGTGCAAACTTCTTCTGGACAACTCTTCAAGGAGAACCCCTGAGGTGAGCATACGGAACAGTAAGGTAACGGCAGGCCCAAATTGAAACCAGCAGGTCCTACGGGGGTAGTGCTACATAGTGAATGCAGGGTCCTGGGTTTAGTAACACTTTAAGGATAGACAGTAAAGTAACACTTATGATCCCATATGCTGATGTGAATAAAGATCTGTACAGTACAGATACAGTTACCATGATGGACCCATGTATCCAAAATGCATATTGCTGCTTCAGGCTTGTTGAGCATAATCAACCAAGGCTCTCATTTATTTTTTTATTTTTTTAAATCTATGGATGGGGGAATCCTCCTGCTGAGATATTGTATTATGACAGCGAGGAGGCTTGTTCACTGTCAGAATATACTGATCAGCACTGCTGGTTATAGCCGGCAGCGCTAATCAAGCAGAGAAAATCGCATAGGGCGGTTGTACAGCAGTTGATCGGTAGATTGACTCTGGTACAACCTCCATGTCCATACATGGATCGAAATTCGGCCAGTCCCTGCTAAATTGACAGAATTTTTAATCCATGTATAGCCGGCTTAAAGGATAAGTTCACCTTTTCAGAGAAAATAATAAATGCAGATTTTTTTGCAGGTAAAAAAATGTGCATTTTTTTGTTGCAGCAGCCTGTAAAGCATTGTATTTGATCAACAGATCACTGGTGCCATGCAGAACTGTCAGTGTATAGGCTTGCTCATACCTCATACGAGGAAGCCGATACATGCTGACAGGAAGAATGAATGAACTACCACAGAGCTCAAAGCACCATTGTAATTCATTGAAAACTACAAGCCGACAGTCTCAAAGGCTGCTGGGCCTTGTAGTTTTCCATTCACAAAGTGCTGTGAATGAGTGATGTGGCCAGGTGGGCGGAGCCCCGCACAGTCACGTTTAAAAAAAGAATTTGACAGCTAGCAGGTAGAGAAGAACCTCCCGCTTGCTGGTACAGCGGGGATCGGGGGGGTGCATTCATAACATGTTACATGGTACGCCTCGAATATGGGTGTAATATGTAACATGTTATGAAAGGTGAACTTATCCTTTAAGGCTAAAAGCAACCTGTTTTGTTACAGACTGCAGAGTTTTTCATAATAATTAATGTTTTTCCAAGAAACAATTATGTTAATTACAGTGTGCTTACACAGCACATGACAAAGCTTGACTTATGATGAGGTTTTACTTTTTTTAATTATTTTTATTCTTTTCTGTTCTGATGGTTTCATTTGCATTATACTGTTTCAAGATTGTAGTCATTTACTGACCAAATTAGAAAAACACAGAATCAAAGAAATGAAAGAAAGAATAATAATAGAAACAAAGAAATGATTCAGATGACATATATGAGATATTGCAGATTGGAATAATTGCATTATAAGCCATTCAGCTGCCATTACATTGTCAATTTAGTACTCACAGTCCTAAAGCGGTAGTAAACTCATAATTTTTTTTTTTTTAAAAGCTGGGCCCCTTGCAGGTTAATGGCATAATATGCTAGTATGCACTGCAGGCGTTTCCGTCTTTTCTCAGTCTTACTTTCAGGTACGCACTTTCCCACTTTTTAATAGGCCGGACCATGATGCTGTCACTCTTGTGCATGTGCACAGGAGTCACAATCGTGGCATAGCACTTTTTGCATTGATGAAACACTCAATGTGCCCTGAATACAGAGTGCACTGCGCACATTTAGGAGATATTCACTGTACCCACAGGTACGCATTATTGTAAGCTTACCTGTAGGTACAAGTTAAAAAAAAAGTTTACCACCACTTTAACCTCCCTGGCGGTATGATTATGTCCGATTTTTGCGTCTCAAAGCTGTTTCGCATATAAATTTGGTGTTTTATATTGTTGGCCTGTAATTCTTAGGAATAGCGCACTTAAATCTGTCCAAACAAGAGTCTAGTAGACATCCCGTGTATGATAAAGTTTGAAACACGAAATCATAAATTATAATATGATAAATAACTATAAATAATTATCAAAAATAATAATATATTAATCATAAAATGTATTCAATAATGTAATCAAATCAAAAACACTGAAATTTGCTCAGTCACAGAATTGTCGCTGTCGTCACTTTCAGTTTCTGATGACAAATTTCCCCACGATTCACTATCGCTCAATTCTGCAAGTGAATCTTATTTACTATTGCGGTTTTCTAGCTGGTCAAAAACCATGACATGGATGACATGGACATTCTCAAGTTTCCAGGCAGAAAGAATGGCATATATAATATAAAACTGCATGCAGGGCACTGGACAAAGCATTAGTGACAAAAGGGAGGTGAATTGATTTGATACAGTAATGTAATCTACAGATTACAGTGAACTGTATGTGTTATGTTTTTTTCACTTTTTTAATTTGCCGCCGGGCTCCGCCCCATGCGTCGTGGCTCTTGCAGGGAACGGAGCTCGGCACACAGTACACCGGGCGGAGGACACAGCCCGTGGACACAGCGGGAGGACATTGCAGGATCCTGGGGACAAGGTAAGTAAATTTGCCTGGATCCTGCAATGCCATCCAAATGTGGCTCGGGGTTACCGCTTTTGGTAGTGAAAATTCACCCCGAGCCACACATTCGGGAATACCACTAGGAAGGTTAATAAATAATTTTTATTTAAAGTGCCAATTTTCTAAATATAGTCAGCCGCAGCAACCAATCAGAATTCACTTTATTAAAGCTGACCACCAACATGGATTCTGTTTAGTTGCTATAAGTTACTGTTCTTATAGGGCAGCTATAATGATTTTCTCAAAACTCCAGAAGGTCATGAACTTCTGCTTTTGGAAATGATCTCAGTCTATGTTGAAACTCACTTTGGATAAAATGATTTGCTCATCCATGCTGACAACCGGAATCTTTATTTTGAATCAACTTTCCAGTAACTTGAAACAGGAGAGAGGTTCAGGATACACCGAAACAATCAATAGGAGGACAATCTTCTAGCACAAATCCTTGTAGCTGCAGACACACATGAAAGGCCCACAGTATGTCTTACTCACAATGTCCGAGGAGCTGACTGCGACCTAGCTTCCATGGGTAGTTCTGCATTGAGGGAGATAAAAAGATCCTTCTCCAGACCAGGACTTCAGGACAGTGCCCTCCAGCAGAAATCCTTTTAGCAATCTTCTCTAGGCCTTCAGCCCAGCACCTACTGAGGCCAAACTGTAATTCTTCAGCACACTCTAGCTGTGTCAGGGAACCAACAGCAGGCGAAGGACTTTAGGACCCAGCATCTCTGGCAGGAGAAGGGCTCTAGGACCCAGTATCTCTACAAGCAGGTCACATGGGCCTATATAAGGAAGTCTGCTAGTGTCTGCATTTGCTGGATTATCGTCAGCTTCTCCTGTGTTCCTGTGTCTTGCATCTCCTGCCTGTCTGATCTCCTGTGTACCAAACCCGGCTTGCCTGACCTGCTCCTGTTGACTTCCTAGCGTATACCTGACCCCGGCCTGGCTAACGGACTCCGCTTACCTTGTCTTCTGTGCTAAGACTCAGCTCTGCTGTGTTCTCTGACTGTCTTGCTGTGTTTGACCCTCTGGCCTGGCTTTGACCCTGTTATCGGAACATTCCATTGGTCCTTACCCTTTGGACCTCCTAAGCACGCCTGCTGTCCTGCAGTCTGCCTGTCCTACCAAGTTCCTGGCAACCAGCACTACCAACCAGGCAACCCGTGCTTCTGTGGGCACCACATCCCCTGTGTCATCTTCAGGGCTGTGCTGCACTCGGCCGCAAGGGGCGCCCTCTCTGCTACTCGACCTCACATCAGAGACTTGACAGTATAATCCAGCCATGTCTGAGGCCGGCAGAGGTGCGTCCCCGTTAGAGGCATTATGTCAACAGGCCGCTACTCTGACCCAAGCAATCCAGACACTGCAAGAAGGATACCTCCAGCTAGAGGAGAGATTGCAACACCTGTCAGAGTCATCTGCTTCTGCGGACCCGGTCCCAGCTTCTCCCAGTTCCACCCACGTACGTTCCTCTGTGGCTTCTACGATGGTGTTCCCTCCTCCAGAACCCCGTGTTCCTGTCCCTGAACGGTTTTCCGGGGATCGAAGAAAGTTTAGATCCTTCAGGAATGCCTGCCTATTGTACCTATCCTTGCAGCCCCGGACTTTTGCTTTAGAAACTGTTAAGGTCGGGTTCCTCATCTCCCTGCTATCTAATGAACCCCAGACCTGGGCCCACAGTTTATGGGAACAAAGAAGCCCAGTCATTAACACAGTGGACACATTCCTGGCAGCCATGTCACAACTCTACGAGGACCCCCAGCGTACAGCCACCGCCGAAGCCGCTCTGCATTCACTAGAGCAGGGTAGTCGACCAGTGGAGGACTATACCGTGGACTTCCGTCGGTGGTCTGCAGACACAGGCTGGAACGAGGCTGCCCTCAAGCACCAGTTCCGCTTAGGACTTTCTGAGTCTCTCAAAGATGAGCTGGCCAGGATTGGGGTCCCCACTACACTTGAGGATCTCATCCAGTCATCCATCCAGCTGGATCGACGTTTACGTGAGAGACAGTCCGAACGAGCTCAGTCCTCCAGGCCCGCCATGATGCCGCCTAAGGTTTCCACTTCATCAGTGCCTGCTCCCACTGGTACTTCTATCCCAGTTCCTAGACAAATCGGCCTGCTACGTTCCGCATTATCCCCTGATGAAAGGCGTCATCGTATTCAATCAAGGCTCTGCCTCTATTGTGGAGGAAGCGGACATTTCTTGTATAACTGCCCCAGAAGGCCCAAGAAGCCACCTTCCTACCCTCCGGTGTATTTCCAGGTTTCCGGAGCTTCTCCTTCACACCTAGTGCTACCCATTACACTGCAATTTGGAAAAGAAGAGATCCGGCTGCAGGCCATTATTGATTCTGGAGCATGCAGCTGCTTTGTGGACTTGAACCTGGTGAGAAACCTGAAGCTGCCCCTCCTCCAAAAGAAACAGGGACTTGAAGTCCGCCTGGCCGATGGCACATTGCCTAGTTCTGGCCCTGTTACCCAGGAGACTGTCCCTCTGCTTATCACCACTCCTGATGGCCATCAGGAATTCATACGCTTTGACGCTCTAAGCTCGCCTATGTCTCCAGTTATCCTAGGAATTCCATGGCTCCAAGCCCACAACCCTCAGATCAATTGGATCAAGAAGGAGGTCCTGTTCACCTCTCCCTATTGCCAGCAGCATTGCTTTATTCCTGAACCCAGAGACATTACCAGTTGCTTGACAGTCCACCCTGTATCTACCACTAACCAGAATATACCCCAGGCATACCAAGAATTCCTGGATGTCTTTGATAAGAAAAAAGCTGACGTTCTACCACCACATCGGCCATATGACTGTCCAATAGAATTACTTCCAGGGGCCGAGATTCCATTTGGACGAATATTCCCTCTCTCTGAAATGGAATTGGGAACTCTGCGACAATATATCGATGAAAATTTGGCTAAGGGCTTCATCCGAGCTTCCTCCTCTCCTGCCGGTGCCGGAATCTTTTTTGTCGAGAAGAAAGACAAGTCTTTAAGACCATGCGTGGATTATAGGGAGCTCAATAAAATCACAATAAAGAACCGCTACCCACTGCCATTAGTTCCTGAACTTTTCCAGAGATTCCGTACGGCCCAAGTATTTACCAAGCTCGACCTCCGGGGTGCCTATAACCTTGTTCGGATCCGTGAGGGCGATGAATGGAAGACAGCATTCAGAACGAGGTTCGGACACTTCGAGTATCTTGTAATGCCCTTTGGGCTCTGTAATGCCCCGGCGACGTTTCAGCACTTCGTCAACGATATTTTCCGGGAATATCTTGACTACTTCGTCATCATCTATCTGGATGACATTCTCATATTTTCGGCTACTCTGGAGCTCCACCGGACCCATGTAAAGACAGTGCTGCTCACACTAAGAAAACATGGACTTTATGTGAAAGCGGAAAAGTGTGACTTCGAGAAGAAATCAATACAATTCCTATGACTGATCATCTCCACGGGCGGTGTAGCTATGGATCCACAGAAAGTGCAGGCAATCCTGGATTGGCCAACTCCATCAGATAAGAAAGGGGTGCAAAGGTTTGTGGGCTTTGCGAACTTCTATAGGAGGTTTATAAGAAACTTCTCCTCCATCATCTCACCCATTACCCAGTTGACCCGCTTACATACCCGTTTCCAGTGGTCCTCCGAAGCCCAAACTGCTTTCGAGAGACTAAAGTTAGTGTTTACCTCTGCACCAATCCTTCAACACCCTGAGCCTGCCCTGCCATACATCTTGGAGGTCGATGCCTCAGAAGTAGCTACAGGGGCAGTCCTTTCACAACGCCAGGGACCCAAGTCCTTGCTTCACCCCGTGGCCTTCTCCTCGCGGAAAATGAGCCAGCCCGAGAGGAACTATGATGTAGGAGACCGCGAGCTCTTGGCCATTAAAACAGCCTTAGAGGAGTGGAGATACCTTCTTGAGGGGTCTGCTCACCCCATAATGATATTTACAGATCATCGGAACCTCGAATACCTCCGTACTGCCAAACGTCTGAGACCCCGTCAAGCCCGCTGGGCTCTGTTCTTTTCAAGGTTCAACTTCCACATCACCTACCGTCCCGGCTCCAAGAACGGAAAGGCCGATGCTTTATCCCAAATGTTTCCCGATACTCCGGAGGAGACAATATCTAGTACAATCCTGTCACCTCAGAACTTTCTTCTGATCCAACCCGATCTAAGATCTTCTCTTGAACAGGCTTCCCTCCAATGCCAGGAACCAGAAGCATCCTCTCTAAGAAACCAGGAAGGGTACCTCTGGCATCAGGACAAGATCTTCGTTCCGCAACAAACCCGAATATAGGTACTGAAGACCTTGCATGACCACCAACTCGCTGGCCACTTCGGAGTGCGGAAAACTACGGATCTTATCCAACGATCCTTCTGGTGGCCTACCTTGAAATCTGATTGCAGGGAGTTTGTTAGCTCCTGCACTACCTGCCAGCGAAATAAAGGGTCCAATGTCAAGTCGTGGGGTCTGTTACGTCCTCTGCCAGTGCCAGAACTACCATGGAGAAATATATCTATGGACTTTATAGTAGAGTTGCCCCCATCCGAAGAATCTACAACAATCCTGGTAGTTGTGGACCGTCTATCCAAAATGGCGCACTTCTTGCCCATGGCAGGAACTCCTTCTGCTGCAGAAACAGCAAAAATTTTCATAAGGGAGATAGTCAGGCTCCATGGCCTTCCTGACAGCATTGTGTCTGATAGAGGGGTACAATTCACCTCCCGGTTCTGGAGAGAGCTCTGCAAAGCACTATCAATCAAGGTGTGCCTGTCCTCAGCCTATCACCCCCAAAGCAACGGTCAAACTGAAAGGACCAACCAGACCTTAGAACAATATTTGCGTTGCTTCTGCTCCTTCTCCCAGGACGACTGGATCTCTCTACTCCCTTGTGCGGAGTTTGCTTACAACAATGCAGTACACTCAACCACCAATCAATCTCCGTTTTGGGCCAACTACGGTTTCCATCCTTCATTTCTACCTAATGTCATTCCGGAAGCCTCAGTTCCAGCAGTTCAAGACAGGATAAGCTCCATTCAGGCTAATTATCAAACCCTCCGGCTAACCATGCAGAAAGCGCAAGAGGACTACAAGAAACAATATGACAAGAGGAGAGGAGAGAGTCCTAGCTTTGAGGTTGGAGATAAGGTCTGGCTCTCTTCAGCAAATCTCAGGCTCCCTTGCCCCTCCCGGAAATTGGGTCCAAGATTTATCGGTCCATTCGAAATTAAACGAAAAATTAACCCAGTAGCTTTTGAACTGTTACTACCAAGTTCGTATAAAGTGCATCCTGTGTTTCACGTTTCTCTTCTTAAATCTGTTGTCTCTAGTCCTTTTCCAGGAAGAGAAGAAGACCCTCCGCCTCCAGTCTCAGTGGGAGATGAAGCCGAATTCGAGGTAGAATCCATCCTGGACTGTCGCAAAAGAGGTAGGACTATTCAATTTCTTATTAAATGGAAGGGTTATCCAGCAGAAGAGAATTTTTGGGAACCTGCAGGCAACATACATGCTCCTAGCCTTCTCCAGAGATTCCATGCCAGATACCCTGAAAGATGGGCCCGGGTGGGCATCCGGAGGCTGCCCCTTGGGGGGGGCACTGTCAGGGAAACAACAGCAGGCGAAGGACTTTAGGACCCAGCATCTCTGGCAGGAGAAGGGCTCTAGGACCCAGTATCTCTACAAGCAGGTCACATGGGCCTATATAAGGAAGTCTGCTAGTGTCTGCATTTGCTGGATTATCGTCAGCTTCTCCTGTGTTCCTGTGTCTTGCATCTCCTGCCTGTCTGATCTCCTGTGTACCAAACCCGGCTTGCCTGACCTGCTCCTGTTGACTTCCTAGCGTATACCTGACCCCGGCCTGGCTAACGGACTCCGCTTACCTTGTCTTCTGTGCTAAGACTCAGCTCTGCTGTGTTCTCTGACTGTCTTGCTGTGTTTGACCCTCTGGCCTGGCTTTGACCCTGTTATCGGAACATTCCATTGGTCCTTACCCTTTGGACCTCCTAAGCACGCCTGCTGTCCTGCAGTCTGCCTGTCCTACCAAGTTCCTGGCAACCAGCACTACCTACCAGGCAACCCGTGCTTCTGTGGGCACCACATCCCCTGTGTCATCTTCAGGGCTGTGCTGCACTCGGCCGCAAGGGGTGCCCTCTCTGCTACTCGACCTCACATCAGAGACTTGACAAGCTGCCTCTCAGGGGAAGCAGCCCTAGGAGAACTGGAATGCTCCCTGAAGATAAAGAAACCTCTGGAAAGGCCTCCCAAACATTTATAACCTCCACAGCCACCTTCTGGATGCCTCCTTTCAGGGATTGGCTGGGGCATGATAAATATTCATCAATGGATATATGATTCTCCCTGCCCTATATTCTGGAAGTTTCTGCCAAAGCAGGTAGGAGAAATTAAATACCCAGCTGGGAAACCCTCACCAGACTGAAACAAATGATCACTGCTCCACTGACTACAGTGAGACCAAAAACTAAAATTAACAGCCTAACTAGTGGAGGGTGCTACACATACGTTGTATTCTACCTTCATGTTTTCACTGGCTGGTATGTCTTCAGCACCACTCTCTGCAGTGTTGTACTTTGAACCCAGGCTTCCCTAGTATGTACCCCCAGAGGGCTTGATCAATATGGCCTGGGCTCATAGGAAGTGGGTTGAAAGAGTATTATTTAACCCTGAGGCAGCATTGGTATGGTGTCTTTGGGAACGGTATAGGATTGATTGAGTGTTGCAGCAAAAGCTGCTCATTTGTTTTCGGACACTTCATCTCACACACCTGTGTACCGATCATGGACCAGAGCTATTTTTACTGATAACATTTCAGATATGGGTCTGTTGATTCAGCAATAAATTTGTCATTATTTAAGCAGTGGTTCTCAACCTTTTTAATGTGGGGAACCCTTGATATAACTCATTGAGAGTTGTTACTCATCTTAGAGGAAGAAATTGCCCACTGCTCAAGGAACCCCTAGCAAACTCTGGAGGAACCCTAGGTTTCCACTGAACCCTGCTTAAGAAACAATCACCTTGTAAACAGTGGTGGCTGGTGCTAAACTTTTTTGGGGGGTGGCAACTTCGGCGTAACCAGCAATGCCTCTTTGAGCAACCACACATCTACATCATACAGCAGCATAGCCAACTTGCCCAGCTGCCCAGTGCCCAGCGCAAGCCCGACATCTGTATAGTCATGCACAACAAGTGATTTATTGATGTTTAAAGTGAAAACATAAAAATGAAAAATTCCTTCAGTATAGTGCCTGGGGGTCCCCTTAGTCTACCTGTAAAGTGGCATATCTGCACTGTGTATAGAAGCTGCTGCAGAAATAATTGAATTTATAAAGCCAAAAAAGTGAAATGTTCCCTGCAAGCTTTCTTTATTTTGTAAGCGGCTTGCGGAGCCAGTCTGCATGATGAGGCCACAATGTAGTTCACGGGGAACAAGAATAGAGATTTTTTTGGATAAGTCCTGGTGTCTCTTCCACAGACTTTGGATACAAGTAATAGGCGCAGAAAAATTGGTCTTTGGGTGTCGGTGGTGCCTTCACACCGTAACCTTATAGAGGTACTCTTGAGGAAAGCAAGACTTGGCCTTGCTGTCAAAAATTGCAATGATATGCACTTGTTAACCAGGTGCAGAAAAATTGGTCTTTGGGTGTTGTTGGGGCTATCACACCGTAAACCTATGGAGGTGCTCTTGATGAAAGCAAGAATTGTCCTTGCTGTCAAAAAAATTATTCTACTGTATGCACCTGTCAAACAGGTGTGAAAAACTTGGTCTTTCTTTGGGTGTTAAATGTGCCCATGAAACCTACACCAAAAGTCCTGCAGAGATTCCACATCCCAAAAACACTTAATCAGTGACATCAGCACTAGGGGCTTAATAGCTGCTGGTAATCCTGGACTGATTAATTTTGATAAATGCCAGACGGTCCACCGAGTATGTGGACAGACACGTTCTATTATCAGTAACAAAACCTCCAGCGGCACTAAATGCCCATTCAGAAAGCACACTGGATGCAGGGCAGCTCAGCAGCGCAATTGTATACTGGGCAAGTTCTGGCCAGTGGTCTATTATCATGCCCCAGTAAGCCAGTGGATCGTCAACTGGAAAGCTCTCCATCTCTTTTTTGCCCCTAGATAATCGTCCACCGTGCAATGCAGATGCTGCCGATTGGATGTGGAAGCTGACAGCCCTGGGCGGCAAGGACTAAACAAATTGTGAAATGCATCACTTAGGCGCCCGCCTTCTCCACCGCTTCTCTCGTGATCAACAGAAGCCTCAAAACTACATTTTCCATGACACTGTAACCTACCAGAGTTGAGAAAAGCATTAGAAAAACTCCTCTTTAAGGTGTCCTCAAGAGATTTAATCTTCTGCTCTCTCTGTGGGGACAGGATGAGTTCTGAAACATTCCCCTTGTAATGGTGTCAAGGAGGGTTGCCAACCAATAGTGATCCTTCTCCTTTACAGCGCGTATTTTTGGGTCCTTTCGCAGGCTTTGAAGCATGAGGGAGCCCATGCACCGCAAATTTGCAGAGGCATGAGAAGCAGACTCCTCGGGTCACTGAGGATTATAGTATCTGTAACTGCCTCCTCCCAGCCACGTACTACTCCCAAGGGTTCTGCGAATGGAAAACCATCTCTTACTGTTTGATGTATGTCTTCCTTTGCTTCAATGCCTCCAAAACTGCCAGAGTCCTCCTCCCTCTCTTCTTGTATGTTTTGTGGCATAGAAACAATGGTGTCTGCATTAAGTGGGCCTTGAGAGAAAAGGAAGTCCTCCTCTTCCTCCCGCTGCTCTGCCTCAAGTGCCCTGTCCATAATGCCACACAGAGTCTGCTCCAGCAAGAACACAACAGGCATTGTGTCACTGATGCAAATTGAGGTCGCAACTTTCCCTGTCTAAGACCCCATACACACTATTAGATTTTCTGCAGATTTTTGTCTTCAGATTTACCAATACCATATAATATGAGATCAAACCTTAAGAGTTTCAATTTGTATGCTATCAGGCAGGCCCTTGCACTACATGGTTTTGGTAAATTTGAAGACAAAAATCTGCAGAAAATCTAATAGTGTGTATGGAGTCTTAGGGTGGATTATCACACACCATTGTGCCATTATCACACACCACCATTCCTGGTTCCAGCTGGCGTGGCGTGAACCACCTCTGGGCCTGTCCCTGCAGAGCTGCAAGAATCTCTGCTCGGGTGTGGTTCCTGTCTCCTAGACACACCAGCTGAAGCACTGCATGACACCTTTTAGCCTGACTCATTAAATAGTCCCTTGAACGCTTAGGGGGTACTTGTGGTTCATAGGACAATTCAGCAGAGAAGGGCATGGAGGCGGAGGCGGAGGGGGTAGAGCTGACAAATCTGGCATCATCGCCACTAGCTGTATGGAGATGTGGGGGCACATCAAGCTGCCGAGTTGCAAGCAGAGTTATCCAGTGTGCTGTGACCTAAATACAGTATATCGTCCCTGACCATGCTTGCTGGACCACGTGTCAGCAGTAACATGGACTTTGTGGCTTACTGCCTTGCCCAAAGATGCCACAACATTTCCTTCCATGCGATGGTACAGAACTGGAATGGCCTTACGTGAAGAGAAATAGCAACTGGGAACCTGCTATTGTGGTACAGCATATTCTGCAAATTCACAGAAGGGGGCAGAATCCACAAGATGGAAAGGCAAAAGTTGTAGAGCCCGCAGCTTTGACAAGTTTGCATTTAGATGCTGGGCATGTTGGTGGCAGCGACTGTTTTTTTTCCCGCTGCAGCAGATGGGGCAGAAAAATTTGCCAGCTATAGTTTACAGCTGGTGGTGTGATGATGACAGATGTGCTGCAAGGACCTGGGACACCCTGCGCTATACCATCATCCCTGTCAGTGGAGGCAGATGAGAGGTCATGAGGTATAGCGGGGGCAGACTGAGAGAGTAAGGAGGAGGAATAGATTTGCGCCCCCAATGGGCTGAGTGGTGGGAGGTTAAATGCCTTGTCAAGCATGTGGTACCCAAATGGCTGGTGTTTTATCCACACTTGATGTACTTGAGACAAAGTTCGCAAATTGCAACAGTGCGATCAGCTGCACATGTGCTAAAAAAGGCCCATAGTTATATAGCTACATAGTTAGTCAGGTTGAAAAAAGACACAAGTCCTTCTAGTTCAACCATAGCTGAGCTGTGGGAAGTGGGCCGGGAGATAACAGCTCCACAATATGATGGAATAGGGTGGCTGCTCTCTACTCTTACATGATGGCTGCCTCGTTTGCGTTGTGCCTCACCCTCACTTTCCTCCTCTGCTCTATCTGGCACCCAAGTCGTGTCAGTGACCTCATCATCATCTCCTCCATCCTCATTACCACTGAAGAAAACTTGGCATAATGCTGCGGCTGGAGGAACATGACTGCCAATTTGTGTACCAGTGTTCTCCCCTCTCTGTAGGCTCATGTTCCTGCCTTCCTCAACCTCAGAACCAAAATCTGAATCAAGTAATGACTGTGCATCGTCAAGGAGCAAGTGGCTGATGCTGTGTTCAAATAACTCCGCTGACTCCTCAATGTCTGATGCTGGGGCTATGGCAGGAATAGCTGTGGACAAGGAGGCAGGTTTAGCCACTCTGGCAGCTGCAGTGGACTGTGCACCATTCTCTGCTTGGGTGACGGAGGATAAGGATGGTTTAGCAAGCCAGTCCACTACCTCCTCTGCATTCTGTGGCTGGAAAGCACGGGCAACATCACTAAACAGAGGAAATGAGTCCCTGCCTGAGGACTAACCATGGCCACCTTTGCCTGTGGACACATACGCTGATGGCCCCCTCACAGTGCCATGAGAACATCTGCCTCTCCTTGTTGTCCTCCCAGACATGATGTGGGGGTGCTTATTGACACAATGTAATATAGATGTGGAAATGTGTACGTGAATGCACTTTAATCTATGAAAAGTGGTGTTTGGTGCTTTAACTTGAGTACTCATTACTACACACACACACTCCACTGATACACTATATTATACTGCAGTAAAACTGCACTGATGAACTGCAATATACTGCGTCAAACATGCACTAACGAAAAGAAATGCACTGTGTTAAACGGAAGGTAATACACTGCAATATATGGCGTTAAACCTGCAGTAACGCACTGAACTATACTGCGTTAAACGGAAGAGAACGGACTGAAATATACTGCGTTAAGCAAGCACTAATGCACTGAACTGTTCGGCGTTAAACGGAAGATAACGCACTGAAATATGCAGCATTAAATTTGCAGTAACGCACTGAACTGTACAGCGTTAAACTTGCAGTAACGCAGTAAAATCTACTACATTACGTGTGCACTAACGCACAAAAATGTACTGCGTTAAACGGCATGTAACGCACTGAAATATACAGCGTTAAACTTGCAGTAACACACTGAACTGTACGGCATTAAACTTGAAGTAACGCACTGAAATATACTGTGTTAAACGGTCACTACACTCACACTAACTTAACTATCCCTACATTCACACTAATGTAAAGATAAATGGTGGTCGCACTACACTCACACTGACTGAACTATCCCTACATTCACACTAATGTAAAGATGAATGGTCGCACTACACTCACACTGAAATATCCCTAGATTCACCCTAAACTGATATTCTACACTGACAATAGAATCAGAATAGCACACTATAACACTCTAACTGTCTAATAGCACTGAACAGAGCCCTATTCTATCTCTCTCCATGCCGATATTACACTGAAAATGGCCGCTATTGAAAGAATACTTTTATAGTGTAGGGTGGGACTAACAGCAATAAGCCATGATTGGATAGAGTCATCATGACAGCGTCCAATCGTGGCTCTGACAGTGCTCTGTGCCTTGATTGGGCAAAGCTTTCATTGCTTCAGCCAATCAGTGCATTGTGGTTGTTCGGTGGGCCGAACAAATGGTCGAACGTGCATGCAAAAAGACCAGACAAACTATATAACAGTGATAATTGTGTAAATTGCAATGCTAAAATACGATAATGTATTGTACAAGGTGACTCAATTAAAATGCAATATAACATATAAAATATAAAACAAACGTGCATATATGTAGCGGGGTGTCACTTTATAGCGTGTTAAAGACTGTTGTTAACTTGAGAATTGACCCCAGCTCCCTCCGGAGTCCACTCATGATATTACAGTAACTGTGGTTTAACTACACGGAACAATGCATTGTGGAACTTATGGTACAGGAAAAAATGGACTTCATTGCCAGGGGTATCAAATAGACTATGGTACCCACAGTGCAGCTGTACTCCCAAAGTGCATTGCATCTTCGCACAGCTTTCTGGGGGAGGTTACTTAAAGTAAGGGAGGGGCTACGCTCGGTCTCTCTGGACCTCGCCCTCGATCAAGCAGGAAGCCTGCATTGGGGCCTGCTGCCAGAGCGTCTAGGCCTGAAGCCTGGGCCTACAATCATTTGGTGGGATCACTCAGCCTAAAGAGGGATCCTCTCCTGTGTGTTCAGCCCTCGCTTCTCAGAGACCGGAGTCGTCCACCTACCTACATCCAGTGCGGCTATGTGAGGAAACTGGAGACTGCGGGTCAAGATACCGACAGCGGGACGTTCCTGAGGGATGAGGCCTACTTTGGTGAGAGGGCACCTGCCCGGAATTCATTTACTGTTGTGTAGGCCTGTGACTGTTGAACGCTCACCATCATTAGAGTAGTGCGCCACACGCCAGTACATAGAGCATCTCGCGGTGGCCCACAATAAAGACCCCTCCAAAACAATTTTTTCGGGGATTGACAGATATCGTCCACAATGGCGAGGGAGTTCTTTAGTAAGGAGTATATCCAAACAAGAAATGCTATGGATACATAAAATCAAATGTTACACTCCTTATGGCCTCAACATCGAAGTTGATGTCAACGCATTTCTAGACAACTCTTAACTGCCTCTGTTGACTTTCTGTACATTGTGCACTCGATCTGAGTCAAATCTTAGTTGGTCTAGTGTGGTAGCCCATTATATGAGATTTGGGTGTCTTATATTCATTTTGGTGTTCAGTTAATACCACCTTGGGTTCCTTGATAATTTAATGGTGTACTATTATGGTTCAAAAATTCTTTTTGTGCCTTCATATTATTGGGGTGACCCCTGTCAATATTGGCAATGGAATTTTGTCAAGGTTTTTTTGACCGCATAGGGTTGGATGATATTTGCATTACTCTCATTGTCCTCTAGGGGTGCATCTTTAGACCAATGGATGCATCTCTTCCCTATTATAGTTACCAATTATTTGTTCCATTCAGCTGACATTAATCATGCCAGTTGTTGCCAATTTTAAAGTCCCCTATTATTAATTCAATTATTCATCATTGCCATTTTTGACTGGATGCTCCACTCTTTGGGGCCAGTTCGGCCTGGTGCAGTGTCTATTGGCAGTATTAGGTTCACGTTATGGTGTTACCATTGCCGGTATACATAGATCCGGTTTAGAGTTTGGCCTGGGTTCTATTGATTATAACTTGTGGTATAATATCCTTTTTTCATCACAAAAAGGTCAACAATCCTCCCTACGTACCGTCCGTTGGACTAAGATTTAGCCTTTAAATCGACTATTTATTTTATTACTGTTCCTGTCCTCACTAATTTTTATTTTTTATTTTCCTTGTTTTAGCCATATGCTAGTTTTTATCATGGTTTTATACTGTACTATTGGTTTTATAACCATCTCGATGTTTTTTAGGCTAATATTCCTTTGCAACCAATCAAGTCCTTCGGGTGTCCATCACCGGACTTCCGGTTTGATTCAGATCGAGGCTTGGTTGTGTCTATTTATATGCGATGCATCGCCCGTACCCCAGACGATGTCATTTGTGTGACGAAACGCGCGTCGGGTGGAGTGAACGTGCTGACGTTATCGCATCTGATCCTGGGCGAACGGGCGTTCGCCAATGCCGGCCGGCAACATATATACATGCTGTTTTTTATCCTTCTTGATGTAAGTGTACTCTTTTTACATTAAACTACCCTATATTTACGTTATTACTCTATGGTGAGCCTTTTTCATTTTCGTTACCACCCTGTTTGATACGTACCCAACAAGTCCTCAGTTCTCTGGTTATCCCACACTGAAGAGGTTGCAGAGTAGGGGATTCCTGTCCTCAGCTCTCCGGTCATTCTACGCTGAAGAGGTTGCAGAGTAGGGGGATCCTGGCAAAGGCCCTGGCTGTGGTTTACAGCCGCAAACTTCTATCTGCTTGCTTTGTGGTAAGCGCATACTTATTTGGTGATCTCACGTGTGTTGGTGGTGGAGACCTATATGGATCTGCATTCTTTCAAGGATCTCACAGTTTTTGAACATTTATTTGTCACTATTTTGGACACTATTCACACAGATTGTGTCAATAATCTGAAGACAAGATTTCAAGTTTATTCTCTTGTCTCTCTTCCTGTGGTTTATATCACTTGTTATTAATGCACTCACATATGTTATGTTCATTTTTTGATGGCACATATTATTTTTGTATTTGTGTTTTATTGATTAATTTTGTGGGTTAGCGCGGCTACATCCTTTGTACTATGTAAAAATAGACTAATAAAACACATTGCAGTGAATAATAAGATAAAATGTAAGTCGTTTGCAGTTTAAAAACAGGAACCATAGATCACTCATCTTACTGGCAGCAAAAATAAACAAGTGATATAAATAGTAAGTAAAAATTACCAAATTAAAAGTAACCCGCCGTGTTAAGTTATAATCTGTGAACATAAAGTACAGTACTGTGCAAACATTTTAGGCAGGTGTAAAAAAATGCTGTAAATGAAGATTGCTTTCAGAAATAGAAGTGTTAATAGTTTTTGTATTAATTAACAACATGGAAAGTAAATGAACAGAAGAGAAATCCAAATCAAATCAATATGTGCTGTAACCACCATTTGCCTTCAAACCATCACTTCCAGGACTCCTTGTTCTTCTGTACACTGAAGATAGTTCTTACTGACATTGGCTAGCTATATGTTTGGGGTCAGTGTCTTGCTGCAGAATAAATTTGGGGCCAATCACACGCCTCCATGATGGTATAGCATAATGGATAAATACCTGCCTGCATTTTCAGCATTGAGGACACCATGTGCTACTAGCCTGTTTAAATTAATGGCAGGCAGATGGCTGCACAGAACTTCACGGATCTTCACATACATTCATGAGTGTACATCTGCATGAGAACAATGTTTCTAATATAACCTGTCTGCATTTTGAGCTGTGCATCGGTACCTCATGGATGCACAAGATCCATGCAGTCAGTGTTTCTCAAACTCAGTCAAGGCACCCTTTGAAATTATAGACAATCTTAAGACACCCTTTAAAATTATGGACAGTCTCAAGGCACCCCATTCTAAATTCTAATAGCTTTACATACAGTAATGCAGCAACATCCACACATAGGACACCCAACGTTAGAGGTAATTTATTCTTCCAAAGCAAATACAATTTTGCACAATGACTAGTATTCCAATGTTTCTCTACTTCCTCAATTTCTCTCCATCAGTCAGCTAATGTCACCCCAGTGCTGAGGGAGAGGGGCAGAGGAGGGTCAAACAAGGATGCTGTGGAGGCAAAAGACATCCTCCTTATTACCGGAAGATGTCCATGGTTATGATGCCAGTGTCTAGAAAGTCGTAATGGTGCACAGTGAAAACCCGTGGCTTTGTGTAACTAAAAGGTAGGTTTGATTCACCTCCTCGCTTGGCTTGTATACAATTTTTGATCCATTTTTAAGCATTTTGCCAAGGCACCCCTGAAGAAACCTCAAGGAACCCTGGTTGAAAAAGAATGGATTAACCTATACATGAGATTTAATCTTGAGTGTTTTGTTATTGACTTCTGAATTCTGGAGAAAATGAGGGTAGCACTGTTTTAGTACTTTTTTCCTTATTCTCTGCACAGTTGGGAGATTTTCAGACCTCAAGTCCCGTACACACGGTCGGAATTCCCGACAGAAAAAGTCAGATGCAAGCTTTTGGTCGTGAATTCTGACCGTGTGTATGCTCCATCTAACTTTTTCTGTTGGGAATTCCGACAGAAATAGATTGAGAGCAGGTTCTCAATTTTCCTGTCGGAATTTATGACAGACTTTTTCCCGTTGGAAATTTCGGGGCATCACTGTCATCACAACCGGGGTTTTTAAGTGTGGGGGAACATGTGACCTCACCCCTCTCAATCCAGGTACCCAATCACCATGCATAGGTAGATCATATGAAGAGGAGAATGACCATTTGACATTACCATCCTACACAAAGCTTACATAAGTCTTTACTTAATAGGGAAGTGCAGGCTAAAGTATAACGATAGGCAAACCTTTTATTTCCATTTTGGATAGAGCAAGGGAAGGTTTTAACCTCTGTCAGAAGTTTTTTCACCATCTGTGTCCCATTGCTGAAATTTCTCTTCACTTGTGGTCCCATAGCCAAACAGAAAGTGAGAGGAAATCCCTGCAAATTACTGTATATACTCGAGTATAAGACGAGATTTTCAGCCCTTTTTTTGGGGCTGAAAGTCCCCCCCTCGGCTTATACTCGAGTCAGCGAAATTTTTCCATTGTAAATAGTACCTGTAAAGAAGTTGCGGCTGCAGCGTCCATCGTTCAAATTCCGCGGCGTCCATCGTTCAAATTCCGCGGTCTCTTCCTGTTCCTTCCGTGATAGGCGAATCTCATCAGACACTCTCCGCCTATCACGAGCGTTCTCTCATCCTCAGTTTTCCAGCAGACGTCTGTGATTGGCGGAACACCCAACACAGTGTCTGCTGAGAAAACTGAGGATGAGAGAATGATCGTGATAGGCAGAGAGTGTCTGCTGAGAATCGCCTATCAAGGAAGGAACACGAAGAGAACGCGGAATTTGAACGATGGATGCCGCGTAATTTGAACGATGGACACCGCAGCCACAACTTCTTTACAGGTACTATTTACAATGTAAAATAGGGAACAGCGAGCTAGGGAACAGTGGACAGTGAGGCATCGGCTTATACTCGAGTCAGTAAGGTTTCCCAGTTTTTTTGGCAACATTAGGTACCTCGGCTTATACTCGAGCCGGCTTATACTTGAGTATATACGGTAATGGAAAATCTATTGGGGACCCCCAGGTCACCAGAACCAGTGTCCCCATTGGAAGATTTCCCCTCTATTACTTTTCTTGGGACAACCCAAAACTTGGAATTTTCTTTTACCTTCACTTTCGAAGATCATGGTAAACAGGACAAATAGAGAGGGGGAATCTCCTTAATAGTGATGAGCCGAACACCCCCGGGTTCGGTTCGCACCAGAACCCGCGAACGGACCGAAAGTTCGAACGAACATTAGAACCCTATTAAATACAATGGATGCGAACGTTCGAATTCTAAAGTGCTAATTATAACAACTATTATGCATGTTATTGTCATAAATAGTGATGAGCCGAACACCCCCGGGTTCGGTTCGCACCAGAACCCGCGAACGGACCGAAAGTTCGAACGAACATTAGAACCCTATTAAATACAATGGATGCGAACGTTCGAATTCTAAAGTGCTAATTATAACAACTATTATGCATGTTATTGTCCTAAAAAGGGTTTGGGAACCCGGGTTCTGCACCAGGGGACATGTATCAATGCAAAAAGAAGTTTTAAAAACGGTCGTTTTTCGGGAGCAGTCATTTTAATGATGCATAAAGTGAAAAAAAAAAAGTCAAATATTCCTTTAAATATCGTACCTGGGGGGTGTCTAAAGTATGCCTGTGAAGTGCCACGTGTTTCCCGTGTTTAGAACTGTCCCTGCACAAAATGACACTTCTAAAGGAAAAAAAAGCCATTTAAAACTGCTTGCGGCTTTAATGTAATGTCTGGTCCCGGTAATATGGATGAAATTCTTTAAGAAAAATGGCATAGCTACCCCATGACCCCCCCCCCCCCCTACCCCAGCCCATTACCAGCCCCTTTGGGTCTTGTATGGATATTAAGGGGAACCCCGCACATAAAATAAAAAAGGCCCTATATACTCTGAACAGCCGTATACAGGCGGTGCATACAAGACAGGGACTGTAGGTTTGTTCTTATGTAGAATCTGTTTGTAATTTTGAACAGGTACATTGTTGAAGTGTAGCTCCAGCCCAAAAATCTATTTTTAAACTTTTTGGGAAACATAGGTAAGGGTTATCACCCCTGTAACATTTGTTTTGCTGTCTGTGCCCCTGTTCAGAACATTTCACCTCACTTTCCGTCCCAATGACAACTGTTTTTGAAATGTGGTGTTTTTCTTGAAACAAGGATTGCTGATAAAGCATCAGTACAGATGAGACCCCTTTCTCCCATATTTATTCTTACAGGAGAGAATTTTCCTTTCTAGGGGTAGATTTCCTCTCACTTCCTGTTGTCTTCTTTCGTTTGCAAGTAGGAGTCGTTTGTAAGTTGGATGTTTGAAAGTAGGGACCTGCCGTATATACTCTGCAGAAATAGGCCCCTTAGTTGTTGGTGTTGGCACAACACTGTAAGCACTCAGTTACTCTTGGTTGGTGCTGGAACGCCCTGCTGTCAACTATTATATCAGGAATTTTAATTACATATAATTGTTGAACAGTGGTAGTAAAAATTGGGGCTTTGATGGTGGTGCTGGTGCCACAACACTGTAAGCCCTGACAGTTACTCTTGGTGGGTGCAGCAATGGGCCCTGCTGTGAATTATTAGATCAAGAATTGTAATTACATGCCCCTTTTGAACAGGGGCTGAAAAATTGGGCCTTTCGTGGTGGTGGTGGTGGTGGCGTTGCCACAAGACTGTAAGCCCTCAGAGTTACTCTTGGTGGGTGCAGCAATGGACCCTGCTGTGAATTATTAGATCAAGAATTGTAATTGCATGCCCCTGTTGAACAGGGGCTGAAAAATTGGGCCTTAGGCACTGGTGGCACAACACTACAACCCCTCACAGATACTGTACTTGGAGCACAGCAATGAGCCCTGTTGCAAAGTATTGCTTCAAAAATTGTAATGACACGCCCCTGTTAAACAGGGGCTGAAAAATTGGGCCTTAGGCACTGGTGCCACAACACTCCAACCCCTCACAGATACTGTACTTGGAGCACAGCAATGAGCCCTATGGCAAATTATTGCTAAAAAAATTGTAATTACACGCCCCTGTAAAACAGGGGCTGAAAAATTGGGCCTTAGCCACTGGTGGCGGCACCCATAAACAAAAATGATCTTCCAAGCTATCATCATCAATCGTATCATTGAGGACTCGGAGGAGGAGGATAGCCAGTCAACATAACAGCACAGGCACTCAGCATCAGCATCAGTCTTGAAGGGATGTGACATGTTAAAATCAATTAGTCTGTTATATCAGCATCAGGTGTGTGGTAGCTGGTGGTGATCCAAGACTGGTTCATCTTGATGAAAGTCAGTCGATCAACCGAGTCGGTGGACAGGCGCACCCTGTGATCCGTGACAAATCCTCCAGCAGCACTGAATGTGCGTTCCGAAAGAACGCTGGATGCAGGACAGGCCAGTAGCTCAATTGCATACTGTGCAAGCTCTGGCCAGTGATCCATCCTCAAGACCCAGTAAGCCAGAGGATTTTCGGTGGGGAAGGTGTCCAAGTCTGACCTTGCCCCTAGATATTCCTGCACCATGTTTATCAGACGCTGGCGATGGTTGCTGGAACCGATCATACTTTGGGGCTGCGGACTAAAGAATTGTCTGAACGCATCGGTCAGACGGCCACCTTCCCCACCGCTCCTTCTTTGACTGGCCGAAGCCTCAGCAACTCGTTGTCCAGGACCAGGAGTTTGTAACCTCCCAGTCTCTGGGAACGCGTTGCACAGACCTTTCTGCAAGGCCTCCCGGAGTTGTCTCATCCTCTGCTCCCTCTGCGACGGTAACATAAGGTCCGCAACCTTACCCTTGTACCGTGGATCAAGGAGAGTGGCCAGCCAGTAATGGTCCCTCTCCTTGATCCGAAGAATACGAGGATCCTTCCGCAGACTTTGCAGGATCAGGGAGGCCATGCAGCGTAGGTTTGCTGAGGCATTCGCTCCGGAGTCCTCTGGGTCACTAAGGACGACATGATCCGCAGCCACCTCCTCCCAGCCACGTACAAGTCCACTGGTTTCTTGGGACTGTAAATCATCCCTAAAAGACTGCTGCTGATGATGCTGAGTGCCAGCCTCCACCTCCATGCTGACACAATCCTCCTCCTCCTCCTCCTCCTCCTCCTCTTCCTGTGCGATGGGTGGGACAGAAGGAACACTGTCTGGGTAAAGGGGGCCTTGAGAGGCAAGGAAGTCCTCCTCTTCCTGCCTCTGTTCTGCCTCAAGTGCCCTGTCCATTATTCCACGCAGCGTGTGCTCCAACAGGTGGACAAGAGGTACAGTGTCACTGATGCATGCACTGTCACTGCTCACCATCCTCGTGGCCTCCTCAAATGGTGCCAGGACAGTGCATGCATCCCTGATCATGCCCCACTGGCGTGGAGAAAAAAAACCAAGCTCCCCTGACCCTGTCCTGGTGCCGTAGTCGCACAGGTACTCATTGATGGCCCTCTGCTGCGTGTGCAGCCGCTGCAGCATGGCCAACGTTGAGTTCCACCTGGTGGGCATGTCACATATAAGGCGGTTCTTGGGCAGGTTCAACTCCTTTTGCAGCTCAGCCAGGCGAGCACTGGCATTATAAGATATGCGGAAATGCACACAGACTTTCCTGGCCTGCCTCAGGACATCCTGTAAGCCCGGGTACCTGCCCAAGAACCGCTGCACCACCAGGTTAAGGACGTGAGCCACACAGGGCACATGGGTCAGTTGTCCCTGTCGGAGGGCGGAGAGGAGGTTGGTGCCATTGTCGCAAACCACCATTCCTGGCTTAAGCTGGCGTGGCGTCAACCACCTCTCGGCCTGGCCCTGCAGAGCAGACAGGACCTCTGCCCCAGTGTGGCTTCTGTCCCCCAAACACACCAGCGCAAGCACGGCATGGCATCTTTTTGCCTGCGTACTTGCGTAGCCCCGTGAACGGCTACGGAGCACCGCTGGTTCATAGGACAAACCACAGGAAGAGGCCATGGAGGAAGAAGAAGAGGAGGGGGTGGAGGAGAGAGGTGTGTCACAACCAGTAGTAGCATTTTGGAGGCGTGGCGGTGGGACAACCTCCAACACTACTGCACCTTGTCCTGCATCCTTCCCAGCTGCCAAAAGAGTGACCCAATGGGCCGTGAAAGAAAGGTAACGTCCCTGTCCATGCCTGCTGGACCATGAGTCAGCGGTAATATGCACCTTACCGCTGACCGCCCTGTCCAGCGAGGCCAAGACATTGCCTTCCACATGCCGGTAGAGAGCCGGAATAGCCTTCCGTGAGAAAAAGTGGCGTTTGGGAACCTGCCACTGAGGAACCGCACATTGCACAAACTCACGGAAGGGGGCCGAGTCTACCAACTGAAAAGGCAGCAGTTGAAGCGCTAGCAATTTAGCCAAGCTAGCATTCAACCGCTGGGCATGTGGATGGCTGGGAGTGAACTTCTTTCGACGGTCCAGCAGCTGGGGCAGGGAAATTTGCCTGCTAGAATCGGACGTCGGTGTACTGCTAGCAGAGTGGCCGCAAGTACTTGGCTGTGACACACCTAATTCTACACCTTCATTCCTCTCAGTGCATGTTTCAGAGAGGACTGAAGTTATAGTGGGGTTGGAGATCCCAGCTGATGCGGTGCAAGGAGAGGTCCGCTTTGTTCTTTGGTGTGGGTCTTTGAGGTAGGCTTGCCAACGAGCTGCATGGCAGGTCAACATATGTCTGGTCAGGCATGTGGTACCCAAGCGGCTGATGTTTTGGCCACGCGATATACGCTTGAGACATATGTTGCAAACAGCAGCTGTGCGATCTGATGCACTAGCCTCAAAAAAGGCCCACACCAAAGAACTTTTTGAATGACGGGCAGAGGCAGCGCCCTGCACAGGCGGAGCTCTGCGGTGTGATTCCGTCGGTGTACTGCCCTTACGCTGGCCACCAAAGGGCATCCTGCCTCGTTGGAGATGTGCCTCCTCCTCATCCTCCTCCTCCTCCTCTCTCCTATTAGGCACCCACGTGGAGTCAGTGACCTCATCATCACCTCCCTCCTCATCACTGGAGCCAATCTGGCAGTATGCTGCAGCTGCTGGAACATGACTGCCAGATTGGTGTCCTTCTTGAGCATCCCCTCTGTCTGCTCTCACGCTACTGCCTTCCTCTAGCTGGGTTTCATCATCAGACCCTTCGAAACGCTGGGCATCCTCCTGGAGCATGTACCCAACACTGTGCTGAAACAGTTCGGGGGACTCCTCAGGAGGAGGACATGGTGGGTCTAGGGAAGGAGTGACTGATGATGAGTCTGACATTGATACCAGGGAAGAGGACGCTTTGGCAGCTGCTTTTCCAGTACCCTGAGCCTGGGTGAGAGAGGATGAGGAGGAGGAGGAGGGCTTGGTCATCCACTCTACCAAGTCTTCGGCATGATGTGGCTCAACATGTCCAGCTGCCGAAAAGAAGGACAAGCGTGTCCCATGGCCATGTGCTGATGACAATGCACCGCGTCCACGACCAGCACTGTTGCCCCCAGACACAGAGCCTGCTTGCCCTCTTTTATTGCCTCCTGACTGTCTGCCTCTCCTTGTTTGCCTTCCAGACATTCTAATAGATGGCCTGCAGGGAGATGGGAAAAAAGCAATAAGGGCTACCTTCAGGTGTCCTTCTCTGTCCCTTGAAACAAGGACTTTGACAGTGAAAGAAACTGACACACTCTCCCTACCTACAGTTTTCTGTCCCTAGAAAAAATGTTTTTTTTAAGCACAATTTAGCACAAGGAGAATTCACTCACTGTCCTTCCAGGTCCCTGGAAACAAGGACTTTGACAGTGAAAGAAACTGACACACTCTCCCTACCTACAGTTTTCTGTCCCTAGAAAAAATGTTTTTTTTAAGCACAATTTAGCACAAGGAGAATTCACTCACTGTCCTTCCAGGTCCCTGGAAACAAGGACTTTGACAGTGAAAGAAACTGACACACTCTCCCTACCTACAGTTTTCTGTCCCTAGAAAAAATGTTTTTTTTAAGCACAATTTAGCACAAGGAGAATTCACTCACTGTCCTTCCAGGTCCCTGGAAACAAGGACTTTGACAGTGAAAGAAACTGACACACTCTCCCTACCTACAGTTTTCTGTCCCTAGAAAAATTTTTTTTTTAAGCACAATTTAGCACAAGGAGAATTCACTCACTGTCCTTCCAGGTCCCTGGAAACAAGGACTTTGACAGTGAAAGAAACTGACACACTCTCCCTACCTACAGTTTTCTGTCCCTAGAAAAAATGTTTTTTTTAAGCACAATTTAGCACAAGGAGAATTCACTCACTGTCCTTCCAGGTCCCTGGAAACAAGGACTTTGACAGTGAAAGAAACTGACACACTCTCCCTACCTACAGTTTTCTGTCCCTAGAAAAAATGTTTTTTTTAAGCACAATTTAGCACAAGGAGAATTCACTCACTGTCCTTCCAGGTCCCTGGAAACAAGGACTTTGACAGTGAAAGAAACTGACACACTCTCCCTACCTACAGTTTTCTGTCCCTAGAAAAAATGTTTTTTTTAAGCACAATTTAGCACAAGGAGAATTCACTCACTGTCCTTCCAGGTCCCTGGAAACAAGGACTTTGACAGTGAAAGAAACTGACACACTCTCCCTACCTACAGTTTTCTGTCCCTAGAAAAAATGTTTTTTTTAAGCACAATTTAGCACAAGGAGAATTCACTCACTGTCCTTCCAGGTCCCTGGAAACAAGGACTTTGACAGTGAAAGAAACTGACACACTCTCCCTACCTACAGTTTTCTGTCCCTAGAAAAAATGTTTTTTTTAAGCACAATTTAGCACAAGGAGAATTCACTCACTGTCCTTCCAGGTCCCTGGAAACAAGGACTTTGACAGTGAAAGAAACTGACACACTCTCCCTACCTACAGTTTTCTGTCCCTAGAAAAAATGTTTTTTTTAAGCACAATTTAGCACAAGGAGAATTCACTCACTGTCCTTCCAGGTCCCTGGAAACAAGGACTTTGACAGTGAAAGAAACTGACACACTCTCCCTACCTACAGTTTTCTGTCCCTAGAAAAAATGTTTTTTTTAAGCACAATTTAGCACAAGGAGAATTCACTCACTGTCCTTCCAGGTCCCTGGAAACAAGGACTTTGACAGTGAAAGAAACTGACACACTCTCCCTACCTACAGTTTTCTGTCCCTAGAAAAAATGTTTTTTTTAAGCACAATTTAGCACAAGGAGAATTCACTCACTGTCCTTCCAGGTCCCTGGAAACAAGGACTTTGACAGTGAAAGAAACTGACACACTCTCCCTACCTACAGTTTTCTGTCCCTAGAAAAAATGTTTTTTTTAAGCACAATTTAGCACAAGGAGAATTCACTCACTGTCCTTCCAGGTCCCTGGAAACAAGGACTTTGACAGTGAAAGAAACTGACACACTCTCCCTACCTACAGTTTTCTGTCCCTAGAAAAAATGTTTTTTTTAAGCACAATTTAGCACAAGGAGAATTCACTCACTGTCCTTCCAGGTCCCTGGAAACAAGGACTTTGACAGTGAAAGAAACTGACACACTCTCCCTACCTACAGTTTTCTGTCCCTAGAAAAAATGTTTTTTTTAAGCACAATTTAGCACAAGGAGAATTCACTCACTGTCCTTCCAGGTCCCTGGAAACAAGGACTGTAACAGTGAAAGAAACTGACACACTCTCCCTACCTACAGTTTTCTGTCCCTAGAAAAAATGTTTTTTTTAAGCACAATTTAGCACAAGGAGAATTCACTCACTGTCCTTCCAGGTCCCTGGAAACAAGGACTTTGACAGTGAAAGAAACTGACACACTCTCCCTACCTACAGTTTTCTGTCCCTAGAAAAAATGTTTTTTTTAAGCACAATTTAGCACAAGGAGAATTCACTCACTGTCCTTCCAGGTCCCTGGAAACAAGGACTTTGACAGTGAAAGAAACTGACACACTCTCCCTACCTACAGTTTTCTGTCCCTAGAAAAAATGTTTTTTTTAAGCACAAGGAGAATTCACTCACTGTCCTTCCAGGTCCCTGGAAACAAGGACTTTGACAGTGAAAGAAACTGACACACTCTCCCTACCTACAGTTTTCTGTCCCTAGAAAAAATGTTTTTTTTAAGCACAATTTAGCACAAGGAGAATTCACTCACTGTCCTTCCAGGTCCCTGGAAACAAGGACTTTGACAGTGAAAGAAACTGACACACTCTCCCTACCTACAGTTTTCTGTCCCTAGAAAAAATGTTTTTTTTAAGCACAATTTAGCACAAGGAGAATTCACTCACTGTCCTTCCAGGTCCCTGGAAACAAGGACTTTGACAGTGAAAGAAACTGACACACTCTCCCTACCTACAGTTTTCTGTCCCTAGAAAAAATGTTTTTTTTAAGCACAATTTAGCACAAGGAGAATTCACTCACTGTCCTTCCAGGTCCCTGGAAACAAGGACTTTGACAGTGAAAGAAACTGACACACTCTCCCTACCTACAGTTTTCTGTCCCTAGAAAAAATGTTTTTTTTAAGCACAATTTAGCACAAGGAGAATTCACTCACTGTCCTTCCAGGTCCCTGGAAACAAGGACTTTGACAGTGAAAGAAACTGACACACTCTCCCTACCTACAGTTTTCTGTCCCTAGAAAAAATGTTTTTTTTAAGCACAATTTAGCACAAGGAGAATTCACTCACTGTCCTTCCAGGTCCCTGGAAACAAGGACTTTGACAGTGAAAGAAACTGACACACTCTCCCTACCTACAGTTTTCTGTCCCTAGAAAAAATGTTTTTTTTAAGCACAATTTAGCACAAGGAGAATTCACTCACTGTCCTTCCAGGTCCCTGGAAACAAGGACTTTGACAGTGAAAGAAACTGACACACTCTCCCTACCTACAGTTTTCTGTCCCTAGAAAAAATGTTTTTTTTAAGCACAATTTAGCACAAGGAGAATTCACTCACTGTCCTTCCAGGTCCCTGGAAACAAGGACTTTGACAGTGAAAGAAACTGACACACTCTCCCTACCTACAGTTTTCTGTCCCTAGAAAAAATGTTTTTTTTAAGCACAATATAGCACAAGCACAAAACACACTGACACTCTCCCTACCTATCCTTCTCTTTCCCTAAACTAAAGGAATCCAGGTTAAGCAAGAAAGAAATAAAAGTCACTGTCCCTGCCTATGCTGCTCTATCCCTGCTCCGGAACACACTACACTAGGCCGCCGTGCTGGCGGCCTTTTATAGTGTGGGGCGTGTACTAAACACCCTCAGCAATAATTGGCCACAGGCATCCTGCCTGTGGCCAATCATTGCTCTCCTCGCTGCCGGCGCTGTGATTGGCCAAGCATGCGGGGTCACAGTGCATGCTTGGCCAATCACAGCGCCTGGATGACACTGCGATGGCGTAGTGCATTGTGGGCCGTTCGCGTCACTCGAATTTGGCGCGAACGGCCCAAATCGTTCGATCTTCGTCGAACGATCGAACAGCCGATGTTCGAGTCGAACATATGTTCGACTCGAACACGAAGCTCATCCCTACTCCTTAACAGGGGCACAGACAGCAATAAAAACTGACAAGCAATATAATCCCTCTCCACACTATCCAAAAGGAAAAGAAAAAGTTTTTGCCTTTAGTTTCACACGGGTCCGGGGTGGCCACAGTCTGCATTCAAAAAGGGTCCCGTACGCCTTTGGGTCCGATTCAGGTGTGAATTAAAAAATTTGGACCTGATTCGCACCTGAACCGATAAACAGGGATGTACCAGACCCCCCCCCCCCCCCGCATGAAACCGCGGCCGCACATATGTGAACCCGACCTTTACGGCTTTTTTAACTTTGGCCCTGAGTCACATAGGTTTTATGTTTAGCCTTTTAAACGTAATGTCCATGGGAATACATTTTGCAGTGTGTTCACATACAGTCTTTTTTAAGAATTCCCATTTCTGTTCTGAGTTCATCAATGCCAATATTCCCTTCCAGTCTAATGCCGCTTACACATGATCGGAAATTCCGACAAGAAAAATTTGATGTGAGCTTTTGTTCGAAAATACCAACCGTGTGTAGGCTCCATCGGACATTTTCTGTTGGAATTTCCGACAACAAAAATTTGAAAGCTGGTTCTCAAATTTTCTGACAAGAAAAGTTCTGCTCGGAAATTCCGATTGTGTGTAGCCAATTCCGACGCACAAAAATCCTACGCATGCTTGGAATCAATTCAACGCATGCTCGGAATCATTGAACTTAATTTTTCTCGGCTCGTTGTAGTGTTGTACGTCACCACGTTCTTGACGGTCAGAATTTCCGACAACATTTGCGTGACCGTGTGTATGCAACACAAGTTTGAGCCAACATTCCGTCGGAAATAAAACCACGGTTTTGTTGTTGGAATTTCCGATCGTGTGTATGCAACATTGGTCTTGGAGAGCAGCCCTCATCCTTGGAAAATTTGCTCTCTTAAAGTTAAAGAGGAACTGCAGTCTGCTCACATAATTTGTAATAAAAACATGTTTGCCATTCTGAAGCTTCCTTCCAACCACTTTGCATACTATTTTATATATACCGTGATTCTGTCCTTGCCAAATATGCTGCAGAAATCTCCCTCCACCGAGTCTGGCTGCAACCATTTTAACTGTTGGCAGCTGAAACTGCTGCCTGTTCACTTCCTGGATTTACAGACACACAGAGGCACACCTCCAGCTCTGCAATCCCCCAGCTCTCATTGGCCCTCTTATGACTCATCCCCCTTGCTTCATGGCAAACTCGCACGAGAGTGAGAGAGAGAGCTTTGCATGATGTCATAAGCCTAGGCTTTTTACCAGACAAGAAACAGGAAGTGGGCTGTATAAGATATTTACTGGCAGAAAATTTTCTTAGAAAGAGTCACAGTCTTAAAATTACAGAGTTCTGAATCTCTTCTTGAAAGTTTGGGCATGTCATGAATCTGAGCTACTGGCTCCGCCGTTTGATTCGCTCTGCTTTGGAAAATTTTGAGGGCAGTGGAAATCACTGGGCTAAAGAAAAGTTATTTTTTTTAACAGCCTAAGAAATAGGGCGGCCCATGAAAATAGAGTTTCAGGAAAAGAATATATTTGTTTCCCATTCTCTCCTTGTTTGGGTTAGTGTCGGTTCACACTACCGCGACTTGGGATCCGACTTGTGTCGCCCCAAGTCGCCCCAAGTCGCCCCAAGTCGCGTGACATGAGAAATTCAATTGAAGTGAATGAGAGCCGTCTTAATGCACACTACTGAAGTCGCTCCGACTTCAGGAAAAGATTCCTGTACTACTTCTAGGCAACTTGTAGGCAACTTGTACCCATTGATTTCAATGGAAGTTGCCTCCAAAGTCGGGTCACTGTCTTAACTGAAGCAACTTTCCAGGAAGAGAAAATAGTTTTCTCAGGCAAACCCCTCCCTCTCACAGAGCTGATTATTCTTTGATTGGCTACTGGCAAAATTGCCTGTCCTGGAGGCGACTTGAAGTTACCTCGAAGTTGCCTCGCAAAGTCTTGCCGACTTTCATGTCGCTGTAGTGTGAACCGGCACTTACATTGTATCACCGCAGGCGGCAAGGCTAACAAGAAATGAGCTTGATGTTTGATTGATATAAAAGCCATGTAAACAGTAAAAAATGCTTGTTACACTTGTTTATCTTGTGTCTTGGTAATTCTTAGCGATCTTCCAAGACAGCTTTTTTTTTTCATTTGGTGATATACTGTAACCTACTTTATGCTGTCATAGCCCAGAATGATTCTTGAATTTTGGAAAAACAAGATCTTTCACCCATATATAAAAGTGTCTAAATATAAAACTGAGTTCATATTCTCAAATCCATTCATTTTTTAGGAAAGAAGCAGATTGAAGTCCCACTGGCTCATTAGATGTGCATGCCTTTGGAAACAATACAGGTTTGAAAAGTGGATTTTAGGTCACAGATGTAGCAATGCTGTTGGAGGTGTTGATCCAAATTCAAAGATGGCCCTGCATTGAGCGCATTGTGATAAATTCACTCTGCATTAGCCAACAATTTACTGGAACTAACGCAAAACGTTTAGTAGCTGGTAGATAAATGCTTGTTAATTTCCAAGGACCAGAAGGTTTAATTTGAATACATAGAATAAACAAGGATGCATATACAGTAAACCCCCCTCCATCGCGGGGGTTACGTTCCAGACCCACCCGCAATAAGTGAAAATCCGCGAAATAGAAATACCCTATTTAAATACACACTAGGCATGTTTTTATAACTTTCACTGTACTTTAAAAGCATTTTAAGGTCTTTAAACACACTTTTAAAACAATAGAAACACATTTAAACACATAAAAGATACTGAAAGACATAGCAAGAGCGATGGAAAACACAAAAATATTTAATTAACAATGATTTAATCAATAAAATAATGTTAATAGGTCTTACAGAAAAAAACGCAATATACCGGGACCGCGAAAACTGAACCGCGATATAACGGGGGTTTACTGTGAAACAAATTCAGAGTACAAGTGAACTTTATTAACC
Organism: Rana muscosa; assembly: GCA_029206835.1. NCBI lineage: Eukaryota > Metazoa > Chordata > Amphibia > Anura > Ranidae > Rana > Rana muscosa. Next base: position 361,126,776 of record CM055119.1, on the reverse strand, counting down.
ACTTGACCTCCGGGAAGATTTATGCCCCTTCAAGACAAGGCCATTTTTTGTGATACGGTTACTTTAACTGGGAATTGCGCGATTCTGCAATGCTGTACCTAAACAAAATGTCATTTACCCACAAATAGAGCTTTCTTTTGGTGGTATTTGATCACCTCTGCAGTTTTTATTTTTTATTTTTTGCACTAGAAAAAAATATATATATATTTTTTACTTTCTGCTATAAAACATACCCAATATATATATATTTTTTTAAAGTTGAATTTCTTCATCAACTTAAGCCAAAATGTATTCTGCTACATGTTTTTGTTAAAAAAAAAAAAATATAGTGACTGGTTTGCGCAAAAGTTATAACGTCTACAAACTATGGGATATTTTTTTTTTTTACTAGTAATGGCGGCGATCAGTGACTTATAGTGGGACTGCGATATTGCGGCGGACAGTTGGGACACTAACTGACGCTTTTGACACTTTTTGGGGACCAGTGACACCAATACAGTGATCAGTGCTAAAAAATATGCACTGTCACTTTACTAATGACACTGGCAGGGAATGGATTAACATCAAGGGCAATGAAAGGGTTAACTGTGTGGCTAAGATGTACTTTTCTACTGTGGGGGAGGTGCTTGTACTAGGAGAAGGCATTGATCTGTGCCTCTGCTTAGCAGAGGCACAGGATCCATGTCTTCTGTAGTGGCAGAACGGCGATCTGACTTGTTTACATAAGCAGACCGCTGTTTTGTCACTGTACCGAAACATCGGCGGGTGCAAGCATACACTGATTCGGCTGTACCCGCCAATCAGCACGTGCCCGTGCCCCAAACCCAGAAGTGGCGGATCACGTACTAGGTACGTGATCCGGCACAGGAGAGCCACTTTGCCGCCGTATATTTACAATATGTGGTCGACAAGTGGTTAAGGCAGAACTTCAATTTCTGTTAAAAAAATTAATTCCCCCCCCCAACAAATTAAAAGTGCAGCTGTGCAATACTCACCTTCAGTCTGGAGCTTCCCCCACGGAGCGAAGGGTGCATGACCTGGTGACTTAATCGGCTGCTGAAATTGTGAATATCTCCTAGACCAGTGATGGCGAGCCTTGGCACCCCAGATGTCTTGGAACTACTGTACATTTCCCATGATGTCCAGCTACACTGCAGAGTGCATGAGCATCATGGGAAATGTAGTTCCAAAACATCTGGGGTGCCAAGGTTCGCCATCACTGTCGTAGATGGTGCATGTTTAGGAGATATTCATTGTACCTACAGGTAAGCCTTACTATTAAGCCCCGTACACATGGTCAGACTTTTTGCCAACAAACTTTATTTTGAGCAAGTTTGACAAAAAATCAGACCGTGTGTACACTCCATCGGACAAACTTTTTTGGTTTTCATCGGACAAATGTTCGGTCTGCAAACGGACAAACTTTTCGCCAACAAAAGCCTGATGGAGCAAAGTCCGACCGTGTGTACAGAAAACCATCGGACTTTTGTCCGATGGACAAAACAAATAATGTTAAAATCAACCAACAATAGCAGAAGTTGACCAAAGGGTGGCGGTAAAGAGCAGAAAAGAGCAGAAAAACCATGTCATGTTGGAAAAAGTTTTAGGAAAGTTTTCAGAAAAGTCCTATGGTGTGTATGCTATGGGTGTGCCCGGCCAACTCCGTTTGGACAAAAATCCACGGAAAAGTCCGATGGAAGTCCGACCGTGTGTACGAAGCTTAAGAAAAAATTACAGGTGTCCTTTTAGCTTTTGTATCAGTTTTGAATAGGCAGAACAATAAAAGATTGTTTTGGATTTATTCGCTGCTGGCTACTGTTCTTTGTACAATGCTCTTTGCCTTTTTCAGAGAGGGAGGAATAGTTTTATTTTATTATTCTCTTTTATAAATATTTGAGATGAAAATAACATTCCTACCGGCCCAAGTATGTCTTATCCACTTGATTGAATTTAAATGCTTCTAGTCTGCCAAAATAGGCCTCTTTGGGGAAAAAAAATGAAAATAGCCAAAAACCAGGATGAAGCATCACTCCAAGGTCATACAATTACAACCCCGAAAGGTGCATTTACTGAGTTTGGTTTAAGCCAAGCAATGTCTTTTCAACAGTTTCCAATACAACAAGACTTATAATATACAGTATGTATGTATACCTGTATGTGTATGCAGACCTTCTGAAGCTCATTGTGGATTTGCTCTTTAATTCTTTTTAACATAATTTCCCAATTTGAGAACTTTTGAACTTTTTTAAACAGTGTACAAAAATAGGTCAGAGTGACCCAGATTTCTTCATTTATGGTGTAATATGTGTCAGAAATACCAAATACACGGAATTGCTTAAATGCAGCTAAAAATGACTTCATAACACAACTCTTTGTACACATTTCCTAAGCACTTGCCCTACAATGAGCCTAATTTATCAATGTCAGAAACCAATGTTGCTTATAAACCAAGAGATTGGGATTGGTTCACTAACATTAAAGGCTTCCACTCCATTCAAACATGAACCTTTTGCATTTAAAGTATAACTACATTTTTTTTTTTTTACATTTTTCGATGGAGTGGAGAGGGACTAGAACACCTGTTAAGTTTTTGTTGCTGAATATGTCCCTGGGGGATTCACCCTCCCTATTTGTCCTAATTATCATTGTCACTGAGAGTGAAAGTGAACGGAAGTCCCAAACTTTGGGTTGTCACCAGAACAGGAGTAAAGGGGAAATCTTCCAATGGGGACACTAGTTCTCTTTACCCTGATGAAGACTGGGGACTTAAGCCTCATACACACGATCGGATTTTCTGCGGACAAGGCGTAGGACTTTTGTCCGAAGGGCGTTGGCCAGGAACTTGTCTTGCATACAAACTGCAAAGAATTGTCGGCCAACAAACACAAAACTTTGTGGATTTTCAGCTCTTTAGCTTTAACTTCTGCCAATGTTGTGTTATTGTGAGCATTGCTTTTGAGCATGCGTGTTTGTACTTTGGAGTTTTGTCCGACGGAAAATCCGACAACACACATTTGTTGGTGGACAATGGCACATTTGTTCGCGGAAAATCCGACAACAATTGTCCGATAAAGCATAGAAACGGTCGGATTTTCCAACAACAGCCTGTCATCACACAATTCCCATTGGATAATCCGATCGTGTGTACGAGGCGGGATTTTGGCTATGGGACAGGAAGTGAAAGGAAATCTCCCTAATTGGACACAGATGGCAACGAAAACACACAGGGTTTACAAGTCTTTCTTACTGTTTCCAAAATGATGAAAAAAAGTTTTGTCTTTAGTTCTACTTTAAACTGACTGAAGAGCCTTTTGGGAAAAATAGGTCCTTATTTTATTTTTTTCTGTAGTTCTCCTACAAGGAGGATGCATAGGAAATACACATGGGCGGGCTGTTTATAAATGTTTTCGGCCAAGATTTACCCAGACCTCACCCAAGAGTCACATATTTTTCAAATTAAATTCAATTGTAAGAAATGTGTGAATCCTGTGAGAAAGCTGTGTAAAAGCATTTTAAAACAGACCCCACATGCTGTCTGTCTGTCGGCAGCAGATCCACACAGAGACACTGAAGCCTCGTACACACGATCGGATATTCTATGGATTCTAATCCGATGGTTTTGTCCATCGGAAATCCGATGAAGCTGACTTCCATCAGTCTTGCCTACACACCATCAGTCAAAAAACCGACCGTTCCAAACGCGGTGACGTAAAACACTCTGATGAGCCGAGAAAAATGAAGTTTAATGCTTCTGAGCATGCGTCGACTTGATTCTGAGCATGCGTGGGTTTTTTATCCGATGGACTTGCCCATAGACGATCGGAATTTGCTATCGGTTTTTGATCCATCGGAAAAATTTAAAACATGTTCTATTTTTTAAAACCGATGGTAAAAAGACCGATGGGTCCCATACACGATCGGTTTGTCCAATGAAAAAAGTCCATCGGACTGTTTTCATCGGTAAAACCGATCGTGTGTACAGGGCTTAAAAAGCCTGCTGAATTTAGTCATAATAGATTATATTAGGCCAGTGGTTTTCAACCACTGAGTCATGGCCCATTGCAAGGCCGTAGCCTCCCTCCTCCCAGGCCTCCAGCTAGCTGCAGATCCCCTAACCGCCTACAGTGCACCTCAACTCCATACAGTGCCCCTTAACCTCTCAAGTTGACCCCAGGCCCCACTAAGATCCCTCAGTCCCAACAGTGTCTGCTAACCACCCACAGTGCACCCCAACTTTCTGCAGAGCCTCCAGCCCCCCATAGTGCCTCCAACAATGTCCCACAGTGCCCTCCAGTCCCCCACATTGGCCCTGCAAAACCCCCAACCTCCTGGAGATATCTCCAGCCCCCTCTGGAGACCCCATCCCACACAATTGCCACCAGCTCCCTTCATAAACCTCATCCCCTACAAGGCCACCAAGCCTGCTGCAAACTCCCCTAACCCCCTCCAGAACCTTCACCCTCCCATCCCCCAAAGTGACACCTAGCCCCATCCAGAGCCTTACATATCTTGTATTCCCATATTTTTATTGTGTATATAGGATGATATATCATTTTTTTTTACTCTTGGTTCACGGAAGGCGCTGGAAAAATTTACCAGGCCCCAGTCTCAATAGGATTGAGAAGCGCTGTATTAGGCTATGTTCACAGGATCAGCGAAAAGAACGCTTTAAGCAGGTTTGGCAGTGCTCCATGCTTGCTAGCAGAGTTGCTTCAGCTATAAAACTGATTCGGAGAAGCTCTGTTCTGTTAAATCTGCCAAGGAAATACAAAAGTGTTTTCTGTATTACTTTTTCTCGATACTGTGACAGCAGGAAGGTAAAGTCACCTGGTTGCATCCGGGGGGTAGATATATTTCGCCCAGATTCAGGCTTTACGCCGACTTATACAACTAGGTGGAGAGTTGTATAAGCCCAGCTAAGGCTAGTGGGCTCATGGATGACTCATACCTCTAGGGAGAGTGTGGGGCGTCGTGCAGACAGGGAGTTGATGAGACCAGCTGAAGCTTGTCAGCTCATTTAGGCCTCTATAAGAACTCCCAGCTTCATTAGGGGTTAGCTCATGCCTGGAAGCAGACCTGTGTGGACTTCCTGGAGAGAGTGAACCCTTGTGCGGTGAGACAAAGCCTGTGTGGCTATTTGCTTGGACATTTAAAACCAGGGACTTAGGGACTAGGACAGCACTAGGCTGATCCCAGTTGTTAGTTAGGAAACCTGTATGTTTAGTCAGAGGTCAAGTTGACCAGGATTTATTTTGTTTATGTTTCTTTTGGCTTTGCTGTGTTTTGTCACTGTAAATAGAAAATAAACCGCACCTTTTTTGATTTTGAAAACCACAACCTCCGTTTGCTGGGCCTGTTTTTGTGTGGGGAGCCCATCCCGGGGGTCACACACACCCGCTGCCGAGCTAACCCCCTCACAGTTGGTGGAGAACCAGTGGCAGTTTTTTTTAAGCCAGCATGGAGGAGATACTGAAGCAGCTGGCTCTAGCAAATGCCAATCAACAGCAGACAAATGCAGGTTTGCAAAAGAGCCTTGCAGCTCAACAACAGAACTTCGCAGCCCAGCAGCAAGCTCATCAACAGAGCCTTGCAGCCCAGCAGCAAGCTCACCAACAGAGTCTGGAAGCTCAGCAACAAGCCCAGCAGCAATCTGAGGCCCGCTTCATAGACCTGTTACAGAAGCAAGAGCAGAGACTACAACAAATGGAAGCAGTAATGCAGCAACGTCCGCAGACCAGTGAGGAAAGCCGTCCCACTAATACCGCGTCCTTTGGGGTGAGTCGTTTATTGACAAAAATGACTGGAGAGGATGATCCAGAGGTATTTTTGACCACATTTGAAAGGACCGCTGAAAGAGAAAAGTGGCCTGAGGAGCAGTGGGCTGGACTGGTGGCTCCTCTGTTAACTGGTGAATCGCAGAAAGCTTACTATGACCTAGAGCCTAACCAAGCAAAAGACTATGTGATGCTAAAAGCTGAAATATTGGCAAGGCTGGGTGTCACCCTGGCTGTCCGGGCTCAGCGTGTGCATAACTGGACTTTCCAGCGTGGAAAACCCCCCAGGTCTCAAATGTATGATCTCATTCACCTGAGCAGAAAGTGGCTACAGCCAGAGACTTTGTCCGCACCAAAGATTGTGGAACGTGTTGTAATGGATCGGTTTTTGAGAGCTCTTCCTACTGCCATCCAAAAGTGGGTAAGCCATGGAGACCCAGAGACGGCCGATGGTCTTGTGGATCGTGTGGAGAAATACTTGGCTACAGAGAACCTGACGGCCTCTTCCAGAGACACTCTGACTTTCCACCCTAAGACCAGACCATCCCCAGGGGCGGATAAGAGGATTCCAAGGGGTAAGGGTGGAGAGAGTGAGAGGGTGGGAGCTCTACCCCAAGTTTGGCGAGAACAGCCTGGGAAATCAGCGGCTCAAGAGGCGGCAAGAAGGATCATTTGCTACCGCTGCCGGCAAGCGGGACATATTGCAGCCAATTGCCCGGTTGTGGAGGAACCCATGCAGTGTGACTTTCTGACGGGCAGACGTCAGTCGCTGTGTGCGACAGTCGCATGCACTGCCATTCGAGGAACTGAGAAACATTTATGCAAAATGTGTGTTAATGGTAGAAATGTTGTGGTATTGCTGGATTCAGGTAGCCTTGTGACCCTGATAAAGGCTGAGTTAGTTAAAACAGAGGTCTCTGGGAATAGCAAGGTAGCTGTTATTTGTGTGCATGGGGACACCCGAGAGTATCCAGTGACTACAGTGTGTTTCGAGACCCCCAAAGGTACCCTCTCTCATCCAGTGGGCTTAGTATCTCAGTTACCGTATGACGCCATTGTGGGAAGGGATTTTCCGAAGTTCTGGGAACTGTGGGATGATCCTGAGCCCCCCACTGGTGCCCCTATGTACCAGGAATGTGATAGCCAGAACTCCCCTGAGAGTGGTGAGGACTCTCCGGAATTTCCCTTATCAGTATTGGCAGGGGAGACTCAAGAAACTGGAGAGGAGCCCACCTCCTCAGACGAAAACCTACCGTCTGTGGAGTTTTCTGATCTTGAGGTTCACAGGGAAAACTTTGCCACAGAACAGTTGAAAGACCCCGCCCTAATAAAGGCACGGGAAAACGTAGTGAAAATAGATGGCGAGTTAGTGAACCCAGATAATACCTGCACTTACCCATACTTCAGCGTAGAGAAGGACCTACTGTATCGGGTGGCAAAAAGGGCAGAAGAAACCGTTGAGCAGCTTGTGGTGCCCAAACCTTACAGGAAGTTGGTGTTGGAGTTGGCCCATGGGCACATTCTTGGAGGTCATCTGGGGACAGAGAAAACCCGAGAGAGGGTATTACAGAGATTCTATTGGCCGGGGGTGATGAAGGACATAGAAAATTATTGTTCCTCCTGCCCTGTGTGTCAGAGGTCGGCCCCGATGCCACATTTCCGTAGCCCGCTGGTCCCTCTACCCATCATTGAGGTCCCGTTTGAGAGGATCGCCATGGATTTGGTAGGTCCTATAATCAAGTCCGCTAGGGGGCACCAGTACATATTAGTTATAATGGACTATGCCACCCGTTATCCAGAAGCGATCCCTCTCCGAAATACCTCGGCCAAAACCATAGCCAAAGAGCTATCTCTTGTGTTTAGCCGGGTGGGTATTTGTAAAGAACTGCTTACGGACCAAGGTACACCCTTTATGTCCCGGGTTATGAAGGAGCTGTGTAAATTGTTCAAAGTGACGCAATTACGTACATCTGTGTATCACCCCCAAACCGATGGGCTGGTTGAAAGATTCAACAAAACCCTAAAACAAATGTTGAAGAAAGTGGTGGATAGAGATGGAAAGGATTGGGACTGTCTACTTCCTTATCTGATGTTTGCTATTAGGGAGGTGCCCCAATCCTCTACAGGATTCTCCCCCTTTGAGTTACTGTATGGGAGACACCCAAGAGGGCTGTTGGATATTGCCAAGGAAACTTGGGAAAGTGAGAGTTCTCCCCACAGGAGTGTGATTGAGCATGTCGCCCTGATGCAAGACCGAATTGCACAGGTAATGCCCATCGTGAAGGAACATTTGGCCCAAGCGCAGTTAGCACAGCAGAGAGTGTACAACCGTGGAGCCAAGACCCGTACCTTTTCCCCGGGGGGATAGGATACTGGTACTTGTCCCTACGGTTGAAAGTAAATTCCTTGCCAAATGGCAAGGCCCCTACGAGATAATGGAAAAAGTGAGCGAAGTGAATTACAAGGTCAGACAACCAGGAAGGCGAAAGCCCGAACAGATCTATCACGTTAATCTGTTGAAAGCCTGGAGGGATAGAGAGTCCCTAGTCGCAGACACTTGGTCACCAGCTCAAACTGGTTGCGTGATTCCTGAGGTTGGAATAGCAGCCACCTTGTCACAACCCCAACAACAGGAGGTTAAGGAGTTTGTGCTTCACAACAAGGAGGTATTCTCTGAGCTGCCGGGACAAACATCTGGGGTAGAGCATGACATCATTACCCCGCCCGGTGAAAGGGTGAAATTAAAACCCTATCGGATCCCAGAGGCCCGACGGGAGGCAATACGGGAGGAAGTACAGAAAATGCTGAACTTAGGGGTGATAGAGGAGTCCCAAAGTGATTGGTCTAGTCCCATTGTGTTGGTGCCTAAACCGGATGGGAGCTGGCGATTTTGTAACGATTTTCGTCAGTTGAACAAAGTTACAAAATTTGACACCTACCCCATGCCACGTATAGATGAGTTGATCGACCGGCTGGGAACAGCCCGATACATGACGACTCTTGACCTCACAAAAGGGTATTGGCAAATCCCCCTGGCCAAGTCGGCCAAAGAGAAAACCGCATTTGTAACCCCAGACGGGGCGTTCCAATATAAAAGAATGCCGTTCGGGTTACAGAATGCGCCGGCCACATTCCAGCGGAAAATGGACCAGATGCTGAGGCCCCATCGGAAGTATGCTGCGGCTTACCTGGATGACGTAATTGTCCATAGCACAGATTGGGCCTCACATCTGCCAAAAGTGCAAGCAGTCCTGGACTCTGTTCGGGAAGCGGGGTTTACGGCTAACCCCAAGAAGTGTACCATTGGGCAGGAAGAGGCCAAATATCTTGGGTACACCATTGGGAGGGGAGTAATAAAACCCCAACTCAACAAAGTCGAGGCCATCCAGAGTTGGCCACGTCCCAACAGCAAGAAGCAGGTACGAGCCTTTCTGGGAATCGCTGGGTATTATCGGCGATTCATTCCCCACTTTGCTTCTAAGGCTGTGCCCCTAACCAACCTGACGAAGGGGAAAGGGTCGGTCATGATTAAATGGACCCCCGAGGCTGAGGCAGCATTCCAATTCTTGAAACAAGCCTTATGTAGCCAGCCAGTGTTGTACTCACCCGACTTCTCTAAAGACTTTGTCGTACAAAGTGATGCGTCAGATGTGGGGTTAGGAGCAGTATTGTCCCAGGTCTGGAATGGGGAAGAGCACCCAGTCATTTACCTCAGCAGGAAGTTGAAGTCCCATGAGGTAAATTACGCCACCGTTGAAAAGGAGTGTTTAGCGGTGAAGTGGGCTCTAGATTCCCTTCGGTACTACCTGCTAGGTAGGCACTTTGACTTGGTTACGGATCACGCTCCGTTAAAGTGGATGGCTCAAAACAAGGAAACAAATAGAAGAGTGAATAGGTGGTTCCTGGCCCTCCAGGAATTCAACTTCACAGTAAAGCATCGCCCTGGCGTTCAAATGGGGAATGTGGATGCTTTGTCTCGAGTACATGAATGCCTGATTGCTGGTGTTCCAACCCCGAGGTTAAAACAAGAGGGGGGGGTATGTGACAGCAGGAAGGTAAAGTCACCTGGTTGCATCCAGGGGGGTAGATATATTTCGCCCAGATTCAGGCTTTACGCCGACTTATACAACTAGGTGGAGAGTTGTATAAGCCCAGCTGGGGCTAGTGGGCTCATGGATGACTCATACCTCTAGGGAGAGTGTGGGGCGTCGTGCAGACAGGGAGTTGATGAGACCAGCTGAAGCTTGTCAGCTCATTTAGGCCTCTATAAGAACTCCCAGCTTCATTAGATGTTAGCTCATGCCTGGACCCAGACCTGTGTGGACTGTCTAGGGAGAGTGAACCCCTGTGCGGTGAGACAAAGCCTGTGTGGCTATTTGCTTGGACATTTAAAACCAGGGACTTAGGGACTAGGACAGCACTAGGCTGATCCCAGTTGTTAGTTAGGAAACCTGTATGTTTAGTCAGAGGTAGTGATGAGCCGAACACCCCCGGGTTCGGTTCGCACCAGAACCCGCGAACGGACCGAAAGTTCGAACGAACATTAGAACCCTATTAAATACAATGGATGCGAACGTTCGAATTCTAAAGTGCTAATTATAACAACTATTATGCATGTTATTGTCATAAATAGGGTTTGGGAACCCGGGTTCTGCACCAGGGGACATGTATCAATGCAAAAAGAAGTTTTAAAAACGGTCGTTTTTCGGGAGCAGTCATTTTAATGATGCATAAAGTGAAAAAAAAAAGTCAAATATTCCTTTAAATATCGTACCTGGGGGGTGTCTAAAGTATGCCTGTGAAGTGCCACGTGTTTCCCGTGTTTAGAACTGTCCCTGCACAAAATGACACTTCTAAAGGAAAAAAAAGCCATTTAAAACTGCTTGCGGCTTTAATGTAATGTCTGGTCCCGGTAATATGGATGAAATTCTTTAAGAAAAATGGCATAGCTACCCCATGACCCCCCCCCTACCCCAGCCCATTACCAGCCCCTTTGGGTCTTGTATGGATATTAAGGGGAACCCCGCACATAAAATAAAAAAGGCCCTATATACTCTGAACAGCCGTATACAGGCGGTGCATACAAGACAGGGACTGTAGGTTTGTTCTTATGTAGAATCTGTTTGTAATTTTGAACAGGTACATTGTTGAAGTGTAGCTCCAGCCCAAAAATCTATTTTTAAACTTTTTGGGAAACATAGGTAAGGGTTATCACCCCTGTAACATTTGTTTTGCTGTCTGTGCCCCTGTTCAGAACATTTAACCTCACTTTCCGTCCCAATGACAACTGTTTTTGAAATGTGGTGTTTTTCTTGAAACAAGGATTGCTGATAAAGCATCAGTACAGATGAGACCCCTTTCTCCCATATTTATTCTTACAGGAGAGAATTTTCCTTTCTAGGGGTAGATTTCCTCTCACTTCCTGTTGTCTTCTTTCGTTTGCAAGTAGGAGTCGTTTGTAAGTTGGATGTTTGAAAGTAGGGACCTGCCGTATATACTCTGCAGAAATAGGCCCCTTAGTTGTTGGTGTTGGCACAACACTGTAAGCACTCAGTTACTCTTGGTTGGTGCTGGAACGCCCTGCTGTCAACTATTATATCAGGAATTTTAATTACATATAATTGTTGAACAGTGGTAGTAAAAATTGGGGCTTTGATGGTGGTGCTGGTGCCACAACACTGTAAGCCCTGACAGTTACTCTTGGTGGGTGCAGCAATGGGCCCTGCTGTGAATTATTAGATCAAGAATTGTAATTACATGCCCCTTTTGAACAGGGGCTGAAAAATTGGGCCTTTCGTGGTGGTGGTGGTGGTGGCGTTGCCACAAGACTGTAAGCCCTCAGAGTTACTCTTGGTGGGTGCAGCAATGGACCCTGCTGTGAATTATTAGATCAAGAATTGTAATTGCATGCCCCTGTTGAACAGGGGCTGAAAAATTGGGCCTTAGGCACTGGTGGCACAACACTACAACCCCTCACAGATACTGTACTTGGAGCACAGCAATGAGCCCTGTTGCAAAGTATTGCTTCAAAAATTGTAATGACACGCCCCTGTTAAACAGGGGCTGAAAAATTGGGCCTTAGGCACTGGTGCCACAACACTCCAACCCCTCACAGATACTGTACTTGGAGCACAGCAATGAGCCCTATGGCAAATTATTGCTAAAAAAATTGTAATTACACGCCCCTGTAAAACAGGGACTGAAAAATTGGGCCTTAGCCACTGGTGGCGGCACCCATAAACAAAAATGATCTTCCAAGCTATCATCATCAATCGTATCATTGAGGACTCGGAGGAGGAGGATAGCCAGTCAACATAACAGCACAGGCACTCAGCATCAGCATCAGTCTTGAAGGGATGTGACATGTTAAAATCAATTAGTCTGTTATATCAGCATCAGGTGTGTGGTAGCTGGTGGTGATCCAAGACTGGTTCATCTTGATGAAAGTCAGTCGATCAACCGAGTCGGTGGACAGGCGCACCCTGTGATCCGTGACAAATCCTCCAGCAGCACTGAATGTGCGTTCCGAAAGAACGCTGGATGCAGGACAGGCCAGTAGCTCAATTGCATACTGTGCAAGCTCTGGCCAGTGATCCATCCTCAAGACCCAGTAAGCCAGAGGATTTTCGGTGGGGAAGGTGTCCAAGTCTGACCTTGCCCCTAGATATTCCTGCACCATGTTTATCAGACGCTGGCGATGGTTGCTGGAACCGATCATACTTTGGGGCTGCGGACTAAAGAATTGTCTGAACGCATCGGTCAGACGGCCACCTTCCCCACCGCTCCTTCTTTGACTGGCCGAAGCCTCAGCAACTCGTTGTCCAGGACCAGGAGTTTGTAACCTCCCAGTCTCTGGGAACGCGTTGCACAGACCTTTCTGCAAGGCCTCCCGGAGTTGTCTCATCCTCTGCTCCCTCTGCGACGGTAACATAAGGTCCGCAACCTTACCCTTGTACCGTGGATCAAGGAGAGTGGCCAGCCAGTAATGGTCCCTCTCCTTGATCCGAAGAATACGAGGATCCTTCCGCAGACTTTGCAGGATCAGGGAGGCCATGCAGCGTAGGTTTGCTGAGGCATTCGCTCCGGAGTCCTCTGGGTCACTAAGGACGACATGATCCGCAGCCACCTCCTCCCAGCCACGTACAAGTCCACTGGTTTCTTGGGACTGTAAATCATCCCTAAAAGACTGCTGCTGATGATGCTGAGTGCCAGCCTCCACCTCCATGCTGACACAATCCTCCTCCTCCTCCTCCTCCTCCTCCTCTTCCTGTGCGATGGGTGGGACAGAAGGAACACTGTCTGGGTAAAGGGGGCCTTGAGAGGCAAGGAAGTCCTCCTCTTCCTGCCTCTGTTCTGCCTCAAGTGCCCTGTCCATTATTCCACGCAGCGTGTGCTCCAACAGGTGGACAAGAGGTACAGTGTCACTGATGCATGCACTGTCACTGCTCACCATCCTCGTGGCCTCCTCAAATGGTGCCAGGACAGTGCATGCATCCCTGATCATGCCCCACTGGCGTGGAGAAAAAAAACCAAGCTCCCCTGACCCTGTCCTGGTGCCGTAGTCGCACAGGTACTCATTGATGGCCCTCTGCTGCGTGTGCAGCCGCTGCAGCATGGCCAACGTTGAGTTCCACCTGGTGGGCATGTCACATATAAGGCGGTTCTTGGGCAGGTTCAACTCCTTTTGCAGCTCAGCCAGGCGAGCACTGGCATTATAAGATCTGCGGAAATGCACACAGACTTTCCTGGCCTGCCTCAGGACATCCTGTAAGCCCGGGTACCTGCCCAAGAACCGCTGCACCACCAGGTTAAGGACGTGAGCCACACAGGGCACATGGGTCAGTTGTCCCTGTCGGAGGGCGGAGAGGAGGTTGGTGCCATTGTCGCAAACCACCATTCCTGGCTTAAGCTGGCGTGGCGTCAACCACCTCTCGGCCTGGCCCTGCAGAGCAGACAGGACCTCTGCCCCAGTGTGGCTTCTGTCCCCCAAACACACCAGCGCAAGCACGGCATGGCATCTTTTTGCCTGCGTACTTGCGTAGCCCCGTGAACGGCTACGGAGCACCGCTGGTTCATAGGACAAACCACAGGAAGAGGCCATGGAGGAAGAAGAAGAGGAGGGGGTGGAGGAGAGAGGTGTGTCACAACCAGTAGTAGCATTTTGGAGGCGTGGCGGTGGGACAACCTCCAACACTACTGCACCTTGTCCTGCATCCTTCCCAGCTGCCAAAAGAGTGACCCAATGGGCCGTGAAAGAAAGGTAACGTCCCTGTCCATGCCTGCTGGACCATGAGTCAGCGGTAATATGCACCTTACCGCTGACCGCCCTGTCCAGCGAGGCCAAGACATTGCCTTCCACATGCCGGTAGAGAGCCGGAATAGCCTTCCGTGAGAAAAAGTGGCGTTTGGGAACCTGCCACTGAGGAACCGCACATTGCACAAACTCACGGAAGGGGGCCGAGTCTACCAACTGAAAAGGCAGCAGTTGAAGCGCTAGCAATTTAGCCAAGCTAGCATTCAACCGCTGGGCATGTGGATGGCTGGGAGTGAACTTCTTTCGACGGTCCAGCAGCTGGGGCAGGGAAATTTGCCTGCTAGAATCGGACGTCGGTGTACTGCTAGCAGAGTGGCCGCAAGTACTTGGCTGTGACACACCTAATTCTACACCTTCATTCCTCTCAGTGCATGTTTCAGAGAGGACTGAAGTTATAGTGGGGTTGGAGATCCCAGCTGATGCGGTGCAAGGAGAGGTCCGCTTTGTTCTTTGGTGTGGGTCTTTGAGGTAGGCTTGCCAACGAGCTGCATGGCAGGTCAACATATGTCTGGTCAGGCATGTGGTACCCAAGCGGCTGATGTTTTGGCCACGCAATATACGCTTGAGACATATGTTGCAAACAGCAGCTGTGCGATCTGATGCACTAGCCTCAAAAAAGGCCCACACCAAAGAACTTTTTGAATGACGGGCAGAGGCAGCGCCCTGCACAGGCGGAGCTCTGCGGTGTGATTCCGTCGGTGTACTGCCCTTACGCTGGCCACCAAAGGGCATCCTGCCTCGTTGGAGATGTGCCTCCTCCTCATCCTCCTCCTCCTCCTCTCTCCTATTAGGCACCCACGTGGAGTCAGTGACCTCATCATCACCTCCCTCCTCATCACTGGAGCCAATCTGGCAGTATGCTGCAGCTGCTGGAACATGACTGCCAGATTGGTGTCCTTCTTGAGCATCCCCTCTGTCTGCTCTCACGCTACTGCCTTCCTCTAGCTGGGTTTCATCATCAGACCCTTCGAAACGCTGGGCATCCTCCTGGAGCATGTACCCAACACTGTGCTGAAACAGTTCGGGGGACTCCTCAGGAGGAGGACATGGTGGGTCTAGGGAAGGAGTGACTGATGATGAGTCTGACATTGATACCAGGGAAGAGGACGCTTTGGCAGCTGCTTTTCCAGTACCCTGAGCCTGGGTGAGAGAGGATGAGGAGGAGGAGGAGGGCTTGGTCATCCACTCTACCAAGTCTTCGGCATGATGTGGCTCAACATGTCCAGCTGCCGAAAAGAAGGACAAGCGTGTCCCATGGCCATGTGCTGATGACAATGCACCGCGTCCACGACCAGCACTGTTGCCCCCAGACACAGAGCCTGCTTGCCCTCTTTTATTGCCTCCTGACTGTCTGCCTCTCCTTGTTTGCCTTCCAGACATTCTAATAGATGGCCTGCAGGGAGATGGGAAAAAAGCAATAAGGGCTACCTTCAGGTGTCCTTCTCTGTCCCTTGAAACAAGGACTTTGACAGTGAAAGAAACTGACACACTCTCCCTACCTACAGTTTTCTGTCCCTAGAAAAAATGTTTTTTTTAAGCACAAATTAGCACAAGGAGAATTCACTCACTGTCCTTCCAGGTCCCTGGAAACAAGGACTTTGACAGTGAAAGAAACTGACACACTCTCCCTACCTACAGTTTTCTGTCCCTAGAAAAAATGTTTTTTTTAAGCACAATTTAGCACAAGGAGAATTCACTCACTGTCCTTCCAGGTCCCTGGAAACAAGGACTTTGACAGTGAAAGAAACTGACACACTCTCCCTACCTACAGTTTTCTGTCCCTAGAAAAAATGTTTTTTTTAAGCACAATTTAGCACAAGGAGAATTCACTCACTGTCCTTCCAGGTCCCTGGAAACAAGGACTTTGACAGTGAAAGAAACTGACACACTCTCCCTACCTACAGTTTTCTGTCCCTAGAAAAAATGTTTTTTTTAAGCACAAATTAGCACAAGGAAAATTCACTCACTGTCCTTCCAGGTCCCTGGAAACAAGGACTTTGACAGTGAAAGAAACTGACACACTCTCCCTACCTACAGTTTTCTGTCCCTAGAAAAAATGTTTTTTTTAAGCACAAATTAGCACAAGGAGAATTCACTCACTGTCCTTCCAGGTCCCTGGAAACAAGGACTTTGACAGTGAAAGAAACTGACACACTCTCCCTACCTACAGTTTTCTGTCCCTAGAAAAAATGTTTTTTTTTAAGCACAATTTAGCACAAGGAGAATTCACTCACTGTCCTTCCAGGTCCCTGGAAACAAGGACTTTGACAGTGAAAGAAACTGACACACTCTCCCTACCTACAGTTTTCTGTCCCTAGAAAAAATGTTTTTTTTAAGCACAATTTAGCACAAGGAGAATTCACTCACTGTCCTTCCAGGTCCCTGGAAACAAGGACTTTGACAGTGAAAGAAACTGACACCCTCTCCCTACCTACAGTTTTCTGTCCCTAGAAAAAATGTTTTTTTTAAGCACAATTTAGCACAAGGAGAATTCACTCACTGTCCTTCCAGGTCCCTGGAAACAAGGACTTTGACAGTGAAAGAAACTGACACACTCTCCCTACCTACAGTTTTCTGTCCCTAGAAAAAATGTTTTTTTTAAGCACAATTTAGCACAAGGAGAATTCACTCACTGTCCTTCCAGGTCCCTGGAAACAAGGACTTTGACAGTGAAAGAAACTGACACACTCTCCCTACCTACAGTTTTCTGTCCCTAGAAAAAATGTTTTTTTTAAGCACAATTTAGCACAAGGAGAATTCACTCACTGTCCTTCCAGGTCCCTGGAAACAAGGACTTTGACAGTGAAAGAAACTGACACACTCTCCCTACCTACAGTTTTCTGTCCCTAGAAAAAATGTTTTTTTTAAGCACAATTTAGCACAAGGAGAATTCACTCACTGTCCTTCCAGGTCCCTGGAAACAAGGACTTTGACAGTGAAAGAAACTGACACACTCTCCCTACCTACAGTTTTCTGTCCCTAGAAAAAATGTTTTTTTTAAGCACAAATTAGCACAAGGAGAATTCACTCACTGTCCTTCCAGGTCCCTGGAAACAAGGACTTTGACAGTGAAAGAAACTGACACACTCTCCCTACCTACAGTTTTCTGTCCCTAGAAAAAATGTTTTTTTTAAGCACAATTTAGCACAAGGAGAATTCACTCACTGTCCTTCCAGGTCCCTGGAAACAAGGACTTTGACAGTGAAAGAAACTGACACACTCTCCCTACCTACAGTTTTCTGTCCCTAGAAAAAATGTTTTTTTTAAGCACAATTTAGCACAAGGAGAATTCACTCACTGTCCTTCCAGGTCCCTGGAAACAAGGACTTTGACAGTGAAAGAAACTGACACACTCTCCCTACCTACAGTTTTCTGTCCCTAGAAAAAATGTTTTTTTTAAGCACAAATTAGCACAAGGAAAATTCACTCACTGTCCTTCCAGGTCCCTGGAAACAAGGACTTTGACAGTGAAAGAAACTGACACACTCTCCCTACCTACAGTTTTCTGTCCCTAGAAAAAATGTTTTTTTTAAGCACAAATTAGCACAAGGAGAATTCACTCACTGTCCTTCCAGGTCCCTGGAAACAAGGACTTTGACAGTGAAAGAAACTGACACACTCTCCCTACCTACAGTTTTCTGTCCCTAGAAAAAATGTTTTTTTTTAAGCACAATTTAGCACAAGGAGAATTCACTCACTGTCCTTCCAGGTCCCTGGAAACAAGGACTTTGACAGTGAAAGAAACTGACACACTCTCCCTACCTACAGTTTTCTGTCCCTAGAAAAAATGTTTTTTTTAAGCACAATTTAGCACAAGGAGAATTCACTCACTGTCCTTCCAGGTCCCTGGAAACAAGGACTTTGACAGTGAAAGAAACTGACACCCTCTCCCTACCTACAGTTTTCTGTCCCTAGAAAAAATGTTTTTTTTAAGCACAATTTAGCACAAGGAGAATTCACTCACTGTCCTTCCAGGTCCCTGGAAACAAGGACTTTGACAGTGAAAGAAACTGACACACTCTCCCTACCTACAGTTTTCTGTCCCTAGAAAAAATGTTTTTTTTAAGCACAATTTAGCACAAGGAGAATTCACTCACTGTCCTTCCAGGTCCCTGGAAACAAGGACTTTGACAGTGAAAGAAACTGACACACTCTCCCTACCTACAGTTTTCTGTCCCTAGAAAAAATGTTTTTTTTAAGCACAATTTAGCACAAGGAGAATTCACTCACTGTCCTTCCAGGTCCCTGGAAACAAGGACTTTGACAGTGAAAGAAACTGACACACTCTCCCTACCTACAGTTTTCTGTCCCTAGAAAAAATGTTTTTTTTAAGCACAATTTAGCACAAGGAGAATTCACTCACTGTCCTTCCAGGTCCCTGGAAACAAGGACTTTGACAGTGAAAGAAACTGACACACTCTCCCTACCTACAGTTTTCTGTCCCTAGAAAAAATGTTTTTTTTAAGCACAATTTAGCACAAGGAGAATTCACTCACTGTCCTTCCAGGTCCCTGGAAACAAGGACTTTGACAGTGAAAGAAACTGACACACTCTCCCTACCTACAGTTTTCTGTCCCTAGAAAAAATGTTTTTTTTAAGCACAATTTAGCACAAGGAGAATTCACTCACTGTCCTTCCAGGTCCCTGGAAACAAGGACTTTGACAGTGAAAGAAACTGACACACTCTCCCTACCTACAGTTTTCTGTCCCTAGAAAAAATGTTTTTTTTAAGCACAATTTAGCACAAGGAGAATTCACTCACTGTCCTTCCAGGTCCCTGGAAACAAGGACTTTGACAGTGAAAGAAACTGACACACTCTCCCTACCTACAGTTTTCTGTCCCTAGAAAAAATGTTTTTTTTTAAGCACAATTTAGCACAAGGAGAATTCACTCACTGTCCTTCCAGGTCCCTGGAAACAAGGACTTTGACAGTGAAAGAAACTGACACACTCTCCCTACCTACAGTTTTCTGTCCCTAGAAAAAATGTTTTTTTTAAGCACAATTTAGCACAAGGAGAATTCACTCACTGTCCTTCCAGGTCCCTGGAAACAAGGACTTTGACAGTGAAAGAAACTGACACACTCTCCCTACCTACAGTTTTCTGTCCCTAGAAAAAATGTTTTTTTTAAGCACAATTTAGCACAAGGAGAATTCACTCACTGTCCTTCCAGGTCCCTGGAAACAAGGACTTTGACAGTGAAAGAAACTGACACACTCTCCCTACCTACAGTTTTCTGTCCCTAGAAAAAATGTTTTTTTTAAGCACAATTTAGCACAAGGAGAATTCACTCACTGTCCTTCCAGGTCCCTGGAAACAAGGACTTTGACAGTGAAAGAAACTGACACACTCTCCCTACCTACAGTTTTCTGTCCCTAGAAAAAAAAATTTTTTTTAAGCACAATTTAGCACAAGGAGAATTCACTCACTGTCCTTCCAGGTCCCTGGAAACAAGGACTTTGACAGTGAAAGAAACTGACACACTCTCCCTACCTACAGTTTTCTGTCCCTAGAAAAAATGTTTTTTTTAAGCACAATATAGCACAAGCACAAAACACACTGACACTCTCCCTACCTATCCTTCTCTTTCCCTAAACTAAAGGAATCCAGGTTAAGCAAGAAAGAAATAAAAGTCACTGTCCCTGCCTATGCTGCTCTATCCCTGCTCCGGAACACACTACACTAGGCCGCCGTGCTGGCGGCCTTTTATAGTGTGGGGCGTGTACTAAACACCCTCAGCAATAATTGGCCACAGGCATCCTGCCTGTGGCCAATCATTGCTCTCCTCGCTGCCGGCGCTGTGATTGGCCAAGCATGCGGGGTCACAGTGCATGCTTGGCCAATCACAGCGCCTGGATGACACTGCGATGGCGTAGTGCATTGTGGGCCGTTCGCGTCACTCGAATTTGGCGCGAACGGCCCAAATCGTTCGATCTTCGTCGAACGATCGAACAGCCGATGTTCGAGTCGAACGTATGTTCGACTCGAACACGAAGCTCATCCCTAGTCAGAGGTCAAGTTGACCAGGATTTATTTTGTTTATGTTTCTTTTGCTTTGCTGTGTTTTGTCACTGTAAATAGAAAATAAACCGCACCTTTTTGATTTTGAAAACCACAACCTCCGTTTGCTGGGCCTGTTTTTGTGTGGGGAGCCCATCCCGGGGGTCACACACACCCGCTGCCGAGCTAACCCCCTCACAGTATATTCCTAAAAAACTCAGGCGCTGTATAGAGAACCAACATATGGCAGTCTGTGTAATAAATGTTAGCCCTCTGCAGCTAGAGGGGAACCAAAACACTGGTGTGTGGTGTTGTGCAAAAGAACAAACATCACCCCCAGCGCTGGATTAAGGGGAATCTTTTGTTGTTTGTTCTTTTACAGCCTTTGCCATGACACTCAAAATTGAGTTCAGGTGCATCCTGTTTCCACTGATCACCATTGAGATGTTTCTACAACTTGATTGGGGTCCACATGTGGTAAATTCAGTTGATTGGACATGATTTGCAATGGCAAATATTTGTCTATATAAGTTCCCACAATTACCAGTACACGTCAGAGCACAAACGAAGGAATTGTCTGTAGACCACGAGACAGGAATGTATCGAGGCACAGAACTGGGGAAGAGTACAGAAAATGTCTGCACCATTGAACGTCCCGATAAGCACAGTGGTCTCCATCATCTGTAAATGGAAGAAGTTTGGAACCACCAGGACTCTTCCTAGAGCGGGCCAAACTGAGCGATCAAGGGAGAAGGGCCTTAGTCAGGGAGGTGACCAAGAACCCGATGGTCACTTTGACAGAGCTCCAGCATTTCTCTGTGGAGAGGGGGGAACCCTCCAGAAGAACATCCAACTCTGCAGCACTCCACCAATCAGCCCTGTATGGTAGAGTAGCCAGACGGAAGCCACTCCTCAGTAAAAGGCACATGACAGCCCACCTGGAGTTTGCCAAAAGGCACTGGCGAGCAGGAACCGGAACTGCTGCGGTGGGAGTAGAGCACCGCTGCACCCGGTAAGAGACCAGGGGCGGATCCAGAGTCTAGTCTCGGGAGGGGCACTGCCAAAAAATAAAGTGATGAAAGTGTTAAGGCCAGCCGCGACAGTCTTAAATCTTTTATCAACTTCACGGGAGATCTTTGTGATGACTGGTATTGGTGCTTCAATCAGGATGTCAGGATGATTGAAGAGCATTATTTCTATTATTACATTGTAATATAAAATGAAATAGTTCAACTCACCATAATGAAGAATCAGTGGGAGCCCTGAGCGTGTCAATTGCCACCGTCACCTGCCACCAGATGCAGCTTTTCACTTGCCACATCACCTGCCACCAGATGCAGCTTGTCACTTGCCACGTTCCCCTGCCACCAGATGCAGCTTGTCACTTGCCACGTTCCCCTGCCACCAGATGCAGCTTGTCACTTGCCACCTTCGCCTGCCACCAGATGCAGCTTGTCACTTGCCACCGTCGCCTGCCACTTGCCACGTTCCCCTGCCAGCAGATGCAGCTTGTCACTTGCCACGTTCCCCTGCCACCAGATGCAGCTTGTCACTTGCCACCTTCGCCTGCCACCAGATGCAGCTTGTCACTTGCCACCGTCGCCTGCCACCAGATGCAGCTTGTCACTTGCCACGTCACCTGCCACCAGATGCAGCTCGTCATGTCACCTGTCATCAGATGCAGCTTGTCATGTCACTTGCCACGTCACCTGCCACCAGACGTGGATTCTCACTTGTCATGTCACCTGTCTTCAGATGCAGTTTGTCACTTGTCTGGTCACTTGCCACATCACTTTCCACAAGATGTTAATTGTCCCTTTCCACGTCACTTGCCACAAGATGTGGATTGTCACTTGCCATGTCACTCACCACCAGATGCGGATTGTCACTTGCCACAAGATGCAGATTGTCACTTGCCATGTCACTTGCCACAAGATGTGGATTGTCACTTGCCACGTCACTTGACAGAAGATTCAGATTGTCACTTGTCACAAGATGCAGATTGTCACTTGCCACAAGATGCAGATTGTCACTTGCCAGTGATTGTGTCCCTGGTGTCCCAGAGTGAGGGCGGGCAGTGAGTGATGATGTAATCTCTCTACTGCCCCTGGCTGCACAGTGAGGGCAAAACTTCAGTGATGCAGACCTGAGAGATTATGTCATCTCTCTGCTTGCCAGCCTGCTCACTGGTTTGCCTGCTGCCGGGCCCCCTCACCGTCCTGCCCGCCCACTACTTTCTCGAGGACCTGGACTGTCTGTCCATCCGTTCACCCGCCGGCCCCGGCAAAGTTATTGCCCTGCTTAGCTTAGCGTCATCTGCAAATACAGAGATTGAACTTTTTATCCCATCCTCCAGGTCATTTATGAACAAATTTACTAGGATTGGTCCCAGCACAGAACCCTGGGGGACCCCACTTCCCACCCCTGACCATTCCGAGTATTCACCATTTATCATTACCCTCTGAACTCGCCCTTGTAGCCAGTTTTCAATCCATGTACTCACCCTATGGTCCATGCCAACGAACCTTACTTTGTACAGTAATTGTTTACGGGAAAGTGTGTCAAATGCTTTTGCAAAATCCAGATACACCACGTCTACAGGCCTTCCTTTATCTAGATGGCAGCTCACCTCCTCATAGAATGTTAATAGATTGGTTTGGCAAGAATGATTCTTCTTGAATCCATGCTGATTACTGCTAATGATACAGTTTTCCTTACTAAAATCTTGTTCTCTGTTTATTATGCCTATGGGGACACCATTGCGCCTTTCCTGTCTCGTTAATGACGTCGTCTGTTGTCTTCCAGCATGTCCAGGATGTGGGATTCCATTGGTGCTGTGCTGTTTTGTCTGCCTCCCCATTGATACCAGCTTCACATATGAAGAGGTGAGACATGGATTGACTAACCAATCAACCCTTTATCTTCCTCTGTTTATTTACATTTATATTTATTTATATGCCTTTGTATTTATTTTATTATATACAAATGTGAAATTTACTATATACTTGAATGAATTATTTTATTATCATATTATTGCTTACTTATTTGTATGTGTACATATGATGGAGTTTTTTGATTTTGATATGGATTTTTGATATAGATTTTGATGTCTTATGTACCGTATTACTATGATAATCTATATATTCATTTATTTTTCTATTCATCTTTTACTTTTACCATTTATTTCCATTACCCCATGCATTATATAGAGTTTTTTTTCCGCCCCTTTGGAGGTGTGGCTTTTGTGTCATATTTTCAATTGTAATAATTCCCTATAAAAGTGATTGCCATTGGTGGACATGATTAGCCTAGCTTTGAGGAAGGGGGTGCGCCCCCGAAATGCATTAGCTGTACCCCGTGTTTTGTGCTTGTCCATAAACTGTGTATATATGGCTAATTGGCACTTGCATATTGTGAGTCCCCACTTTTATACAACCTTTTATTAAGAAATTATCTTTGGTAATGCACTAGGTGTGCACGCCTTCCATTTTAGTTTTTCTTGATGATCGATGTAGAGGGAGTTATTCAATATGGACATTGTGAATATCATACGGAAATGTAGTGTCATGGTGGAAATTTTTTTCCTATGGCCAGATATTAATGTTTACGAAGCCCTGTTTCCACGCAATTTTTAGCATTGTTTTTAAATGTGTGTTCTTTTGAAGTTATTTGCAACTATTTGTAATAAAGCTTTACTTCATATGGCTATTATTGTTTCCCTTTGAGTCTTAGGTGGTTATCATCTGAACTTTGCATAGTTCACCTAATTTTTAGTATATTGCTGTCTGTTTCTTTATTGGGGAAAATTACTTGCTTCCTGTCAGGACAAAAATAGGAAATCTCTCTGATGGCAACAAAGGCAAGAACAAAACACATTGTTAGTCATGAATGAGGAAGAGTTAAGGTGAAATCTCCTCAACGTGGTCACACACACAAAAATTTACTAAAAGTTAGGTTTTAAAATCATACATAAGTATTGGTTATAACAGATATTATGAATGTAAGTTTGTTAAGCAGTGCAAAATAAATAAAAAGTGGTGAAAACAATATTAAAAACTAAAACAGAACTAAACCAGTACCCCTGAGATACGGGCATAAACCCTCTGCCAAAACCATAAGAGTTCTTAGTAAGCTTATTAACCGCTTAAGGACCGCCTCCTGTATATATACGTCGGCAGAATGGCACGGACAGGCACAAGCACGTACAGGTACGTCCTCTTTAAGATGCCGCCGTGTGGTCGCGTGACCTTGCGACCCTGCTGCTTTCTCCGTGAGCCCGACCGTGGGTCCCACGGAGTCGATCGCCGCGGGGACACCCGCGATCATCTCACGGAGAGATAGAGTGGGGAGATGCTTATGTAAACAAGCATCTCCCCGATCTGTCTAGTGACAATGACAGTGATCACCGCTTCCTGTAATCGGAAGCGGTGATCACTGTCTTGTCACACACAGCCCATCCCCCTTACAGTTAGAAGCACTCATTAGGGCCCACTTAACCCCTACAGCGCCACCTAGTGGTTAACCTCTTCACTGCCGGTGTCATTTTCACAGTAATCAGTGCATTTTTATAGCACTGATCGCTGTAAAAATGACAATGGTCCCAAAAATGTGTCAAAAGTGTCCGATGTGTCCGCCATTATGTCGCAGTCATGATAAAAATCGCTGATCGCCGCCAATACTAGTAAAAAAAAAATAATATTAATAAAAATGCCATAAAACTACCCCCTATTTTGTAGATGTTATAACTTTTGCGCAAACCAATCAATAAACGCTTATTGCGATTTTTTTACCCAAAATATGTAGAAGAATACGTATTGGCCTAAACTGAGGAAAAAAATGTTTTTATATATTTTTGGGGGTAATTTATTATAGCAAAAAGTAAAAAATATTGCATTTTTTTCAAAATTGTCGCTCTATTTTTGTTTATCGCGCAAAAAATAAAAACCGCAGAGGTGATCAAATACCACCAAAAAAAAGCTCTATTTGTGGGAAACAATTTTGTTTGGGCGTCACGTCGCACAACTGCGCAATTGTCAGTTAAAGCAACGCAGTGCCAAATCGCAAAAAGGGGCCTGGTCCTTTAGCAACAAAATGGTCCGGGGTTTAAGTGGTGAAAGGCCAACTTACACCATGTTACACGATACACTGATATTTAGGATGTACCATGTTGCCAAGAGCACCCCCCACCCCCAAAAAGCCCTGTCCCCCCACCCCATGACAGCAGCATCATTCATTTACAAAAATAAAATGAAAAACAAAATATTACTGCGCTTGTGTCACAAAATTAAAAAAAATAATGTGTTGCGCTCAAACTAAAATAAGTAATAAACTGTGAAAAGTGCTCAATTCAAAGAAAATCCCCAAAAATAGTCCCATAAATGGTGACAAAGTCTTGTAATCAAGGATCAGAGATGAGGCAAATCAAACTCCCTCCACCGCAGGGTTCCACCACAGGGCCCCGGAAGAAGTCCTATCTTGACAAAACGCATAGGGCAGAGTTACTTGTCTACGTTATCAGGTTACCCAGAAGTGGAGACGGACAACATTTTACCTGCCTGGATGTACTCTGTTTTATGCGCATATTTTATTCAACAATGTGAGTGTATTTGTTTTTTTAACAAAACAATGTTTTTTAAGGTTTTGCACTATACAGTGTTTAGTTTATTCACATTATCCATCGGGTATCCGTTGCTGCTGTTGTGGATGGTATTGGGAGATGACATCTCTGCCTTCTATGTGATCCTTGCTGGAGCATGCACAATAGGGGAATACCTCATAGCGTTGTTTGACCTTCCTAATATGAAGTCCTGGCTATCTGGTAAGAGCATAGCTTATCTGTTTTGTGGTGGTGGACTCCTGCGTGGAGGAAGTTTTATTCGCCTCATCTCTGATCCTTGATTACAATACTTTCTACTTCTGTCCATCACCATTTATGGGGCATTTTTTGGGGGGATTTTCTTTGGATTGAGCACTTTGCACAGTTTATTACTTATTTTAGTTTTAGCGTAACACATTATTTTTTATTTACAAGAATAAGTGAATGCATAAACTATGTTTTTTGGATTGTAAGCTCTAAAGTGCAGGACCCTTTAATTCCACTTGTAATAACAGCTTGTCAATCTGTTATAGGCCAGGCGGGCCTTTCATACTTCGGAGTGAACATCATATGATGTCCTCTCAGAAGGTGCCACTCGCTCGGGCCCAGCACAGCCAATGACTGCTCACTATACTGGCCCGCTGCCAGTATTATGTGGTCGCTGTGACAAATCACAGCAGGTCACATGACAATTGTAAACAATGGATGGCTTCCTTTCATGCCATCCATTGTATATTATTGTGTTGCTAGCTGTGATTGGTCACAGTGATCACATGGTACAGACAGGGCCAATCACAGCCCATCTGCACCATGTGATTATCTTTATCCAATCACAGCTAATCACAACATAAGATGCTGAATGATTCAGTTTTATTCAGTAAAAATGGTTGCTTAAACAAATGAAATTCATTGGTATAAGCAATCGTAATGTTTTAAAAAAAATCCTGACCACTTCCCCAGAGTAGTACAGTGTTACTATGGTAGCACCATATTGCTCTGGTCACAGTATGTTAAAATAAATCTTAAAAAAAGGAACAAATGTAATAAAAAATAAAATAAAATAAATTTTAAAAAATTGTTACAATTTTTTTATTACACACACTGTCACCAGTAAGTGTCCCTGATCACTGTCACTCAAGTTCAATTATAACACTGTCCTGCACCGATGACTGTATGTAAAAGAAAAAACAATTGTGATTTTTTTTTCTTCATTTTCCCAAACATTGTGACAAAAAAAATTACAACTTTAAAAACTTGCCATGCCTCCTACTAAATACCTTGAACTGTCTATGTTCCAAAAAGGGGTCATTTGGGCAATATTTGTACTGTCCTGGCATTTTCGGGGCTCAAGAAGTGAGATGTCAGTACATCAGGATTGATCGATTTTTAGATATATGCCATAGTTTGTGGACTCTATAACTTTCCTACAGACTAAATAATAAACACTGATTTGGGATATTTTCACCAAAGAAATGTAGAAAAATCCATTTTGACCCGAATTAATGCAGAAAGGTTATTTATTCGCAAAATTTGATAACAGAAACAAAGAAAATGTTTATTTTCTTCAAAATTTTCAGTCTATTGACCCCCCCCCCCCCCCCAGTGGAGCACACCCAGTGCGATCTGTGATCTCTGTGTCATTCAAACACAGCTGATCACAGATCAGGGTAAAGTGATTATCAGTGCAGCCCCAACAATTTCCATCAGTGCTGCCTATTAGTGCCAATCAGTTCTGCCAATCAGTGCCCATCAGTGCTGCTTATCAGTGCTGCCTATCAGTGCTGCCAATCAGTGCCAATCAGTGCTGCCAATCAGTGCCTCCTCATCTGTGCCGCCTATCAGTGCCCTCCAGCGCCATCTATTAGTGCCCATCATGCTGCCTATTAGTTCCCATCAGTGCTGCCTAACAGTGCCTATCAGTGCCACCTATCAGTGTCATTCAGTGCTGCCTATTAGTGCCAATCAGTGTCACCTATCAGTGCCCATCAGTGCTGCCTATCAGTGCCCATCAATGCCGCATATCATTACAGCTTCATTAGTGCCTCTCACCAGTGCCCACCAGTGCTGCCTCATCCTCTGCCCTGCTGACCCTGTCCTATGTCCCACGGACCCTGTCCTGTGCTCCATTGTCCACATATGTGGCACTTGGACGAATCATGTCTCAGGGTCTGATAAGGAAGCCACAGCGTTTCACTGTGAATGGCTGCAGCTTCCTCATCAGACCCTGAGACAAGAACAGTATACCATGGCTGGGGTGGGACAAATTTAGGTGGGGGAAGCGCACAATTTTAGTCTTGCCTAGGGCAGCACAAAACCAAAATACACCACTGATGAAGAATAAATATAGTAATGCTCTAACAAGAAGTTAGGTCACAGAAGCAAAAATAAAAAAATAAAAAATTATTTTAAAATTTGGAGAAGACTGAGAGTAATAGATGGTACATTTTGAGTTAAGAATACATACTTGAATAGAATTTTCTTCTTTTTTTTTTTTTAACTGAGTTTAGGGCCACTTTGATTAAATATTGATGTAACTGTGAAATTTAAAGGCCAGCTTCATGTTACCTTACATATTGCATGCCCTCTGTTCTTCCCTTGGGTCTTCCTGCCATATCCCACAGTTAATCAGAAATAAGTTGTGTGTCACCAAACACAACCCCTCCAATTGCAAGAGCAAATGTCTAAAAGGTAAATGGACATTACGGAATACATAACTAGTTTCCTTTAAACTTTCATTTTAAAAAAGTTTTTTTAATTTTACAAGTAGCCTTAAAGCAGAACTAAAGGCATGCCTTGAATGTAGCAGACACTTTGCACACCCTAGTAGGCAGAATGTAATAAAAAACATGGAAGAAAACAACACTGGCATTTTTGATTAAGGCTTTACTATGTATTGAACATTTCAAACTTGAGTTTTCTTTGGTAAACTGATGAAAGTTAATCTGCGGGATTTAAACTTTCCTTTCGATCAGGTAATTTGTCAGCTGGTGGATATCAGCAAATAATCCCTGATCTATCGGGTGTGTTTTAACATTTTATTGTGTGTTTAGGAATAACAAAGAAACATGGCAATAGTTGAACAAGTAACAAGACAGTACAAACTAAGAAGAGACAAAGTGAAACAATAAACACCATTATGCAACAGATTTACATTCAGTCTTTTGTGACTAGGCATTAGTAACAGCTTAAAGTGGAAGTAAACCCATCGATTTAACAGTTTCAAAAAGCAGTTACATTCCTGGCATGCCGGGAATGCAAACTGTCACATTGGTTGTGCTCTCAACCAAACTGTCAAACCATCCAATGGCTGGTGTCATAACTGATCACATGTGCAGCATTATGGCAGTTGAAGATTAAACAGAGGCCAAGATGGCAGCTTCCTTGCCTGAGATTGATAGGAGGGTTTACTTCCACTTTAAGGGAAGGACAGACGAATACAGGTACAAGACACAGAAGGGTAAACTGTATTAATTCTTGGAGACTGCATAGCAGAGACTGCATAACATATAAAAGTTCTTTGCATAGTATAGTCAATTTGTTAAAGTATCTGTAAAGTCACAGATAGTATAAACTGTGCGTATGTGTCTTTACAATCTCTAAACATTTGTTCTTTGTATGATATAGAAGTAGGCTAAGTACATTTTTTAATGTTCCACGATCCCCTCTTCTCCCTCCAACTCCAAGGGCTAGGGATAGAGACTAAAAACATTGATAGTCGGCCTGGGAAGCACTACAGTAAGTCCCCTACATACAAAAGCACGTTCATAAATCCAATTTGTTTGTGTCCAACACAGTTAGCCTAGAAACCCGACTTACACAATTGGCCCAATAAATTACTGTAATAGGTTTATAGCACATTTCACACAAATAATACATGGAGAAAAAAAAAATATATATATATAGTTACAGTGTGTCAGAACATGGGGTTAAAAGAATATATATATAGGCCTTTATATTACGTGTAATGTATAATTCTCATATTTTCCATATTCATATATATATTTGGCACGAGAGACCATTTTGTCTCTAAAGTTGAAATTATGTTCATAATCTCATGAATAGACAATGGTTTTATGTCTTACAGGGAGGTTGTAAGAAGTCTGGTTGTACTAGTATCCCAGATTATAAATATTTTGGTCTTTGACACTGATATAGATAAGGGGGGTGTTGGAACAGATTTCTACAGTCTGTGTATGGAAAGAATCGTATTTCAAGTGAGCTCAAAGGAATGGTTCTTTGCATGAACTAAACAAGAGGGCTTGGTCCAATCATATTGTATATCTTAAAATATATTGTTTCTTTCATAATATGGTTATATTGTATCTGTATTAGTTATTCATAATGACTCGTTAAATACATATCTATATTATTGTAGCGCCCTGCTTCTGTTGACCAGGCGCTATTGTGTAAATTTAGTGGGTCATCTGAATTGTACATAGTTCAGAACGTAATGTTCCCGCTTTGGCTGTGTTGAGAGCATTTCCCACTGTCGCCGGTAGGTGTCGTTGTCACCGCTGGCCAGTGTTGGAAATACAACAGGCTGGAGTGTATTGGGTGTCCCTTCCCCAGAAACAGCCCAGTGGGAGTGGTTTGCCACTGTGCATTCTGGGAGAGGATACTTAAGGGGCAGACGCCATTTTTCTTTCTCTCTGACCTCATGGCCAGCCTGGCCTAAGGTATGTGACAACTCCTCTTCTGCCTCGGGGCCCTGCTGGCCCGAGGCTACGTTACTTTAAGTAGGCCCAGAAGTCTGTCTGGGGCCTACTGGTTCGGGGATGGTCCTGTGCTGTCTTGCCTGCGGGAAGAAGCCAAGCAATTGGAGGATCCAGGGGAGGACTCTTCTAGTCCCTTACAGTACTGCTGGATGGGCTTAAAGGACTTTGGTACTGTGTAGCTGTGTTCGCTTAAGCAACTACTGATTTCCAAATCCTGTGGCAGAGGATTGTTCAACAGTTATTACTATCATCAAGTCTGTGGCAGAGACTTTTGTCCGTGCATCATTCCGGCTGCTAGGCCCGTGAGAGAGGCCTATCCGGGTGAGCAAGATCTGGTGACAGCAAGTGTACTTGTCTTTAGGATCTCAAGTTCCTCAGTGATCTACACAAGGTATCTGAATTCCCATAACCCTCCATACCTCTACTGCTGCAAGTTGTGTTTAATAAAAAGCATTGGAAAAGGACTAAGTGACTGGTGCATGCATCTGTGGGCACATTGCCCAATTTAGAGCCAAGCAAGTTTTGATATGTTGAACTGTGGGGTAACGGCAGGACCAAAAATAACCAGCAGCTCCTACGGGGGTAGTGCTATATGTGGGGGCTCATAATCCGGGATTTGCTGTTGCCCCTAGCAACTCAAGTAAAGACATTTACCGAGTCTACGTTAAAGAGGGCCCTGGACTGTGTTATTTGTTACGGGACGATAAGGGGTCAAGAAAGTCCGGGAGCTACGTGACTGAAAGAACAAGTGGGAGGAGTTCCAGCCTGCTGCTGCGGGAGACGCGTGTGTGTGTCTGGCGCTGAAGAGAAGAAGCTGCGTAGTAAAACTGAGAAGATCAGAGTACAGCCATGTCTTCATTTTTGCTCATGCAATCTGCCTCGGGGCCTAAGATGCTTCCTACTAGCCCCGCTGCAGGTGCCAAGCTACCCGGAACCCTGTTGACGGATACTGGAATCCGTCTGGGCGGTTCGTGTTGTACACTATTGCGGACATTGAAGCGCTGGGTATGATATGCCCCAAGTGTGTGGGATTGACCATTCATCCCCGTCCATTTTTCCGGTGACTGCATTGCTGGGAGTACCTGTTCACAGTGGAGCAACCTACCGTGTCACCCCGTGCCTACTGAGTTGACTGGGCTATGGGTATTGCTACGGTGGAAGCTACTGCCCTCGCTCATGCGGTGAAATCTGCACCCACCACATCTGCTACAGTGAGTGTTCCTGAGGGAGATGTTACTGTTACTAAAGAGCCATCAGCGGACATTGTTTCTGTTACAGCCTCCGCTGCACCTATTTCCGCTACACCTGTCCCCCCTGCACCTGTCCAAAAGAAGGTGGGATATGTGAAAGCCTTCCTCGGCCGTGGTCGAGGCCTACCCCAAAGACTACCTGAACCGGAGCCAGAGGAAGGTCTGACCCCTGGAAAGTCCACGTCAGGAACAGGTGAGAGATCAGGGGAAAACATGTCTGGAACTTTATGTAAATACTTGCCTGCGGAGGAATTGGGGGATTCAGAGTTAGACTCCCTGTCAGATGTTTCTGGGGATGATGGCTTATTTGAGACTATGTCACAGGAACTGTTATGGGCCAATGGTGATGATGTTGCCGCGGCTTGTACCTTTTCAGAATGAGCAGCACTGGATTCAAGGAAGACATCACCCAGTGTGGAACCCCCCAGCGTTATTAGAGAGACTTTGTCAGACCCTATCAGCCGATTGAATCTGAGAAGTTCTATGCCAGATCAATGGTGCGGAAGGCTCCAAACCCCTGTGTACTGCCTGGACTGGGAAGCACTAGAGCTCTGCCAAAACTCGCCCGTTTGCAAAGGGTACTCATTAAGAAAGTTGCTGCAGAGTATGGTCTAGAATTCCCCTATGTCCCCAAAGAGCTCATGCAGGAAATTGAATCCAAACAAGAGCAGTGGTACAGTGAAGCTGTTTGGGATCACCTGTCTGTGCCAAAACCATTCAGGAAAGTTGGATACTCTTTTCTATGGATGAGCGTTTCAAAGGATGCTTGCTACAGTGGAACTATGGCCAGAACATTTATGCTGATAAGGTGGTCATCTGCAGACCAGGGAAAGAGGATATTGTTTATTTCATTACCACCCTGGACAAGCAAGGAAAGTCAGTGATCCTGCCAGATCCCCGATTTTATTGGTAATCATTTAAAAGGAAAAATGACTGCTCTAACTTTGGTTTGCAAAGAGACTGAAAGGAAAATTCTCTTGCTAAAAATGGACTATGGGATTACATAGCCAGGTAGTGTTAGGTGAGAGAACTTTGCAGTCAAGAGTTTTTCTACCTGCTCCAGTACTTGCTATTAAGGACTTTCCTTTTGTGCCATACTGATTTTCTGCTACTAGGTGGTGGAAGTTGCTCATAGTGAGGGCTGGACTTTCAAGCTTACAGTTTAGTTCCTTTTATATTTAAGGTGTGAAGGAAAGTTCAATTTCTTAGGAAGTGCAGCTTTGTTTCTTAATGTACAGTAATGCTGTTATTTTTGCCTGTGTGTCTTTGTTTTTTTTTTAGGTGAATCGGATCTTCTGTCAAGCTGCCAGAAAGTGGGTGGTTTAGATAGAGAGTGAGGTGTTAATAAATATGTGTTAAGCCCTGTACATACGATCGGATTTCCTATGGTTTTTAAACTGATGAATTTTTCCATCGGAAAACCGATGAAGCTGACTTCCATCAGACTTGCCTACACACCATTAGTCAAAAAATTGACCGTTCCAAACGCAGTGACGTAAAACACTCCGATGAGCCGAGAAAAATGAAGTTCAGTGCTTCTGAGCATGCGTCGACTTGATTCTGAGCATGCTTGGGTTTTTTATCCGATGGAGTTCCCCACAGACGATAGTAATTTGCTATTGGTTTTTTAACCATCGGATAAATTTAAAACATGTTCTATTTTTAAACACCGATGGAAAAAAGACCGATGGGGCCCATATACGATCGGTTTGTCCGATGAAAAAAGTCCTTTGGACTGTTTTCATCGGTAAAACCTATCGTGTGTACATGGCTTTAATGTGACCATACTGTGTGTTCATGTTTAAATCTATGACTTTCTTCTTTCTTATAAGGGGTTAAAAAGTAGGAGTGGCGCTGGTCTGTTAAAACCCTGATGTGAATGTGTGAAATGTGTGTGTGACACTTAAAAAATATGAATATGTGTGTGTGCCACTTAAAACATATAAAATCTCTGGTAGGAAACCCTATACAAAGTGCATACGTGCCTATGCAAATGAACTGTTAATGTCCTGTTGTGCAAAATTGCAAGAAAATGAAATTAAATACAAAAAATAGAATAAAAATAAAAGTGCGATTATGCGTGCTATATTAGAACATCCTGTGTTCATTAAATAATTGGTGCAATAACATATATCATAAGTGCTCGACATTCAATCTTGGTCTGTGTCAGAAAGGCATTCTCAGTGCTCCTTGAGGTGATCACAGCAATCCGTGTTTAATTGAAGCCTGCACTTACCAGATTTACACCCCCTCTTGGGGTATGAAGCAGTCACAGTTTTGGCCACTGTGTAGCCCTCTGGCGTTAATTCGTCCCCCCTGTGCTGCTGGTGAAGTTTCGTAATTAGCTCATATACAGGAGAGAAAAGGATCCCAGATAGTTTTTTTATCGTTTTTAAACCATTTATTTAAATAAAATCTGTACAATGGGTACTCACAATTGAGCAAGATAAACAAGCATGTAGTACTGGCAGTGAATTCCTGCTGGCTGGAAGCGTTGTGACGTTCTGCTACCTCTCTTTCGGTTTCGTC
The DNA here is from genome assembly GCA_029206835.1 of Rana muscosa. Lineage (NCBI taxonomy): Eukaryota > Metazoa > Chordata > Amphibia > Anura > Ranidae > Rana > Rana muscosa. The sequence continues at coordinate 361,092,598 of CM055119.1, read as the reverse complement.
TAACTGATGTCCTCTGGATGCTCCAGACGACGTCAGTTATACGAAACCGGTAGAGCGGTTTCTCAAGTTCCTCAGTGATCTACACAAGGTATCTGAATTCCCCTAACCCTCCATCCCTCTACTGCTGCAAGTTGTGTTTAATAAAAAGCATTGGAAAAAGACTAAGTGACTGGTGCATGCATCTGTGGGCACATTGCCCAATTTAGAGCCAGGCAAGTTTTGATACGTTGAACTGTGGGGTAACAGCAGGACCAAAAATAACCAGCAGCTCCTATGGGAGTAATGCTATATTATTATGATTATAATGTGAGATCCAAGCTGTATTGACATTAGAAGCTGTATTTGTAAAATGAAAGTTAAAAGTTACATTTCAAATGACTTCAACTCTACCTATTAGCAATATGTGGGATAAACTTTCCCAAGGTATAAATCTGAGCCATCCGCCGAGATGGCTGGAATAGTTGACACATGTTATGACAGTGTTTGACAATTAATGGCATTTCACCAGGCCGAGGGCAGAAGGTCATGTCAATCACATTCAAAGTCATTCTTTATACGAGACTGCCCCTACAGGTAAAATTGATATTACTCAAGATGGCCGCATACTTGGTTGCTATGGTAACCCATCAAAACATATAGTCATTTGACGTCATCAGTTAGGTAGTAATGAGACACACACCCATTTTTGGGGTAGGATATAAGTAGGAAGAGTTCAGTGAGTAAGGGGATCTCTGAAAGAACAGCTCGGGAGAAAGGAAGGCTGAAAGAATGTGATCTATCTCTCTCTATCTCTCTCTACATCTAAAGGAAGCTGGAAGGAGGAGATCTTCAAACGCAAAGCTTTAGGGGGTTGAAAGAAGTCCCTTTTGGGACTTTGCTTCTCAAAAAGACAGAACCTGGTAAAGTATAAATCTTTTAATGTATACCTTTTTAGGTAATTGAAGTGTGGTTGAACAAATGCTTGACTAATCCAATCTATTGTTATATCAGTTTTGGAGTGAGGTGAATTCTAACTGCAGTATGAATTGGTTTCACTTCTAAAACAAGGGAGATATATATCAGTGTTAATTTTGGCAGCAAATTTCGATTTAGTTTTAGTCTAATGCCCCATACACACGATCGTTTTTCATGCCATTAAAAATGCCATTAAAAAAAATGGCCATTAAAAATGATCGTGTGTATGCTCCAGAGCATTTTTACCGACGTGAAAAACGGGCATTAAAAATTTCGAACATGCTCTCTTTTTTCACGTCGTTTTTCATGTCGTTTTTTTTAACGACCTGAAAAACGATAGTGTGTATGCTTTAACGACGTGAAAAAAAACCGCGCATGCTCAGAATCAAGTATGAGACGGGAGCGCTCGTTTTGGTAAAGCTAGTGTTGGAAATCGATATGGCACATTCGTCACGGTTGAATTAATAGCATTGTTTTAATGCTGCGCATTCCGTTCTTCTTTAGAGAATGCTTGAACAATTACCCTCTTTTGATAATGATATTGAGAGTTATGCCAAACTTGTTTCTAAAGTAATTCCTAATTTTTTTAATGATAGAAATTTTTTTTTTTTTAAGCCACATCTCCCTCAGAAATTCATGAAGAAATGTAAAGATCATTTTTTTGTTTTTTTTTTCTTTTTTCATTTTTTTTTATTATTTAAGTTAGCCTCTTCATTTTTCTGTGGCTTTTTTTTTCCCCCCTTAAATTATGTTTGGGGAAATGTCCCACACCAACCTTCAAAATTTGTCTCATTTTGCCTCAAGGAGGTTTGTGTCCCTTGTTAATAACAATAATATTATTAGAAATGTCCCTGCCTGCTCCCTAGCAAACTCTCTTTTGAAATACAAATCACATAGTCTAGTATTTAAAGCCAAAAAAAAATATCCTTTATTTCGGAACATAACAAATTAAAGGGGATGGCAGCACTGGAGAGCCTGCTTGCATTTGTTCATCCCTTGGACCCCACAACAACCATCCAAGATGTGAAAACCAAAAAGGAGGCCAATCTTGGCTTGAACTCCCAGAGGTCAGGAACCGCAGCAGATAAGTCATATATGTCCCCAGCCTGTGGTACTACAGCAGGCATTATTTTTTTCTCTTCCTTGTAGCCTTCTCTCCAGCTTTCTCTGCAGCCTTCCCTGCAGCCTTGGTTGGTTTCTTCCTCAGAGGCTGGGGATCAGGAGGAGAGGTTGTGGCAGGAGGAGTAGTAGGAGGAGGAGGAGGAGGTGGAGGAGTAGGGACAACCTCTGTGATGTCGGTGTACTTGGTGAGTTCACCGAGCAATCCCTTGTTGATCACCTTCAACAGGAGGGTCTCGCTATACAGCTTTTGCCGCAGGTCCATTTGGGCTAGCTTATTGGCCAGGACTGCGGCAAAGCCCTCCTCAGCAGAGGGTGCCTCTCTGAGGGCCACAGTAGCCTCTTTGAGGAAGGCTCTTGTTTCCTCCTCCACCTGCCTACCTCTCCTTGGCCCTCGTGGTCTCATTACCAGGGGAGGCATCTGGGCTCTTGTGCTGGGCCCAGCCTCCTCCTGGGTGCCACTTGGCCCAGCCTCCTCCTGGGTGCCACTTGGCCCTGCCTCCTCCTGGTCCCCACCATCACCCTCTTTCTGGCTCTGCTCTGGCTGTAAAAAAAGAAAGGGACTTTATTATTTTTTTGCCACCATCAATCACACACATTGTTCACCTCCAGACATTTTTGACATGAATGGGCAACTTTAGAAAATTCTCACAGATTCCGCCTCCTGATATTGTTGCCTTGTCCACATTAAAATTGACCACTACTGTATCTTGCTCTTTAAATCCTTTTTTTTTTTTTAAATAAAATACCTAACAATACTATCCTCATTTTAAATGCATCACTTTTGTAACATCTAAATGGAGATATCAATACTTTACCTGGCTCCATATATCCAAATCTGCCTCCTCAAGGGCCTGATCTTGATCCTCAGAGGAAGCCAGAGCAGGGTTGCCAGGAAGGCTGGAGGGCTGGCTGCAAGGAAGGCTGGAGGGCTGGCTACAAGGAAGGCTGGATTGACCTCTGGGGGGAAGGGTGGAGAGAGATTCCTGCACTTCCAGCTGGTCATCCAGAAAAGAAAGCTTGCTGCAGTACCACAGACTGGGTTTATAAACCTTATCTGCTGCAGCACCTGACCTCTGGGACTTCAGGACCATATTTCTCTGGGTCCTGTATGTCCCCCTGATGGTAGAAATTTTGATTTTCACATCTTGGAGAGTTGTTGTGGGTATCTGGGTTTGGACAAATGCAAGCAGGCTCTCCAGTGCTGCTGTCCTGGCCGTTTTGTTTTTATTGGAGCCACTTTTGGTCTGCCACAGGATAGGGAGTTCTTTCCATTTGTCAATGAACTCCCCCATGAACTCCGGGTTTTTGAATGTATTCATTCTCTCTGTAAAATCAAAAACCCAGAAAAGACATATGTTTCAGGCAACAATCATCAAATCAGCATTTTGAACAGATATAAAAGCCCCAAATCTCCTCCTCTGCGTAACCCAAAATCCTTAAGAATGTTATGTACCTTGGTCAACACGTTCGTTGTGAACTCCCTCTCCTGCCAAATGAACGTATTTTCGACACATGGATCGGCGCTTGATATACACTGCGCATGCGTGGAACTAGGCACGCTTTCCCCGCCCCTGACGTTCGATATTGTACTTTCCCCGCCCCTTCTCGCTCGTTGTAGTGCTTAGCAACATGGCGGAGACACAGGTGGCTGAGATTACCTCGACAGAGGATGAAATTCCAGAGGAGCCCAAATCCCGATCCAGAAGATATAAGGCATCCAACATGTCATTCGAGGAAATGGTGGAGATGGTCGCCATTTTAAAGAGGGAGGATTATGATGCCAAGCATGGACCGTATAAAAGGCCTGAATCTGGTCAAGTCAAAAATCATGGGCAAAGTGGTCAAAAGTCTTCACCAAAAATTTGGGGTGTGCAGAACGAAGAAACAGCTCAGAAAACGATGGTCTGATCTGAAGTTGCGGGAGCCCGACCAATACAAATGAATCAAGAAAGTTCTATGAAAAAGTAAGTTTTATAGTGCTATTTTCCCTGCTAGAGATTATTACTTGTATTATGTCGTGTATGTTTGCCTTTGATATCGTACAGTGAAAGATACCATCTTTCAGATTCTTCCGCAAAGTAAACGGACGTATTAAACCTCATTCTCCGTACAGTTCTTCAAACAATGTTTTTGGATCATCCAGTGTGAACACCCATTTTATTTCATTTTTTGGGGGGTAGCAAATTTGGTCACCCAAAATTTTTAGGGATCAAATCCAAAGGACATTTTTGGAAAAAAAAAGGATATGCATGGTAATGTTAAGGGAGAGAATGCTCAGCAGCTGATGAAACATCTGAACGCAGTAGTACAAGTGTGGGCCAAAAGACCCAAAGTTTGAGGGTGTCACACACAGGTGATCCTGTGTATATACTTTGGGGTGTTACAATGTGTCAAACTTTGTTTTAAAAAATATATGCTATGTATTTGGCTATGTATCCAATCATGTTTTCCTGTTGTCACTGGGGGTCCATTGAAAAATGGACCACACTTCAAAAGAATGTTTGCTAATTATTTTCTCATGCTTTATTTTTCTCCCAAAAATCAACCTTAATAATGAAACTATACCTTTTCTTGCAATCTCCATAGGGCTTCAAAAAGCTACGTCAGATGAGCCTCGAAATCCAACACCTTCAACAATAGCCCCAGACCCACATGATGGAGAGGAACGTGAGGTGGTGGAAGTGGAAAGTGCCACCTCAACAGGTCAGTGTCAAACCAGACAGATGCAGGTTAATAGATGTAGGCCTACATATTCTATACTACATGTTTTTTTTTTAAATGTAGGTGCAGTTCTGGCCGAAGACCCCAAAAATTTGACACATCACAGTGCCCAGATCCTGATCCAATACCTGATGGTCTGCTGTCGTGACCTACAAAAATTAAAGGGAGACTTGATAGAGATCAGGGAAAATACCAAGCGGATGGAGGAAAGGCTACAAAAGATCATGGCTGTGCTTGGGCGTGTCCAATGTTTTAAAAAAAATTAACGTTGAACTTGCTGTGTTTTGGCAGGTATGTTTTTCATTGAACCTTTTAGGACTAGTAAATGTAAATTTTTCCGATATATATTTTAATATTTTTTTGGTATGCATGGCTGTTCATGCGTTTTTACAAGCAAAAAATGTTTAGGACATCTACATTTAAAAGGATTTGTCCAATACTAAAATAAAAAATGTCATTTTGGTATCAAGAAGTTGTGGCTTCATTAGGTAAATGTTGTGCTACTGTGAACTAAGCAATGTTTTGTGTTTACACTGACAATGAAGGCAAATTAAGAATGCACAATACACATGGCAATACAAGTCCACTAGGTAAACCTCCGAAAAACAGAAACCATTATTAAAATTATACACAAAACCAATCTTTGAGAAAAATAATGTTTTATTTTTCTAAATTAAAAGGTTAAAAGGTTAAAAGTCATCAGGCATTTCAATGGCCCCCCTACCCACAAAATAATCCACATATTTGTCACGGACCTCACGTCCGGTTTGGGGGGCCAAGCCTGGACGGCCAGCTTCCAGGGCCACAAGATGTTCTGCTTCCATTAAGGTGGCCTCAGGCCCAGTCAAAGTCAGATAATTTGTGGAATGCACCCGGAGATAATTATGTAGGACACAACACACCATTACAACATGGTTCCATTTGTAAGGGGCAAGGTGGATGGAGGTGAGGAACAGGCGGAAGCGGCTGGCCATGATGCCAAAGGCATTTTCAACCACCCTTCTTGCTCTGGCCAGCCGATAGTTGTACACCCTCCTCTCAGGGGTGAGAGTGCGCTGCGGGAATGGCCTCATCAAATGGGGACCCAGGCCAAACGCCTCATCCGCCACAAAGACAAATGGGAGTCCCTCCACATTCTTCTCCGCTGGTGGCAAGGCCAGCTGATCCAAAAGGAGCCGTTCCCCAAACTCCGTCTGTGCAAAAACTCCTCCATCAGACATCCTGCCATTCTTGCCAACGTCCACATAGAGGAATTCGTAGGTGGCCGACACCACTGCCATCATGACGATGCTGTGGAACCCCTTATAGTTATAATAAAAGGATCCCGAATGGGGTGGTGGGACGACCCGAACATGTTTGCTGTCGATGGCCCCTCCACAGTTTGGAAAGTTCCATCGTTGGGCAAACTCCGATGCCACATTCTGCCATTCATGTGGCGTAGAAGGGAACTGTGTAATGAAATCAAAAATAAATTAATACTTTGAGACTGAAACATTGAAAGCAGATTAAAGGAAATCATTCATGGCCAACATTGGGGCAAACAGAAAAATTAAAACATTTGTAGTAAGCAACAAAAAAAGCGAAAGCAAAAAAAAAAAATGTAAAAATGGGGGGGGGGGGGTGTTGAAGATGAGTTGGGGAGATCATAAATGAAGGCTGATGCACTCTGTCTGAATTTAGGACAAATGTTACATTCCTAGGCAATCTTTAGGGGGCGTTTAGGGTAAAGCACTACGATGGAGCATAGATTAAAATACATGGAAAGGACTAGGCAAGGTGGGTATGGCCCCAGGATAGCATGCTGGAGAGGTTAGGTAAGGGAAATGTTAATGTAGGCCTAACGAAAAAAATGTAATTAAAAAATTAGCATGTGGTGAAAGGGGAAATTCCCTGCAGCTAAGAATCATAGGAATTAGGGACTGCTAAGAAACCCCCCCCAAAAAAACATTCTAAAAAATACATACAATGTGATGTTTGCAATAAGAACACTTACCTTAATATAGTCCTCCTGCAAAACTTGGAGGATGGCAGAACACGTCTCTGGTATAATGATACCCAGAGCCTGGGGGGATATGCCTGTGGAGAACTTTAAGTCCTGCAGGCTTCTCCCAGTCGCCAGGTATCGCAACGTGGCAATGAGCCTCTGCTCAGCACTGATGGCTTCACGCATAACGGTGTCCTGCCTGGTAATGTAGGGGGACACCAAAGCCAACAGATGCTGAAATACGGGGTCAGACATCCAGAGAAAATTCCTATAGTCATCAGGATTATTCTCCCTGATCTCCCGCAACAAAGGCATATGACAGAACTGGTGCCGCTGGAGCAACCAATTCTTGGTTCATGAACTCCTCCTGACCCTGCTCATGGCATGGAGTCGGGATACAGCATGAACCCCTGCACCAACTACAGCACGAACTCTCCGACGAGTACGTAGCCGCAACATGGCTAGATAACGGTCGCAAGCTCAGAACGAACTAGAAGAACGCACGGAAGAACAGCAAGGCCTATGAAGAACAAGCTGAAAAACAGGACCGAGCAGACGAGAACGCACTGAATAAACAGATACGAACTGACTACAAGCCCTGCCAAACAGATACGAACCCACAGGCACAAACTGAACTCCACAAAACGATCTTCAAAGCACGAAGACTGAAAAGCACGAATCGTCTCTCACCAAACTTTTACTAACACGCGGTAACACGGAATTAGCAAAAGCGGCCCAAAGGGTGGCGTCATTAGAACGGAACTTCCCCTTTATAGTGCCGTCGTACGTGGTATACGTCACTGCGCTTTGCTTGATCGTTTTTTAAAATGATCGTGTGTACGCAAGACAGGCTTGAGAAGAAACATGAAAAAAAACGACGTGAAAAATGGCAAGAAAAACGATCGTGTGTACGCGGCATTAGTCTTGGGACTAAAATGGCATTTTCGTTTTAGTCCCATTTTAGTCTTCTGCAATTGTTTTAGTTTTAGTCGTATTTAGTCGACTAAATCTCCAGTACATTTTAGTCGACTAAAATGTCCTACGTTTTAGTCGACAAAAATCTCCAGTGCATTTTAGTCGACTTAGCCCACGTTCACACTGGGGCAGCCAAAAAGTAGTACAAAAACGACTTTTTGTAATCGGTGCAGCGCCGCAGATGCGGCGTCACACCGATTAGGACGGTGCCATTGGCCGCAATTTGCGGCAAATTTCGCCGATTTGACATGCGATTTGACATGTTAAATCGCACCAGTGTGAACCAGGGCTAAAACTCATTTTAGTCATCTAAAATCTAATGAGTGTAATTAAATTGTAATGCATTAGTTAACATTTCTCTACAATTTCCAAACTCATTATATACTGCTGGAATGAAAATCTAATATCTTATTATTTATCTTATTGAGGTATGAACATGCACTATAGACCAGTGTTCATTTTGAAGTCAAATTTCAATTTAGTTTTAGTCTTAGTCTTAGGACTAAAATGGCATTTTAGTTTTAGTCCCATTTTAGTCTTTTGACTAAAATGCCATTTTAGTTTTAGTTGTATTTTAGTCATCTCAATTGTTTTAGTTTTAGTCGTATTTTAGACGACTAAAATAGTATTAATTTAGTCGACTAAAATGTTTTAGTAATTTTAGTCGACTAAATTAACACTGATATATATTTTGTCATATCTCATAACACTGGCTTTAAAGTCTGATGCCGCGTACACACGATCATTATTCACGGCGGTTTAAAAACCGCCGTGAATAATGACATTTTAAACGAGGGAACAGCTTGTTCCCCACACACGGTCATTTTTCTCGTCATTATTTAAAATGACGAGAAAAACGATCGTCTATGGGCTCCGCGGCAGTGTTTCCCTATGGGAAACACTGCTGCGGAAGAAATGTCAGGAAAAACGACGAGAAAAATTAGAACATGTTCTAATTTTTCTCATCGTGATTAATGCCGTTTTTCCCATCGGGAAAAACGGCAAAAAGCCCACAGACGATCGTTTTTCTCGTCCAAAGGAAAAAATGACATTTTTCCCGACGGGAAAAATGATCGTGTGCACACGGCATTAGAATTGGATTGATTATAGTATGTGTTAAATCATTGATTCATTCTAAATTTAAAATAAGCTTTGATCAAATTATCAAGCTGTGTGCACAATATAACAGGTTTTGTTTATGCATTTAAGAGAAGGTCCGTTTGTTTTGAGAAGAAATTACACTGTAGATAACATAGAGCTAAGATAAACTAAATTTGTTTGCACTAAAGCCGTGAAGTCACGGAAAGACATTTCACAAGTTACCAGGTTTAAAATATACAAGTATGATTTAAGTATTGAACTGTGAATATCTCTTGTAATATAGAGCTGGCATAGAAATGTAATTAATATTATCTGAACATTAATTACCATTTATCTCTGATTGTAGAAGTATATAAATGTATTTGTTTTATCGCAAATTATACCTGATAGTAATTTTGCACTGTATCTTTAGTTAATAAATATATATATCATTTTAAATATTATTTGTGTCACTTGTCTTCAAAATAGCATGGATAAAAGAACTTTGAATTTCTTGTTTGATATTGTAGGGAGTTGTAAATCTCCCAAATCAAAGATTTGCATATTTCCATAAATAAAATACTATTTTAGTATTTCAGTATAAACATTCTGACAAGTGTTTTATACAGCAAAGTACAAAGAACCACAAATTGCCAGAAATGTGAACTAACTCACACAATTGGACATGCAAACCTATGTTCGTATCTTTGAAAGTTCTCAACTCGAAGGTTCGTATGTAGGGGACTAACTGTACTTTATTGTAAGTGGTACTCAATACAAGAGCCATTGTCAATCGAAACCAACTGGCTGACCACCAGGCATGGTTGCTCATGTTACACGGGGTGACTGCAGAAGTATATAACATACTATATGCTAGTTCGGTGTCCTGTACACTGGGCACTGGAGACGGCATGACAACTAGTGATGAGCCGAACGTACTGAGGTTTGGTTTTAAGCAGGGTTCAGCAAGCATTACTAAAATTTTATGCCGAATCCAAACCCCACTCAAGACAAAGGGAGCCAAATATTAAAAAAATGTAGTGGCCATTTCTTAGGCTAATGCCGCATATACACGATCGGAATTTCCGTTGGAAAAACCTTGGATGGTTTTTCAGACGGAATTCCGCTCAAGCTTGGCTTGCATACATACGGTCACACAAAAGTTCTCTGAACTTTCGACCGCCAAGAACACGGTGACGTACAACACTACGATGAGCCGAGAAAATGAAGTTCAATGCTTCCGAGCAGGCGTCGAATTGTTTCCGAGCTTGCGTAGGAATTTTGCGCGTCGGAATTGCTACAGACGATAGGAACTTTTTCCATCGGAAAAATTGAGAACCTGCTCTCAATCTTTTGCTGGCGGAAATTCCTCCAGCAAAAGTCCGATGGAGCATACACACGGTCAGAATTTCCGACCAAAAGCTTACATCAGACTTTTGCTGTCGGAATTTCCGATCGCGTGTATGCGGCATTATAGGCAAGGAATTGTCAACAAATGGAATGGGGGGCTGGCCACTGCCTTGAGGAACATGTACCAAAGCAAAAATGTTTTACCAAAATTGCATTTGGTGGGGAGCAGCAATTTTAGCAATGCTTAAAGTGAAACAATAAAAATGCAAAATGTTTCTGTTTGTAAACAAAGTGGCCAGGGATGCAATTCATCTTTATCAGACCCTTATCCTAGATGAGGGTTGGGAACAGATGTTAATGGGGTTCCCCTCATACAAAAAAAGGTGTTGTTAGGTCCCCCCCACATTCTATACCAGACCCTTCAGGAACCCCACGCCATTTTTAAAAAAATATCTCAGCTCAATTGCTTACATGGCTGGTAATAGGGCTAGTTTCTTCAATGGCTGTTAAAGACTCGACAATGCATGCACTCACTGGTGTTGTTAACAACCATTGACAGTGGAAAGTTGTCATGTATAATAGTGGAAACTGGTGTTTAACAGCCAAGGTTCAGAACTTTTAAGCTCATCCCTAAAGGTATCAAGAGCAGACTAAAGGAATAAATAGAAGGCAATATTTATTTTATGTGGCAGCTAAGAAAGCCCAGAGTTGAAGGGGAGATATAATACTATGACTATGTGGAATGCAGAATCATGGTTTTCAATATTTGGGTTTACAAACACTTTATTATCTTTAGGGGTGGAGAGAGCAGAGTGACAGAAAGATGACCTCATCAGTGTGCCGCTTCTCCTTTTTCTGTCCAGTCACAGGTTGGGGCAAGGAGGAGACCTTTAAATTTTATTAAACTGCAGCATGAAAAAACAGGTTACGCAACTCCCATATATGTATTTCATATGTGTATTTAGTTGTTTGCTGGAGTTCAGCTTAAAGCATTTACTGTAGACAAATATGTTGCTTTTTCAGCGTAGTTTGCAATCATACCTTTTTTTTTTTATTATTAATAAGAAAATTGTCAAAACATTTTAAGCCAGGTTTGTGTTTATAGAACAAAAAAAATATGTGTAACAGGTCACACTAGAAGATGGGTGTTGCTTTAGGTGTCAAAAGGTTGTGTGCAATGAGCAACTAAAAAATGATGTGATAACCCAAAGTGTTTTTACTGTGGATATGCAATTATTTATTTTTAAAGTTCAACTCAATTAGAGTTCAGACTTGTGTGGTTGTTGGCAAATTGGCAAGTTTATTCTCATGCTGTCTTTACTAATATTACTGACTCCATTAGCAAGTTATCTTGAACAAAACTACCAGAGCCATCAAATGGCTCAGCTATTGCAAAGCCAAATAAAATTCCCACCTTTCCTACACTAGATTCTTCATAATGAGCCTAAACAAATTATTGAGAAGTTCAACTGAAAAACAATTAGAGCCGGTTCACACCAGGGCGACTTGTCAGGCGACTCAGTCGCCTGACAAGTCGCGTCCCACGATTTTCAATGGAACCGTTCTAAGTAAGAGCGACTCAGGTCGCTCCGACTTAGAAAAAGGTTCCTGTACTACTTTTGGGGGCGACCCAAGGCGACCTGCATTGACTTCTATACAGAAGTCTTATGCAAATCGCCTCGGCGGGCGTCTCAAGTCCTCTTGAGATCGCGCCGCCTAGGTCGCCCCCACAAGTCGTGCCGCGTCGCGCCGCTCTGGTGTGAACCGGCTCTTACACCTTCAATATGATGTTTTTGGATACAGGATGTACATTTTTCAAATTAATGGATGTTCCCACAGGACACATCAAATGTCAGCACAGATCTGAACATCAGCATACATCTACAATATGCAAACCTCAGGCCTCGTACACACGACCGATTTTCTCGTCGTAAAAAACACGTCGTTTTTTTCGACGAGATTCTTGTTAAGCTTGTCGATTTTCTCGTCAAGCTTTCTATGCGTACACACTGTCATTTTCCAATTTCCTCGTGGTTCTCTGCGCTCACGTCCAGCACGTACGACGGCACTATAAAGGGGAAGATCTTTTTTCTTGGCGCCACCCCTTGGGCTGCTTTTGCTGATCTCGTGTTACCGCGTGTGAAGTAAAAGTTTGGGAAGAGAAGATTCGCGCTTTTCAGTCTTCGTACTTTTCAGATCGTTTTCTGCGGTTCAGTTTGTGCTTGTGGGTTCGTATCTTGACTTTCAGGGCGTCTAGGCAGGTCGTATCTGTTTTACAGTGCGTTATTGCCTGTTCGTTTCTGAATTTCAGTTCGTTATTCATAGGCCTTGCTGTTCTAAAGTGCGTTCTGTTCTGTACGTTCTGATTAGACGACCGTTTCCTAGCCATGTCGCCTGGACGTTCTCGTCGTCGAGTTCGTGCTGTGCGTGCGCTTGGTGTTGGTCTGCTTGTTTTGGACCAAGACCAGTCCATGAATGGTGTGAGGAGGAGTTCATGGACCAAGAATTGGTTGCTCCAGCGGGACCAATTCTGCCACATGCCTCTGCTGCGGGAGATCGTCGAGAATAATCCTGAGGACTACAGGAATTTTCTGAGGATGTCTGACCCCGTTTTTCAGGAACTGTTGGCTTTGGTGTCCCCCTATATTACCAGGAAGGACACCGTTATGCGGGAAGCCATCAGTGCTGAGCAGAGGCTCATCGCCACGTTGCGTTACCTGGCGACAGGGAGAAGTCTTCAGGACTTGAAGTTCACCACAGGCATCTCCCCCCAGGCTCTGGGCCTCATAATCCCAGACACCTGTTCTGCTATTATACAAGTCCTGCAGGAGGACTATATTAGGGTAAGTTTTCTCCCTTAACATCACATTTTATGTATTACATGTATGCTAATGTATTGTATTTCTTTCATCCTTCCCTAATTACCATGATTGTAATATGCTGAGAATGTCCCCTTTGTCCCCATGCATGTTGGAAGCTTTAGATTGCCCCTTTTTTATCCTCCCTAAATATTTCCCCTCACTAACTTTTCCAGCAGGGGCGCCTGTTGCTCCAAATGTTGGGGGGTTCCAACCCCAATTTCGGAAATAAACTTCCTCCTTTTTTGCTCTGTTGCCTAATAAACGCCCCCAGTTGTCCCCTCCAATGCAGCCATTTAGTCCCCTCTAATGCAGCCAGTTTCCCCCCAGCCCTGCACTTACCTTCTTGTGGTCAGCGCCATCCTTCTTCTGTCCTTGATGTCTTCTCCTTCCCTTCATGTTGCATCAGCCAATCATGTTACCATTAAACAGACTTGGTGAACATGATTGCCAGAGCAGCCTGTCAGTGTTTACACAAGGAATGCCCCCTCCTTGCGTCCCCGATTTTTCTTTGAGGAAGCCAATTACATCCCTCAGGTTGTAATTTGCAAGACTTTTTTAATACCTGTTTCTGCTCTGCAATTTTAACCCCCTAAATGACGCAATTATTCATATGTCGGTCGCTTTACAAGAGGCCATCCACCTGAATAGTGTGCGGCATAGACAATACATAGGTTCATGCAACGCATGAACCTATGTATTGTTCTGAGTGATGGGCACAGGAGAGAGGGGACAGTGCTCCAGCGCCCACTCTGGACGCACCGCCACTGCAATGCTATCCTGTGGCCAAACACATCTCCCCCCCCCCAAAATAATTTAGTAATGGCCCATCAGAGGTGGTGATGAATATGATAAATGAGCCTTCCATTATACTTTTTTTACACACCTTAATAAACGTATAATTAGATTGATGTTGGTCTCTAATTTTTTGGTTTAGAATTTGCTTGTAATGTATGCCTTTGTTTTTCTAATATTATTTCATCTTGTTTCACTCCACAGCTTCCTTCCACGCCACAGGAATGGCAGACTGTGGCATCGGAGTTTGCCACGCAGTGGGACTTCCCCAACTGCGGTGGTGCCATAGACGGGAAGCACGTCCGCATCGTGCCGCCACCCCGTTCTGGGTCCTACTACTACAACTACAAGGGGTTTCATAGCATTGTGCTGATGGCGGTGGTGTCAGCACGGTATGAATTCCTCTATGTTGATGTAGGGAAGAATGGCCGGATGTCCGATGGGGGATCCTTCATCCAGACGGAGTTTGCCCTCCGTCTCCAGAGTGACGACCTTGCATTGCCACCGGATGCAGGGAATATTGAAGGACTCCCCTTTGTTTTCTTGGCTGATGAAGCCTTCGGACTCGGACGGCATCTTATGAGGCCATTTCCACAGAGGACCCTGACCCCAGAGAAGAGTGTGTTCAATTACCGGCTGGCCCGAAGAGTCGTTGAAAATGCCTTCGGCATAATGGCCAGCCGGTTCCGCCTTTTTATGACTTCCATCCACTTGGCGGACTACAAAATAAACTATGTAGTGTTATGCTGCTGTGTGCTACACAACTTTCTGAGCCAAAAATCTAATTCGTATATGGCCTCAGTTTTGCCAGAGGCTGGACTTTCCCCTGCAAATCCCCTTCCGGGCCTGGAATCTGCCCGTCTTGGCTTGCCCCCCCAAAATGCCCGTGTGGTTCGGGACAAATACATGGAGTATTTCACGGGTAGGGGGGCAATTCCTATGCCAGCCTATGTCTAAGTATCCCAATAAAAATCTTGTTTAAACCTTTAATTATTTGTTCTTTCCTGTCTCCTAGTTTGTCTTTGTGCATTTGTAGTGGCAAGTGTATTTTACTTTAGTAAATAACAACCAATTTCACTATGTTACCTTACAAAAGAACCAAATAAGCTTAGAGAGTATTATAAAAAGAAGCTACACGTTGTTTGTGGTCAAATATTTTACTCTCTGCACTTTTTTTTTTTTTTTTACTTTGGGGTTGGCCTGGCCACAACCCGGCAAATTTTGGCTTATGAAAATACAAAAATACCACTTGCATTTCTAAAATGACAACATTGGATACCTCTGAGCAATCTGAGACATTCAGTTACACAAACTATGTCTCTATGTGCCCGTCCTAATATGGGGTCCTGCCACCCCTTGCCCAGCCAAAAATTCAATATGCACACATTTTTAATTTTTTGCAAATAGGAAGTTTACAATCCTGATCCCTATTGTCAACATGTGCTATCTGCCATCAGGGGTGATCAATGGACGTGTTTTGGGGGTGCATCCCCTTCCTCAGTTCACCGACTTTTGATACGAGGAAGGGGTTGCACCCACAAAAGACGTACATGGATATCCCCTGATGGCAGATAGCACATGTTCACACACTGTGTGCATATTCAATTTTTGGCTGCTTTGTTACTCAAAAAATTAGTAAAAATATAAAAACAAACATGTAAAAACAAATGTGTTTGGATGGCTTATTGAATTCTCCCCAAAACATCGAGAATGTCTTTAAATGTTTGTTCCATCACATGGATTCTTTGTTTAATTAGGTCCAGTTCCGTGCTACATTCCATCACTTGCTGGATGAGGCGGAGGGCACTGTCAGCAGAGAACGGTGTGCTATCCTTCACAACATTTCCATCCCCTAAAAACCATAAAAAAAATTAATAAAACTCTGCAGGCCTACCTCGCTTACCTTAAGCTGTGGTGTCAGATACTGACCTGTTGTGGTGACCAGATCCACAACGTCATCCACCTCTCCTTCCTGCACTTCTCCTTCCTCCACCTCAACTTCCTGCACATCTTTCGGTTGTGGATCTTTGGGAGTTTGGGGTTGCTTGGAAGTTGTGGGGTGCATGTGCTCCCTGGAGTGTCCTCCTCCCAGTCTTCTCTCCCCTATGAGAATAAAACCAAAGGTCTATTTATCACACTGTAAAAATCTCATTTTTAAACTTAAAACAGGCTAAATTGTTTGGAAGTGGGGTACAAGTGTGTGTTTGTGCGGAATTTAAAGAAAAATGCATTATTTATGACCCCAAATATGTTTAGTATTCACATTTGGATGTAATTTTTTGGACATGGAGGCACCACAAATAAACTCTGATGCACCTGTGTGGGACACCCAAAAAAGGCGGGTCTGGTGGCCCACACTATAGTGCTCCAAAGTACAGATGTGGAAGCAGCTGCTGAGTGTCCTCTCCTTTACACTGATTAAAGTTTGCATTTCATTCTCCTTACAAACACATCATCTAGACTTAAAAATTAGCCACAATACTTGATCAAAAATGGCAGATGTCTAATTACTTTTGGGGGTCTTAAATAAGCCAAAACCGCGGATAGTGGCCGAACGAAGTGTCGGTAACGTAACGAACGATTACTGTGCCCAACCTAGTTCAAAATATTACATTTTGGAAGGGAGTCCAATATGAAAAAAAAAAAAAAAAGGTCAGTTTCTAAAAAGATTAATAGCAGAAAGGTCGTCATTTTACTTACTTTTAGCGAGCATCCTCTTTATGCTCCTCAACTGGTCTGGCTCCCTCAGTTTGAGGTCTGACCACCTCTTTCTGAGCTGCTCATTTGAGCGTTTCACCCCGAACTTCGCCCTCAGACTCTTCACAACTTTAGTGAGGATTTTGGCCTTCCTTCTATTTGGTTTGCTATACGGCCCATGCTTGGCATCATAATCAGCCTTGACCAAGATGTCCACCATCTCCGCCATCTCCGCCAAAGACATATTCGATGCCTTGAATCTCCTCCTTGATCGTGACGTGTCCTCGGTCTCCGGGCTTGTCTCCTCGCTAGTTGCGGAATTATCTGACACCTGCTGTAACTCCGCCATATCTGTCTGCGCGCCGAAAGAGAAGGGGCGGGGAAAAGATGTTAGTTAGAACGTCATGGGCGGGCGACGTGTGCGGAGCGACGTGTTCGAATTTGGACGCATGCGTGGTGTGTATATAGCAAACACACATGTGACTATAGTACGTTCGGTGTGCGGAGAGAGGAGTTCAAGTGACGGACGTGCGAACGAAGGTATGTGATTTTGTGAGACTTGTAAAAATTGTGGGCCTATACTGTCTTGAGATTGGTGGAGGATATATATGGTGACTAGGATGTGAAGGAGGTTAGACTGTTTGCCTCACATTATTTAAATATAAATTATTTTACTTGCAGATACAATATGAATGTCTTTATTAGCGACAAAGAGTTCCTGGCGGAATTTATTGACCGGGTAAGGGAGCTGCCGGCTCTGTGGGAGACCAAAAACCCCATCCATAAAAAAAAAGGGGTGAGAAAAGCAGCGCTGGAGAAGCTGCTCCCATTTGTGCATACCAAGGTGCCCACAGCCACAGCAAAACAAGTGGACACTAAAATTGGGAGCTTGAGAGGTACCTACAGGACTGAACGCTCTAAGGTGCTGGCTTCTCAGAGGTCAGGAGCAGCAGCAGATGATGTTTATGTCCCGGTTTTGTGGTACTACAGCAGGATGTCCTTCCTGGATGACCACATTGAGCCAAGGCCATCACTCTCCACTCTTCCCCCCAGACTTCCCTGCAGCCAACCTGAGCCTTCTCTGGAGCAAGAGGAGGCAGCCATCCTGGATGATCCTGATTTGTCCATCTGGAGCCAGGTATAGTATTAACTGAAAATGTAGTGGGATAAAATTAATGTTTCCCAAATATGTCAGGATGAGAAACATACATTATTTTGTATTCCACAAGTGAAATCATGATCTGTAGACATTATTCTGCACTTAATTGTGTGGTAAATAGTCAAGCTGATGTAGTGGTAAATTTAAAGCAAGGATTTATGCATTTACATTCTAATTGCTTCCATCAGGATTACAAAGTTTGAGGCAAAGATTAAACCAACATATTAAACTATGTTTCTTTTTCATACACAGGATGAAATCAGCCAGGAGGAGGGTCTGGAAACTGTCAGGCAGGAGGAGGAAGGGCCCAGTGGCAGCCAGGAGGTGGCAGGGCCCAGTACCAGCCAGGAGGTGGCAGGGCCCAGTGGCAGCCAGGAGGTGGCAGGGCCCAGTACCAGCCAGGAGGTGGCAGGGCCCAGTGGCAGCCAGGAGGTGGCAGGGCCCAGTGGCAGACAGGAGGTGGCAGGGCAAAGGAGAAGCACCAGATCCCAGGTGCCTCCCATCAGGCTTCACAAAAGAGGCAGGAGGGACAGGACCACCAGTGACGCAGCAATGGCCCTTATTAAAGAGGCCCATGCCACCCTCAAGGAGCCCACATCCCCTGAAGAGGCCATTGCCGGCCTAGTGGAGGCTAAGTTCAAGGTGATGAGCATGGAGCAACGCCTCCTATGCGAACCCCTGCTCATCACCTTGCTCAACAAGGGGGTGATGGAGCAAATTACCCCCAATACCGCCATATGTGAGGTGGCCCAACTGACCCAACCTCAACCTCCACCTCCACCTTCCTCTTCTGCCCCACCCCCTTCTGCTACCCCTCCACCTTCTGCCCCACTCCCTTCTGCTACACCTCCACCTTCTGCCCCACCCCCTTCTGCTACACCTCCACCTTCTGCCCCACCCCCTTCTGCTACACCTCCACCTTCTGCCCCACCCCCTTCTGCTACACCTCCACCTTCTGCCCCACCCCCTTCTGCTACACCTCCACCTTCTGCCCCACCCCCTTCTGCTACACCTCCACCTTCTTCTTCTGCCCCACCCCCTTCTGCTACACCTCCACCTCCTCCTCCTGACAGGAGTACCCCTCCAGTGGGCCAGCCTCCAGCTAAACGAAGAAGGAAGGCTGCAGGAAAGGCTGCAGGAAAGGCTTCAGGAAAGGCTTCAGGAAAGGCTGCAGGGAAGGTTGCCAGGAAGAAGAGGAAGTGATGGCCTTGCTTCATTGTGGTCGCACTGGTCGGACAGAAGGCAGCCTGTTGTAGTACCACACACTTGGGACATATATCTCACCTGCTGCTGTTCCTGACCTCTGGGAGGCCAGCATCAGATTGTGTTCTGAAATGTGGGCCTTCTCAAGCTCCCAATTTTAGTGTCCACACAGGGTTGGTGTGTGCTCTGGGGTCCCTGGGATGCACAAATGGCAGCAGCTTCTCCAGCGCTGCCTTCTCTTTATTTAATTTATAAACATGAATAAATGTGTTTTTTGTTTAAGTTCATACTTGACTATGTGTATTTTTAAATAAAAAAAAAAAAGCTTTGGAGTAAGCAGATACATTTGACTGACAATAAAAGGCACAGATATCACCCCCCCAAAAGAATAACTAAATCTGATTAGCTCAAAAACATGGTGTGAAATTTTAAAAATATAGATTAGAAAATTAAATGTGAGATCGCTATCAAAACATTGAGAAATTATAATTAACATCATTTTGAAAAATCTAACCATTTAAATTATTCCTAAAAACTTGCACGATATAATACACATAAATCTTATAAAGAGCAGCATGAAAAAAGGTTAAAAATAAGGCAGAACTCTGTGTGAATATCAGCAGCAAAAGAAGGTCTCTCGTTTTGATTAATGTAACATTCTAACGAAGAATTCAATGCAGAACATTTAAACGATGAAATATTTATGAGCGTGACGAATGTGCTCTCTCCATTATGAAGGCTTGTTTTACCAGAAGATGCGCTCCCGTCTCATAGTTGCTTGTGAGCATGCGCGCTTTTGGAAGAGTCGTAAAAGCATACACACGAACCATTTTCTCGTCACAAAACAGGCCGACGAGAAACACGACGAGGAAATCTGGAATCCTGACGAGAAAATAGAGAGCAGGTTCTCTATTTTCTCGTCGAGATTCTCGTCAAGTTTCTCGTCGTAAAACCATACACACGAACGTTTTTCTAGACAAAAAAACTCTCGCGGCACTTTTCTTGACTGTTTACGACGAGAAAATCGGTCGTGTGTACGAGGCCTCAGCCTTGTTCCCTGTGTCTTGCAGGAAACACCATTCATCATAGAGATTATTGAGGTCTGCGGGTAGCAACTGACAGCTGTCAAAACCTGTGGAGGATCTCCACACTTGCCCAAAACTGACAGTGACAACACCTAGAACTGCTCGTGGCAGGTAGAAGGAGCTGTGAACTCCTGAGGTGCTCACATTTTGATACTAAACTCTCTAATCCCTAAAAGAACCATGAGTGATTAATTCTGTTGGTATCTTCCCAAAGCAGAAAAACACTGTATTGTCAAAAGTATTAGACACCTGCCTTTACACGCACATGAACTTTAATGGCATCCCAGTCTTAGTCCGTAGGGTTCAATATTGAGTTGGCACACCCTTTGCAGCTATAACAGCTTAATTTCTTCTGGGAAGGCTGTCCACAAGGTTTAGGAGTGTGTCTATGGGAAGGTTTGATCATTCCTCCAGAAGCGCATTTGTGAGGTCAGGCACTGATGTTGTACCAGAAGGCCTGGCTCACAGTCTCCGCTCTAATTCATCCCAAAAGTGTTCTATCAGGTTCAGGTCAGGACTCAGGCCACTTAAGTTTCTCCACTTTAAACTTGCTCATCCATGTCTTTATGGACCTTGCTTTGTGCACTGGTGCGCAGTCATGTTGGTTTAGAAAAGGGCCATCCCCAAAGTGTTCCCTCAAAGTTGGGAGCATGAAATTGTCCAAAATGTCTTGGTATGCTGGCCCCTTAAGAGTTCCCTTCACTATAAATAAGGGGCCAAGCCCAACCACTGAAAAACAACCCCACACCATAATCCCCCACCCCTCCACCAAATGATTTGGACCAGTGCACAAAGCAAGGTCCATAAAGACATGGATGAGCGAGTTTTTTGGGGGGGGACTTGACTGGCCTGCACAGAGTCCTGACGCCAACCCAAACATCTTTGGGATGAATTAGAGCAGAGACTGTGAGTCAGACCTTCTCGTCCAACATCAGTGCTGACCTCACAAATGTGCTTCTGGAAGAATGGTCAAACATTCCCATAGACACTCCTAAACCTTGTGGACAGCCTTCCAAGAAGAGTTGAAGCTGTTATAGCTGCAAAGGGTGGGCCAACTCAATATTAAACCCTACTGACAAAGAGCGGGATGCCATTAAAGTTCATGTGCATGTAAAGGCAGGCGTCCTAATACTTTTGACAATATAGTGTACCTTCTGGGTGAACTAACACTTCCAGCTTGCCTATCTGTGCATGGTAGAAGATCTTGCTTATCTGAGCTACGGCATTCTATTCAGCTCAATAATCATCCCATTTCAATGCATAAAGTTTTGACATTAGACATATACAATTTAGGAGCAGATACGTAAAATAGAATAAGTAAATTACTTTGGATTCTCTGTGCCTGAGAAATAATTTCAACTGATAGATTAAAACAGGCAAACAACTAATATCAAATTTTAGGAAATCCTAGAAATGTAATGACAGTATAAAAAATGGACATGGGATAAATTAAGTGGCGCGTTCCTCGGGTAATTTGATGATTGATGATAATGTTTCATTACACTAGCCAGAAGCCAAAAACGTTACCAAGTGAATGTTTTAGAATGTATTGCGATGATGAAAAAAGCTCTCCATCTGAAGGTATCTTGCTGGCAATGAAGACATTTATATTAATACACCTTTATCTGACTGCTTTATATGGAAATTTAATCTGTAGTTCTTCTAAATTGCAAATCAATGACTACCATGTTATTTTCTACAAGCTTGCTCATTTATTAATGTCTAATTAGAAACACGTTGTATCTGGTTTGAAACTGGCCCCAGCCCAGACACATATGTATTGGGATCATTCATGCAAAGGGCAAATATTTGTCAAATAAATCTAGGGATAAGCAAAACTAATGCCGCGTACACACGATCATTTTTCCCGTCGGGAAAAATGAAATTTTTTCCTTTGGACGACAAAAACGATCGTCTGTGGGCTTTTTGCCGTTTTTCCCGACGGGAAAAACGGCATTAATCACGATGAGAAAAATTAGAACATGTTCTAATTTTTCTCGACGTTTTTCCTGACATTTCTTCCGCGGCAGTGTTTCCCATAGGGAAACACTGCCGTGGAGCCCATAGACGATCGTTTTTCTCGTCATTTTAAAAAATGACGAGAAAAATGACCGTGTGTGGGGAACAAGCTGTTCCCCCATTTAAAATGTCATTATTCACGGCGGTTTTTAAACCGCCGTGAATAATGATCGTGTGTACGCGGCATGAGAGTTTTTATTTCCCCCAAATTTTTGTGAAAAATTTCACTATTTTGATAAAATGCATTGAATTCAATGAGGAAGCCAAAACGGAGGTGGTTTATAAGTGAGATTTAAGTGGCTTTTTACTGGTTTATCTTTTCAACTATCTTCGGTACTTTTGTCAACACAAAGCCTCTTTTTTTAACAGTTTTTAACAGAAAAAAAATGCATAATGTGTGTAGCACACAGACCCATTTTTCTGCCTACCTTCACTTGCAGGGATAAAGGCACACCATGCCACATGCCCGTATCCTCCTGGTATAAGGGGTTGAGCGGTGTACTTACAATTTTGGGTCCTGCGGCGAGTTACCTCCCTCCATTGGTTCTCGCCCCTAGAGTGTAAGGAAAAGTCTATTCTCTCCCGAAAGAAGGCCAATGTCCAGACAGTATTTAAACTCCAACAGATGAGTTTATTTTCCTTGCTTGAAAAAAATTGGGAAAAAGGTTGAAGACAGCAATAGGATTAGGTAGGGAGATAGGTTCAGGCACGCAGCACCCAGTCACCCTATTCTCCACTCAAGCCTGAGTGGGTATTGCTCACCCGGATAGATCCCTCTCACAGTTCTAGCAGCCGGAGTGAAGAACGAACAGTCACTTCAGATTTAGTCCCCCTTCAAAGACAAGTTCAGGAGATCCTCTGCCACAGAATCCTTTAGTTCCTGAATTTAGAACTTCCTAACGCCTGTAGATTATTAGAGACCATAGGTGCCAATGGGGCACACTACAGGAGCTATCTTGCAACTCACGAATCCTTCCCTCTGACAGGCAACCAGGCCTTCCCGAGACCGTGACTTACTTCACCGATCCATCGGACAGATCCTCCCCTGGTTTCCTCTCCTTCAGAGCGGGCCACACTCCCTCTGGTTCCCTGGGACTCCAGTGGGTTGGTTGTAGACCCAGTTGAAGGTACTGGGCCTATCTGGAACACTATAGCCTCGGGCTAAAGGTGCTCGAGACTCCTCGACCAGTTCACGCACCCCCTGGCCAGCAGGGCCAAAGGGCGCGACTTCGCCACCAGGGGTCCTCCTTGGAATCCCCCGGCACACCACACCAGATCATGGCGTCTGCCCCTTATGTACCCTCTCCTGGCATGCACAGCAGGCAAAACCAGCCCACCACACGGCAGCCGAGAGAGGACACCCAATCACACCATAACGCCACCTGTGGTTCAACCCAAGACCTGGGCAACAGTGCCACCTACAGGTCAAGGGGAACTATACTCCAGGCAACATTACACCAGAGCAGAGTCCAAACTAACAGAATTGGAGAACCTGAGCCAAACTATTGCTCAGACTACCCTTAAATTTAGAGCATAACGACCCCAATTTTGGGGATCCGCTACATGTATAAAAAAAAAAAAATTATTGTGACAGTACACAAATAATTAAATACACAAAAAAACACAAATACAATGAACACTAACTGAAGTAAATGAAACC
This sequence comes from Rana muscosa, assembly GCA_029206835.1. Lineage (NCBI taxonomy): Eukaryota > Metazoa > Chordata > Amphibia > Anura > Ranidae > Rana > Rana muscosa. Next base: position 361,068,936 of record CM055119.1, on the reverse strand, counting down.
ATCCTAAATACAAGCATATTGTATACCCTTTATATAAATAGAACAAGAGCAAAGAAAAAATATGTGAAATTGAAACTTACAGCTTTTAGTTAATTTTTGCCAATGCAAAGTTTGCAGGAAAATCAATTTTACCAAAATCATTCTGTTTATCCCTAATAAATACTAAATAGGAATCATATAGATCAGTGGTCTCCAAACTGCGGCCTGAGAGCCAGATGCAGCCCGTTGCTTGCCTTTATCCGGCCCTTGCGCCAGTATTCCTCCCATTGACACTGACAGTGGGGCATAATTCCTGCCACTGACAATAATGATAGAGCACTATTCCTCCCACTAATATCAATGACCGGGCACTAATCCTTCCACTGAAACCAATGATAGGGCACTATTCCTCCTCCTACTGACCACAAGCGCTATGTAACTGACCACCAAGCCTGTGGCCAAGTTTATTTTCACTAATGCTGGGCCCAGCACATTTTCTACCCCCACTGGCCACAATCCGGCCCACCCAAAAGTCTGAAGGACAGTAAACTGACCCTTTGTTGTAAAAGTTTGGAGACCCCTGATATATAGATCTATGTATCATATCCATGACTTTATTTAGACATCATATTGTTCTAGGCACATCTGAATATTGATGCCCGTTTGTACAAGCTCCAATCTTTTGTATAGGCTCTGTGATTACTTTAGTACAAATTACTGCTAGAATATACTGGCTGTTTGCTTTTTATCTGCTTCTTAAAGTGATTGTAAAACTTTGTTTTTAACTTTTTTTAAATAACAAGCATGATATACTTACTGGCTCTGAGCAATGGTTATGCACAGAGCAGCCCAGATCCTCCTCGTTTGGGGTCCCCCACTGGTGCTCCTGGCTCCCCCCCCCCCGATGAGTGCCCCCAAAGCAAGCCATTTGCTATGGGGGCACTCGTTCAGGCTCACTCCCGAGACAGGCTGTTTGCGTCTATTCAGACACTCAGCTTGGCTCAGCCCGGCCCCCCTGCTCTCTGCTGACAGCTTTTGACTGACAGCAGCGGGAGCCAATGGCTCCTGCTGCTCTCAGCCAAGCTTGTGAGAGCTGGGAAAGGGAAAAAGAGCTGCTGCAGATGTGCACTGTGCTGCATCCAGATCGGGTTCAGGTGAGTTTTTAGGGGGGCTGGGGGCTATGCTACCATTTAAAGTTTTTTTACCTTAATACATAGAATGCATTAAGGTAAAAAAATAAATAAAAACTTTTACCTTTACAACCACTTTAAATGTACAGACTAACAAATACAAAAAATGAGACAAGGTTTCACGTTTCCTGAACTATACTGAGTCCTCTGACTCCTCTCAACATCCCTTGCACACACTTTGTCCTTTAACTTATTTTCTGAATTGAGCCACCAATTTTTCACTTTGTAAAAAGGGATTTCACTGCCCACTGTAGACGTTTCAATCATCCACTTTATTAAACATACCAACAAACAAGTTAATAATGTTTTTACGTTTAAGGATTTTGCAGACTTTTACATTCTGTTCTAAGGTGTCAGCTTGCGGTATCTTTTGGATGTGCGGTGAGGATAGCTTAGTATAAATGCTCATCTCTTAAAATTATTTTAAAACATTTACACAAACTGGTGGTTTATTTTGCGGTCAGGACACATTAGCCCTAATCCAGCCTAATTTCAGGCTTTCTAGAGTGTTCCACCCTTGATTCCCTTACCATCCATTTGTCAAGCTCTGAAAATGGGGAATTCTTTCCTCCGAAATGTGCTGGCTGTACCCGATGCTCTAGTCTTTACCAAAAAATGGTTTTGAAGAATTTCAAACAAGATTGATTTTTAGACTAAGCACTCCTCTCCGCAAACCCAAAAGTTGTTCATCTGTTGAATATTTGATTATCACAGAGAAGTAATAGCCTAGATGGATAGCCAGGTCCATTCATGCTTAGCCTGCATTGGACTCTTACCTCTTGAACAAAAAATGCACTGTATTCTCTGTTAATCAGAAACAACACGGGCAGCACAGTGGCTAAGTGGTTAGCACTTTCAACTGGCAACACCTAGGTCATTGGTTCAAATCCCAACCACTGCAATATCTGTATAGAGTTTGCACATTCTTCCTGTGCCTGCGTGGGTTTCCTCCCGGCACTCAGGTTTCTTCCCACACTCCACGGTGGTAGGTAAATTGACTCTAGTATGTGCATGTATAAATGTGAGTTAAGGACCTTTAGATTGTAAGCTCCTTGAGGGCAGGGATGGGTGTGAATATACAGTATATGTAAAATGCCCTGTTCTAGACTGTAAGCTCTAACAAGCAGGGCCCTCTGATCCCTCCTGTATTGAATTGTATTGTAACTGTACTGTCTTCCCTGATGTTGTAAAGCACTGCGCAAACTGTTGGCGCTATATAAATCCTGTATAATAATAATAATAAATTGACAGTGCTATAGAAGTACCTGAAAAAATGTATTAAATAAGTCCAGTGCTATCCCTCATTTACCAGTTTGAGCTATTTTTTACAAGGTATAACTGTCCCAATGACCCTTGTTAAGAATACCCTTATGTAGCATTTATTTTACTTACCATTAAAGGGTAGGATCCTTTTTGGTTCTGTCGTTGACAATAGTATTACTGATACCTCTAGGGTTCAGAGTATACAACTTCCTCAGCGCAGAAGGTCTGCAGATTAGGTGGAACAATTCCATTGATCCTCTGTTCCTTGTAGACGTTCCCAGTGTTTCCTTCATTCAAGCAGCAGATCTCAATACCACGAATCCTCAATCTCATCTGTTAAGTCCTCTGCATAATAGTACAGTACCACATGTCTTTATGTAGGAAGCTGTCTGTTGTGCTGCTGAATCATTTATTAGTTCATATCTTAGTATTGTTGATGCTCAGGTTTTTCTCAGTAGCTCCATTCTAAAATTCAGATCAAGTAACTTTTTTTTTTTTTTAATAAATCTTTTTATTAGTCTTGAAGAGACAAACAAGTGTACAACATAAAACACAGAGAAAAAAAAACAAAAACAAAAAACATAATGCACAATAGTGACCTCCACATGGGGTGCAAAAAGTACATCAGGAGATATTCATAGTATAGTTAAGCGGCAATCACTATTACAGGAAGTGAGGTGTGGATCCCACGGCTGGAGTCATGCAAATTTGGCATAAACGCCAACCCTATGCTCTTATACTGTATATGTACAGATGGTAGAGGACACAGAATGTATCTTGTCCACAATTATGAACCTTCGTGGATGAGGTAAATGCGTTTTCCGGGTCAGGCACGGGGGGGGGGGGGCTGCTCCTGGTTTCGCTGCACCTATCAGGCAGTGGATGGTTCCGCCAACCATTTTGACCATACCTTCTGGTATTTGGTAGGACAGCCTCTGTTCGAGTATGTGTCTTTGTATAGAGGTAAGTTTTCGTTTACCAGCTGCTTCCAGAAAGCAATTGTAGGTGGGGCCGGCTTCTTCCAATGGAGTGTAATGCTCTTTCTGGCGTAAAACAATAGAAGGCTCACCATGGTGCGACCCGCTACAGTAGGGATCAGCTGTTCAACCAGACCCAACAGACAGACAGATATGGAAGGCTGTAAGGGGATGGCACTGATCAGGCGGATGCATGACATCACTTCCTCCCAGAACTCTGTGATGGCTGGGCAGGTCCAGAGTATATGAATAAAGTCCCCTGGGGTCCCCCCACAACTCCAGCACTCCGGGGAAAGACTGGAGTCCATTATATGTAGCCTATATGGGGTAAAGTATGCTCGGTGGATAAGTTTAAACTGTATCAGGCGGTCCCTGATGGAGACTAAGGATTGGAAAGGGAAAGTCCCAGATATCCTCCCAGTCGTCCCGGTCAAGGTTCGGGACGTCCTGGAGCCAGCGGGCCCTGAGTTTCTCTAGATTCGGCAGTGAGACCCTGAGAAGATGTGAGTATATCTGGGAAGTTGGTTTGCTGGTGCAGTCTAGCCTCAGGACTTCTTCAAGAGAAGCTTGTATGAGCTGGGGATTGGCATGGGAGAATTGGCAGCTGAAGGCATGGGAGAGTTGCAGATATCTAAAGAAATACAAGTCTGGGATATTGAATTTAGCACGTAAAAGAGGCAGGGGAATCAGAGAGTTGTCATGGATTTTCTGAGAAAGTAGTTTTACATAAAATTTTGCCCAGGTGTGGGGTTCAGCTATCATATATATCTGATTTAGGTTGGGGTTGCACCAGAGTGGAGCATTCGGAGAGTGTGCTTCAGCGGGATACCGCTCCAGTCTGAGACCAGCACCCCATGCCCGCAAGGTAGTAAGCATAGAGGGGGTTAGTGGATATGGGGCACGAGGGCCGGGAAAAAGTAAGAACTTAAGAGCCTCCAGAGACTGCACCACAGCGGCCTCGAGTAGCACCGCCGAGTTGATGACATCTGGATCTAGCCACCATGTCGCAGTGACCAGTTGGGCGGCCAGGAAAAATTTATGGAAGTCGGGAAATGCAAGGCCCCCCTGAGAGGCCAGGCGCATCAGTGTGGTCTACTTGTATCTAGGGGATTGAGAGCCCCAGACAAAGGAGGAGAACAGTTTGTTAAGTTGGGTGAAAAAAGTTTTTGGAATCCACTGTGGCGAGTGTCTAAAAAGGTAGGTGAATTTTGGCAATATCTTCATTTTAATTACCGTATTTATCGGCGTATAACACGCACTTTTTTCCCCTGAAAATCAGGGGAAAATCGTGGGTGCGTGTTATACGCCGATACCCACATCCCTGGGCTGTCTCCGCTGACTGTGAGCGGAGCAGAGCGAGATACACATAGCCGAATGTACTCGGCTATACTCGGCTTTTCTCGGCTCCGCTCACAGTCACGCCCAGGCCATTGGACCTGTGTTATGTCCATCATAGGGCGGGACTCGGCGTGACTGTGAGCGGAGCCGAGAAAAGCCGAGTATAGCCGAGTACACTCGGCTATGTGTATCTCGGCGGCGGCTCCGCCCAGTCCCTGCGTCCCTGCGTCCCTGCGTTCTCGGCGGCGTCCGCCCCGCTCCGCACAGTCTCGGCGCCAATTTTAAAATGCTGCACGGCGACACTGGGGAAAGGCTGCACGACGACACTGGGGCAAGGCTGCATGGCTACACTGGGGCAAGGCTGCACGGCTACACTGGGGCAAGGCTGAAATGGACTCTGGGGCAAGGCTGCAATGGACACTGACAAGGCTGCACTGTGACAAGGCTGCAATGGACACTGACAAGGCTGCACTGTGACAAGACTGCAATGGACACTGACAAGGCTGCACTGTGACAAGGCTGCAATGGACACTGACAAGGCTGCACTGTGACAAGGCTGCAATGGACACTGACCAGGCTGCATTTAAATGTAAGTTATTTTTCCTTAAACTTCCCTCCTAAAAGTTTTTTTCCCTAAAATTTCCTCCTAAACTTGGGGTGCGTGTTATACGCCGGCGCGTGTTATGCCCCGTACACACGATCGTTTTTAATGTCATTTTTTAAACCAACGTTTTTCTCCTGGTTTTTTTTCATGTTTCCTCTCAAGCCTGCCTTGCGTACACACCATCATTAAAAAAAACGATCAAGCAAAGCGCAGTGACGTTCAACACGTACGACGGCACTATAAAGGGGAAGTTCCGTTCGAATGGCGCCACCCTTCATGTTAATAAAGTTTGTTGAGCGACGATTCGCGCTTTTCAGTCCGTTACTGTGCTATCTCCATTACGAACGCTAGTTTTACCAGAACGAGCGCTCCCGTCTCATACTTGATTCTGAGCATGCGCGTTTTTTTTCACGTCGTTAAAGCATACACACTATCGTTTTTCACGTCGTTAAAAAAAACGACATGAAAAACGACGTGAAAAAAGAGAGCATGTCCGGAATTTTTAATGGCCATTTTTCACGTCGTTAAAAATGCTCTGGAGCATACACACGATCATTTTTCAGGGCCATTTTTTAAAATGGCAGTTTTAACGGCATGAAAAACGATCGTGTGTACGGGGCATTATACGCCGATAAATACGGTAGGTTAATATGACCTAACAGCGATAAGGGTAGAGACTCCCATGCCTTCAGCTTCAATCGTACCTCCTGCAGTACCGGGGACAAATTTAGAGACATGTATTCGGTGGCCTTTCCAGAAATCTCAACTCCAAGGTAGCGAAACTGTTCCACCCATACGAGTGGAAGATCGGGGGAGGCCCCTGTCCAGGCCGCTGGGTCAATGGGGAACAGGAGGGATTTAGGCCAGTTCACCTTCAACCCAGTAATAGGGGAGAACGTGTTCAATACCTGTAGGGCACCCGCCAACGATGGTCCCGCATCATTAAGAAATAGGAGGAGGTCGTCCGCGTACAGAGCCACCCTCTCCTCCAGCCAGCCGATTCTAAGTCCCTTGATGTGTGGGGAAGTATGAAGAGCCTCCGCCACTGGTTTGATGGCTATGGCAAATAGGGCCGGTGAGAGAGGGCAGCCCTGCCGGGTACCTCTTGACAATGGAAAGGGACGGGAAAGACCTCCTCCCAGTTTAATGGCCAAGGCGGGCCTCTTGTAGATTGTTTGTAGCCATTGGATGAACAAAAGCGGGAGCCCCATCCTGCGAAGGACCTCCCACAGAAAAGGCCACTCGACTGTGTCTGTCAGGAAAGGCTTCACCCACTGGTGGTGCTGCTGGTCCTTTGGACTGCAGTGCTAGTGTCCGCCAGCAGGTGTCCTCCTGCAGCCAATACCTCTGTTGGAGGATCTCACCTGCTGGTGGCAACACACGATACATGGACTGCAGTACCGTCATCCACCAGCGGGGGTATTCTGGCAGTGTGGGACAGGCAGCACTTCCTGTGGTCAGCTGTGACCTGAAGCCTGATTACAAGACTTCCTTATATACCCGGCAAATGCAAACGCTCGTTGCCCTGGTATCTCTCTTCCTGACCCCCTGGACCTGTGACCCGGACTTTAGCCTGTACCTGATCCTAACCTGCACCCTGCCTGATCTGATCCGACCCGATCCCTACCTTGAACCCGCATCCTGTTTAACCTGATCCTTACCTTGTGCCCAACCTGCAGCTTTCCCTTCTGTTACCTGGATCCCTGCTCTGCAGCCTATCCATCCGTCCCCTCCCTGTTCCTGCTTCCTCCCATCCATACCCATCTGCTTGATCACCTTGTGTATGACCTCGGCCTGGTTTTCACTACGATTCTGGTATTTCCCATACTTGTATATATTGTTTGTAGTCACTGTTGATTTATTGCACTCCGTTCTATTGGTTGTTGTATGTTGGTCACTCACCATAATAAATTATATATATTTTCACCTACACCCGTTTGGTTTCCTTTTATGAGGTCACACAGTCTGGTCAATTAACAATCCTTGACAGTATACCAGGGCCATTCCTGATCAGACGTGACTTCATTGAGGAACCATCCTGTGGTGTGTTTGGCTGATATGGATCACGATGAGATCCTGTACTATTCTCTGCTGGCGTCAGAGGATGGTGAATATTGTCGCCAGATGTTAAAGGGATGGACGAGTGACCAACTGAGGGAAACGATCCGATCAGCTAATTTCTGGGTGAATCAGGGTTACGTGCAGCCTGAGGATGTACTGCCATTGACCCGGTTATGTGTAGAACCAGCCCTGTCGTTTGTTCCCGAAGGAGGGGATGATTTCTCTCCCCCTTTCAGTAGTGATCAGGTTGAGTCCCTGGTTTGGCTATTAGAGGATGATCCGATCCAGCTTTTTTTGATGAGCATTACTCCCTCTGTTCCCAGCAGGTATTATCTGAATGTGTTAGTTCTGTGCAGTGTCTGATTAGACAGGGTGTGTGCGAATCAGCTTTTGTTCAGCCTTTGCTGCAGGCATGGTCGGATCTCCTCCCGAATTCAGCCAAGCCACAACATCCCGGCCCCTCCATCAAACACCTGCCTTCCCAAGGATATATCCGTCAATTGCCTATGGCAACCCCAGCTACCGTCCAGTGTGTTCAGCCCCCCAAATACTACTACCCCGTCTCTACCTGTTGCACCTACCCTGCCTTCAATCCACCTGCTTCTTCCCTCCTATCCGTAGCCAATCCACAAGAACCTGCTCCAGCCATTGTCCCTGCACCTCTGTCATTGTCTTCCATTTGTCCAATCCCAACCTTTTCATATATTCCCCCCGTTACTTGCAAACCTGCAGTGACTAAATCTAAGAAAAAGCGGAAGTACTTCCCAACCCACACAATCCAATCTACCTCCACACCCACCAACCTGCTCCAGCCTGCAGTTCCCGAACCAGCCTTCCAGCCTGCAGTCCCAGAGCCAGCCTTCAAGCCAGCCTTCCAGCCTGCGGTTCTCGAGCCAGCCTTCCAGCCTGCGGTTCCCGAACCAGCCTTCCAGCCTGCAGTTCTCGAGTCAGCCTTCCAGCCTGCGCTTCCCAAGCCAGCCTTCCAGCCTGCAGTTCTCGAACCAGCCTTCCAGCCTGCCGCTCCCAAGCCAGCCTTCCAGTCTGCAGTTCCCGAGCCAGCCTTCCAGCCTGCAGTTCTCGAGCCAGCCTTCCAGCCTGCAGTTCTCGAGCCAGCCTTCCAGCCTTTGGTTCTCGAGCCAGCCTTCCAGCCTGTGGTTCTCGAGCCAGCCTTCCAGCCTGTGGTTCTCGAGCCAGCCTTCCAGCCTGTGGTTCTCGAGCCAGCCTTCCAGCCTGCGGTTCTCGAGCCAGCCTTCCAGCCTGCAGTTCTCGAACCAGCCTTCCAGCCAGCCTTCCAGCCTGCAGTTCTCGAACCAGCCTTCCAGCCTGCAGTTCTTGAACCAGCCTTCCAGCCTGCGGTTCTCGAGCCAGCCTTCCAGCCTGCGGTTCTCGAACCAGCCTTCCAGCCTGCAGTTCCTGTACCAGCCTGCCAGCCTGAAGACCCTGTACCAGCCTGCCAGCCTGAAGACCCTGTACCAGCCTGCCAGCCTGAAGACCCTGTACCAGCCTGCCAGCCTGAAGACCCTGTGCCAGCCTGCCGACCTGAAGTTCATGTACCTGCCTTCCAAACTGAAGTCCTGATGACGGTGTCCCAGTCGGAAGATCCGGTGCCCGTTTCCCGGCCTGTGGTTGTGGTGCCCGTTTCCCGGCCTGTGGTTGTGGTGCCCGTTTCCCGGCCTGAGATTGTGGTGCCCGCTTCCCGGCTCGAGGTTGTGGTGCCCGCTTCCCGGCTCAAGGTTGTGGTGCCCGTTTCCCGGCTCGAGGTTGTGGTGCCCGTTTCCCGGCTCGAGGTTGTGGTGCCCGTTTCCCGGCTCGAGGTTGTGGTGCCCGTTTCCCGGCTTGAGGGTATGATGCCCATGTCCCAGTCGGTGGAGCCTACTACCCAGTCTGACATGTTCCTGTCTGCTGCCCAGCTTGATGACCTGGAGCCTGCTGCCCAGCTCGATGACCCGGAGCCTGCTGCCCAGCTCGATGACCCGGAGCCTGCTGCCCAGCTCGATGTGTTCCTGTCTGCCGCCCAGCTCGATGACCCGAAGCTTGCTGCCCAGCCTGAGATGATCCCGTCTGCTGCCCAGCCTGAGATGATCCTGTCTGCTGCCCAGCCTGAGATGATCCCGTCTGCTGCCCAGCCTGAGATGATCCCGTCTGCTGCCCAGCCTGAGATGATCCCGTCTGCTGCCCAGCCTGAGATGATTCCGTCTGCTGCCCAGCCTGAGATGATTCCGTCTGCTGCCCAGCCTGAGATGATTCCGTCTGCTGCCCAGCCTGAGGTGTTCCCGTCTGCTGCCCAGCCTGAGGTGTTCCCGTCTGCTGCCCAGCCTGAGGTGTTCCCGTCTGCTGCCCAGCCTGAGGTGTTCCCGTCTGCTGCCCAGCCTGGTGTGCCCCTATCCGCTGCCCAGCTTGATGTGACTATTTACTGCCCCGATGTGCCTACTGTTTGCCCGGATGTGCCCGCTGTCTGCCCGGATGTGACCTTGCCTGTTGCCCAGCTTGTCGCTATGAACTTTCCCCAGCGGCAGGTCGTGGGAGCGTCCGGAGGCCGCTCCTTTGACGGGGGGTACTGTCAGGAAAGGCTTCACCCACTGGTGGTGCTGCTGGTTCTTTGGACTGCAGTGCTAGTGTCCGCCAGCAGGTGTCCTCCTGCAGCCAATACCTCTGTTGGAGGATCTCACCTGCTGGTGGTAACACACGATACATGGACTGCAGTACCGGCATCCACCAGCGGGGGTATTCTGGCAGTGTGGGACAGGCAGCACTTCCTGTGGTCAGCTGTGACCTGAAGCCTGATTTCAAGACTTCCTTATATACCCGGCAAATGCAAACACTCGTTGCCCTGGTATCTCTCTTCCTGACCCCCTGGACCTGTGACCCGGACTTTAGCCTGTACCTGATCCTAACCTGCACCCTGCCTGATCTGATCCGACCCGATCCCTACCTTGAACCCGCATCCTGTTTAACCTGATCCTTACCTTGTGCCCAACCTGCAGCTTTCCCTTCTGTTACCTGGATCCCTGCTCTGCAGCCTATCCATCCGTCCCCTCCCTGTTCCTGCTTCCTCCCATCCATACCCATCTGCTTGATCCCCTTGTGTATGACCTCGGCCTAGCTTTCACTACGATTCTGGTATTTCCCATACTTGTATATATTGTTTGTAGTCACTGTTGATTTATTGCACTGCGTTCTATTGGTTGTTGTATGTTGGTCACTCACCATAATAAATTTTATATATATTTTCACCTACACCCGTTTGGTTTCCTTTTATGAGGTCACACAGTCTGGTCAATTAACAATCCTTGACAGTGTCGAAGGCCTTCTCTATGTCCAACGATGCTACCACCCTGGAGCCCTGGTTGAGATGTTGTGCATTAATGTTGGTGTGCAGTCGTCTTAGGTTGATGTCTGTGGATCTATTGGCCATGAACCCGGTTTGGTCAGTCTCAATGATGGTGGGCAGTGAGGGTTGAAGTCTCATAGTAATCAGTTTGGTGAGGATCTTAAAATCTAGATTAAGGAGGGCAATCAGCCTATAGGAGGCGCAGGATGTGGGATCTTTTGGTGGTTTGTGGATCAATACCACATGTGCATGATACATGGAGGGCGGAAGCTCCCCCAATTGTAGGCAGTGTGAGTAAAGGGAGGCCAAAATTGGTGCCAGATGACTCCCGTGAGTTCTATAAAATTCCATGGGAAGGCCATCCAGAACCGGGAACTTTCCCGTAGGGAAAGACTGAATAGCCCCGAGGATCTCCTCTGGAGTAATCGGTTCCACCAATCTGGCACGTTCCTTGTCCGACAGCCAGCCCAGAGCCAGGCGATCAAGGTGGTCTGCGAGGCCCCCGGGGTCAAAGTCTGCAGACAATGTGGAGGTATATAGCGAGCTATAAAAACTGCGGAAAGCGTCTTGTATATCCTGTGGTGAGGAAACCGAGCCCCCCGTGGGCAGTTTGATCTCTGGGATCCTAGTCAGTGGCTGGTCATGTTGTGCAAGCATTGCCAGTAGGCGCCCGTTGCGATCTCCTTGTTCGAAAATGTTTTGTTTAGTGTAGTACAAGTCAAGTCTGGTGTCCTCTGTCACATGGAGATGCAAGTCTCTCTGTCTAGCGCGGAGCTCGTCAAAATTGGTCTCAGATGGGGCGGCAGCATATTCTGCAGAGGAGGAGTCAACAGCCTCCTGAAGGGAGGTCGTCAGTTGTGCTCGTTCTCTACGGACCGCTGAGATAGATGAGATATAGTGGCCCCTGGTGTAGGCCTTGAAGGCATCCCACGTGACCTCTGGTGAAGAGGATCCCGAGTTGTGTTCCCAGTACTCCGTGAGGAGGGGGGATTTTGTCAACAATCTCAGGGTGGGCAATCCAGTGGGGCCCCAATCTCCACAGAGCAGAGCTGCGTGAGCCCCGGCGACAAATCGTAAGCTTCAAGGGGTTATGGTCGGAGAGGCCGCTAGGCAGGTAAATAGCCTCTAGCACATCAGATATTAGAGAGGGGTTAGCAAATGCCAAGTCTATACGGGAGGCCGTTTTGTGTGTGGCAAAGAAGCAGGAGTAGGACCGATCAACGGGGTGTCTCCATCTCCAGATCTCCTCCACCCCCATTGCCTGGGCCCACGCCCTCAGCTCCCCGGATAAGTTCTTGGGGGGGTTTGGCCTATCTAGTGCCGGGTCTAGGATGGCATTGAAGTCTCCCATTAGATTCAACTTAGCCGGGCAATATGGAGCAACCTTGTCCATGATAGCATATAGTATCTCAGAGGAGAAGGGAGGGGGTATATACACACTCACCACCACATAACGTTGACTCCAGAGCTTCAAGACCACTAGCACGTATTTGCCCTGAGGGTCCGTGTGAACGTGTTCAACTTCCCAGGGAAGGGATTTAGAGATCAACACTGACACCCCACAGGCATAAGTTGAATAGGATGCATGAATCGCTCTGTATAGCCATGTTTTTTTAAGCGCCATCAGTTTGCTGCCCACAAGATGCGTTTCTTGTAGTAGTATCAGGCTAGGGGAGTGAGATTTGAGGTAACGGAACAGCAGTGCCCTTTTAAATTTTGAATTCAGACCACGAACGTTCCAGGATAAGATGGTAAACGTGGGGTCATTGGAAGGTGTCATTGTAGCTGGGAACATAAATGAGCACAGTATGAGCAGTGGGAAATGTCTCAAGACCACTTGGGAGCAACAAATACTGAGGGATCCAACACCAGGACATAGGACAGTAAAGCATGGAACAAAAAAAATAAAACATAACATAACAAAAATATAACAGTGCAAACCGAAAACCCATCGGCACCTGGGTGCCGTCCCTGCCCAGAACTGTGCACATCCCTCTATAACTAAGGAGGGCACAGAGCGGGCCTAATCCCATAAACCGTAACTCTAAACAGGTGGATTGCAATAAGTATCCAAGAAACCTGAGAAAAACTGCTGTGAGATCAGGGCATCTCGCAGACTAAGAGTCAGTCACTGGACGGGGGGGGAGGTATAGCAATAGCCTGTGGAGGGCTTCTACCAGGGCTGCCCAAAGGCCAGGGGAGTGGGGAGAAGGGGAAAGGGAAAATAGTCACTAGTCCAGATCGCTTTGGCCAAAGGAGGTGATGCAACAGGACAAAAGATAAGAAGGGGAATAGCAGCAGCAAAGTCCAAGAGAAAATAATAATAATAAAAAAAAATTAGGGGAAAAAACCTTGGGTAACACTCTGGAGCTCCACAGTAAGAAAGTTAAAACCGTAGTCCAGACTGCAATGAAGTATGATGGGGAAGTCTAGGTGGCTGCTGTAAGTGTCTGCCAGGTCGAGCTGGGGAGAGGGGGAAAGGTGTCCAGGCCTCACCGAATGAAAGCAGGGGAAACATTGGGAGAGGGTGGCATACTTAGCTGAACACGGTGAACCAGGACCAAACGATCATCCTAGGATAGGCATCTTCAGCGGGTGTCCAGCCACTCCGAAGCAGCCTCCGGCGTGTCGAAGAAGTGGACGCGGTCTCCGTCTGTGACTCTCAGCCTGCTAGGGTACAGGAGGCCAAAACGGATTCCCTTGTCCCGGAGCCTGCGTCTCACCTCCGTGAAGGCCTTGCAGCGGTGTTGCACCTCTTGGGAAAAGTCAGGGAAGAAAAGCAGCTTGGCATTGTCATATTTAATCTCCGGCATGGTGCGAGCAGCCGCCAGGATACGGTGGCGGTAGTTCAGTAGACGCAGCAGGAATGGGTACGGTGGGGCCCCAGGCCGTGGAGGCAGCGGCGGGACCCTGTGGGCCCTCTCCACCACGAACGTGGGAGGAAGGTCAGCAAGGTTAAACAGGGTAGCCAGGAACTTTTCAGTGAACTCTGCAGGCCTGGGGCCCTCAGCCCTTTTAGGCAGGCCCAGTATACGGACGTTGTTACGTCTCAAGCAATTTTCAGTGTCTATTGCCCACTTCTGGAGTGCCTTTACCTGGATCTGCAGAGCTTTGAGCTCCCTGGAGTCTGTCCGGACCGTGTCTTCCACCGTGGAGACCCTCTCCTCCACCTCTGAAATCCGGGAGTGGAACTTGTCCAGATCTTGGCGAATCAGGCCAACATCCACGGTCAGATAGTCTATTTTTGCCGTCAGCGAGTCCCTGCATGCCGTGATCGTGGACAGAATCTCGGCTCCTGTGAGGGGAATCAGCCGCTTCCAGCTCAGCGGAGGTCCGAGCACTTGCCGCCATGACTGAGGATGGAGAGCTCGTGGTCAAGATGGCCACCGGCGGAGGTGGGCGGGGAGCCTTCGGGCCCGGTTTAGACTTGCGGGATTTTGGGGGGCTCATCGGAACCACGATCTGGCGTCCGGGATGACAGCGGGAAGCGTTCAGGGGGAAGCCGGTGTCTGGTAAGCAGGATAAAGGCTGTAAAGCGGCTGAGAATGATCGTCAGGATCGGAGCTCCAGTGAGGCACATCTTTCTCCCTTCACATGCTGGCCACGCCCCCCAGATCAAGTACCTTTACTTGAAATCATCTTCTAGCACTTTTGCATGTGCCTTTTTTTAGAATATTAATTGGGTTATCTGTACCCTGCCATCTCGGATTCCTACCCTAATAGAAATCCTCTCTTGAGTGTGTTAGCACACATTCTCCTACACTCCCTTCTACAGGGAAGTTAATCTCCTTTATTTGGATTGTACACCTCATGATGACTCTCTTCAAGCCCTACCTCTCTCTGTAGGGATTTTGTGGCTTCCAACATCAACAGGAACCAATAGTAATTATTTCCTTACCTTTGTGACCCTTGTAGTCTTTACTTCCTCTTCATGGCATAGCCTATTGTGTCCTCCATGGTGCCTCTTACTTCTTTGCTCTCCTAAGTGGAGTGTTTCACTGAAAATAGTCAGTGTCCTTCACCCTTACAACTCCTGCAAAAGAGGCTTCTATACTTATTTTCTTTGGGCATATCAGACTCTATCCCATTGCCCTCCTGGGAGGATCTCTGGGATCATTTGAAAAATCTTCTTGTGTTTTATCTCTATACATTGCTATTCTCCTTTTCAGAATCCAAATTGGGTTATACACCTATCTGGTGTTTTCCCTTAGCACTCACTCTAATTTCCGCTCACAGTGGATGCTTTCTCTTCCTTCACAGTGTTTTTGTATAATGTAAAAAAAAATTTGGATCACTAAATCCGATGTTCCTCACTTGAACTGTGAGAGCCATTTAACCAAGGGTTCTTCCTTCCTCCTTGCAAGGAAGCATTCATTCCTAATGTTCCTATACCTTCTTACAGAGTCTTCTGAAGCAGCCAGTCGATATCCAGTGAAACTGGTCAGGCGTTGTTAGTTTTTTACAGCCCACCTCCTCATTGATGACCCAATATGGACTGATAAGTATACAATATACAGTAGCTCACAAAAGTGAGTACACCCCTCACATTTTTGTAAATATTTTATTCTATCTTTTCATGTGACAACACTGAAGAAATTACACTTTGCTACATTGTAAAGTAGTGAGTGTACAGCTTGTATAACAGTGTAAATTTGTTTTCCCCTCAAAATAACCCAACACACAGCCATTATTGTCTAAACCACTGGCAACAAAGGTGATTGGGCCCAATTAGCCATTTTCACTCCCCAGTGTCATGTGACTAGTTAGTGTTACAAGGTCTCAGGTGTGAATGGGGAGCAGGTGTGTTAAATTTGGTGTTATCGCTCTCACTCTCTCATACTGGTCACTGGACGTTCAACATGGCACCTCATGGCAAAGAACTCTCTGAGGATCTGAAAAAAAGAATTGTTGCTTTACATAAAGATGGCCTAGGCTATAAGAAGATTGCCAAGACCCTGAAGCTGAGCTGCAGCACGGTTGTCAAGACCATACAGCGGTTTAACAAGTTCTAGAATCATATATATTTATACTTGGTCAGGCAGGGTTTAATGTGGCTATCACATCCCTGACAAATTTTTGGGTGTGAAATTTGAAGATTCCTTTTTATACTTCTTCTTAATTTTATTTTACTACTTAGAGAGTTCTCATATCCATACCTGTGCTTTTTTTAGAGCACTTCCTATCTTGGAACATCCCTTTTGTTATGGTCCTCCCTCTCCCTGTAGGTTTAATGGCATGCTACCTAAGCCTTTGACTGTTAAACAGTTGGTTTATTTTTCATGAACATATCTATTCTGTCCTACCTTTCTTTCCCTGAAGTCAAGGGTGTGATATGCCAGTTGTGACAGGGGTCACTTTGGGCACAGGGTGAGCAAGAAAATAATGGACATTAAGAATATGTCTTGGATTGCTTTAAAATGGGACAGTGATATTTTTCCACAATATTCCCCAGGATATCTGTAAAGAACTGTTTACTGTTTGATTATGAACTCAACAGGTTAACTGAAAAGTGACTCCTTCATGATGTTGGGACACATACTGTTAGATGCTAATGTCACCACATCCAGCCCCCACCTGTGTCTGCTAAGATGTTAGATGTGTATTGGGAGACAGTGAGGCTAGCCTAAAGGTCATGTGTCTGAGTCATCACTGTAGTTAATTAGCTCATGTAAATTAGGTCTGGTCAAAGGTGTATTGTCTGAGGAGAATGTAAGAACCTCCTCTCTGTGTGTATAAAATGGGGAGTTTGTCATTAAAGATTGACAGTCCAGTTGGAAACTTCATACAGAGTGTTTGTCTCGTATGTTTGGAAGGATTAATCCTATGGGAAGCGGTCGCCTGACTGTGGAGGATCGGCAGTGGATATGTGTCCAGAGAGGGAATATCCTAAACGGCGTTAACCCCTTTCATACTTGGGGTGCCGTTACATTGGTTGGCAGCGGTGGGATTTTCCCTCCAGTTACTGGGACACTCCAAACCACCATAGTGAATGACCAACTATGCAGCCTGCAGGAAAGCCACGCTGAAAGACTTACTTGAGAGCCGTGGAGGGACCGGTGGGACAAAGAACAAGGCCACCTTGATCAGGGAGCTATCCGAGATGGATCAGAGGGATGGTGATGCAGGACCCCGGTCAGTTAAAGACTTGTTTCAGCAACGAGTTCGACAGCGGTTGGCATTATATGGTGCTAACCCATCAGAGACCGCCATACAGGAAGCCATTAAAGACATCCAGCTGCAGGATGAGCGGCAAGAGTGAGAACTGGAGCGACAAGAGAGAGAACTAGAGCGGCAACATGAGCAGAGAATGGCAGAAATACGGCAATCGGAGACAACGCCTAAAGATGCAGTGCCTGTCCGTAAGTTGCCCTTTCGGGCGTTCAAACTATTTAAGGAAGGAGAGGATGAAATTGAAGCGTTCCTGTTGGACTTTGAGAGACTATGCCAGATACATGAAGTACTGCCCCAAGATTGGGTCGCCTTACTGGCAAGTAATTTAACGGGCAGAGCGGCGGATGCGTATCGGGCCCTGGAGGATGAGGACGCTAAAGACTATGACCAGGTAAAAGAAGCTCTGCTAGCCCGATTTGCCATTACACCCGAAGCCAGCCGGATTAAGTTTAGAGAATTCTGGAAACAAACCCACATAACATACGTGGAGTGGGCACATCGTCTGCAGCGAGACCTTAAGGGCTGGTTCCAGGGAAGCCACGCTCATACCATAGAGGACATCACCCAGCTAGTACTCTTAGAACAGTTCTTTAACCACACCCCTACCAGTATTACGGGATTGGGTGCGAGATAAGCGACCACGGACTGTACAGCAAGCGGCTACTTTGGCCGATTAATATCTGGACTCTCGAAGGTCAGGCGAAAGCGAGCGCTATCCACTATCTCGGCCCAGTTTACCAGCCCCTAACCCAACTTCAGCACCACCTCCAGCGGCCACTTATTCTCAGCAGCCCAGGTTCAACTCCCAGGACTACTCACAACCCATCAGGTGTTTTTGGTGTAAACAGCTAGGGCACAAAAAGCCAGACTGTCCGTTGAATCCAGCCAGACAGTCCCAGTCATGGAGACAACCAGCAAGGGGGAGCCCCCGCACATCCATGCCTGCGGCCCACTGCGTTGAGGAGGAAGAACATTGGAGCATCCTGCACGAGGCTGATCCAATACAAGCAGCTAACCGGGACAACAGGCAGCAACACAGGCAGACTGTCTGGGTCAATGGAAAGGTAGCCAATGGCCTACGTGATACTGGTGCCACCATGACCCTACTACAGAAGAACCTCATCCCAGAGAGCCAACACACCGGAGACACTGTAGCCATAAGAGTAGTGGGAGGTACCATCTTCCGGCTACCCATTGCCCGTGTTCACCTGGATTGGGGGGTTGGTTCGGGACACGTGAATGTGGGGGTGATGAAGGATTTGCCAGCGGATGTACTACTGGGGAATGATTTGGCCCCCCTCGTTTCTGCTTACGCCCCGATGGGCCCCGCTGAAGCCAACCCAGTGACTACCTGTGCCCAGACCCATGCTGCTGGAACCGTCCCGCTTGCGGCTGAGAACTGGGTAAGACTATCTTCTCCGACATGTACCTTAGATCAGGCAAAATATCACAGTCTAGAATTGGAATGTGACAAGTTGGCCAGGGAGAAATTGGAGATGCAACGACACTACGTCATGTATTATGAGATGTCCAATGGCTTGAACATTGAAATGCACAAACAGGCTGAAATTGTCAAAAGGTTAAATGGGATTTGCGCCCAGGTTTTGCCTTACCTCTCCCAAGAGCAGCAGCAACAAGTTTTGGGAGCCATTGAGAGAGCAAAGCAAGCGACTGTTCCAGAACTGAATTCCATTATTAGCCCTGCAACCTTACAATGTCACCATCAGCTACTGACCCGGTAAGCAAAATGGCAATGCTGATGGGTTGTCCAGGCATTAGACGAATGGAAATATGGACTAACTTCGGAGTCAACCCGTCTGGGGTCTCCTCCTGTGTTAGTCTCCTGCCGAAAGGGGAGATGTGTGACAGGGGTCACTTTGGGCACAGGGTGAGCAAGAAAATAATGGACATTAAGAATATGTCTTGGATTGCTTTAAAATGGGACAGTGATATTTTTCCACAATATTCCCCAGGATATCTGTAAAGAACTGTTTACTGTTTGATTATGAACTCAACAGGTTAACTGAAAAGTGACTCCTTCATGATGTTGGGACACATACTGTTAGATGCTAATGTCACCACATCCAGCCCCCACCTGTGTCTGCTAAGATGTTAGATGTGTATTGGGAGACAGTGAGGCTAGCCTAAAGGTCATGTGTCTGAGTCATCACTGTAGTTAATTAGCTCATGTAAATTAGGTCTGGTCAAAGGTGTATTGTCTGAGGAGAATGTAAGAACCTCCTCTCTGTGTGTATAAAATGGGGAGTTTGTCATTAAAGATTGACAGTCCAGTTGGAAACTTCATACAGAGTGTTTGTCTCGTATGTTTGGAAGGATTAATCCTATGGGAAGCGGTCGCCTGACTGTGGAGGATCGGCAGTGGATATGTGTCCAGAGAGGGAATATCCTAAACGGCGTTAACCCCTTTCATACTTGGGGTGCCGTTACATTGGTTGGCAGCGGTGGGATTTTCCCTCCAGTTACTGGGACACTCCAAACCACCATAGTGAATGACCAACTATGCAGCCTGCAGGAAAGCCACGCTGAAAGACTTACTTGAGAGCCGTGGAGGGACCGGTGGGACAAAGAACAAGGCCACCTTGATCAGGGAGCTATCCGAGATGGATCAGAGGGATGGTGATGCAGGATCCCGGTCAGTTAAAGACTTATTTCAGCAACGAGTTTGACAGCGGTTGGCATTATATGGTGCTAACCCATCAGAGACCGCCATACAGGAAGCCATTAAAGACATCCAGCTGCAGGATGAGCGGCAAGAGTGAGAACTGGAGCGACAAGAGAGAGAACTAGAGCGGCAACATGAGTAGAGAATGGCAGAAATACGGCAATCGGAGACAACGCCTAAAGATGCAGCGCCTGTCCGTAAGTTGCCCTTTCGGGCGTTCAAACTATTTAAGGAAGGAGAGGATGAAATTGAAGCGTTCCTGCTGGACTTTGAGAGACTATGCCAGATACATGAAGTACTGCCCCAAGATTGGGTCGCCTTACTAGCAAGTAATTTAACGGGCAGAGCGGCGGATGCGTATCGGGCCCTGGAGGATGAGGACGCTAAAGACTATGACCAGGTAAAAGAAGCTCTGCTAGCCCGATTTGCCATTACACCCGAAGCCAGCCGGATTAAGTTTAGAGAATTCTGGAAACAAACCCACATAACATACGTGGAGTGGGCACATCGTCTGCAGCGAGACCTTAAGGGCTGGTTCCAGGGAAGCCACGCTCATACCATAGAGGACATCACCCAGCTAGTACTCTTAGAACAGTTCTTTAACCACACCCCTACCAGTATTACGGGATTGGGTGCGAGATAAGCGACCACGGACTGTACAGCAAGCGGCTACTTTGGCCGATTAATATCTGGACTCTCGAAGGTCAGGCGAAAGCGAGCGCTATCCACTATCTCGGCCCAGTTTACCAGCCTCTAACCCAACTTCAGCACCACCTCCAGCGGCCACTTATTCTCAGCAGCCCAGGTTCAACTCCCAGGACTACTCACAACCCATCAGGTGTTTTTGGTGTAAACAGCTAGGGCACAAAAAGCCAGACTGTCCGTTGAATCCAGCCAGACAGTCCCAGTCATGGAGACAACCAGCAAGGGGGAGCCCCCGCACATCCATGCCTGCGGCCCACTGCGTTGAGGAGGAAGAACATTGGAGCATCCTGCACGAGGCTGATCCAATACAAGCAGCTAACCGGGACAACAGGCAGCAACACAGGCAGACTGTCTGGGTCAATGGAAAGGTAGCCAATGGCCTACGTTATACTGGTGCCACCATGACCCTACTACAGAAGAACCTCATCCCAGAGAGCCAACACACCGGAGACACTGTAGCCATAAGAGTAGTGGGAGGTACCATCTTCCGGCTACCCGTTGCCTGTGTTCACCTGGATTGGGGGGTTGGTTCGGGACACGTGAATGTGGGGGTGATGAAGGATTTGCCAGCGGATGTACTACTGGGGAATGATTTGGCCCCCCTCGTTTCTGCTTACGCCCTGATGGGCCCCGCTGAAGCCAACCCAGTGACTACCTGTGCCCAGACCCATGCTGCTGGAACCGTCCCGCTTGCGGCTGAGAACTGGGTAAGACTATCTTCTCCGACATGTACCTTAGATCAGGCAAAATATCACAGTCTAGAATTGGAATGTGACAAGTTGGCCAGGGAGAAATTGGAGATGCAACGACACTACGTCATGTATTATGAGATGTCCAATGGCTTGAACATTGAAATGCACAAACAGGCTGAAATTGTCAAAAGGTTAAATGGGATTTGCGCCCAGGTTTTGCCTTACCTCTCCCAAGAGCAGCAGCAACAAGTTTTGGGAGCCATTGAGAGAGCAAAGCAAGCGACTGTTCCAGAACTGAATTCCATTATTAGCCCTGCAACCTTACAATGTCACCATCAGCTACTGACCCGGTAAGAAAAATGGCAATGCTGATGGGTTGTCCAGGCATTAGACGAATGGAAATATGGACTAACTTCGGAGTCAACCCGTCTGGGGTCTCCTCCTGTGTTAGTCTCCTGCCGAAAGGGGAGATGTGTGACAGGGGTCACTTTGGGCACAGGGTGAGCAAGAAAATAATGGACATTAAGAATATGTCTTGGATTGCTTTAAAATGGGACAGTGATATTTTTCCACAATATTCCCCAGGATATCTGTAAAGAACTGTTTACTGTTTGATTATGAACTCAACAGGTTAACTGAAAAGTGACTCCTTCATGATGTTGGGACACATACTGTTAGATGCTAATGTCACCACATCCAGCCCCCACCTGTGTCTGCTAAGATGTTAGATGTGTATTGGGAGACAGTGAGGCTAGCCTAAAGGTCATGTGTCTGAGTCATCACTGTAGTTAATTAGCTCATGTAAATTAGGTCTGGTCAAAGGTGTATTGTCTGAGGAGAATGTAAGAACCTCCTCTCTGTGTGTATAAAATGGGGAGTTTGTCATTAAAGATTGACAGTCCAGTTGGAAACTTCATACAGAGTGTTTGTCTCGTATGTTTGGAAGGATTAATCCTATGGGAAGCGGTCGCCTGACTGTGGAGGATCGGCACTGGATGGGTGTCCAGAGAGGAAATATCCTAAACGGCGTTAACCCCTTTCATACTTGGGGTGCCGTTACACCAGTCTTAGGCTTTTACCCCGACAACTTTCTTTTAGTTGACAAATGTAACTGTTGGTTTAACAGTTTTTTCCATTTAAGTATTGTAGTTTAATTGTTTCACCCCTTTTGTCCTTAAGGTGGAACGATTGGTTGTTCTTCACATTAGAATACCTGATAGATCCTTGGTGTAATTTCTTTGTTATTGTCCTTTTCCATATTGGTAAATTCTTCTTCATCAAGTCTTCATTCAGATGTTGCTTCTAATAAAACTCCATATCTGCTTTTGCCCACCCTCTCAATTAGATTGCTTTTAGATATCCCACATGTCCCTCGATATACAATAAAGAAAATAAGACTTTTTAACTTACTATAAAATCTTTTTCTTGAAGTCCATTGATTGACATAAGGCATGCCTCTCTGTGAAGTTGGCCTCTTCTACTGCTCGATCTGAGTTTTACAGTGGCCAGCTTGTAGAAGAAGTATCATCACATATGAAAAAACCTTAATAAATCCCTCAGGGGTCCAATGTATGGTGCACTTGGCCACCTTCTGATGCAGTCGCTATTAAACTAGCCTAGTCAACAGCTTCCCCCACCATCAACACCCACACACAGCTGTCTGACCAAGCTGTTTACAAGCAGATGAATGACGAATGAGGGCTGACTGTCAGGCACACACTGGAGATGAGCACCATCATTAAGCACAGATCTATTCAAAACATAAGCAATAGCAAAACATAATTTGGCGCAGACAAATCATGTGGCCTCAATCAACATAAATATGTACATTGTGGGATTTTAATGGTACTTTAAAAGTCTCAATTCATAGTATTAATTAAAAACGTTTGTCTACACTATTTTACATAATTGCTTAAAAAGAATATGCCATAGAGTTGACCAGACTCATATATACATAAAGATAACTAGTAAAATGGTTCACCCACCAGCCCAGGCCCAAAGCACTGTGGTAATTTATATGGGAAGTACATATGTCTTCAGTACTGATTCCAAATCTAAAGACAGTGGTAAGATACACAGTGAGCAGGAACTCTACACATTACAATGAAGTACATTCAGCTTCTTCAGAAGAATTGGGTAGGTTAGCAATGAAAACCATATTATAAAAAGTCCATTTATCATCATAAGTGCATGAGTGTTGTTCCTAAGTGTGGGGAACCAGATCTGAGAGGGACAATCGGGAGGAACCCACCGATCTTTTATTTATTGCAAGCCCCCAAAAATGTGCAGCTTCAGGAACCATGTTTAAACATTCATATGAAAGGGTGGAGAGAAATAAAAACACTCCCAAATTCATTTGATATTCTTTTCACATGGGCCCTTGGGGTTCTTTTAAGTTTGAATGCAATCAATTGTATCTGGGTGCTGAGTGTAATAAAAAGGAATGCAAGTAGATAAAGAACCCTGTCACGTTCCTTCAATTCTACCAACAGATCCTTCAGTATAAAGGTTAATGGAGGGGTCCATTTATAGTCAGCCCTTATACCTTCCCTTGAAGGTAGAGGAAGGGGAGAGGCGATTGATAGTTAGCTCTTCAATTATTAATACCTGAGCAATGTTTTCATATTAAAATGTGGTACTTTCTGTTTACATTTTTGTTTTATTGTAACTTTAAAGGGGTTGTAAACTCTCCTGTTTTGTCACCTTAATGCATCCTATGCATTAAGGTGAAAAAACATCTGACAATTACCGGCCCCCCAGCCCCCCCGTTTTACTTACCTGAGCCCTGGAATGTCCCACGACGAGTATGCGCTGCATCTTTGCCTGGGTTTCTCGGCTCTTGATTGGATAGATTGATAGCAGCGCAGCCATTGGCTCCCGCTGCTGTCAATGAAATCCAATGACGTGGGCGCCGGGGGGCGGGGGCCGACTCAGACTCAGAAGCGGGCCCGCAAGGTAACCCCCTTGGGAGAGTGCTTCCCAGATGGGATTATCTGATGCAGGGAAGAGTTGAAAGAGCCAGCGAGAGACCCCAGAAAACAGCATTCGGGGCCACTCTGTGCAAAACGAGCTGCACAGTAGAGGTAACTATGACATGTTTGTTATTTAAAAAAAAAAAAAATCAAACCTTTAGTGTCACTTTAAGCTTGGGGTAATTAGAGCTTGTTAGGCAGTTGCTTTCAGCCTTCCTTTTCCAATGCTACAAAGCAACACAAAAGCTTATTTTAGCCTACAAGCTTACTCTTGAAACATTGCTGCTATAGCCCTTAAAGTTAGGGCTACTGTCTGTTTCCTCACAGACTTCAAAAGCACTATGTACACCCTTGACTGCAAACTTACAGCCACACAAACTCCTGGGGAGGATTAAGCCCTGAACATCAGTCAGCACCCATGCACAATTAGCAGGTACTGGTCACCACCTAAACAAAGACCCAGGGTTGGAAGCTTCAGCCTGCTTAATACTCTGCAAAGCTTCAGAGCTCAAGGATCCTTACCAGGCCTTACCAAACCTGGAGAAAGCTGTCAAGTCAGTTTTCTCTACTTAAACAAAACACTCTGGATCTGATGAGCACCCAGGGTGGCACCAAATCCTCTTTACACATGCAACACCCAGAGATTTAAAAAAAAAGTTAGGCATGCACTGGTTAGGTCTATTATCCCTGATTAAAAATGTCTCTAGCAATTTTAAATTGTGGTATACTCTATGGTATCTTCATGCATTTATTCAATTACTAATAAGTAAATAATATTCGTCAGTATGACGTAAAGCCGATTTCCAGGAACTCAGCAACTTTGCAAAAAGTGCAGTCACACTATTGCCGCGTACAGACGATCGGACATTCCGACAACAAAACCGTGGATTTTTTTCTGACGGATGTTGGCTCAAACTTGTTTTGCATACACACGGTCACACAAATGTTGTCGGACATTGCGGACAACACGTACGATGAGCCGAGAAAAATTAAGTTCAATAGCCAGTGCGGCTCTTCTGCTTGATTCCGAGCATGCGTGGAATTTTGTGCGTCGGAATTGTGTACAAACGCTTGGAATTTCCGACAACAAGTTTTGTTGTCGGAAAATTTGAGAACCAGCTCTCAAATTTTTGTTGTCGGATGAAGCATATACACGATCGGATTTTCCGACAACAAGCTCACATCGAACATTTGTTGTTGGAGATTTCGACCGTGTGTACGCGGCATTATAAAGCGCTGCGTAAACTGTTGGCGCTATATAAATCCTGTATAATAATAATAATAATAATTTAGGGTAAGTCCAATTTGGTGCATGTCACCTCCGGGACTTATCTTCTATGCTGGTTTGACAGGTTTATTGCACTCCTGGAGGGCACACTCTGACTGTGGTCAGAGTAGAGAAGCACACAGAGCAACTATAACCGCCGCCCCCCTTTTTCTGCCAATTCACAGAAGCCTTTGCATTTTGTGAATTCGTTCTTAGGTTTCTATGAATGGGCAGAAGGAGGGGAGGGGTGAGCATAGCAGTTCCAGCAACTCTGCTCTTGATGGAACTAAGAACACAGTGAGCAGGGTCAGAGCTCTGGAAGTTATCTTCCTGGAGCACAATACACCAATCAGATGTGAATAATAGAGACAAGTCTACTAGGTGGCAGGAAGCTTGTTAGACTTAACTCATGGTATGCCTGCAGTTTTTACAAGCTAGCTGATTTCCTGGAATTCAGCTTTAACGGGACAAGGCGTAACATTATATATAACTATAGCGTTTACCACCCTCTCCTCCTTGTCTTTCGGCTCCTCGCAGGAGGAAAGGGCACACCCAGCTGTATATGCCCGTACCCTCCTGTGTGAGGAGATTGAGCGGTGTTGTGATGGGTCTCCACAGCCAGATACTCCCTCAGAATGGTTCTTATCTCTATAGTTAAATAAAGACAAGTCTCTATTTCCCCCAATGACTTCAATGTCCACACCAGCTGTAACTCCAACGTAGAGTTTATTTCTCTTTGACAACAGTCTCTGATAGGAAAGGTTGGAGAAAGAACAGGACAGCATAAGCTGTGGAAGAGGTCCAGGCACAAACGTAATACACTTCACTGCTCGGCTTTTCAAGCAGACTTAGTCCCTTTGGATAGTCTCCCTAGATAGGGACTAGCAGCCAAAATGGTACTCAAACTGTTCACCCAATCACTATTCAACTGGCACACAGGTCTCTGCCACAGACCTGGTGAACTTGGTCTCTGCCACAGACCTGGTGAACTTGGTTTCTTTAAAACTTGGCCTCTTGTAAGGAGAAGACATCCCTCCAGAGAGTTACCGGGCCGCTTCCTTCACTGTGACTTCTCACCAGTCCCTCGGAACGGTCCTTCCCCGGCCTCCTCGTCTAAGATACTGGTGCCCACGCAAGGCGGCACCCTGAGATTCCTTGATCCTTGATGGGTCCCAGCCGAAGGTGCTGGGCCCAAGGCCTTTAGTTGCAGCCCCAGGACTAAAGGTGCCTGGGACTGATTCACCGACCTCCGCCCTGGGCCAAAGGTGCTCAGGGCGGACAGGAACACACACTTCCTGGGAGTAGGACAGGCAGCGTCTGCCCCTTTTATATCCTCTCCCAGCATACACAGCAGGCCGACCACTACCACTGTATGGTTGCCGAGAGGGGACACACAAGGCACAGCACTGTATCAGCAGTTCAACCCTGGCCCACTATGGCAGCGCCACCTGCAGGCCACAAGGAACAGTCCACCGATACTATTCCTGCAGACAAAAAAATGGTTGATAATGTCCTAACAATTTAGGTGTTTGAGCATAACTATCACTCAAACACTACCCCTAAATTGAGGACCCCGCTACATAACTATTTCCTAACCGTTCACAAAACAGGAATTCAGTTAATTCTTTCCTTTTCCAAAAAGGTGATTCTGATACAAGCATTGGATTGTTTAAGCAAAGTCGGCTGGTGCATTATCTTCAAGCTCTTTATCTTTGTCGGGAAAGGAAGTAATTTCTGCTCTGGCAATCAGAAAATATTAATTAGCTTTGATCTTCTTTGTCTCTATGTGCTAGCCACAACAGAGTACTCTGGGCAGAAGACCCTATTTGGCATCCACATTAATCCTCTTTAGATCAGTAGTTTCAATTTGATTTGAAGATATTTGTTACTGACCCAAAGTCATAGCAAGATCCATTCCATGGGTATCTGTGGCATCAGAAAAAGGTTGTCCTGTTTTTAGTTCAGGGGACATGATTGCTTGTAATGCCACGTACACACGGTCGGAATTTCCGATGGAAAAAGTCAGATGGGAGTTTTTCATCGGATATTCCGACCATGTGTATGCCCCATCTGACTTTTTCCATCGGAAATTCCGACAGAATTAGATAGAGAACATGTTTTCCGTTCGTCTGTATGCAATTCCGGCATACTAAAAACCACGCACGCTCAGAATCAAGTCGACACATGCTAGGAAGTATTGAACATTTTTCACGGCTCGTCGTAGTGTTCTATGTCACAGCGTTCTTGACGGTCGGAATTTGGTGTGACCGTGTGTATGCAAGACAGCTTGAGCCGAATTCCGTCGGAATTCGGTTGGAAAAACCATCCAAGTTTATTTCGATGCAAAAAACGGTCGTGTGTACAGGGCATTAGTGTTTCAGTTCAGTTACGTAGAAGGGGAGGGTGGGAAAATGGCTAGGTCTGGACCAGGGTTTTGCTCTTAGCTCAGGTTTCTGCCCTTTCTGTCTTGTTTTAGAAGGCATTGGCCTTTAACTCCCTTTTTAATAGGGCCTAATCTGAGGCTGCTATGCAGCCTTCAGGAGGAGGAGGAAAATAGTGCATTAGCAGCATTCTAAAAGAAATTGGCTGCCATGAACCCTTGAGGAGGAATGCGTGTCTTTTGCTGCTGACTTGTCTCATTTATATGTTGTTCTTCTTACTGAGTTCTGCGGTGCATAGTCATGTGTTTCCTCATCCATGTGATACTCAGTAGGCTGATACTTTTACCACGACTGACACACTGTAGGCAGAGACTACAGATCACAATTGTGCTGTCAGCAGGAGATACGTTATACAAGGCCCACTGCGGAGTGTGCAAATATTTGCTGCATATTCGGGTGCCTACAAACTGTCCTGACACTAGACAATATCTAACAAACACATACTAATTGGTAATATAGGGATGGGAGGTGGATGTGTCTTTGAAGTGGTTTATGCACTTTTTTTTTACATTTACGTAAATACACTTTTGAAACATTGTAGTAAGGTACTGCAAAAAAAAAAAAAAAATAGCCCACAAACTATACTATTACGACTTGCCCTCTGGAAGTTTTACCTCCCTTCATGACCAAGCAATTTTTTGCGATACGGCACTGCTTTACTTTAACTGACAATTGGCCGATCATGCAATGCTGTACCCAAAGAAAATGTATGTCCTTTTTCACCACAAATAGAGATTTCTTTTGGTGGTATTTGATCACCTCTGCAGTTTTTTTTTTTTTTGCGCTATTAACAAAAAAGAGGGACAATTTGGAAAAAAAAAATAAATATATTTTTTACTTTCTGTTATAAACCACATGCATTAAAATTTAAAAAAAAAATCTAATTTCTTCATCAATTTAGGCCAATATGTATTCTGCTACATATTTATGTTAAAGAAACCCCACAATAAGTGTATATTGATTGGTTGGCACAAAAGGTATAGCGTCTACAAACTATGTGATGTATTTTTATTTATTTATTTTTACTAGTATTCTGGTAATGGCGGCGATCAGTGTCTTATAGCAGGATTATGATATTGCGGCGAACAAATTGGGCACTAATTGACACTTTTGACACTCTTTGGGGACCAGTGACACTAATACAGTGATCAGTGCTAAAAAATATGCAGGGGTTAACATCAGGGACAATCAAAAGGTTAACTGTGTGCCTAGCTGGTGTTTTCCTACTGTGGGGAGGTCCTCTTACTAGGGGAAGGCATGGATTGGTGCCCCTGCTTTGCAGAGACACAGGATCAATGCCTTCTGTACTGACAGAACGACGATCTGCCTCGTTTACAGATTGCCTTTCTCCCTCAGTACTGAAGGATCGGCGGGTGTCGGCGGACATCCAGTCCAAGGTACCCACTGATCACCTCCCACGGTAATTATACACATTCTATAGATGTGCAGGATCAGGTACGTGATTCTGCGCAGCAGTGCCACTTTGCTGCCGTATAGAGTTACATAGTTACATAGTTAGTCAGGTTGAAAAAAGACACAAGTCCATCCAGTTCAACCATAAAAAAAATAAAAAAAAAAAAATAATATCACACAATCCCATATACCCAATTCTATACCCACAGATGATCCAGAGGAAGGCCAAAAACCCCAACAGAGCACCATCCAATTTGCTACAGCAGGGGAAAAAATTCCTTCCTGATCCCCCGAGAGGCAATCGGATCAACTTACCTATAAATGTTAGTACCCAGTTATATTATGTACATTTAGGAAAGAATCCAGGCCTTTCTTAAAGTAATCTACTGAGCTGGCCAGAACCACCTCTGCATGGAGTCTATTCCACATTTTCACAGCTCTTACTGTGAAGAAACCTTTCCGTATTTGGAGATGAAATCTCTTTTCCTCTAGACGTAAACAGTGCCCCCTTGTCCTCAGTTTTGACCGTAAAGTGAATAACTCAACACCAAGTTTACTATATGAACCCCTTATGTATTTTTACATGTTGATCATATCCCCCCTTAATCTCCTCTTCTCAAGAGTGAATAAATTCAGTTCCTCTATGTAAGTTATAGGGTCTGCAAGTGATTTAACTGTTGTGCCACTGGCCAATTTGTATGAAGTTAAGGGTTTAAACTCTCCTATAGCTTTAGATCTGTTATTGACACTGCCTTCTCCTATTATTTCAAGCCTATTACCGCTGGATAAAAATAAATCTGGTGTCATGGCCAATACTATCTGTAACGGGAAGGCCCGAGTAACCCAGAAGCTCTTAGAAATTATGAGATACCCTTGCTTCAGCTTCCCCAATGCCTCTTATGTGTAAACCACCCTGTGTCTCACTTGGGGCACAGGGTGAATGAGAACCCCACCATGATCTGTGATAGCCATATCCCATACTGTATATACATAGCAGATCGGGTATATACTGTGTGTGGGCTGTTTATGTAATACTTGCTGTGATGATGTGTGATTACATTCTATTGTTTATTGTGGCTTGTGGAAGTTAAGCCTGTAATTATAGGTTGTGGAACTAGCAGACAGACAGGTTAATTGAAGGGATGCTGAGGTGTCACCTGTCTGCTTGTGTAATGTTAATGAACCTCAAATATGCTACAGATCCTTTCATTGAGTGAAGTCTTTTGATAATGTGGATTGGGAGACAAAAGCTAAACACAAAAGGTCATGCATAACCATGTAAACTGAAATGTAAATTGGGTCTGGTCAGAGGTGTATGATGGGAGGAGGGTCAGAAGCTTCTCTCTGTGTGTATAAGAGTTGTAGTACTTTTGCAATAAAAGTGTCAGTTCATTTTGGAAAGATACAGAGCGTTTTGTCTCGTTCTTTTGGAAGGATTAATTCCTATGGGAAGTGGTCGCCTGACTGTGGAGGATCGGCAGCGAATGTGTGTCCAGGAGAGGGAAGAGATCTTAAACGGCGTTTAACCCCTTTCATATTTGGGGTGCCGTTACACTATCTAAAAAAAAACACCCTTTTTCAAGTTGTGATTAATCAGATTGTGGTGCTGCTGCTATATTTAAGCTAAACATTAATGTAACAGTAAAAAAAAATCCATTTCACATGGAAAATATGTTATGCTACAATAGGGTGTTTTTACATGACTTTTCCATAAATTGGAATTTCTGTGGAGAGCAGATATCCGAAGTTACTCTATATACCTCAGATTTCAGTTTACAAGCTGGGCACTGCATTTGATGGAATAAGAAAAGCATGGGAGATCATGTGGCAGATCAACCTGGAGCAGCGTCCGCTTGTTTGCATGTTCGCCTACAATAAGATGTCGCTGACACTGCCTGTAAGAATCACATTGTTCCATACGGCTACATAAAGTTTAAATTAATCTCCAAAGCATGTAATTGAAAGGATTAGTGTATTTCCATGTCACCCTCAAAGTCATATGAAAATGTGAACATTCTTTACAGTATTTTTTTTTTTTCACGCTTTTAATTGGTACATGCCTGACATGGCAGTGACGAGCTGCCTGTGTCCTTTTTTGACAATTCCTTGCATATTGGCCTTGAAATTAGTCAGAACTGATTCTTAAGACTCACCTTGAGAATCACCACATTAGATTTTATCGGAGTTCAGACTTAAAGAAAAATAAATAAATCCGACAACATGACGTCACATTGAAGAAACACGTTGGGTAAGCTTTCTTACACCATCTACGTCACTTCCAGTTGTACCTTTCCGGTCCGGGAAATGCAGGAGCGTCCCAGACATATTGTATAACGCTAGTTTTTATATCTACTGTGTAAGTGATCCTACTTGTTTTATACTTTTGCAAATAAATGGTAATACACTATCTGAGTATACCTTTGGCCTTTTCCATGTTACTGTATATTAATTACAGGTACTTATATAGTGCTGTCAATTTAAGCACTGCTTTACAAATACTGTATAATGTATAATGTTTATTCACATCAGTCCCTGCCCTCAAGGAGCTTACAATCTAAGGTCCTTAACCACTTCCTTACCGAGTCATTGAAAAATTACGTCGGCAGGAATCTTCTCTCCCTCCGGGCGGACGTCATATGAAGTCCTGGGCTTCCCGGCCGTCTAGGGGGCGATGTCCGCTGGGCACCCGCGATTGCCCGTGATCATAGCAGGACCGTGGATCTGTGTGTGTAAACACACAGATCCACCTCCTGTCAGAGGAGAGGAGACCGATGTGTGTTCCCAGTACAGAGGAACACAGATCGGTCTCCTCCCCTTGTGAGTCCCCTCCCCCTACAGTTAGAATCACTCCCTAGGGAACATATTTAACCCCTTGATCACCACCTAGTGTTAACCCCTTCCCTGCCAGTCACATTTACACAGTAATCAGTGCAGTTTTTATAGCACTAATCGCTGTATAAATGTGAATGGTCCCAAAAACGTGTCAAAAGTGTCTGATATGTCCGTTGCAATGTCACAGTCACAATAAAAATCGCAGATCGCCGCCATTACTAGTAAAGAAATAAAAATAAATAAAAATGCCATAAATCTATCCCCTATTTTGTAGACGGTATAACTTTTGCGCAAACCAATCAATATACGCTTATTGTGATTTTTTTAACCAAAAATATGTAGAAGAATACATATCGACCCAAACTGAGGAAAAAAATTGTTTTTTTTAAAAAAAAAATTGATATTTATTAAATCAAAAAGTAAAAATGATTGTGTTTTTTTCAAAATTGTCGCTCTTCTTTTGTTTATAGCACAAAAAATAAAAACCGCAGAGGTGATCAAATACCACCAAACGAAAGCTCTATTTGTGGGAAAAAAAATGTAATTTGGGTACAATTGTCATTTAAAGTGCGACAGCGCTGAAAACTAAAAATTGGTCTGGGCAGGAAGGGGGTGAAAATGCCCTGTATTGAAGTGGTCAACTCACATTCATACATACACATATTAGGACTAGTGATGAGCCGAACACCCCCGGGTTCGGTTCGCACCAGAACCCGCGAACGGACCGAAAGTTCGAACGAACATTAGAACCCTATTAAATACAATGGATGCGAACGTTCGAATTCTAAAGTGCTAATTATAACAACTATTATGCATGTTATTGTCCTAAAAAGGGTTTGGGAACCCGGGTTCTGCACCAGGGGACATGTATCAATGCAAAAATAAGTTTTAAAAACGGTCGTTTTCCGGGAGCAGTCATTTTAATGATGCATAAAGTGAAAAAAAAAAAGTCAAATATTCCTTTAAATATCGTACCTGGGGGGTGTCTAAAGTATGCCTGTGAAGTGCCACGTGTTTCCCGTGTTTAGAACTGTCCCTGCACAAAATGACACTTCTAAAGGAAAAAAAAGCCATTTAAAACTGCTTGCGGCTTTAATGTAATGTCTGGTCCCGGTAATATGGATGAAAATCTTTAAGAAAAATGGCATAGCTACCCCATGACCCCCCCCCCACCCCAGCCCATTACCAGCCCCTTTGGGTCTTGTATGGATATTAAGGGGAACCCCGCACATAAAATAAAAAAGGCCCTATATACTCTGAACAGCCGTATACAGGCGGTGCATACAAGACAGGGACTGTAGGTTTGTTCTTATGTAGAATCTGTTTGTAATTTTGAACAGGTACATTGTTGAAGTGTAGCTCCAGACCAAAAATCTATTTTTAAACTTTTTGGAAAACATAGGTAAGGGTTATCACCCCTGTAACATTTGTTTTGCTGTCTGTGCCCCTGTTCAGAACATTTCACCTCACTTTCCGTCCTAATGACAACTGTTTTTGAAATGTGGTGTTTTTCTTGAAACAAGGATTGCTGATAAAGCATCAGTACAGAGGAGACACCTTTCTCCCATATTTATTCTTACAGGAGAGAATTTTCCTTCCTAGTGGTAGATTTCCTCTCACTTCCTGTTGTCTTCTTGCGTTTGCAAGTAGGAGTCGTTTGTAAGTTGGATGTTTGAAAGTAGGGACCTGCCGTATATACTCTGCAGAAATAGGCCCCTTAGTTGTTGGTGTTGGCACAACACTGTAAGCACTCACAGTTACTCTTGGTTGGTGCTGGAACGCCCTGCTGTCAACTATTATATCAGGAATTTTAATTACATATAATTGTTGAACAGTGGTAGTAAAAATTGGGCCTTTGATGGTGGTGCTGGTGCCACAACACTGTAAGCCCTGACAGTTACTCTTGGTGGGTGCAGCAATGGGCCCTGCTGTGAATTATTAGATCAAGAATTGTAATTACATGCCCCTGTTGAACAGGGGCTGAAAAATTGGGCCTTAGGCACTGGTGGCACAACACTGCAACCCTTCACAGATACTGTACTTGGAGCACAGCAATGAGCCCTGTTGCAAAGTATTGCTTCAAAAATTGTAATGACACGCCCCTGTTAAACAGGGGCTGAAAAATTGGGCCTTAGGCACTGGTGGCACAACACTGCAACTCCTCACAGATACTGTACTTGGAGCACAGCAATGAGCCCTGTTGCAAAGTATTGCTTCAAAAATTGTAATTACACGCCACTGTTAAACAGGGGCTGAAAAATTGGGCGTTAGGCACTGGTGGCGGCACCCATAAACAAAAATGATCTTCCAAGCTATCATCATCAATCGTATCATTGAGGACTCGGAGGAGGAGGATAGCCAGTCAACATAACAGCACAGGCACTCAGCATCAGCATCAGTCTTGAAGGGATGTGACATTTTAAAATCAATTAGTCTGTTATATCAGCATCAGGTGTGTGGTAGCTGGTGGTGATCCAAGACTGGTTCATCTTGATGAAAGTCAGTCGATCAACCGAGTCGGTGGACAGGCGCACCCTGTGATCCGTGACAAATCCTCCAGCAGCACTGAATGTGCGTTCCGAAAGAACGCTGGATGCAGGACAGGCCAGTAGCTCAATTGCATACTGTGCAAGCTCTGGCCAGTGATCCATCCTCAAGACCCAGTAAGCCAGAGGATTTTCGGTGGGGAAGGTGTCCAAGTCTGACCTTGCCCCTAGATATTCCTGCACCATGTTTATCAGACGCTGGCGATGGTTGCTGGAACCGATCATACTTTGGGGCTGCGGACTAAAGAATTGTCTGAACGCATCGGTCAGACGGCCACCTTCCCCACCGCTCCTTCTTTGACTGGCCGAAGCCTCAGCAACTCGTTGTCCAGGACCAGGAGTTTGCAACCTCCCAGTCTCTGGGAACGCGTTGCACAGACCTTTCTGCAAGGCCTCCCGGAGTTGTCTCATCCTCTGCTCCCTCTGCGACGGTAACATAAGGTCCGCAACCTTACCCTTGTACCGTGGATCAAGGAGAGTGGCCAGCCAGTAATGGTCCCTCTCCTTGATCCGAAGAATACGAGGATCCTTCCGCAGACTTTGCAGGATCAGGGAGGCCATGCAGCGTAGGTTTGCTGAGGCATTCGCTCCGGAGTCCTCTGGGTCACTAAGGACGACATGATCCGCAGCCACCTCCTCCCAGCCACGTACAAGTCCACTGGTTTCTTGGGACTGTAAATCATCCCTAAAAGACTGCTGCTGATGATGCTGAGTGCCAGCCTCCACCTCCATGCTGACACAATCCTCCTCCTCCTCCTCCTCCTCTTCCTGTGCGATGGGTGGGACAGAAGGAACACTGTCTGGGTAAAGGGGGCCTTGAGAGGCAAGGAAGTCCTCCTCTTCCTGCCTCTGTTCTGCCTCAAGTGCCCTGTCCATTATTCCACGCAGCGTGTGCTCCAACAGGTGGACAAGAGGTACAGTGTCACTGATGCATGCACTGTCACTGCTCACCATCCTCGTGGCCTCCTCAAATGGTGCCAGGACAGTGCATGCATCCCTGATCATGCCCCACTGGCGTGGAGAAAAAAAACCAAGCTCCCCTGACCCTGTCCTGGTGCCGTAGTCGCACAGGTACTCATTGATGGCCCTCTGCTGCGTGTGCAGCCGCTGCAGCATGGCCAACGTTGAGTTCCACCTGGTGGGCATGTCACATATAAGGCGGTTCTTGGGCAGGTTCAACTCCTTTTGCAGCTCAGCCAGGCGAGCACTGGCATTATAAGATCTGCGGAAATGCACACAGACTTTCCTGGCCTGCCTCAGGACATCCTGTAAGCCCGGGTACCTGCCCAAGAACCGCTGCACCACCAGGTTAAGGACGTGAGCCACACAGGGCACATGGGTCAGTTGTCCCTGTCGGAGGGCGGAGAGGAGGTTGGTGCCATTGTCGCAAACCACCATTCCTGGCTTAAGCTGGCGTGGCGTCAACCACCTCTCGGCCTGGCCCTGCAGAGCAGACAGGACCTCTGCCCCAGTGTGGCTTCTGTCCCCCAAACACACCAGCGCAAGCACGGCATGGCATCTTTTTGCCTGCGTACTTGCGTAGCCCCGTGAACGGCTACGGAGCACCGCTGGTTCATAGGACAAACCACAGGAAGAGGCCATGGAGGAAGAAGAAGAGGAGGGGGTGGAGGAGAGAGGTGTGTCACAACCAGTAGTAGCATTTTGGAGGCGTGGCGGTGGGACAACCTCCAACACTACTGCACCTTGTCCTGAATCCTTCCCAGCTGCCAAAAGAGTGACCCAATGGGCCGTGAAAGAAAGGTAACGTCCCTGTCCATGCCTGCTGGACCATGAGTCAGCGGTAATATGCACCTTACCGCTGACCGCCCTGTCCAGCGAGGCCAAGACATTGCCTTCCACATGCCGGTAGAGAGCCGGAATAGCCTTCCGTGAGAAAAAGTGGCGTTTGGGAACCTGCCACTGAGGAACCGCACATTGCACAAACTCACGGAAGGGGGCCGAGTCTACCAACTGAAAAGGCAGCAGTTGAAGCGCTAGCAATTTAGCCAAGCTAGCATTCAACCGCTGGGCATGTGGATGGCTGGGAGTGAACTTCTTTCGACGGTCCAGCAGCTGGGGCAGGGAAATTTGCCTGCTAGAATCGGACGTCGGTGTACTGCTAGCAGAGTGGGCGCAAGTACTTGGCTGTGACACACCTAATTCTACACCTTCATTCCTCTCAGTGCATGTTTCAGAGAGGACTGAAGTTATAGTGGGGTTGGAGATCCCAGCTGATGCGGTGCAAGGAGAGGTCCGCTTTGTTCTTTGGTGTGGGTCTTTGAGGTAGGCTTGCCAACGAGCTGCATGGCAGGTCAACATATGTCTGGTCAGGCATGTGGTACCCAAGCGGCTGATGTTTTGGCCACGCGATATACGCTTGAGACATATGTTGCAAACAGCAGCTGTGCGATCTGATGCACTAGCCTCAAAAAAGGCCCACACCAAAGAACTTTTTGAATGACGGGCAGAGGCAGCGCCCTGCACAGGCGGAGCTCTGCGGTGTGATTCCGTCGGTGTACTGCCCTTACGCTGGCCACCAAAGGGCATCCTGCCTCGTTGGAGATGTGCCTCCTCCTCATCCTCCTCCTCCTCCTCTCTCCTATTAGGCACCCACGTGGAGTCATTGACCTCATCATCCCCTCCCTCCTCATCACTGGAGCCAATCTGGCAGTATGCTGCAGCTG
Source organism: Rana muscosa (assembly GCA_029206835.1). NCBI lineage: Eukaryota > Metazoa > Chordata > Amphibia > Anura > Ranidae > Rana > Rana muscosa. The sequence goes on along the minus strand of CM055119.1, from coordinate 361,031,787 downwards.
CTGGAACATGACTGCCAGATTGGTGTCCTTCTTGAGCATCCCCTCTGTCTGCTCTCACGCTACTGCCTTCCTCTAGCTGGGTTTCATCATCAGACCCTTCGAAACGCTGGGCATCCTCCTGGAGCATGTACCCAACACTGTGCTGAAACAGTTCGGGGGACTCCTCAGGAGGAGGACATGGTGGGTCTAGGGAAGGAGTGACTGATGATTTGTCTGACATTGATACCAGGGAAGACGACGCTTTGGCAGCTGCTTTTCCAGTACCCTGAGCCTGGGTGAGAGAGGATGAGGAGGAGGAGGAGGGCTTGGTCATCCACTCTACCAAGTCTTCGGCATGATGTGGCTCAACATGTCCAGCTGCCGAAAAGAAGGACAAGCGTGTCCCATGGCCATGTGCTGATGACAATGCACCGCGTCCACGACCAGCACTGTTGCCCCCAGACACAGAGCCTGCTTGCCCTCTTTTATTGCCTCCTGACTGTCTGCCTCTCCTTGTTTGCCTTCCAGACATTCTAATAGATGGCCTGCAGGGAGATGGGAAAAAAGCAATAAGGGCTACCTTCAGGTGTCCTTCTCTGTCCCTTGAAACAAGGACTTTCACAGTGAAAGAAACTGACACTGTCCCTACCTAGAGTTTTCTATCCCTAGAATAAATGTTTTTTTTAATCACAATATAGCACAAGGACAATTCACTCAATGTCTCTCCAGGTCCCTGGAAACAAGGACTTGCAGAGTGAAAGAAACTGACACTGTCCCTACCTAGAGTTTTCTGTCCCTAGAATAAATGTTTTTTTTAAGCACAATATAGCACAAGGAAAATTAACTCACTGTCCTTACAGGTCCCTGGAAACAAGGACTTGCAGAGTGAAAGAAACTGACACTGTCCCTACCTAGAGTTTTCTGTCCCTAGAATAAATGTTTTTTTTAAGCACAATATAGCACAAGGACAATTAACTCACTGTCCTTACAGGTCCCTGGAAACAAGGACTTGCAGAGTGAAAAAAAAAAAACACTCTCCCTACCTAGAGTTTTCTGTCCCTAGAAAAAATGTTTTTTTTAAGCACAATATAGCACAAGGACAATTAACTCACTGTCCTTACAGGTCCCTGGAAACAAGGACTTGCAGAGTGAAAGAAAAAAAACACTCTCCCTACCTACAGTTTTCTGTCCCTAGAAAAAATGTTTTTTTTAATCACAATATAGCACAAGGAAAATTAACTCACTGTCCTTACAGGTCCCTGGAAACAAGGACTTGCAGAGTGAAAGAAAAAAAACACTCTCCCTACCTACAGTTTTCTGTCCCTAGAAAAAATGTTTTTTTTAATCACAATATAGCACAAGGAAAATTAACTCACTGTCCTTACAGGTCCCTGGAAACAAGGACTTGCAGAGTGAAAGAAACTGACACTGTCCCTACCTAGAGTTTTCTGTCCCTAGAATAAATGTTTTTTTTAATCACAATATAGCACAAGGACAATTCACTCAATGTCTCTCCAGGTCCCTGGAAACAAGGACTTGCAGAGTGAAAGAAACTGACACTGTCCCTACCTAGAGTTTTCTGTCCCTAGAATAAATGTTTTTTTTAAGCACAATATAGCACAAGGACAATTAACTCACTGTCCTTACAGGTCCCTGGAAACAAGGACTTGCAGAGTGAAAAAAAAAAAAAACTCTCCCTACCTAGAGTTTTCTGTCCCTAGAAAAAATGTTTTTTTTAATCACAATATAGCACAAGGACAATTAACTCACTGTCCTTACAGGTCCCTGGAAACAAGGACTTGCAGAGTGAAAGAAAAAAAACACTCTCCCTACCTACAGTTTTCTGTCCCTAGAAAAAATGTTTTTTTTAATCACAATATAGCACAAGGAAAATTAACTCACTGTCCTTACAGGTCCCTGGAAACAAGGACTTGCAGAGTGAAAGAAACTGACACTGTCCCTACCTAGAGTTTTCTGTCCCTAGAATAAATGTTTTTTTTAATCACAATATAGCACAAGGAAAATTAACTCACTGTCCTTACAGGTCCCTGGAAACAAGGACTTGCAGAGTGAAAGAAACTGACACTGTCCCTACCTAGAGTTTTCTGTCCCTAGAATAAATGTTTTTTTTAATCACAATATAGCACAAGGAAAATTAACTCACTGTCCTTACAGGTCCCTGGAAACAAGGACTTGCAGAGTGAAAGAAACTGACACTGTCCCTACCTAGAGTTTTCTGTCCCTAGAATAAATGTTTTTTTTAAGCACAATATAGCACAAGGACAATTAACTCACTGTCCTTACAGGTCCCTGGAAACAAGGACTTGCAGAGTGAAAGAAAAAAAACACTCTCCCTACCTACAGTTTTCTGTCCCTAGAAAAAATGTTTTTTTTAATCACAATATAGCACAAGGAAAATTAACTCACTGTCCTTACAGGTCCCTGGAAACAAGGACTTGCAGAGTGAAAGAAACTGACACTGTCCCTACCTAGAGTTTTCTGTCCCTAGAATAAATGTTTTTTTTAATCACAATATAGCACAAGGACAATTCACTCAATGTCTCTCCAGGTCCCTGGAAACAAGGACTTGCAGAGTGAAAGAAACTGACACTGTCCCTACCTAGAGTTTTCTGTCCCTAGAATAAATGTTTTTTTTAAGCACAATATAGCACAAGGACAATTAACTCACTGTCCTTACAGGTCCCTGGAAACAAGGACTTGCAGAGTGAAAAAAAAAAAAAACTCTCCCTACCTAGAGTTTTCTGTCCCTAGAAAAAATGTTTTTTTTAATCACAATATAGCACAAGGACAATTAACTCACTGTCCTTACAGGTCCCTGGAAACAAGGACTTGCAGAGTGAAAGAAAAAAAACACTCTCCCTACCTACAGTTTTCTGTCCCTAGAAAAAATGTTTTTTTTAATCACAATATAGCACAAGGAAAATTAACTCACTGTCCTTACAGGTCCCTGGAAACAAGGACTTGCAGAGTGAAAGAAACTGACACTGTCCCTACCTAGAGTTTTCTGTCCCTAGAATAAATGTTTTTTTTAATCACAATATAGCACAAGGAAAATTAACTCATTGTCCTTACAGGTCCCTGGAAACAAGGACTTGCAGAGTGAAAGAAAAAAAACACTCTCCCTACCTACAGTTTTCTGTCCCTAGAAAAAATGTTTTTTTTAATCACAATATAGCACAAGGAAAATTAACTCACTGTCCTTACAGGTCCCTGGAAACAAGGACTTGCAGAGTGAAAGAAACTGACACTGTCCCTACCTAGAGTTTTCTGTCCCTAGAATAAATGTTTTTTTTAATCACAATATAGCACAAGGACAATTCACTCAATGTCTCTCCAGGTCCCTGGAAACAAGGACTTGCAGAGTGAAAGAAACTGACACTGTCCCTACCTAGAGTTTTCTGTCCCTAGAATAAATGTTTTTTTTAAGCACAATATAGCACAAGGACAATTAACTCACTGTCCTTACAGGTCCCTGGAAACAAGGACTTGCAGAGTGAAAGAAAAAAAACACTCTCCCTACCTAGAGTTTTCTGTCCCTAGAAAAAATGTTTTTTTTAATCACAATATAGCACAAGGACAATTAACTCACTGTCCTTACAGGTCCCTGGAAACAAGGACTTGCAGAGTGAAAGAAAAAAAACACTCTCCCTACCTACAGTTTTCTGTCCCTAGAAAAAATGTTTTTTTTAATCACAATATAGCACAAGGAAAATTAACTCACTGTCCTTACAGGTCCCTGGAAACAAGGACTTGCAGAGTGAAAGAAACTGACACTGTCCCTACCTAGAGTTTTCTGTCCCTAGAATAAATGTTTTTTTTAATCACAATATAGCACAAGGAAAATTAACTCACTGTCCTTACAGGTCCCTGGAAACAAGGACTTGCAGAGTGAAAGAAACTGACACTGTCCCTACCTAGAGTTTTCTGTCCCTAGAATAAATGTTTTTTTTAATCACAATATAGCACAAGGAAAATTAACTCACTGTCCTTACAGGTCCCTGGAAACAAGGACTTGCAGAGTGAAAGAAAAAAAACACTCTCCCTACCTACAGTTTTCTGTCCCTAGAAAAAATGTTTTTTTTAATCACAATATAGCACAAGGAAAATTAACTCACTGTCCTTACAGGTCCCTGGAAACAAGGACTTGCAGAGTGAAAGAAACTGACACTGTCCCTACCTAGAGTTTTCTGTCCCTAGAATAAATGTTTTTTTTAATCACAATATAGCACAAGGAAAATTAACTCACTGTCCTTACAGGTCCCTGGAAACAAGGACTTGCAGAGTGAAAGAAACTGACACTGTCCCTACCTAGAGTTTTCTGTCCCTAGAATAAATGTTTTTTTTAATCACAATATAGCACAAGGAAAATTAACTCACTGTCCTTACAGGTCCCTGGAAACAAGGACTTGCAGAGTGAAAGAAACTGACACTGTCCCTACCTAGAGTTTTCTGTCCCTAGAATAAATGTTTTTTTTAAGCACAATATAGCACAAGGACAATTAACTCACTGTCCTTACAGGTCCCTGGAAACAAGGACTTGCAGAGTGAAAGAAAAAAAACACTCTCCCTACCTACAGTTTTCTGTCCCTAGAAAAAATGTTTTTTTTAATCACAATATAGCACAAGGAAAATTAACTCACTGTCCTTACAGGTCCCTGGAAACAAGGACTTGCAGAGTGAAAGAAACTGACACTGTCCCTACCTAGAGTTTTCTGTCCCTAGAATAAATGTTTTTTTTAATCACAATATAGCACAAGGAAAATTAACTCACTGTCCTTACAGGTCCCTGGAAACAAGGACTTGCAGAGTGAAAGAAACTGACACTGTCCCTACCTAGAGTTTTCTGTCCCTAGAATAAATGTTTTTTTTAAGCACAATATAGCACAAGGACAATTAACTCACTGTCCTTACAGGTCCCTGGAAACAAGGACTTGCAGAGTGAAAGAAACTGACACTGTCCCTACCTAGAGTTTTCTGTCCCTAGAATAAATGTTTTTTTTAATCACAATATAGCACAAGGAAAATTAACTCACTGTCCTTACAGGTCCCTGGAAACAAGGACTTGCAGAGTGAAAGAAACTGACACTGTCCCTACCTAGAGTTTTCTGTCCCTAGAATAAATGTTTTTTTTAATCACAATATAGCACAAGGACAATTAACTCACTGTCCTTACAGGTCCCTGGAAACAAGGACTTGCAGAGTGAAAGAAACTGACACTGTCCCTACCTAGAGTTTTCTGTCCCTAGAATAAATGTTTTTTTTAAGCACAATATAGCACAAGGACAATTAACTCACTGTCCTTACAGGTCCCTGGAAACAAGGACTTGCAGAGTGAAAGAAACTGACACTGTCCCTACCTAGAGTTTTCTGTCCCTAGAATAAATGTTTTTTTTAATCACAATATAGCACAAGGAAAATTAACTCACTGTCCTTACAGGTCCCTGGAAACAAGGACTTGCAGAGTGAAAGAAACTGACACTGTCCCTACCTAGAGTTTTCTGTCCCTAGAATAAATGTTTTTTTTAATCACAATATAGCACAAGGACAATTAACTCACTGTCCTTACAGGTCCCTGGAAACAAGGACTTGCAGAGTGAAAGAAACTGACACTGTCCCTACCTAGAGTTTTCTGTCCCTAGAATAAATGTTTTTTTTAAGCACAATATAGCACAAGGACAATTAACTCACTGTCCTTACAGGTCCCTGGAAACAAGGACTTGCAGAGTGAAAGAAACTGACACTGTCCCTACCTAGAGTTTTCTGTCCCTAGAATAAATGTTTTTTTTAATCACAATATAGCACAAGGAAAATTAACTCACTGTCCTTACAGGTCCCTGGAAACAAGGACTTGCAGAGTGAAAGAAACTGACACTGTCCCTACCTAGAGTTTTCTGTCCCTAGAATAAATGTTTTTTTTAATCACAATATAGCACAAGGACAATTAACTCACTGTCCTTACAGGTCCCTGGAAACAAGGACTTGCAGAGTGAAAGAAACTGACACTGTCCCTACCTAGAGTTTTCTGTCCCTAGAATAAATGTTTTTTTTAAGCACAATATAGCACAAGGACAATTAACTCACTGTCCTTACAGGTCCCTGGAAACAAGGACTTGCAGAGTGAAAGAAACTGACACTGTCCCTACCTAGAGTTTTCTGTCCCTAGAATAAATGTTTTTTTTAAGCACACTATAGCAGAAGCACAAAACACACTGACACTCTCCCTACCTATCCTTCTCTTTCCCTAAACTAAAGGAATCCAGGTTAAGCAAGAAAGAAATAACAGTCACTGTCCCTGCCTATGCTACTCTATCCCTGCTCCGGAACACACTACACTAGGCCGCCGTGCTGGCGGCCTTTTATAGTGTGGGGCGTGTACTAAACACCCTCAGCAATAATTGGCCACAGGCATCCTGCCTGTGGCCAATCATTGCTCTCCTCGCTGCCGGCGCTGTGATTGGCCAAGCATGCGGGGTCACAGTGCATGCTTGGCCAATCACAGCGCCTGGATGACACTGCGATGGCGTAGTGCATTGTGGGCCGTTCGCGTCACTCGAATTTGGCGCGAACGGCCCAAATCGTTCGATCTTCGTCGAACGATCGAACAGCCAATGTTCGAGTCGAACGTATGTTCGACTCGAACACGAAGCTCATCCCTAATTAGGACCAATTTGGACAGGATCCAATTAACCTACCAGCATGTCTTTGGAGTGTGGGAGGAAACCAGAGTATCCAGAGGAAACCCACGCAGACACAGGGATTTGATTGGGGTTGGTCTCTGGAAAGAGATTACCTATAAGAAGTAAAATAAGACCTGGAAGAGAGACCCCTGAGTGTTTTTTTGACCTGCTTAATATATACAGGGTCATGGATTGATGGCAAGTGCGGTGTTCAAAGGGGAAGCACAAAACACAGGCACTGGTGTGGATATTGCACCTTAAATTCAACTATAAGCACTCTGAATTAAAGTATAGCCTCTAAAGTAGAAATACATAAACACTATAATGAGTAATACCATCATCCAGAAGTTTAAGTATAGAAAGATTGGGTCTAAGGTCCCCAAATCAAAGAACCAAAAAGGGGGGGGGGGCGATTGGACTATTGCGGTACTGATGAAATAGATATCAAGTGTACAAATGCAAATATAAAACAAGGAAGATTTTTATTGAATACCACATCAACAAGACACAACAAAGGAGTACAGGATTAAAATAGTGACGACTATGCACAACGCCAATATAATAATCCCCAAGGGGGGAAAAACAGTGGGTTGAGGGTCACGACAATCATCTTGACTAGTTTTGCGGCCGAAGCTGCTTAATCAGAAGCATGTCTAAAATTAAATTGACAGACAGTCAATGGTTGTACACTCTATAAGCCTCTTATCTTTGTCACAGGAGTTATCTACAATACATGCCCACATGCTCAGCGAATTTAGTCTTGTCCAATTGTAATCCACCACTCCCCTGCTGCATACCAGGTCAGTCTGAACCACCATCTTTCTTCCTAACGTCAACCAGAGCAAGCTGGCTCTTCTGGTTCACGCAGCCGGCCCCCTGGTGATACACTGCTATGTCCGTCCTTCACTGCAATGTGAAAACAGATGCCTCCTGGGATATGTGACGTCCAGAATGGAGTGAAAATAAAGGTAGATTGTGAAAGGGAGTGTGGAGGGTTGCAGTGAAGCAAAGTACTTTTTTTGTGTGATGGTCTGCTTTGAAGTGTCATTAAAGTGGTTCTAAAGTGGTTCTAAAGCCTTAAAAAATGTTTACCTTAATGCTTGAATCCAGCGCTGTACACATCTTCATCTCTTCTCTCCCCTCACTTCTGGGTCATGTTGGCTTTGCTGTCAATCAAAGCCAGTACACATTTGATGTTCAATAAAGATTAATTGGGAGCTGTAAAACAGATATTTTATATTTATATTTATATTATAGTTTGAATCGCTCTTGTAAAACACATAGTCATGTGACTAGGACAGCACCAATCAGGGCTGTGCAGAGTGCAGACACAGACTCACACTGTAGAGAACATACCTCAGCAGAGTAATAGAATCCTCTCCCAAAGATCTTTCTCTACAGATGCCAAAGAACAGATAAAGATCATACACAACAATGCTGCAGGAATAAGGAGGAATAGAGGATAAAAAAAATAAAAATACAGTGGCATAATATATATGATTTATGTGAATGAATTATGGCAATTAATTCTCTGTTTAGTATCACTTTCAAGGTAACGGAGTCTAAGTCATCCGGTTAAGACAGCCTAAGGATGAATTATGTTCACTGGTGACACTGGTAAGAACTGAAACTCAAAGGGAACACTCTCAAAGTTGTAAGATGTCAACCAATACACTAGAAAATAGGAAGAACCCAGGAATCTGGTCTGTTGATTTCAGGTAACCTAATGCTCTCCATTGGAAGGAAGAGAGGAAAAATCCTTGGTGCCGCACATCCACGGAGTCCTATGGTGGTATTAACAGAGACAACCTTAGCCTGGGCTCCTGCCAGGCCACGTCCCCAACATGTTTCTCTCTGTCCCCCAGAGCTTAGTCATGGGATTTAAGGGAGAAATATAGGAATTAAATGTAGCGCCCTCCTCACTCCCCTCTTCGTCTTCAGCTCATCTGTCTCTTGTCTAGGGGTACCTTAGAGGGGAAGGGAGCGGGGACACCACGCCTGGCCTTCACCACAGGTGTCAGTGTGGTATAAGCAAAGTTCTTTTACCTTCAGGTCAGTGCTGCGCACCTGGAGCCTCCACCGAGAGTTACCTTGAACAATATCTGTCAGGAAATGAGCCCCACACCATTAAAGTCCAACACTCCTTTATTCTTCTCGAATGAACACAATCAGTTGAACTCCCTTGTAGAAACAGAACAGAAAAGGAGGTGTGGATGCGAGTAGGCCCAGACACAATGTGTTCTCCACTTTCCTCCCTGAAAGTGGGTTGCGATCTCCGAGCGAGGGGGGGGAATTTCCTTCCAGGCGGTCTCCGATGAGAGGCTCACGCGTCACTGGCAATATGCTGCACCAGGTCTTCAAGTGAGGAGCTCCCCCATTACGCCTTCCGGATTTGGGTTCCCAACCCCTGGGTTCCCTAGGATCTCCTTCCCTCGCGGAACTCAGTGTTGGGCACTGAGCTCCAGACCTCCATCCGAGTACCTCACCCCAGGCTAAAGGTGCCTGAGATGGAACACGACCTCCGGCTGTCCTCTAGGCCTAGGCCGCCTAGAGGACCGACACGAACCACCGGCCACAGGCTGAAGGTGCCTGGGACTCGACCCCGTGACAAAGATGGCCGGCCCCTTTATACCCCCTCCCGGCAAGCACGGCGGGTTCCCCGCCCCACCATACCGCTGCCGAGGGAGGACAAAAAGGAGGCAGGGCACACAGCAATGATTCAACCCCAGCCCAGGGCGACAGCGCCACCTGCTGGGCTGCAGGGAATTACACATCACTGATGTCTCTGCCAAGTTCAAATTACACCCGGGAAAGTACATACCCGCTACATAAACAAACAAAAAAAAACATACATACTCACCTAGGTGGATGCAGCATCAATGACCACTGATCGTTCAGTTATTGATCTTTAGTGAGTAGCGTGCCAGTGACTGACAGTCACCTGCTCCCTGCTCTGCCCCTCCAGTGCTCACTGGAGCGCCAGACTTTGGAGGGGGCTGGAGTGGTTGGTTTGGGCTCTCAGCAGTGCCTGAGAGGCAGAGCCAGCTGCCAGTCAGGCATCTGGGTTGATCCCAACAATAAAGTTGAGATCTCTCCAGAGCCTGGACCAGCTGAGTGACATCAGCTGACAGCGGACTTTAGCCCACTGTTGACTGAATACGGGTCACAAGGGTGCAGAACTAAGTGCACTCCTGTGACCCACAGGAGAAGCAGGGTCAAAAGAGCTTTGGCACTACTTCTCCTTTAAGAAATAATGCCATAGCAGTTATAAGAAAAATGGAGGTAAATAAGACCTCTTCCATGTTGGAGTAAATTATGTCATACGTGTACTGTAAGTATTTTGAGGCAGTTCTAAAACAGATTCATATACACCTTACCAACAGTTACATTAATTTGTAGCAATTTACAACATTTGTTACACAAATGGGAGACTGTTTCCTAATGATTGTCTATAACAGACTTTGTGAAATTCAGAGCTAGTCTGAATGTTCCACACTGGTCCAATAGGGAGGCATATTGGACAGTGGGAGGGAACCCTACAAGTGTGGGCACAGGCATTGTTACAGCCCTGGCTATTGGCAGAAGAAAGTGCCTCACTGCATGCTGGGTAACTGTATAAATGCTAAGGGCACGTGTGCTTTCGGTCTTTCAGCGGGTGAGCAGGGTCCCGGAAGGGAAGGGGGCGGCTGCCCATCCTCTGTAGAAATTGTCATGCAGCCGTGGGTAGTCGACCTAAGGGCTTGAAGTCAGAGTAAAGCTAAACCCTGAGTTCCTGCAGAGCTGACTGGAAGGGAGACACCAGCAAGAATCTGATTCTGCCTACTGTAAGTACAGATCTGTGTGATGGGGGCCTGTCCTGTGAGGGCCACCCTTTCAGCTAGAAGAGTCAGTGGACGGGTGTCAGCCAAGGGGATGCTAGATAGTGTCCTGAAGATAAAATAATTGCATGAAGTCTGCTGCTAGAGAAAGCATGAAGACATAATTCTTCCATACATGTGGCAGTATGGAAAAAGCAGTGTGTCTGCTTCCACAAATACCCTGGTGAGGCCAAGTGAGAGTTGTCATTATCAATTGGGAATAGTTCAGTTGGAGAATCCCACTATTTCCTTCTCCCATCCACAATAAGTATAAAAAAACAAACAAGTACTCTTGACTGTTTATTGAGTAACGAGCAAGCGGTAGTAAGGAGGGATATGTGAAAATCCTTATCATCCACCTGCAGGTAATCAGAGGGAGGCCTAAGAAGTCAACACACAGCAAGCCCTACGGGGACAGTGCTACATTTGGGGGCTCGTCCTGGATGTCTCTCTGAGGTATGACAGTGGTTGCTACCGAAAAAGGCCAGATAAATACCCAAGAAACGTCATGTCTTCTTATGTAAAGTGCTGGAGTGTCAGTGAAGAAAGGATGTGTTGCACTGTGGAAGAAAGTAATGTCTGCTTTACAGTAATCAGTGTAAGTGTGTTTTCAAGTTGTGTTCAGGAAAGCAGTAACCCAGGAAGCAGGGATCGGCGCATATGGGGTTGTGTCAGTAGTCAGTACATGTGCGGAAGAAGAAAATGTCTGCTGTGCATTAAATTAAATAGTGTTTTTGGTTTGTAGTGCTCAGATGCCGTGAAGATCCACTTTAGCATGAAAATATATATTTGTATCTAGGTTTACTTTAAATACTAGTATATAACGTATGATATTGTATGTGTCTTTAACCGATTGCCGACCGCCGCCTGTACATTTACGTTGGCAGAATGACATGGCTGCGCAAAGGGACGTATCTGTACGTCCCTTTCAATTAGCCGCCGTGCGCGCCCCCTGCCGCGAGCTCTGTGACCATGCCCGCGGGACCCGCAGACTCGATTGCGATCGTGTCACGGAGCTGCAGAATGGGGAGATGCCTATGTAAAATAGGCATTTCCCTGTTCTGCCTAGTGACAAGACACTGATCTACTGCTCCCTGTCGTCGGGAGCAGTGATCACTGTCTTGTCACTCGTAGCCCAGCCCCCACACACCTAGGACACACTTCACCCCTTCCTCGCCCCCTAGTGGTTAACCCCTTCCCTGCCAGTGTCATTTATACAGTAATCAGTGCATTTTTATAGCATTGATCGCGGTATATATGACAATGGTCCCAAAATAGCATCAAAAGTGTCCGATGCGTCTGCCATAATGTCACAGTCACAATGAAAATCGCAGATCGCTGCCATTACTAGTAAAAAAACTATCCCCTATTTTGTAGACGCTATAACTTTTGCGCAAACCAATCAATATACGCTTATTGTGATTTTTTTTAACAAAATTTGCTTTTTTTTTTACCAAACATATGTAGAAGAATACATATCGGCCTAAACTGAGGAAAATTTTAGATTTTTTATAAAAAAATTTGGGATATTTATTATAGCAAAAAGTAAAAAATATTGCTTTTTTTTCAAAATTGTCTCTCTTCTTTTGCTTATAGCACAAAAAATAAAAATCGCAGAGGTGATCAAATACCACCAAAATAAAGCTCTATTTGTGGTAAAAAAAAAAGGACATCAATTTTGTTTGGGTGCAACATCGCACGACCGCGCAATTGTCAGTTAAAGCGACGCAGTGCCAAATCGCAAAAAGTGCTCTGGTCAGGAAGGGGGTAAATTCTTCCGGGGCTGAAGTGGTTAAAGCTTGCAACAACAATCATATTGGTTCATAACACCAGCCTTGTATAAATCATGCCAATTAAATGAAGACAAAAAAGGCTGCTCACGTTTGCACAGTAATCTGTAAAGAAGCTTTTGTATTGCCGCTTCTATTTTTAATACACTTATCACATTTCAGCGTATGTGGTTTTTATTAGGTGTATTCATTTTTATACCTTACCATTTCCAAGAAAGAAGCAGATTGTTGAGTTTTAGTTGACAAAACAATGTGGAGCTCACAAATACCAAAACACAAAAATCTGTATATTTATTAACACAAAATAAAGCTGAAACAGATGCTAGACCTTGGAGACGGTTTCTTGCTTAAAAATGCTTGAATAAATATTGAAAGCCATATTTGTTAACTATGTATATTTCTGTAGCGGCCTCACCCCATCTCCTTTTTCTAGGGGTATGTCACGTGACAGAGTGAGATGCGCTACGGCCCATGTCCTCCCCATAGCTGTGGGTGAGGTGAAGGCCAGTACCAGTACATTCCTCGGGCCAATGTGTGTTAGTTATGAAGCTCAGTCTTGCTATGCTGAAACCTCCCTTGCTCCCATTAACCAGAGTCCATACACCGATGCAGGGTCCAACACTTGTTTATTATACTTCCACAACAAACAGTTCTTTCACAGCCGATTAGTTGCGACCCATAACATAATGCAAATGGTGGGATAAGCAGGCCGAGGCACTATCCTGATTTCAATCTAAACCCCTGTGGTTTCACCAGGGGTTATAGCAGCTTTGCTTAGCACAGAACATAGAACTTGTGAGTCTCTACCAGCAACTCCATAGAACACATATGGGAGTACCTTCGCTGCGTTGCGGCCCCTATCAGGGGAAGATGTCCCTCTAAGGGAGTTACCAGAGGCCCATCCATCACCGGGTTGATGCTGCTCCGGAATCTCCGGACGGGTGACCTCCCCGCCCTCCTCACCTCAGATGCGGGTCCCCTCGCAAGGCGGCACCCTCGGATCACTTCGCCCTCGCGGGACCCAGTCGAAGTTACTGGGCCCCAGGCCTACGATATAGTACCTCACCCCAGGCTGAAGGTGCCTGGGATGGACCCCAACTTCATTCCGGCCAGGCCTAGGGCGCCTGGGCTGAAACCTTTAACCGCCCGCACCCAGGCCTAAGGTGCCTGTGTGCGTGAAGAGACAATCCTCGAAGACCTCGTGGCGAGGGCGTCTCCCCCTTTTATCTCCTCCCTTCAACACCACGGCGGGTTCCCCGCCCCAGCCGTACCATCTCCGGAAAGGGACAAAAAGGATAGCACTGCGGCAGTGATTCTACATTGAGCCTGTAGGTACCCCGCCACCCACAGGCCAAGGAGAATAATACACCACCCAATCCTCCACGAATTACAAAAGGGGTCCAGAACATTCACAATTACACACCTGGGTCACACTACCCCCAGGTGTACCCCAACTAAATTTAAAGACCCCGCTACATACTCCCTCCTGTGATTTGACGCTGGTCCCCAGCGTCTGGTGCAACCCCATGTCTCCCAAGGAGTGATGACATGGAGCGAGCCTCAGAGGCTATCCCTAAAAATTTTGAACCCCGTGTGTGCCAAGACCTGCTCAAGGGGAAAGGGAACCATGAAACAATAAAACTTTTGTATAAAACATCTATCATGTGCACATATACAATCCCTCCCGTCACTGCCTAAGAACCACCCCATCCTCAGTAGTCTTGACCGACGAATCTCCTGCAGAAGGGAAACAAAAAAAAAACAGACAACATCCTAACATCATGTGAAATTTTGGAATGAATGGGTCCATCAGCCGAGGGACCCATTTGCTCCAACGAGTGTGGTGTAAAAGTGTGTAAAAAAACAAACGTTGCACAACACTGCCACCTGGTGACAGCGCTGCGGTAATGACACTTGGTGCTCCTTCATTCTTCATGCGTCCCTACACTAATTCTACCCCAAAGTCTGTCCTTGATTCATAGGAAAAGAGAGTGGAAAGAAAAAAAAACAAATAAAAAAACAGGGTATTGTTTAGACGTTCTAGCAAAAGGCTCTTCCAGGAAAATTTGTAGCTGAAAACATACTCATGAGTCTCTCCTCACAAGTAAAACCTCGGATCAGGTAAGAACAACGACTTCAGATGCTTATCAAACACTTCGACTGAATATTCAACATCCTCTCCCTCCTTTCTGCAGATAAGCACTTTATCAGCATGAATATGGCGCCCCAACTTCCAGTCCGCTCTGCAGTCCTTGAATTTCTTGGACACAGGCGGCGAACAGGACAAGTATCGCCGGGCCTGAGGCACTTTGAGCTTCTCCCAGACAAATTTGTCGTACCATCTCTGTCGCAGGACCTCAACTTCATAAAGAAAGTCCCGAGGCAAGTAGGGATACTCCCATCCGTACTCACGGGCGACTCTCTGGGAGAAAAGTCGTTGCAATCTGGCCAAAGGAGGCATGACATCCCGCTCACCTTCTCCTGGCTGCACGATGGCCTACGGGTGCCGAGGTACCTTCACTACCTCGGGTGGCTTTGCCTTTGGCGCACGCAATGACGCGCACTGCATCCCCACAACCAAAGCAGGTGATGTTGTGGAATGTGGAAAGTCAGTCGGAGGACTAGACTCCCTCCTGAGCTCCGGGGCCTGCGCCCGGGGCGTACTGTCTTCTATAGACATAGGGGAATCCTGCGGTTTGCATAGCACAGGTAGCGGGCGTTTGTCCCAGCTCTTCCGGTGAAACAGTTCATCTATTTCCCCGTCATCCCCACAGTCCGACAGCGATTCCAGGTTGGAGGTGTCATACATCTCGGCGGGAAGGTAGTCTTTAGTAGACGGAGAACTACCCTCCCTTGCGGGCTCCACCTCCAGCGGACCCCCGACACCTCCAACCTCTTCGGAGGTGGCAGCAGGGAATCTGTGGTGACCGAAGCAGCATCCTTGGATTTTTCCCTCTCAGTCTCTGGTTGGGCAGTCCCGTCGCCCTGGTCAGCGCGTACGGGGACCTCCGCAAAGGCCTGGATCTCCCCTTCCGGAGTGGCGGTACCTGTGATGCAATTGAGGCGAAGGGCCCGGGGCCTTACTGTGGATGATTCAACCTCAAACAGAAATTCTTTACACGCTTCACAACGCCCAAATGGCTTTAGTTGGACCACCAGTCCCGAGCATCCGGGACAAATCACACCGAGGGCCTCCGTGTCTCTGCATGAGTACAAAGCCAACTGTCCTCGGGGCCTGAGTCTTATCCCCATGTCTGTAAGGGGAGCAGCAAAAGCAGTCATCTTCGTGGGGTATGATACCGGCATCCACGGGGAGCTTGAGGCCATCCCGACCACCTGCTGCTCCATCACGCGCTGACCACGCGCCGGAGTCTCCACGTGCATCTCCACACATGGCCAGACTCCTCCCACGACTTGCACGTTTTCGCGGGCTTCCCACAGTCCCCGCCCACGAATTGCGCAGTCATGGGGTGCCTCATGGCGCAGTGCAGCAAACACCCCCACATGTAGTACGTCACACGGCTGGGCTTTTCCCTCTTGCCGCTCTTTCTGCATGGGCCTTTCCCGTCTTGGGGTCATTTCCACGACTTCGAGCACAGGGACGCACTTTGGCCAATCACATGGCTGACCTGCTCGGACCTCCTCCGGGCAGCAAAGTCCAGACACAGCCATTTCAAATTTCAAAGTCAACACACATTTTATCCCGGACTCACGAGCCCCCACGTGTAGCGGCCTCACCCCATCTCCTTTTTCTAGGGGTATGTCACGTGACAGAGTGAGATGCGCTACGGCCCATTTCCTCCCCATAGCTGTGGGTGAGGTGAAGGCCAGTACCAGTACATTCCTCAGGCCAATGTGTGTTAGTTATGAAGCTCAGTCCTGCTATGCTGAAACCTCCCTTGCTCCCATTAACCAGAGTCCATACACCGATGCAGGGTCCAACACTTGTTTATTATACTTCCACAACAAACAGTTCTTTCACAGCCGATTAGTTGCGACCCATAACATAATGCAAACGGTGGGATGAGCAGGCGGAGGCACTATCCTGATTTCAATCTAAACCCCTGTGGTTTCACCAGGGGTTATAGCAGCTTTGCTTAGCACAGAACATAGAACTTGTGAGTCTCTACCAGCAACTCCATAGAACACATATGGGAGTACCTTCGCTGCGTTGCGGCCCCTATCAGGGGAAGATGTCCCTCTAAGGGAGTTACCAGAGGCCCATCCGTCACCGGGTTGATGCTGCTCCGGAATCTCCGGACGGGTGACCTCCCCAGCCTCCTCACCTCAGATACGGGTCCCCTCGCAAGGCGGCACCCTCGGATCACTTCGCCCTCGCGGGACCCAGTCGAAGTTACTGGGCCCCAGGCCTACGATATAGTACCTCACCCCAGGCTGAAGGTGCCTGGGATGGACCCCAACTTCATTCCGGCCAGGCCTAGGGCGTCTGGGCCGGAACCTTTAACCGCCCGCACCCAGGCCTAAGGTGCCTGGGTGCGTGAAGAGACAATCCTCGAAGACCTCGTGGCGAGGGAGTCTCCCCCTTTTATCTCCTCCCTTCAACACCACAGCGGGGCCCCCGCCCCAGCCGTACCATCTCCGGAAAGGGACAAAAAGGGTAGCACTGCGGCAGTGATTCTACCTTGAGCCTGTAGGTACCCCGCCACCCACAGGCCAAGGAGAATAATACACCACCCAATCCTCCACGAATTACAAAAGGGGTCCAGAACCTTCACAATTACACACCTGGGTCACACTACCCCCAGGTGTACCCCAACTAAATTTAAAGACCCCACTACATTTCATATGACATAGCATACAATTTCAGTTAGCTGAAGGCCCCAGAGATGAAAAAAAAGCATTGCACAATTGTAAGAAAAAAAAAACCAAATGTTTACTGGCATCAGGTCAGTAAATATAGGTAAAATTGTCATTTTGTATTGTACTTGAATGTAAATATCGACAAAAAGTTCTAGGCAACAAGGGAAACCAGTCATGGAATTGAAAATGCTATCTAGCAAACACTTCAGTAGTGCTAGAGAAGAAAGTTTTCTCTGCATATTTTAAAGCTCAAATGTTGTACCCCTCCAAATTACCTCCTTCCCTTCTCACCCATTTCTTTTAAAAATCCCCTGAAATATCTTCTTCTACTCCCCTGAGTCCACCATTACGTGTCTCTAGCTGGTGCCTTTTCTGGGAGTGGAGATTGGGATTCTAGCTCTGAAGTTTATGCCGACTGACAACCAGTTTTGTTGCTGCCCCTGGTCATAACATCATCACAATGCTACAATCTTCTGGAGCCTGAGAGGATCCCACTGCTGGTCAACCAATGGGAAGTGTCAACATCACTCAGGCGGCAACGTAGGCTAGAGTCTCAATCTGCAGTACAGAAGAGAGAAAACTAAAGACCATGGTGTAAGGAGGTGACAGAAAAGGTATGGTTTAGTTTTGCTCCTGGGTTATGGGCTGAGGGGTAGTTCCCTGTTCTTTCCCGAGCTTATAAGTGAGTGCAGTGTGAGTTAGAGAATGGTTTGGGGTTGTATTTGGGAGGGTGTATTTTAATCTGGCCCCCATGGGACATATAAGTGACTGTGAAATCGGCCTTCTCTGACTGGGGAATGCCATGACTCTTCTGTTCCCCTAACTGGGTTATGTGTAGAGAATAGGAAGGAAGACAACTCGCTTATGGGAAATGCTTACAGCCACTTCTGGAAAAAAAGAAATGTATGTGTAGCACTACCCCGTAGGAGCTGCTGGTTTAAAGTTTTGGGCCTACCGTTACCTTTCTGTTCAGCACACTTGTGTCAGGGATCCCTCTTGAAGAGCTGTCATGAATGTTCACACCAACACTTGGTTAAGTTTTCTTCGAGAGCTTCATTTTACCAGTTCCAACAGAGGGGTAAAGGGATAGCGTAGTTTCAGGTACCTTGCCTTGCGGACCATGGGCACAATCTCAGATCCAGAGGACAAACAGTTCCACGCTGGATTCAGCAACCACCGGATAGGCCTACTCTCACTGGCCCAGCAACCGGCGCGAAGCTCGCTCAAAGTCTCTGCCACAGACTTGATGAGTGCCGTTGCGTCGTTCCACAACCTTCCGCCACAAGATCGTGTAACTGCACTGACACTTTGCAAAAAGTTCCTTCAGAAGTACACAGCTCACGGTGCCAGAATCTTTCAGCCAGTCCGGCAGCACCGTGAGGCAAACTGGCCAGGATGCGTCCTACACTTGAGTCCCCAATTGTTCTGCTTCTTCCCGCAGGCAAGACCGTGTAGGACCATCCCTGGACTAGTAGGCCCCAGCAACTCCTGGGCCTACTTCTCAGTTGCAGAGTCTCGGGCCAACAGGCCCCCGAGGCCCAAAATGTCTCACACATCCTTGAGGCCAGGAGGACCCTCAGGCCAGGATCCGGCAACGACCCCAGGCAACGAACCCCGATAGAGCGGCCTCTGTCTCTTAAGTGCCCCCTCCCAGAATGCACAGCGGGTTGACCACGCCTCCTGAGACACTTCTGGGAAAGGAATACCCAATACACCTAGCCTGCTGCATTTCCAACCCTGACCCATGGTGACAGTGACACCTACTGTCAGGTGGAAAACACGCAACCCAGCTAGACTGAAACAGAGCCAGCAATTTAGCATAATTCTTTCTGAGCTGAACTTCAGCTCAGATAACTAAATTTAACACATAGCGCCTACCCAACAGGAGCAGGGTGCTACTGTCATTGCAAAAAGTTAATCTTCTAGAAAAGCAATCTGGATTTGTCTCTCTTTTTCTTGTCTTTGGCCTGTTCTGGAGCAAGTACCTGGCTGAGCCAGGTACTCTCATGTTATAGTGGGACTAAGGAGTCATTAATCTTTTAGGGATTGGAGCTCACACCAGTGAGAGGTTAGGCCAGGGACCTACTGACAGTACACTGAATTGAACTGTAAAGCCTAGTACACATGGACCGAATATTGGGCAACAAAAGGGTCAATGAATGGGAGGATAGATGAGGAGTTCATTGAAATAAGCCACATTGTCTAGTGAAGAGAGTTTCCAATCTGAGACCCTTGGGGCCACATCTGGCCCACAGCTAGGGTCAGTGCCAGATCCTGTGTGTACAGACTGAGGATTCTGGTCAGTTGGTTTCCTACCCCTGAGATTTCCAGCACAAGTCTAATGGGGCATTAATGTAAGAGGGGACTCTGATGGGGACCCTGATATAAGGGTACTCTGATGGAGACACTGATGTAAGGGGGAGTCTGATTTTGGCCCTGATGTAAGGGAAGAGTATGACGGGGGCCTTGATGTAAGGGGGAGTCTGATGGGGGCCTTGATGTAAGGGAGGAGTCTGATGGGGGCCTTCATGTAAAGGGGGAGTCTAATGTGGGCCTTCGTGTTTAAGGGGGGAGTCTGATAGGGGCCCGGATGTAGTGGGAAGTTTGATTGGGGGCCCTGATGTTTTTTTAAAGTTCTTTCACTGTTGTTCTGAATCATATCATGCTGTTTACAAAAAAGATTCAAGGAAAATGTATTCATTCATTTATAAATCTGTTTTTGGACCACAAAAGTTTGAAGACCCTTGGTCTAGTGCAGTGGCCACTGGTGCTCCAAATTTTTGGGGGGGCGCAAACAAACTAAAAAAAAAAACATCAATTGCAGCCACTGTGCCCATCAAACACAGCCACTGTGCCCATCAAACGCCACCAGTTTGCCCCCTCAAATGATGCCAGTTTCCCCATCAAATGCAGCCAGTTTGTCCCCTCAAATGCAGCCAGTTTGTCCCCTCAAATGCAGCCAGTTTCCCTATCAAATGAAGCCAGTTTCCCCTCAAATGCAGCCAGTTTCCCCTCAAATGCAGCCAGTTTGCCCCTCAAATGCAGCCAGTTTCCCCATCAAATGCAGCCAGTTTCCCTATCAAATGCAGCCAGTTTGCCCCCCCCGCCCGGCACTAACCTTTCTGGGGTCATCGCCGTCCTCCTCCACGCCCCCTCCGAGTCCTTCATGTTTTCTCCCGTCCTCTATATCATCTCTGCTATGATTGGATGCCTGATAGGCAACCAATCACAGCGCCTGTCGCTTCAGCCAATCAGGTGACCGGTAACCAGACCCAGTGCACCTGATTGGCTGAGAGGCGGGTCAGTGTTGGGGAAGCGATTCCCTAACACAGCATTGTTTAAACAGGGAACGCACAGCCTGTACGCCCTCTGTTTAACCATTTGGAAGCCGATTAGATCCCACAGGCTCTAATCTGGAAGTCTATTATAGCCTCTGCCTCTAATCAGGCACTTCCAAAACACACTCACCGCTGTAATTCAGATGGCCGGCGCTCAACAGGGGGCCGGACACCTGAATAGTGGGCGGCAGCGGCGACAATAGATAGATTCATGCAATGCATGAATCTATCTATTGTTGAGTGACGGGTGCATGAGAGAGGGGGCGGCGTTCCTGCGCCCACTCTGGACGCACCGCCACTGGTCTAGTGGCTAAATGGGGCTGTAAATACACAAGAATTGCCTCATGTTGTAGGCAACACAATATATTTTTTTCAGTTATTGCATCCAAAACATAAAGAAAACGATGGTTCATTACACTTCATTCGTTTACACACTCTATTTACGGTATTAAGGAGTTTTGTGTCTTGCTTGTAGTTCCTCTTTTGACATACTCAAACACGTTTTTACCTGTTCTAGGAATAAAGCAATAAATATTTATTTTGTATAATTAAATGTTTCTGTGTAATGGCAATCAGATAATTTTCTTACGGCATACCAGTAAAAAAAGGCAAGGACTATGAGTAAGGGTGCCTGATCAATGCTGGCCTTATGACTTGTTCTTTGTGTTATTTATTAATCATTAACTGCATTGATCCAGCTTTACCAGTGCCTAATATTGGTGTGACTCAAGAAAACGCTTTAATGGCATTAGGTCTATTTTTCTATTTGCTTATGATTTTAAATAATTTTAAATAGATGATACATATAAATGGATGATCTATATATATATATATCACCCTCACATTTAGGCTGCTAGGTAAATTTCGTTTTTGGTATGTTCTGTAACAAGGGGAGCAGTATTTGTTTGGTCTGGTCTATTCAGGACTCCACAGTCTGGGAGTTTGATTGCTTCCCCCTGCCTCTAGCAGAAGTTTTGAGAGCTTAAAGGGGTTGTAAAGGTTCGTTTTTTATTTTCTAAATAGGTTCCTTTAAGCTAGTGCATTGTTGGTTCACTTACATTTTCCTTCGATTTCCCTTCTAAATGTTTTTTTTCTTTGTCTGAATTTCTCACTTCCTGTTCCTCCTGAGTAAGCTTGCCCCCATCATCCGAGATGTTCTGGCTGGGGGTTAGTCAGCGTGCTCGCCCCCTCCCTTGGGACTACATCCCTGCGGGGAGACGCACAGCGTAACTGAACCAACAATGCACTAGCTTAAAGAACCTATTTAGAAAAAAAAACAAAAAACTTTACAACCCCTTTAAAGAGGGAAAATTCAAATGACGAGCCTGAATATTGAGCAGGGCCTAGTCAATCCCTGGAGAGGTGTGCCCAGATGGTGGTTGGGATGCTGTTAAATAGCCTGGAGCCCTGAAAAAATTGTCTTTTTTCCTGGGGGGCTACTTGCCGCTGGAGCCCTTTGGACTGTATGCTGTTTAGAAGTTTAGAAGAGGCTGCACCTATGGACTGCTCCTGTTCTAGTATTCTGTGAGTAGAGCCCACTTTACTTGTTCTCAAACCTACTTTATAGTGCCCAACCATAAACCAGTGGACTGTTCCAGTCTGCCTTTACCTGTTCTCAAACCTAATTCACAGTTCACAGCCATGAACCTGTGGATTGTTCCAGTCTGCCCCTACCTGTTCTTAAACCTAAGTAAAAGAAACCCCTGTTGGGGACTGTATGGGACTTTCTGGGTGCTATTAATATATTAGACAGCAACAGCAATACTAGTTAAAAAATTATTTTATTACACATTATCAAAAAGAAGAAAAAGAGGGGTATACAGTGATACATTTCTTCCATACAGAATATTCCACACTTTCTGTTCTACATGTTTTGCCTTACGGCTTCCTCGGGAACACGCATGGACATTCTTATCTGGATAATTGCAGAAACCCTTGAATATATTACTCTGAATCCACTTGTGGGATGCTCAGAGTATAGTCGGCATGGATTGACGTCAGAGCAACTATTTTAAAGCCATGTTGGATCGTGGGTTCTGTCTGCAGTTGTGAGGACGGTGTGGCTCCTAGAAGACCTTGCGGGATCTTCTAGGAGCCCCACCGCCCTCACAACTGCAGACAGAACCCATGATCCAACATTGCTTTAAAATGATCTCCAAGTTGGCGCATATCTAAAATCAACAATATTTGTATATTAAGCAGATCGGCAGACATACTTGCCAACCTTTCAAATGTAGTTGATGTCATCCAGGACAATCTGGACTCCTAGATCTATGATTCGAACCACATTTATTATGTAATTAGATTTTTGGAAAAGATATTATATACTAAGAATAATATTCCCCATCTTGGAAGGTCCAGCTGGTTTGGAGCTGAGTGCTAGAGGTATATTTCCTGTGCCTGACGAGGTGCTCTGATGTCAATCCATGCCGACTATACTCTGATCATCCCACAAGTGGATTCAGAGTAATATATTCAAGGGTTTCTGAAATTATCCAGATAAGAATGTCCATGTGTGTTGCTGATTAAGCCATAAGACGAAACATGTAGAACAGAAAGTGTGGAATATTCTGTATGGAAGAAATGTATCACTGTATACCCCTCTTTTTCTTCTTTTTGATAATATGTAATAAAATATTTTTTTAACTAGTATTGCTGTTTCTGTCTAATATATTAATAGCACCCAGAAAGTCCCATACATCCCCCAGATTCCCTTCTACCTCTGACCACTGACAGGTTCTCCGGCCGTCAGAACCGTCACTTTTGGTTGGACTACAAGCCGCAGTCCCAACCCTGTGCTGCCCTCCTATTTCTGGATAGGCCCTCATACAGCCTGGCAGCCAGATGCTAGGCCCAATTTCCGGCCTAGCAGCCCGGGGCGTACGACACATGTCCACCCAGACAGACATCCAGATGGCACAGAACCTAGATCACCTGACCTCACCCAAATATAAAGGCTCTCCAAGCAGGCCAAGGGATTCAAGAAAACCCCTGCCCATTGGCTGAGATACCCCACATACCCATACCCTGACCTTGGGTTGCCCTTCTCAGATCTAGTAGCAACAAGTTCTAGGCCACCTAGTGGTAGAAGAGAAAAGTGCAACAAGGCCAAACTTAGGAAGAAATCAATAGATCTCTCTCAATCAACCATTATGACCACTCTCTGCAAGTAAATTTGTGAGGAGCTCCCTGACCAAACCCCAGAGTGCTACAGACTCATGGTAGTTGTGTGAGTTTGTAATTAGGTCAAGTTGCTTTAGGTCAGGCTGGAAGGCTCTACAGGGAAGATCTCTGGTATCTGGTTCTAGAAGCTTGTAGACGCTTCTAGAAGTTAGTGGGTGGAGGCCAGGGGGTCCTGATCTGCATACTTGAGGGAATCTGGCCAAAACCTAGGCAGAAGGCACTGGCAGGGTTTCTGGATTTGCCCATAAATATGGTGGAGCCTGAGCATCAGGGGAGTCAGGTGGAAGATGAAGTGCTGAGGTTGCTGTCATATGGCCTGGTAAGGGACCCTTCAGGCTGGGAGCTGAGGAAAGGAAAGAGAGGAAGCCTGAGAGAGGAATCTCCATTACCTTTGGTGTTCCACAATAATCCAAAAATCTGTGATGATTGGAAAACACTTCCGAATCGATGATAAAGAAAAAAAGGGGGGGGGGCACAACCAATATAAAGGAGGCTTACCAGACTTAGTGGACCCTACTGAACATGTGTCCAGAGGGTCAACATAGGCTCAAGGTGTGTATTCCTGAAGGGTCAACAGTTGATAGTTGAGCCAAAGGGTGTCTCTCGCAGCAGCTCACAGTGAAGAGGTTAATCGAGACTTGAGAGACGATAACTCAATGGTGTTTTGAACCGAATCAATGTAACAATGTAAAAGGAAAAGAGGGCACATAGCGTAATACTGCTGAAACAGTATATTTTAATGTAGGTAATTACACTTACATTCAAGTGGTTAAAAAGCGCTTCATGAAAATCAATGGCAACAGTGGAAAATCCCGACGCGTTTCGCAAGAAATTTGCATCATCTGGGGTATATATACCCCAGATGATGCAAATTTCTTGCGAAACGCGTCAGATTTTCCACTGTTGCCATTGATTTTCATGAAGCGCTTTTTAACCACTTGAATGTAAGTGTAATTACCTACATTAAAATATACTGTTTCAGCAGTATTACGCTATGTGCCCTCTTTTCTCTTTTCCTTTTACATTGTGCCATTGATTCGGTTCAAAACACCATTGAGTTATCGTCTCTCAAGTCTCGATTAACCTCTTCACTGTGAGCTGCTGCGAGAGACACCCTTTGGCTCAACTATCAACTGTTGACCCTTCAGGAATACACACCTTGAGCCTATGTTGACCCTCTGGACACATGTTCAGTAGGGTCCACTAAGTCTGGTAAGCCTCCTTTATATTGGTTGTGGCCCCCCCCCCCTTTTTTTTCTTTATCATCGATTCGGAAGTGTTTTCCAATCATCACAGATTTTTGGATTATTGTGGAACACCATTGGACTTTTATTTTTTATTTTTTATAATTGTTTAAATGTGTGTTTTTGAGGACCACCCATCAAGGACTCTTCCAAAAACTGTATTGTTATTCACACAGGGAATTATTTAGTTCTTCCTTGTATTTTCACTCATTTATTTGTTTGACACACACCCATTTAGCGCTGCAATCTTTTTGTTTTTTTGTTCTATGCACCTTTTTGTCCACAGGTTTTGCAGCCGCTTTTTTATTTGCACTTAGTAGCAGCGCAGAAACCTTTGTGTTTGTTTCCATTACCTTTGGGTCTTGTGCAATAAACATTCGGGCTGTCATGGGAAAGATCTGAACAGCAGGAGGCCTGAACAGGAGTCTTCCCTAGTGCAGCGGGGAGAAAAGGACAGTGTGAGTACCTCACACCCAGGGGCATACAAATGAAGAGACTGCCAAATGTAGCATACTTTCCAGGGACAACGTAGAGCTAAATCCCAATCCCCTGTCTTATGGCATTTTTCGGAGCAGTCAGGTGGGCTGTTAGTTAAGCAGCAAGGAGGGCTGGTAGTATCTACAAGTGTCAGAACTGTGTGAGGTTCTACTGAGGAGACACTATACTCCTGCAGACAGTTTGGAACTTTGTGCTATTCACTAAAAGGGACTGAGAGCTCATGGTGCGTAAGGAACTTTGCTACTGATCCATGAGACTGCGTTTATTCCGGAGGGAGTATAGTTCAGGATCTAAATTTTCTGTGTACATAGAGACAGAAGTTTGTCCTTATCTATTATACCTCAAGTCAGGTTGGGCATCCCATATACCCTATACCCTATCCAAGTTGTTTCCCCCAATAAAACAATCAAAATAAGCCCATGGACTGATCACTTGTGTCTGGATGAAGGTTTGAATTTAGTGTTGCCTGGCTGTGCAGGAATAAGGAAAATCAAGATCCAGCGGCTCCTGCGGGGGTTGCGCTACATATGAAAGGGTTAGAGCAGGGGAAGGCAACCTTAA
Source organism: Rana muscosa (assembly GCA_029206835.1). Classification (NCBI taxonomy): domain Eukaryota; kingdom Metazoa; phylum Chordata; class Amphibia; order Anura; family Ranidae; genus Rana; species Rana muscosa. The sequence goes on along the minus strand of CM055119.1, from coordinate 361,005,818 downwards.
AGAGGTGGAGATCTACTTGAACAACATGGGAGAAGTCAAAGATCATCGGGCACAGTGTCGCCTCTTCACACCTGATTTAAACCTGTAATTGGTGTACTACTGTGTCGCATTTGCGTGCATTGCACAACAATCATGGGTTTAAATGTAAATGAAACCTTACTGTTCTGAGCCCCCTATAAGGCTATTTTTAAACTAATGTGCTGTGGTTTACCTGCACCACAGGTGCAGCAAAGTGCATCTGCAACTTTCCTGGGTTAGCTGCACTTTGCCATAGACTTCCATTATATCCTTCAGGTGTGGTGCACTTTCTGAAAGAGCACCAAGACTCCTGCATTCAGAAAGTGCACCAAACCCACAGAATATAATAGAAGTCTATGGCTAGGTGCAGGAAACCTGCAGGAAATCTGCAGGTACACTGCACTGCACTTGTGGTGTGGGTAAACCGCAGCACAACAGTGTGAAAGCAGCCCTATACTATTATGCCAAGCATATTGATTCACAGAAGCAAGCACTACAATCAGCTTATGTGGCTCTTGCTCCCTACTACAGCTCCAACTTTACAAGTAGTCCCTCTGCATTGCACTCTGTTTAATGGTCTGGGATGGCGGTTCAGCAAGCCCAGACTGCAATCTACCAGTCACCTGCCCACAATCTACTGGTTGCTGACCCCTGGGTTAGAACCTCTGTCAGGTTAATATTAAAGTTTGTGTCTTCCTGTCCCAGTAATGAGTGTTCCTCTCATTTTTTGTCCTGCTTTAACAGGGAGAAGAACAAGACGTGAGCTGCAAACTTCTCAGTGGGGTCATCAAGAGCAATAAATAATAGACATAAGTAGTAACTCTTCTTAACTCTATCCAGCACCTAAAAAAAGTTTTATCTTGAGTTGGCCTTTAACCAGCTGAGCTCCCACCTGGACCATTTACATTAACAGAGTTTTGACATTGCATGTGGACATATGTACCTGTACTGTACATCCAGGTAGCCTACTGTGTATGTGTGTAGTTAGCACCCCGCTGCCCAGGTCAGGCGGAAGGAGTTAATGTTTTTGCCGCCTTTGCGTGCCAGCTTTTTCTGGGGTTCAGCCTCCCTCCCATGTTCTATAAAAGGGAAGTGACCTGGATCCTAAGGGGGCTCCGGGTGACACTTTAGGAGATGCACTGGAAACCTAAGCTAAAGATGTACTGGGATCTATAGTCCAAGTTAGAATGCCAGTTTACCAGAAGAACCCTGGAAAGTGGACTTCTCTGTTAGAATACTGCCAAGCTTGGACTTTTCTCTAAGAGACTTCACCTGTGCAGGTAACCTGGGGAAGGTACAGTTAGGAATGAAATGTTATTGCATGTTATACATGTTTGCGAAGTTAGAGTAAATGTTGATTCAACTGCTCAGAGCCTGGTCTGAAGGTATTCAAGGGGTGCATGTGCGGATTTGGCATATCATCAAAGAACTTGGGTCCTTAACCACAGTATGTGTAACATCACTACGGTAGAGGTTCATGAGTAACTATAAGGAGAAACAGCAACCAATTGTTGGCATGGTACCTGATAGGTGACAGGTTCTCAGGTACAGAGGGGGTCGGTGCTTGAACTGCCTCCCTAGCTCTCTGTATCACTGGGAGCGGACTAGCGTTACAGAGATCTATGGCCTGGAAAGAGAAGAGTTAAGTGAGAGCGCATATGAGGTCTGTGCTGTGTGCTCAGCGGGACCCTATTCTGTTACTGGGAGTGAGGTAACAGAGGTACGCTGACTGGTGGAGTGGGCAGCAGCTCAGCCTGGTCCTCCGAATGCAATGCATATATCAGTACAAGTGTGTAGGACATGAACAAAGAAGTTTAAGGAGGAATGCCATATCTTGGGTACTGCACACATGTGGCTCATCTCTCAGTTAGGAAACGGCCCTAATGTTTGACTTTTCACATGACCATGGTCTCCGGGCATTAGTGAGCATGCCTTCAGGTCAATTATTCCCTATGTGCAAGGGTTAGTGACCCCATTCAATGCCTGGAATGAATCAATGCGGTCCTGTTTCGTGTGATTGTTGTGTCCAATTACACAGTGATGCCAGGTTACAGTGTCTCTGATCGCTGTCCAAATAATGCAGTGTGAATAAACTGCACCTAGCCATCTGCCACCTGTAACATCTGTCCCAGTGTCACCAGTGCTGCCAGGAACAGTGTATCATTGCTAGCGACAACAGTTAGTGTCAACAGACCAGTGCTTGGTTGAAGTGACACCAGACCAGTAAATAATGTGACAGATGCCATACACCACTGGCTCAGCATTTGATATGATACAGAAGCTGGTCTCAGCTCCTCCTAGGCCACTCCCCCTTAATGTTTCGCCCTGCCCCCAGGGCTTAATCGCAGAAGGGCAGGGCAAAACAAGTCAGGGGGCAGCATCACATGCTGAGCTGATGGTGTGCAGCATCTGTCACGCTATATGACTTAATGCTAGCTGGATGAGCTTTCGGGGTGCCTGCATCCTCTTTTAGTTGTGTGTAGTGCTACCCCTGCAAGGGCTGCTGGAAGTTGTTTGTCCCCATTGGTTGCCCTGACCTTGCAAGCCCCCCGACACCTCTAACACTCTGGGTTCTGACATACTTCAAACAAACATAAAACACAAGACACCAAAAATTAATAAGATTTGCAAGTCAACACTTTACTGGAAGGTTGGGTCAACCAGACTATAAAGTATTTGAGTGATATTGTAGTAAAATTAGATCACAAGAACACACAAAGTATTAATAATAGCAATAAGTCAAATGGCTAAAATAAACAGGCTGAGACAGATATAGGACCCCAGAAACAAGAGGAGAAAGAGGAGACTTTTAGTCAGTCCACTCCGTCTAGGCCCTGATGCCACAAGAAATGTAAAATAAACAATATTTAAGGTTCGTGTAGGAGTTCCCCTTTAGTAAACGGTTGTATATCTATAAGGAGGTTGTGTTCTGCCACAGGTTCTATGTGAAGATTCTCTTTTGATGAAAGGAGGTCCTTGGAATATGGGTATACTTGATCTTTAGCTAGCTATTGTGGGGCCCAGGGATGTTACTGTGCACTATCAGGCGTAAGGGGGCTGCATGCAGTGTCTTTAGGCAAAGTGTCAGAGACAAGATGGACTTCTTCCCAATCACCAATCCAGCTGATACAGGTCTTGTGTGGCAGGATGTCCTTGCGCAGGCTCTTGAATATCCATCGATGACCACGTGGGTATGCAGTGGAGATGAACCCTATCAGCAGTGCAGCGGTGACAGCGATAGCCCCCCTGCACCCAGCGATGCAGCTTTCAGGATGAGAGTTCCCAGCTCTGCCTAGGCCACGGTGCCTGCCAACATCACCAGGACTAATAGCCTTTTGCTGTTCTGAATCCCGTTTTCCAAGAGAACGAGCCCGCCCAGGACAGTCCAATTTTTTTGCGTGCCCAGAATTCCTTAATCTTTCAGTACTCTGGAACTTATAGTCTTAAACAGTATTAAGTCCAATGTAAATCCAGGCGACCGGTCTACATGTCCCACAATCTTCAGCTATCAGTGAGTGGCTTTTCCTCTGCATTCAGAAAGTGATGTGAATATTCCAATGTTGAGCACTAGGGTGAAAGAGCTCCATGTATAGCATACAGAGTAGTGTCCCTGAGTGAATGTAATAACACAGCCAGCACTTGGCTACATGTGGATCACCAGAGCGACGGCATTGAAGAGCACTGGGAGCGGCGCTGCAAGTCACAGAGGTGACCAGTTTATGCCAGTACCAGTGTCCTGATCACTGCCATATCAGTGCCAATGTAAACAGAGCCAGTGTCCCTGATAGCAGTGACACCAGACCAGTATACATCAGCATCAGTGTTCTGATCACTGCCACACCTGTGCCAATATCAATAAAGTAAGTGAAACCAGCAATAATGTTTATAATGCTAGTTACGCCAGTGTTAGCAGAGCCATTCAAGCCAGCAGATGTCATGCTGTTGAGAATAGATGAGTTGGGAGCTTTCATCCTCTGTGAGTGTTTATTTACCTTGGATGTCCTGGTTATCGTTCCTTCGCTGTGGAACCAGTACTCTATCTATAGAGAGGCTTATTTATGACCTATATGAGTTGAGAGGCTGGGGCAAACCATTAGCGCACATCGGATGGTGGAAAATCATTGGATTTACAGCACTTGCACTTTATTATGATGAAATTTTTTAGCACGATTGGATATGTTTATATATTATACCCTGGCTGTTTTTTGCACCTTTGAATGGGACTTTATTTGCACGAAATTCTTGGAAGTATTGAAGTCACTGCTATTTGCACATATCTGTGAAGTTTGCACATATTTATATTGTATGCACTTTATATAAGTTTTTTTGCACAAAATTCTTGGAATATTGGAGTCATGTTATCTGTGAAGCTTGCACACATCTGTACTGTATGCACTTAATATGAGATATGTTTATTTGATGTTAGTTATTCTTATGAGGATCATTAGCACCTAGAAAGCGCAACATTACATATACTGTATATTTATATATTTTTTTCATTCAGTTTAGTGTGGGCACACCATTTATGTTGGCTGCTAGCTACCTATTAGTCTGATTTTACACTTGATTTTACACTTGGTTTGCGCATTAGTACCCCCTTTACTCAGTACATCACCAATAATCCTAGTTCGGTTTATGCCATTTGAGAGGAAGCCTGTCACAGTTCAAGAATTTAAAATCTTTCCTGGACCTACACTAAATATGGCACTAAAAATGTACTGCAGTCCCATTGGGCCACACACTCCATTCACCATATGTCACTGTATTCCTCTGTGATGACCAGGGCATACACCTTTTAGAAAGTACTTTGGGGTGTTTTTCTTTCCAAAATGTGGTAATTTTGTGGGTGTTTCCACTGTCCTGGATCTCCAAATGTGTCATACGTAGTCAGGAAATTAGATGTGTAAGCTATGTCCCTTGAAAGCCTGAAGGTGCTCCTTGGATTTTGGGCCCCTCTATGTCGTTAGGCTGTGGAAAAAATATCACACATGTGGTTTCACCATACTTAGGAGGAGTAGTAGAATATGTTTTGAGGTATAATTCTAATTATGCCTATGCTATTTTAGAAATATCTTATTCATTGACAACTTTGTGTAAAAAAAATATATATATTTTCTTTCCACGTTTTCCAAAAACTTGTAGCAATATAATGAAAAAGAAACATAGAAAAGAAATGTAGACATTTCCAAAAGACTCATTAGGCCTCTTATAAAATATGTTGGGGTGTTTTTTTTTCCAAAATGTGGTAATTTTGTGGGTGTTTCCACTATCCTGGTGCTCCAGGGCCTCCAAAAATATGATAAGTAGTCAGGAAATTGGATACGTAATTTACACCACTTGAAAGCTTTAAGGTGCTCTTTGCATTTTGGGCCTCTGTGTAGGCTGTAAAAAAGTCTCACACATGTGCTATTGCCATACTCGGGACAAGTAGCTGAATGTGTTTTGAGTGTAATTCTAAGTATGCCTAAACTATGTGTGAGATTTAACTGGTTACAAATTTTCCAAAGAATTTTTGCTACAAAATTACAACTTCAAAAAAACTTCAAAAAAACTCACCATGTTTTTTACTAAATACCTCGGACTGTCTACTTTCCAAAAAAGGGGTAATTTTGGAGGTATTTGTAGCGACTTTACATTTTAGGGCCTCAAGAAATGAGAGTTAAGCCTCGTATACACGCACGGTTTTCTCGGCAAGAAAGCTGCTGGGAGAGCTTTTTGCCGTGAAAATCGTGCGTGTGTATGCTTTCTCGGCAAGAAAACTGCCGGGAATCCCGATGAGAAAAATAGAGAACCTGCTCTCTATTTTCTCGTCCGGATTCTCGGCAGAGTGTTTCCTGTGAGTGTGTATGCTTACCTGCCCCCAATGAATGCCCGGTAGCATACAAGGGTAGTGTAGGGTGTAGCAAAATGGCGGCAACGGCATTGAATGTGATGAGCGCAGGCTCGTCGTAGTCGATGACGTCACCACGTACTTGCCATTCAAAAGAACAGCGGTTCTTTTGAATGGCCGTCTGTATGCATGGCTTGGCAAGGAAAGCTTGCCAGGAATCCCGTCAGGAAAACTGACATTTTTTTCCTGACGGGATTCCCGGCCGTGTGTACGAGGCTTCAGGCAGTCAGTCAGTCAGGATTGATCGCGTATGTAGACTCTATAACTTTCACACATACTAAGTAGTATACACCTATTGTTTGTTTTTCTTTCCATCAAAGAAATGTAGCAGAATACATTTTAGCCAGTCACAGAGCCTGAGTCTGCGGCCCCGGAAAGGAAGAAGGGCGAACATAGATGTGGTCTGCACTGCGGACACCGTGGGCTTCATTTGCAGGTAAGGCTGCTTCACGCTAGTTTTAGAGGCGCTTTACCATAGTTTTAGGGGCAATTTTCGGCCGCTAGCGGGGCACTTTTAGACTTCACTAGCGGTCGAAGAAAGGGTTAAAACCCGCCCGTGTTGCAGGGCTTGCAAATCGCTTTACAGGTGCTTCAGAAACACTGCCCATTCATTCCAATGGGCAGGGGCGGTGTAGGAGGGCTGGAAGCGCTCCTACCCTGCCCCAAAGATACTGCTTGCAGGACTTTTTACCCATCCCGCAAGCGCACCGCCCTAGTGTGAAAGCACTCGGGCTTTCACGCTGGGGAGGCACGAGGGGCAGTTTTCAGGTGCTTTACAGGTGCTATTTTAAGTGCTCAAACGCCTGAAAACTGCCTCAGTGTGAAAGGGGTCTAAGTGTCACATAATGTGCTAGTATTCTAGTGCTAGTATGCTAGTGCTAGTATTCCTCTTTAATCCATCCATTATTATATATACGTGCTCCAACTTTAGTTCTCAAAATTTAGAAAGTTAGGATTACAGTACACTAGAGTGCCGTGAAGTGGCCCTGCAGCTTACGCATATATTTGCAAATGTGTGCAAACTAAACATCTGGTTTTAACGTGAACTGTTAGACAGGACAATTCAGTTTGTTCCAGTCTGGTTGATAAGTGAGCTGGGAATTTTTCTTTGTTGTTTTTTGCCCTTCCATGTGCTCCTTACTGCTAAGGCCAATTATAGGTTGAGGTGGTTGCCATTTGTTTGTACAGAAAACTGAAAACAATGCCTGGACTGGAAGTAGGTGAAACAGTCCGGGTCTTGAAATGGTTAAAGCCTATCTCCAGGCAAAACATGAAACCAAAAAGTATATAGAAAAAATTATTTTTCTCCTCAGTTTAGGCTGATACTATTCTTCTACATATTTTTGGTAAAAAACATTGCAATAAGCGTTTATTGATTGGTTTGCGCAAAAGTTATAGCGTCTACAAATTAGGGGATAGTTTTATAGCATTTTTATTAATATTATTTTTTTTTACTAGTAATGGCGTCGATCAGTGATTTTTATCGTGACTGTGACATTATGGCGGACCCATCGGACACTTTTGGCGCTTTGGGACCATTCACATTTATACAGCGATCAGTGCTATAAAAATGCACTGATTACTGTGTAAATGTGACTGGCAGTGAAGGAGGTTAACCACTAGGGGGCTAGGAAGGGGTTAAGTGTGTCCTAGGGAGTGATTCTAACTGTTAGGGGGCGTGGCTACGAGTGACACGTCACTAATCGCTGCTCCCGATGACAGGGAACAGACGATCAGTGACCTGTCACGAGGAAGAACGGGGAGATGTTGTGTTTACACGATGGACATCGAGTCCGTAGGTCCCGCAGGCACGATCACGGAGCTCGCGGCAGGGTCGCAACCACACAGCTGCAAATTTAAAGAGACATACCTGTACGCCCATTTGCCTGTCCGTGCCATTCTGTCAACGTATATGTTCATGCGGTGGTCGGCAAGTGGTTAAGGTTATATGTTAAGTGACCGTTCTTTTCTCTAGAATACAGACTGTATCCAGAATTAGACTGTGTTTCCAGAGCAACTGTGCGGCATATTGTGGCTGTTTATTAACACATTTACAATTCAGCTAAAGGCTGGATATTTAAAAAAAAATTGCAAAAAAAATAAAAGTGCACTTCTACTTTATACTGGCAGAGCATGAGTAGGTCTCTAACCCTGCGATGTCCACATAATAGGCCTTCACACAAGTCATTAGAAAAAGGAAAACTGTTGCAACGCCTTTGCTAATGGATATTTATAGATGTAAGTGTCTAGCAATACAAGGCACAAATTTAGCAACTGCAATCAGGCTCATGGTGTTTCTCACCCTGCAGAATATGGAATGTCCTTTAACATGATTATCTACAGACTGTGATTATCTACATTCTTGCTGTTGGTCAGTTTTCCACTCATTTGCAAGACAGTATTCTTTGTAAACCATCAATAATTCAAAACCATCAGCTTAATGCCAAATAAACTAAGGATCATACAAAGGGAATGTATTGTGTTTTTGTATATTTGTTATTTACTATGTGGCTTTCCATGGATTTAGTACAGGTTTGCTTTCAGCCTTTTTTTTGTGTCCTGTTTTTCTAGTGAGCATAATATTTGAATTGTTATTGAAGTGTTTGTCTAAACAATTTTTAATATGATGTTCTCATATTTAAAGAGAATGTGTACTGTTTGGATATATTTCATGTATTTATGTGCAGGACTAAAATAATATTTGACAACTCTGTCTTTGTCTGGTAAATATGAAATGCTAAAAAAGAATTTTAATTTTCAATGACCAGATGGAGCATGCTAATCCTAACTGCTTTGCTGAAACAAAGCCTGTTTGTTAAAGAGTTCAGTAGCTCAAGCTCAAGCTCAAATTTAGACAAAGCTGTCTACCAGTGGAGAATCAATTGGAGATAGGCAGTCTGAAAACATACAGCTTCTGCTGTGTTTGCTCTTTTGGAAACCTAACCCTAACCTGCATGAACATTTTTTTTTATAATTTTCCTTGACATTCTCAATTAAATTATATGTCAAACCAAATGCTAAAATCTCATATAAGCTTTAACATGTTAATTTAACATTAAACAGTTTTTAAATCTGCAGTCTTCAATAAAATGATTAAGCGTACTAGATACTGTACTGACAGATTTTAGCTGCTGGCAAAATACAGTTAGATAGACTGTGTATAAAAATGGATACAGGTTGCCACGTTTTACGTGGCACTCTAAAACTCATAAAAGCTACATAACAACTTTAAATGACAATAATGTGAAAATATAAAAATTGTATATATCAGTCCCAATTGTATAAAGAAGTCCACCCCTGTGCTGATATAAATGCTGTGTTGATCCATTACTTGTAATCCCCTGGTGTGCACTGTCACCTTAAATTCTTTCTGGAACCTTTTGACCCAATTACAGTCAAATAGGTATGTAGATTACAATTTCATCCTTGAAGGATCTATATAGAATCCATTTACCGTGACCCAGCTTGGTGTAACATCATTTTTATATTTTACAAAAAAATTGTGTTATGTATTGTGTTTCTTCCATTAAAATTCATAAGGCCCCTTTCACACTGAGGCGTATTTCAGGTGTTTTAGCGCTAAAAATAGCGCATAAATAACGCCTGAAATACTTCTGCTCCAGCATTCTCAATGTGAAAGCCCGAGGGCTTTCACACTGAGGCGATGCGCTGGCAGGAGACAAAAAAATCTCCTGCAAGCCGCATCTTTGGAGCGGTGAAGGAGCGGTGTGTATACCGCTCCTTTACCGCTCCTTCCCATTGAAATCAATGGGACACCGCGGTAATACTGCCCGCAAACCGCGGCTACATACATTGTATGAACACACGATCAGTCTCCTCTCTCCTGAAAGAACCGGGATCTGTGTGTTTACACACACAGATCCTAGTTCTCGCTCTGTCACGAGCGATCATGGGTGCGCGCGTGCCTCCGGCAGTGCGCCCCTAGTGGCCAAAATGGGAAGCGACATAAGGTAAGGTAGCTTCGCCCAGCCTTGCCATTCTGCCGCAGTAAAACTATGTCGGTTGGTCGGCAAGCAGTTAAGTGGTAAATTAGGCATAGACTAGAATAGAGGAGATTGTTGGCTTTTCCATTCCATAAGGACATTTTTCTAAAGTTCTCTAAACCTGTGTTATTCAAACACTTTGGCTTTATCTCATATCAAAATATTGTCAAGCTAAGGGCCCATACACACGATCGAAAACAACAATAATATTTGTCGCGCCAAGGCACTCCCAAATGTAGGCGGTGAAATTGCTAAGGGTAAATCAGTCCTTGGACCATATAAAATAAGGATTGTATGTACAAAGGAATATGGTAGGGAGATGGTATATTCCTGGTTTAAGCATCAAAGATGTATTAAAATCATTCAAACTAAGGCAAGGATTCAAAATTAATAATTAAATATTAATAATTAAAGTTAGTCCAGATGAAGAGTCCATGTGTCCTGGGTAAAAACCTATGGAATGATGAAAATCTGGGAATCCACACTAGAAAAGGCAGCTAGCTGTAGAGCAGAAGTTACACTGGTAGTGGGAACAGAAAAGACAAACAGAGCAGCGTCAATCCAAGTGTAGTATTAAAAGCAACAGACTTTAATCGCAAATTATTACACTCACTAGAAAGTGGTTGTTAGTAGGCACATCATGAGTTAGCAACACTTTCCGATGTCACAGGGGTCCAGGGTAGCTCCGTGTAGCACGATCCTGTCGAGCTCAGCGGCAGCGGTGGGTTCCGGTGTCCCAGGCTTGATGTGGAGGGCGCAGAGGAGATTCGTCAGCCGGACATCACTGTGTCAGGTGGTTGCTGCTGGTGGGCGATTGGAGATGACGCACGCTTTTGGAGCATGCGTGCTCCTTCATCAGGCATCTGAGCGGAGCTGAATGGATATGTACCCGAAACTGAAGAAATATTCCCTCCGCTCCGACGAGCACATGATCATCAGAAAGGGGCACAGATAATGGAAAAAATACACCCCCCCAAGCTAGTAAAAGCAGGGGTGTGTAATTCAGATATTTGTATTTAAATTCTGCACTGACTGTCTTTGAAATTGCCCCAGCCCATGTTCAAATCCAATCCGGGCCAAAACTGGGGACTGTCCGCAGAAACCGGGGATGTCTGGTCACCCTATATAAGATGCCTCCTTTAGCAGTTCACTTTAGAAATTTAGCAGTTCACTGCACTGGGAGTTTTCTGTTTGTAAGACCAAGGGTGCATGCTTCTTATTCCGGCACTGACACAGATCATACAATGAGGCTCTGTTATGCATTGCAGTAACAGAATGGAAAATGTGCATTAACATTTTGAGCGTCACCCCAAAGCACTATTGGCCTCATTCACATGGCGTACCGATCTGTACTCCGTGCAAAGGGTCATCTTCACCCATGTGGGATGCACAGTTGTTCATGTACATTTGCATGGGACTGATGCACAGAGTAAGATGCAGATAGACTGTATCCTTGGGTTTATAGCACTGGTAGTTACATGTATAGTAAAACACTGGTAAAGAGTGCTGCATGTCAAAAGGGTTGCCAAGGGATGCAATGTTTCTCATTAGAACATTGAGACTGATTATGTCATTATAGTAAAGGTTAATCCTTTGACTCACCATACATTTTTAAATACAGTAAGTATGAAAACAACAATGGACTTTCTTGGTACCCCATAGACAATGATACAAGTTTTTGTTTACATCATAAAATCTAATTTTATTCCATCATTATAAAAACAATTATACAAGATTAAAAACATATAATGTAGTTCTTTATAGTACTCTTGGAGAGTGCTGTTTATGTGATGAGCTAACATCAGTACAGAAGAACAACAAACTCCATGAAATATGTTTTCCTCTACATGTTTCATGGTGAATACCACGTCAGGAGGTGGAGGATTAATAAATCAAACTCTAAATAATAAATAAATAAAAAAAAAACCAATAAAAGGTCAGTATTCCAAAATACCTTAACATCACTAGTAAACACCTGGCAAACTCAAACTCAACCACAGTGGAACATGGAAGGGACCTCATCAAGAGCAGAACCTATAACAGGGTCATATACAACCAATGAGGGTATAACGTCAGCCCACTATTAGTTAATACTGACCATTTAAAGGGCATCCGACAAGAGATAACATACATAATCCAGTGAGGGAAAGAGAAACCCTAACATCTTTCCAGGAAGGCTTATTATATAAGGGTAAAGAAAGACCATGTGATCCAAAACTAAAAATCAGCCTCAATATTAAAAACTGGGGAGTGGGAATGAGCAAACAAAGAGCCACCTAGTTTTTATCAAAGAAAAAATGGCCAAAGATGATGAAAACTTTGTCCCCCAAAAGGCAGATGTCCAGTTAGCCAAAATGCCCAGGCAGAGATCAATAATGATACAATAATGGTTATTGTTACACTATATCTTGGCGATAGTGATGAGCCGAACACCCCCGGGTTTGGTTCGCACCAGAACCCGCGAACGGACCGAAAGTTCGTACGAACATTAGAACCCTATTAAATACAATGGATGCGAACGTTCGAATTCTAAAGTGCTAATTATAACGACTATTATGCATGTTATTGTCCTAAAAAGGGTTTGGGAACCCGGGTTCTGCACCAGGGGACATGTATCAATGCAAAAAGAAGTTTTAAAAACGGTCGTTTTTCGGGAGCAGTCATTTTAATGATGCATAAAGTGAAAAAAAAAAGTCAAATATTCCTTTAAATATCGTACCTGGGGGGTGTCTAAAGTATGCCTGTGAAGTGCCACGTGTTTCCCGTGTTTAGAACTGTCCCTGCACAAAATGACACTTCTAAAGGAAAAAAAAGCCATTTAAAACTGCTTGCGGCTTTAATGTAATGTCTGGTCCCGGTAATATGGATGAAAATCTTTAAGAAAAATGGCATAGCTACCCCATGACCCCCCCCCCTACCCCAGCCCATTACCAGCCCCTTTGGGTCTTGTATGGATATTAAGGGGAACCCCGCACATAAAATAAAAAAGGCCCTATATACTCTGAACAGCCGTATACAGGCGGTGCATACAAGACAGGGACTGTAGGTTTGTTATTATGTAGAATCTGTTTGTAATTTTGAACAGGTACATTGTTTAAGTGTAGCTCCAGCCCAAAAATCTATTTTTAAACTTTTTGGAAAACATAGGTAAGGGTTATCACCCCTGTAACATTTGTTTTGCTGTCTGTGCCCCTGTTCAGAACATTTCACCTCACTTTCCGTCCCAATGACAACTGTTTTTGAAATGTGGTGTTTTTCTTGAAACAAGGATTGGTGATAAAGCATCAGTACAGAGGAGACACCTTTCTCCCATATTAATTCTTACAGGAGAGAATTTTCCTTCCTAGGGGTAGATTTCCTCTCACTTCCTGTTGTCTTCTTGCGTTTGCAAGTAGGAGTCGTTTGTAAGTTGGATGTTTGAAAGTAGGGACCTGCCGTATATACTCTGCAAAAATAGGCCCCTTAGTTGTTGGTGTTGGCACAACACTGTAAGCACTCACAGTTACTCTTGGTTGGTGCTGGAACGCCCTGCTGTCAACTATTATATCAGGAATTGTAATTACATATAATTGTTGAACAGTGGTAGTAAAAATTGGGCCTTTGATGGTGGTGCTGGTGCCACAACACTGTAAGCCCTGACAGTTACTCTTGGTGGGTGCAGCAATGGGCCCTGCTGTGAATTATTAGATCAAGAATTGTAATTGCATGCCCCTGTTGAACAGGGGCTGAAAAATTGGGCCTTTCGTGGTGGTGGTGGTGGTGGTGGTGTTGCCACAACACTGTAAGCCCTCAGAGTTACTCTTGGTGGGTGCAGGAATGGGCCCTGCTGTGAATTATTAGATCAAGAATTGTAATTACATGCCCCTTTTGAACAGGGGCTGAAAAATTGGGCCTTTCGTGGTGGTGGTGGTGGTGGCGTTGCCACAACACTGTAAGCCCTCAGAGTTACTCTTGGTGGGTGCAGCAATGGGCCCTGCTGTGAATTATTAGATCAAGAATTGTAATTACATGCCCCTGTTGAACAGGGGCTGAAAAATTGGGCCTTAGGCACTGGTGGCACAAAACTGCAACCCCTCACAGATACTGTACTTGGAGCACAGCAATGAGCCCTGTTGCAAAGTATTGCTTCAAAAATTGTAATTACACGCCCCTGTTAAACAGGGGCTGAAAAATTGGGCCTTAGGCACTGGTGGCACAACACTGCAACCACTCCCAGATACTCTACTTGGAGTGCAGGAATGAGCCCTGCTGCAAAGCATTGCATAAAAAATTGTAATAACACACCCCTGTTAAACAGGGGCTGAAAAATTGGGCCTTAGCCACTGGTGGCGGCACCCAGAAACAAAAATGTTCTTCCAAGCTATCATCGTCAATCGGATCATTGAGGAGGAGGAGGATAGTCAGTCAACATAACAGGACAAACTCTCAGCATCAGCATCAGTCTTGAAGGGATGTGACATTTGAAAATAAATTAGTCTGTTATATCAGCTTCAGGTGTTTGGTAGCTGGTGGTGATCCAAGACTGGTTCATCTTTATGAAGGTCAGTCGATCAACCGAGTCGGTGGACAGGCGCACCCTGTGATCCGTGACAAATCCTCCAGCAGCACTGAATGTGCGTTCCGAAAGAACACTGGATGCAGGACAGGCCAGTAGCTCAATTGCATACTGTGCAAGCTCTGGCCAGTGATCCATCCTCAAGACCCAGTAAGCCAGAGGATTTTCGGTGGGGAAGGTGTCCAAGTCTGACCTTGCCCCTAGATATTCCTGCACCATGTTTATCAGATGCTGGCGATGGTTGCTGGAACCGATCATACTTTGGGGCTGCGGACTAAAGAATTGTCTGAACGCATCGGTCAGACGGCCACCTTCCCCACCGCTCCTTCTTTGACTGGCCGAAGCCTCAGCAACTCGTTGTCCAGGACCAGGAGTTTGTAACCTCCCAGTCTCTGGGAACGCGTTGCACAGACCTTTCTGCAAGGCCTCCCGGAGTTGTCTCATCCTCTGCTCCCTCTGCGACGGTAACATAAGGTCCGCAACCTTACCCTTGTACCGTGGATCAAGGAGAGTGGCCAGCCAGTAATGGTCCCTCTCCTTGATCCGAAGAATACGAGGATCCTTCCGCAGACTTTGCAGGATCAGGGAGGCCATGCAGCGTAGGTTAGCTGAGGCATTCGGTCCGGAGTCCTCTGGGTCACTAAGGACGACATGATCCGCAGCCACCTCCTCCCAGCCACGTACAAGTCCACTGGTTTCTTGGGACTGTAAATCATCCCTAAAAGACTGCTGCTGATGATGCTGAGTGCCAGCCTCCACCTCCATGCTGACACAATCCTCCTCCTCCTCCTCCTCCTCTTCCTGTGCGATGGGTGGGACAGAAGGAACACTGTCTGGATAAAGGGGGCCTTGAGAGGCAAGGAAGTCCTCCTCTTCCTGCCTCTGTTCTGCCTCAAGTGCCCTGTCCATTATTCCACGCAGCGTGTGCTCCAACAGGTGGACAAGAGGTACAGTGTCACTGATGCATGCACTGTCACTGCTCACCATCCTCGTGGCCTCCTCAAATGGTGCCAGGACAGTGCATGCATCCCTGATCATGCCCCACTGGCGTGGAGAAAAAAAACCAAGCTCCCCTGACCCTGTCCTGGTGCCGTAGTCGCACAGGTACTCATTGATGGCCCTCTGCTGCGTGTGCAGCCGCTGCAGCATGGCCAACGTTGAGTTCCACCTGGTGGGCATGTCACATATAAGGCGGTTCTTGGGCAGGTTCAACTCCTTTTGCAGCTCAGCCAGGCGAGCACTGGCATTATAAGATCTGCGGAAATGCACACAGACTTTCCTGGCCTGCCTCAGGACATCCTGTAAGCCCGGGTACCAGCCCAAGAACCGCTGCACCACCAGGTTAAGGACGTGAGCCACACAGGGCACATGGGTCAGTTGTCCCTGTCGGAGGGCGGAGAGGAGGTTGGTGCCATTGTCGCAAACCACCATTCCTGGCTTAAGCTGGCGTGGCGTCAACCACCTCTCGGCCTGGCCCTGCAGAGCAGACAGGACCTCTGCCCCAGTGTGGCTTCTGTCCCCCAAACACACCAGCGCAAGCACGGCATGGCATCTTTTTGCCTGCGTACTTGCGTAGCCCCTTGAACGGCTACGGAGCACCGCTGGTTCAGAGGACAAAGCACAGGAAGAGGCCATGGAGGAAGAAGAAGAGGAGGGGGTGGAGGAGAGAGGTGTGTCACAACCAGTAGTAGCATTTTGGAGGCGTGGCGGTGGAACAACCTCCAACACTACTGCACCTTGTCCTGCATCCTTCCCAGCTGCCAAAAGAGTGACCCAATGGGCCGTGAAAGAAAGGTAACGTCCCTGTCCATGCCTGCTGGACCATGAGTCAGCGGTAATATGCACCTTACCGCTGACCGCCCTGTCCAGCGAGGCCAAGACATTGCCTTCCACATGCCGGTAGAGAGCCGGAATAGCCTTCCGTGAGAAAAAGTGGCGTTTGGGAACCTGCCACTGAGGAACCGCACATTGCACAAACTCACGGAAGGGGGCCGTGTCTACCAACTGAAAAGGCAGCAGTTGAAGCGCTAGCAATTTAGCCAAGCTAGCATTCAACCGCTGGGCATGTGGATGGCTGGGAGTGAACTTCTTTCGACGGTCCAGCAGCTGGGGCAGGGAAATTTGCCTGCTAGAATCGGACGTCGGTGTACTGCTAGCAGAGTGGCCGCAAGTACTTGGCTGTGACACACCTAATTCTACACCTTCATTCCTCTCAGTGCATGTTTCAGAGAGGACTGAAGTTATAGTGGGGTTGGAGATCCCAGCTGATGCGGTGCAAGGAGAGGTCCGCTTTGTTCTTTGGTGTGGGTCTTTGAGGTAGGCTTGCCAACGAGCTGCATGGCAGGTCAACATATGTCTGGTCAGGCATGTGGTACCCAAGCGGCTGATGTTTTGGCCACGCGATATACGCTTGAGACATATGTTGCAAACAGCAGCTGTGCGATCTGATGCACTAGCCTCAAAAAAGGCCCACACCAAAGAACTTTTTGAATGACGGGCAGAGGCAGCACCCTGCACAGGCGGAGCTCTGCGGTGTGATTCCGTCGGTGTACTGCCCTTACGCTGGCCACCAAAGGGCATCCTGCCTCGTTGGAGATGTGCCTCCTCCTCATCCTCCTCCTCCTCCTCTCTCCTATTAGGCACCCACGTGGAGTCAGTGACCTCATCATCCCCTCCCTCCTCATCACTGGAGCCAATCTGGCAGTATGCTGCAGCTGCTGGAACATGACTGCCAGATTGGTGTCCTTCTTGAGCATCCCCTCTGTCTGCTCTCACGCTACTGCCTTCCTCTAGCTGGGTTTCATCATCAGACCCTTCGAAACGCTGGGCATCCTCCTGGAGCATGTACCCAACACTGTGCTCAAACAGTTCGGGGGACTCCTCAGGAGGAGGACATGGTGGGTCTAGGGAAGGAGTGACTGATGATGAGTCTGACATTGATACCAGGGAAGAGGACGCTTTGGCAGCTGCTTTGCCAGTACCCTGAGCCTGGGTGAGAGAGGATGAGGAGGAGGAGGAGGGCTTGGTCATCCACTCTACCAAGTCTTCGGCATGATGTGGCTCAACATGTCCAGCTGCCGAAAAGAAGGACAAGCGTGTCCCATGGCCATGTGCTGATGACAATGCACCGCGTCCACGACCAGCACTGTTGCCCCCAGACACAGAGCCTGCTTGCCCTCTTTTATTGCCTCCTGACTGTCTGCCTCTCCTTGTTTGCCTTCCAGACATTCTAATGGATGGCCTGCAGGGAGATGGGAAAAAAGCAATAAGGGCTACCTTCAGGTGTCCTTCTCTGTCCCTTTACTTAAGGATTTCTAAATATGGTTGAGGATGATTGCTTTCGCACAGAATAGCACAATGACAATTTCCCTGACTGTCCAAAAAACAAGGATTTCAAAGATGGTTGATGAGGAATGCTTTAGCACAGTATAGCACAATGAGAATTTCCCTCACTGTCCTTCCCTGTCCCTACAAACAAGGTTTAGCACAGTAAAACACACTGACACTCTCCCTACCTATAGTTTTCTGTCCCTATAAAAAATTTTTTTTTAGAGATGGTTGATGATGAATGCTTTAGCACAGTATAGCACAATGAGAATTTCCCTCACTGTCCTTCCCTGTCCCTACAAACAAGGTTTAGCACAGTAAAACACACTGGCACTCTCCCTACCTATAGTTTTCTGTCCCTATAAAATTTTTTTTTTAAAGATGGTTGATGATGAATGCTTTAGCACAGTATAGCACAATGAGAATTTCCCTCACTGTCCTTCCCTGTCCCTACAAACAAGGTTTAGCACAGTAAAACACACTGACACTCTCCCTACCTATAGTTTTCTGTCCCTATAAAAATTTTTTTTTTAAAGATGGTTGATGATGAATGCTTTAGCACAGTATAGCACAATGAGAATTTCCCTCACTGTCCTTCCCTGTCCCTACAAACAAGATTTAGCACAGTAAAACACACTGACACTCCCCCTACCTATAGTTTTCTGTCCCTATAATTTTTTTTTTTTAAAGATGGTTGATGATGAATGCTTTAGCACAGTATAGCACAATGAGAATTTCCCTCACTGTCCTTCCCTGTCCCTACAAACAAGGTTTAGCACAGTAAAACACACTGACACTCTCCCTACCTATAGTTTTCTGTCCCTATAAAATTTTTTTTTTTAAAGATGGTTGATGATGAATGCTTTAGCACAGTATAGCACAATGAGAATTTCCCTCACTGTCCTTCCCTGTCCCTACAAACAAGGTTTAGCACAGTAAAACACACTGACACTCTCCCTACCTATAGTTTTCTGTCCCTATAAAAAATTTTTTTTAAAGATGGTTGATGATGAATGCTTTAGCACAGTATAGCACAATGAGAATTTCCCTCACTGTCCTTCCCTGTCCCTACAAACAAGGTTTAGCACAGTAAAACACACTGACACTCTCCCTACCTATAGTTTTCTGTCCCTATAAAAAATGTTTTTTTAAAGATGGTTGATGATGAATGCTTTAGCACAGTATAGCACAATGAGAATTTCCCTCACTGTCCTTCCCTGTCCCTACAAACAAGGTTTAGCACAGTAAAACACACTGACACTCTCCCTACCTATAGTTTTCTGTCCCTATAAAAAATTTTTTTTTTAAAGATGGTTGATGATGAATGCTTTAGCACAGTATAGCACAATGAGAATTTCCCTCACTGTCCTTCCCTGTCCCTACAAACAAGGTTTAGCACAGTAAAACACACTGACACTCTCCCTACCTATAGTTTTCTGTCCCTATAAAAAAAATTTTTTAAAGATGGTTGATGATGAATGCTTTAGCACAGTATAGCACAATGAGAATTTCCCTCACTGTCCTTCCCTGTCCCTACAAACAAGGTTTAGCACAGTAAAACACACTGACACTCTCCCTACCTATAGTTTTCTGTCCCTATAAATTTTTTTTTTTTAAAGATGCTTGATGATGAATGCTTTAGCACAGTATAGCACAATGAGAATTTCCCTCACTGTCCTTCCCTGTCCCTACAAACAAGGTTTAGCACAGTAAAACACACTGACACTCTCCCTACCTATAGTTTTCTGTCCCTATAAATTTTTTTTTTTTAAAGATGGTTGATGATGAATGCTTTAGCACAGTATAGCACAATGAGAATTTCCCTCACTGTCCTTCCCTGTCCCTACAAACAAGGTTTAGCACAGTAAAACACACTGACACTCTCCCTACCTATAGTTTTCTGTCCCTATAAATTTTTTTTTTTAAAGATGGTTGATGATGAATGCTTTAGCACAGTATAGCACAATGAGAATTTCCCTCACTGTCCTTCCCTGTCCCTACAAACAAGGTTTAGCACAGTAAAACACATTGACACTCTCCCTACCTATAGTTTTCTGTCCCTATAAAAAATTTTTTTTTAAAGATGGTTGATGATGAATGCTTTAGCACAGTATAGCACAATGAGAATTTCCCTCACTGTCCTTCCCTGTCCCTACAAACAAGGTTTAGCACAGTAAAACACACTGACACTCTCCCTACCTATAGTTTTCTGTCCCTATAAAAATTTTTTTTAAAGATGGTTGATGATGAATGCTTTAGCACAGTATAGCACAATGAGAATTTCCCTCACTGTCCTTCCCTGTCCCTACAAACAAGGTTTAGCACAGTAAAACACACTGACACTCTCCCTACCTATAGTTTTCTGTCCCTATAAATTTTTTTTTTTAAAGATGGTTGATGATGAATGCTTTAGCACAGTATAGCACAATGAGAATTTCCCTCACTGTCCTTCCCTGTCCCTACAAACAAGGTTTAGCACAGTAAAACACACTGACACTCTCCCTACCTATAGTTTTCTGTCCCTATAAATTTTTTTTTTAAAGATGGTTGATGATGAATGCTTTAGCACAGTATAGCACAATGAGAATTTCCCTCACTGTCCTTCCCTGTCCCTACAAACAAGGTTTAGCACAGTAAAACACACTGACACTCTCCCTACCTATAGTTTTCTGTCCCTATAAAAATTTTTTTTTAAAGATGGTTGATGATGAATGCTTTAGCACAGTATAGCACAATGAGAATTTCCCTCACTGTCCTTCCCTGTCCCTACAAACAAGGTTTAGCACAGTAAAACACACTGACACTCTCCCTACCTATAGTTTTCTGTCCCTATAAAATTTTTTTTTTAAAGATGGTTGATGATGAATGCTTTAGCACAGTATAGCACAATGAGAATTTCCCTCACTGTCCTTCCCTGTCCCTACAAACAAGGTTTAGCACAGTAAAACACACTGACACTCTCCCTACCTATAGTTTTCTGTCCCTATAAAAAAATTTTTTTTAAAGATGGTTGATGATGAATGCTTTAGCACAGTATAGCACAATGAGAATTTCCCTCACTGTCCTTCCCTGTCCCTATAAACAAGGTTTAGCACAGTAAAACACACTGACACTCTCCCTACCTATAGTTTTCTGTCCCTATAAAAAATTTTTTTTAAAGATGGTTGATGATGAATGCTTTAGCACAGTATAGCACAATGAGAATTTCCCTCACTGTCCTTCCCTGTCCCTACAAACAAGGTTTAGCACAGTAAAACACACTGACACTCTCCCTACCTATAGTTTTCTGTCCCTATAAAAAAAATGTTTTTAAAGATGGTTGATGATGAATGCTTTAGCACAGTATAGCACAATGAGAATTTCCCTCACTGTCCTTCCCTGTCCCTACAAACAAGGTTTAGCACAGTAAAACACACTGACACTCTCCCTACCTATAGTTTTCTGTCCCTATAAAAAATTTTTTTTTAAAGATGGTTGATGATGAATGCTTTAGCACAGTATAGCACAATGAGAATTTCCCTCACTGTCCTTCCCTGTCCCTACAAACAAGGTTTAGCACAGTAAAACACACTGACACTCTCCCTACCTATAGTTTTCTGTCCCTATAAAAATTTTTTTTTTTAAAGATGGTTGATGATGAATGCTTTAGCACAGTATAGCACAATGAGAATTTCCCTCACTGTCCTTCCCTGTCCCTACAAACAAGGTTTAGCACAGTAAAACACACTGACACTCTCCCTACCTATAGTTTTCTGTCCCTATAAAAATTTTTTTTTAAAGATGGTTGATGATGAATGCTTTAGCACAGTATAGCACAATGAGAATTTCCCTCACTGTCCTTCCCTGTCCCTACAAACAAGGTTTAGCACAGTAAAACACACTGACACTCTCCCTACCTATAGTTTTCTGTCCCTATAAATTTTTTTTTTTAAAGATGGTTGATGATGAATGCTTTAGCACAGTATAGCACAATGAGAATTTCCCTCACTGTCCTTCCCTGTCCCTACAAACAAGGTTTAGCACAGTAAAACACACTGACACTCTCCCTACCTATAGTTTTCTGTCCCTATAAATTTTTTTTTTAAAGATGGTTGATGATGAATGCTTTAGCACAGTATAGCACAATGAGAATTTCCCTCACTGTCCTTCCCTGTCCCTACAAACAAGGTTTAGCACAGTAAAACACACTGACACTCTCCCTACCTATAGTTTTCTGTCCCTATAAAAAATTTTTTTTTAAAGATGGTTGATGATGAATGCTTTAGCACAGTATAGCACAATGAGAATTTCCCTCACTGTCCTTCCCTGTCCCTACAAACAAGGTTTAGCACAGTAAAACACACTGACACTCTCCCTACCTATAGTTTTCTGTCCCTATAAAAAATTTTTTTTTAAAGATGGTTGATGATGAATGCTTTAGCACAGTATAGCACAATGAGAATTTCCCTCACTGTCCTTCCCTGTCCCTACAAACAAGGTTTAGCACAGTAAAACACACTGACACTCTCCCTACCTATAGTTGTCTGTCCCTATAAAAATTTTTTTTTAAAGATGGTTGATGATGAATGCTTTAGCACAGTATAGCACAATGAGAATTTCCCTCACTGTCCTTCCCTGTCCCTACAAACAAGGTTTAGCACAGTAAAACACACTGGCACTCTCCCTACCTATAGTTTTCTGTCCCTATAAACATTTTTTTTTTAAAGATGGTTGATGATGAATGCTTTAGCACAGTATAGCACAATGAGAATTTCCCTCACTGTCCTTCCCTGTCCCTACAAACAAGGTTTAGCACAGTAAAACACACTGACACTCTCCCTACCTATAGTTTTCTGTCCCTATAATTTTTTTTTTTTAAAGATGGTTGATGATGAATGCTTTAGCACAGTATAGCACAATGAGAATTTCCCTCACTGTCCTTCCCTGTCCCTACAAACAAGGTTTAGCACAGTAAAACACACTGACACTCTCCCTACCTATAGTTTTCTGTCCCTATAAAAAATGTTTTTTAAAGATGGTTGATGATGAATGCTTTAGCACAGTATAGCACAATGAGAATTTCCCTCACTGTCCTTCCCTGTCCCTACAAACAAGGTTTAGCACAGTAAAACACACTGACACTCTCCCTACCTATAGTTTTCTGTCCCTATAAAAAAAGTTTTTTTAAAGATGGTTGATGATGAATGCTTTAGCACAGTATAGCACAATGAGAATTTCCCTCACTGTCCTTCCCTGTCCCTACAAACAAGGTTTAGCACAGTAAAACACACTGACACTCTCCCTACCTATAGTTTTCTGTCCCTAAAAATTTTTTTTTTTAAAGATGGTTGATGATGAATGCTTTAGCACAGTATAGCACAATGAGAATTTCCCTCACTGTCCTTCCCTGTCCCTACAAACAAGGTTTAGCACAGTAAAACACACTGACACTCTCCCTACCTATCCTTCTCTTTCCCTAAACTAAAGGAATCCAGGTTAAGCAAGAAAAAAAAATGTCACTGTCCCTGCCTATGCTTCTCTTTCCCTGCTCCGGAACACACTACACTAGACCGCCGTGCTGGCGGCCTTTTATAGTGTGGGGCGTGTACTAAACACCCTCAGCAATAATTGGCCACAGGCATCCTGCCTGTGGCCAATCATTGCTCTCCTCGCTGCCGGCGCTGTGATTGGCCAAGCATGCGGGGTCACAGTGCATGCTTGGCCAATCACAGCGCCTGGATGACACTGCGATGGCGTAGTGCATTGTGGGCCGCGAATTAGGCGCGAACGGCCCAAATCGTTCGTTGTTCGGCGAACGATCGAACAGCCGATGTTCGAGTCGAACGTATGTTCGACTCGAACACCGAGCTCATCCCTACTTGCCGATACCTTCTTATGCATTTCGGCTAACTGGACATCCGCCTTTTGAGAGACAATGTGTTCATCATCCTTGCCCATTTTCTCTTTGATAAAAATTTGGTTGCTTGCCCCCCCCCCCCAGTTTTCACTATTGGGGTTGATTTTAGATTGCATGGTTTCTCTTTATCTTTATATAATCCTTCCTTTAAATATGTTAGGGCTACTCTGCCCCCGATTGGATTATATATGTTATCTCTTGTCGGATGCCCTTTAAACGGTCAGTATTAAATAATAGTGGGCTGGCTTTATACCCTATTTGGTTGTACATGACCCTATTGAAGAGATCTCTTTACAAATCATAAGTATATTTGCCGGTTGGATCTTGCTCATCCCGCTCCCACGTCAAATTAAGCCGCAGGCTCCATTCCTGGTGGTGCCCTTCTGTCAATTCCTTTAAGTTTCAGCTTTGCAACCATACTCCCCCCGGAGTATATTGATGTTTATTGTGTTCTTTTTTTAATTTAGTGTTTGATTTATTACCCCTCCGCCTCCTGAAGAAGTGGTATTCACAGTGAAACATGTAGAGGAAAATATCTTTTATGATGTTTGTTGTTCTTCTGTACTGTAATGACATTATGCTAGCTCATTATATGAGTTCTTTTGTACCATCATAATGGTTGAAGAGCACTCTCCAAGAATATGAGGGGCTACATTATATGGTTTTAATTGTGGCTATTTGTTTTTTATAATGATGGAAAGAAATCGATTTTATGATGTAAAAAAAAACAAAAAAACACTTGTATCAGTGTCTATGGGATACCAAGAAAGTCCATTGTTGTTTTCAGGTTACTTATTGTCTTCATGATTAGGACAGGGTACTCCTCTGTTCTATTTTGTTTGTGTTATTCATAACTGGCTCTAGATCCATTAGAAAGATATTTATTTTTTTATGTGGCCAGTATAAGTTTGTTACCCTTACCTTTCTACCTTGTTTTTTTTTTTTTTTGCTGTTTGTGTTATAGCTTTCCTAAATATGGGCTGGTTGTCAAGGAAACTACTGCCAATAACCAGTTAGCGGGAGTCAGACTGACACCACTTTGCATCTCTGGTTTGACAAGAAGCAGAGAGAACCAGCAGAGTTGAGTAGGTGTCATGAATGGTGTGTGTTACTTCTATAGAACCAGTACATTATTCATGGACTTTGTAACCTCTAGGTCTCACAGACAATGCTTCATTAGTGCAAATGCTCTTCACGATTACTGAGCCACTACTTTAAAATGACAGATCAATTGAAAGCTGATAATTGACCTTCTTAAAACAAAACAATTGGTCTATTTAAAGCCACAAGTTTATTCCACCAAAATTTTTTTTTTTAAATTGGAACTTTATATAAAAAAATAAAAAAATGGGCAAACAGGCAGGATTTTTAATGCAGAAGAGACATGCTTGGTCTCTTCTACAATAAAGCTACTAACCTGCCCCATAAAGTGAGCTGCAGCTCATTGTATAAGTTTAGCAATGCCAAACTGACTGAATTCCCACGGGAGGGACATCACTTCCATCTGGCCAATGAATCGATATCCAGAAGCCGGCTGCCCAAACATGTTAGCAGCTGGCAGGGAGCTCTGGGACATTGCATTGCTGGAGTGAAGGGTAGTATAGGTCCACTTTATAGTGAAAATAAATCAGGCCATACGCATATACAGCCATGGCCAAAGGTTTTGAGAATAACACAAATATACATTTTCAAAGTCTGCTGCTTCAGTGTTTTTAGATCTTTTTGTCAGATGTTACTATGGTAAACTGAAGTATAATTACAAGCATTTCATAAGTGTCAAAGGCTTTTGACAATTACATTAAGTTCATGCAAAGTCAATATTTGCAGTGGTGACCCTTCTTTTTAAAAAAAATATAAAAATTCTGCAATTCGCCCTGGCATGCTGTCAGTCAACTTCTGGGCCACATGCTGACTGGTGGCAGCCCATTCTTGCATTATCAATGCTTGGGGTTTGTCAGAATTTGTGGGTTTTTTGTTCATCCGCTTCTTGAGTATTGACCACAAGTTCTCAATGGGATTGCGGTCTGGGAAGTTTCCTGGCCATGGACCCAAAATGTTGAGGTTTTGTTTCCCAAGCCACTTAATTATCACTTTTACCTTATGGCAATGTGCTCCATTATGTTGGAAAAGGCATTGTCCATCACCAAACTGTTCTTCGATGGTTGGGAGAAGTTGCTATCGGAGGATGTTTTTGTACCATTCTTTATTCATGGCAGTGTTCTTAGGCAAAATTGTGAGAGTGTGCCCACTCCCTTGGCTGAGAAGCAACTCCACACATGAAAGATCTCAGGATGCTTTACTGTTGGCATGACACAGGACTGATGGTAGCGCTCACCTTTTCTTCTCCAGACAAGGTTTTTCCAGATGCCCCAAACAATCAAAAAGGGGACTCATCAGAGAAAATTACTTTACCCCAGTCCTCAGCAGTCCAATCCATGTACTGCACCCTTTGCAGAATATCAATCTATCCCTGATGTTTTTCCTGGAGAGAAGTGCCTTATTTGCTGCCCTTCTTGACACCAGGCCATCCTCCAAAAGTCTTTTGCTTCAGTGTGCGTGCCGATGCACTCACACCTGCCTGCTGCCGTTCATGAGTAAGCTCTGCACTGGTGGTGCCCCGGTCCCGCAGCTGAATCAACCATAGGAGACGGTCCTGACACTTGCTGGACTTTCTTGGCGCACTGAAGCCTTCTTCACAAATGCAGTGGAAATGTGTTTTTTTTTTTTTTATGGGATGAAGTTAATTTTCATGGCAAAGTAGGACTTCATAATTAATTGCAATTCATCTAACCACTCTTCACAACATTCTGGAGTGTATGCAAATTGCCATCATAAAAACTGAGGCAGCAGACTTTGTAAAACCTAATATTTGTGTACCGTATATACTCGAGTATAAGCTGAGTTTTTCAGCACATTTTTTTTATGCTGAAAATGCCCCCCTCGGCTTATACTCGTGTCACCTTTTTGTGCCTGATCTCCCGGACTTTGGGGACCAGGTACCGGCCGGACTTAGGTCCCCTGGACCCCAAACTTGCCACACATGTAGCCGCATTCTTCCTCTACAATTGTCCAAAGTTTGTGGTCCGAGGGACCTACAGCTGGGGAGCACCAATTTTTCAAAACCGGGCACCCCTTCCATAGACTCCCATGTTAAACAGTAATTTCTCTGGTAATTTTGCGGACCCGGTACCGGACGGTCGTAGGTCCCCTGGACCCGAAACTTGGCACACATGTAGCCCAATTTCGTCTCTATAAGTGTGCAACGTTTTTTGTCTAGGGGGCCTACGGCCGGGGAGCAACAATTTTTCAAAGCCGGGCACCCCTTCCATAGACTCCCATGTTAAACGTCAGTCTAGTCATGGACACAGTGAGGCATAAACACAGTGAGGCATGGACACAGTGAGGCACGCACATGGACACTGTGAGGCACAGTGAGGCATGCAGATGGACACCCTAGGCTTATATTAGAGTCAATACGTTTTCCCATTTTTTTGTGGTAAAATTAGGTGCCTCGGCTTATATTCGGGTCTGCTTATACTCGAGTATATACGGTAATTCTAAAAACTTTTGCCCACCACTGTAGATTTTTAATTCGGCCTGGATGCTGAAAGAAAAAAAAAAAAGAAAAGAAAAAGCTAATAGCATGGATGGACTAATCTCCTACTGCAGCTATTGTATTTTTACAGCCATCCCTGGGCACTGTTAAAATACACCGTAGCCAAAAAAAAAAAAAAAAAAGAAGGAGCTTGGCAGTATATTGTCAGAAAAATAGGGTCTGCATCCATTTAGAATCAGGGACTGTTTGTCCACCAATTTTCTGCCCAACTACTTCGATTTTTAAATTGAGAGATGTCAGTTGGGAGAAGACAAAAAAGGCCCCTCCACTGAGCAAATGTTTGATAGTTCATCAAGAATTGGCCAAAAGTCCTACCATGTATAGCCAGACACCTTTAGTTCATTTATCTATCGACTGTACAACACATTCCATCAGAATTACAGTACTAAAACATTGTGTTAGATTAATGTATACCCAGACACACACACACACACTGTATCTACAGGCATATCAAACTTAAAACTTAATAAGAACACTTTATTTAATAAATCCTCCAGGTGATGTACATATGTAGTATGAACCAAGTAGAAAAAACAAAACAAATTTATAAATCATTGCATTTTTCCATCTTTAAAAGGAAGCCTTACATAACAGAAATACATGTTGACTATATGAAATGGTAGCTGCCTGGCTGTTTCTGGTGTCTAAACCTTTGACTAGCAAGATGTTTGCTTCCAAAATCTGCCTTCACTAGCTACTCTAGATTAGTGACTTAAGCCTCGTACACACCGTACGAATGTTGGCCAACCGAGCGTCTGATTTTTGTCAAAAGTGCGTGTGCCAGGATCTTGTCTTGCATACCAACGTTACACAATTGTCGTGCCACAAACACGAACGTAGTGAGGTACTACGAGGAATTTCAGCTCGAGAGCCACCCTTTGGGCCCCTTCTGCTAATTTTGTTTTTTTGTTTGGTGAGCATTGATTTCGAGCATGCGTGTTTGTGCTTTCAACTTTTTTGTATGGTCAGTACACAAATCTGATGTGCAGCCGTTTTCCGCCAAAAATTTACTAGCCCGTCATCCAACATTTGTTGGCCGAAAATTGAAAAACAATTGTCTAAAGAAGCGTACTAACAGTATGAATTTAGTCAACAGACAACCCCCTTCCAACAATCGAACCGTGTGTACGAGGCTTTAGAAGTACTGAAGTTGGGGGGGGGGGGGGGGAAATCAGAGGGACAGCTTGACAACAAGAACAAGTAACAGTAGCCCATATAATTGTTTCATGATAGGTTTTCTTTAAGGGCCAAGTGTAGCAAAACATTTTTTTTTACTTTTTGGATAAAGTGACAAAGGGCTAGAACTTCTGTCAGGTTTTAGATGTGGTTTGTGTCATGTCTAAGATATTATAGTGAACCATGCCATCTAAAGTTGGCCATAGACAGTTCAGCAGGGACTAGCTAAATTTCATTTAGCGGGTCATCATTCCTGCTCAACAGAAGTTGATTGATTGGCTGCTGTCAAAGGGATGGGCTGTAAAAACAGCTGCTGATGAGTGTATTCTGTTAGCAGTGGTTCCAGCTGTCAGAATTCAATTTCCTTTCAAGGGAGTTTCCTCCAGCCACCTCCCTTTTATTGCATATGACAGCTTTCTAAAAATCCCTGAATGGCAGCTGTGAAAACTCCATGTAAAAATCCGCTTTAACTTCAGAAATATCTCGAAATAGCCAATCAAAAATAAATAATTCCAGCCAATTGAGAAAGAAGGGATATTGAAGTATTTCAGCAAACTGGACACAGACACATGAAAATCAGAATTCTGCAGGCAAAGTGGATTTTTATACAGAATGTCAGAGCTGCTATTTAGGGATTTCTGGAGAGAGAAAGTCGGGGAAGGGGGGGGATAAACATCTTAGAACAGCCTTTATGAGAAAGTACTGTACCGTTAAATGGAATAGCAAGAGGACTGGTATGAGTCACGTTAACTAAAAACAAGACACACGTCACAGCTACCTCCTCTCCCTAATCACGTTGAGTGTGTTCACTGGTGCTTGAGCGATCAGCTGCCAAAAGCCCTGTACAATTTGGGTCTTGAAGAAATGCCACCACCCCGGTAGAATCCACAAGCAGATAGCCTTTATTAAAGCGGAGGTCCACCCAGATTTTTTTTTTTTTTTTTAAAGTCAGCAGCTACTAACAGTGTAGCTGCTGACTTTTAATAAGGACACTTACCTGTCCTACTCACCCACGATGTCGATCGATCACTGCTGGCAGGTCCCGGCTCCTCCATCCTGGCTAAGAGAAACAGGCAGTGAAGCCTTACGGCTTCACTGCCTGTTTCCTACTGTGCATGCGCCACTCGCACGGCGCTTTGTGAATGAGCGGCTTGCCTCCTGGGATACACACAGTTCCCAAAAGGCAGCGCACCCCATTCACAAGAAGAAGAAACAGAAGTTCTCAATCTGAGGATAAGGAAGAGGCACATAAGAGGCAGATTAGGGGACTTCCGCATAGCAACGGGCATTTCGGGTGAGTATAATTTTTTCTTTTTTTTTCTATTAGTTTTTTTTTTTTTTTTTTTTAATGAATTCTAGTGTAAAAAGTTTTTCAGGGTGGACCTCCGCTTTAAATAGAACAATGCATAAAATCCGCACAGAGGGATTTTATGCATTGTTCTATTTAATAAAGGCTATCTGCTTGTGGATTCTACCAAAGTGCCAGTATTTCTTCAAGACCCATGAGTCACATTAAATGCTATCTGTGTCCCCATAGAGGAGCCTTGGAGACTTCTCATTTGCTGTCTGAAACTTGTTACCTAGAAGGGAAATAAGAAAACATCTCCCAAACGAGGACAGATAGAAATACGAAGTTCAATGCATCTGTAGTTACTTGATGCTGCTCTACAGAAAGAGCACACGCTGAGAAAACGTCCCGTTGCAATGTGAAATATGAATAGTCTTCCCAATGGCCATGAATTTAAAAAGAAGAAACATTTGACAAAAGGTTCCCAGAAAGTTTGGCTAGAGTTATAAGTGAAGTAAAAAGTGGTCAACATAAATTACTTAAAGGCTAAGTCCACGAAGACTATTTCGTCTTTAGTGGCAGGTGATTTGAGCACCTAGATTCTGCAGGTCTACTAATCTCTGGAACCCATTGATGTTCAACTTCCACTGTAAAGTTTCTTCAGCAATCTCTTTCCTCTGCAATTTATTTGCCTGCAGCATATACATTAAAAACAGACTCCGTTTGTCTAAGAAGGGTTTCGGAAGATCACAATCTTCTGGAAGCAGAAACAGCAGTGAACAAGGCCAATAAACAAACTCCATTAAAGGTATAGTTTCACATTAGGGATTTGGAGATAAAATGTAACTTCTTAAAAAAAAAAAAAAAAAAAAAGTGCTCCAGTAACAATACAACCAATAAAAAAAAAAAAAAAAAAAAAAAGTGCTCCAGTAACAATACAACCAATAAAAAAAAAAAAAAAAAAAAAAAAACCATAACAGATTACATTTGTGTGAAGAGCTCATTTAAGAAAAACACATTTCTTTGAAGGAAAATTATAAAGATGACGAATAACCACTCCATTGCTTTGGTCAGTCTGATGGGTTTTGTATGACGATCAGTAGATAGTCTTTGTCTGGGAAAACAAAAAATAAATAATGTTACAGTTAAAGGTCTTTTAAACATTTTAAAGTGGAACCAAACCCTCCCTTCCTATAATTTTTCAGCCAAGGACATTTTCATCTTAGAGGAAAAGTACAGCCAAAGCTCTTTGGCCCTACCTCTCCTGTGGGTCACAAGAGTGCACTTTGTTCTGCACTCCTGTGACCCATTTTTCAGCTGACAGTGGGCTAAAGAAACCTCCACTGCTACCCGTGGCTGGGGGGGGGGGGGGACCTCCACTGCTACCCGTGGCTATGAGAAACTTCTGCAGGTACTTTGATACATCAGGCTGTTTGGGAAAGACAAAGGCGCTTCCAGTGGAGGTTTGAAAAGAAAAAAAAAGAAAAAAAAGAAAAAAAAAAGAAAAGAAAAAGCGTCCAGACCACCAAGAAATGGGATTGGGTCAAAGTACAGCAATGCCTGAATTGGACTGCCATTTGTATCTTATGCTGCAGACACACGATCGGAATTTCCGACAACAAAACCGGCTTGCATACACACGGTCACACAAATGTTGTCTAAAATTGCGAACGTCAAGAACGCGTGACGTACAACACTACGACAAGCCGAGAAAAATTAAGTTCAATGCTTCCGAGCATGCGTCCACTTGATTCCGAGCATGCATGTTTTTTTGTCCGTCGGAATTGCATACAGACGATCGGAATTCCTAACTGACTAACTATGTATCTATGTAATTCCCGACAAGAACTTTTGTCGTAAAAATTTAGAACCAGCTCACAAATTTTTGTTGTCGGAAATTCCGACAGAAAAAGTCCGATGGAGCCTACACAAGGTCGGAATTTCCGACCAAAAGCTCACATCGAACTTTTGACTGAATTTCCGCTCGTGTGTACGCGGCATCAAGGCTTGATTCTCAGGTTTGACTGCAGTGTACCTTTCACTGTGAAGAACATAAATAAATATATATTTACTTTACTTTGTGGCCACTCCACCTACTATTCAGCATGTTGTAGCCAATTGATCTGAATCAGAACAAAAAAGCTGGTTTCCTATTAAGCAATTCTTCTACTCCTACTTGTAATGAGCAGTAAACCAGCATGATGCACTATAGAGCAGGGATATGCAATTAGCGGACCTCCAGCTGTTGCCAAACTACAAGTCCCATCATGCCTCTGCCTCTGGGTGTCATGCTTGATGCTGTCAGGGTCTCGCTGTGCCTCATGGGACTTGTAGTTTGGCAACAGCTGGAGGTCCGCTAATTGCATATCCCTGCTATAGAGGATAGGCACGGACATAATTAGTGGTACTGAAATGCAAATGACCTTCTCACAACACAAAGCTTACCCGGTGTATAATGCAGCTGAACTTTAGGATCAACTTTGCAATTTTAGAATCCTGTCCCCATTCACAAAAAAGCTATAAAAGTTTAGTTATCATTTAGTCTTTTTTTAGAACTTACAATTTCTCTGCCTCGTAACGTCATCATTTGCTGTCTAAAATTATACTTTGGCCAGACACCTAGGGAGGATCTATAGAAGTGCTACATGTCACAACCAACTCTTTACCAGGGGTATGTTTGACCAACAATTCCCATGAAGCCAATGGAAAATGCAGTAACTTTGTGGGGGTGTATGTGTGTGGTGCCCAGGGGGGGGGGTAGCCTTTGCTTTATAATAACCACACAGCCACCAATCAATGCCTGTGCACAGGTCACAGTTAGGTGCTGTGTAAATCACACCCACTCACTGAAGAAAGTACGAGATTAGAATGTCACACTCCCTTTTCTAAACTACAGAAAGGAGGAAATGTGGCTGTGAACTATTCTACTCAGGGAGATATCAATGGCATCCGGTCATACTACTCAGAAGCTGCCCTGCTTTATGCACTGGTATAAATCATTTGGTGGAGAGGGGATAAGGGTGTGGGGTTGGGCTTGGTCCCTTAGTTCCAGTGAAGGGAACACTTAAGGCATCAGCATACCAAGACATTTTGGACAATTTTTATGCTCCGAACTTTGTGGGAACAGTTTGGGGATGGCCCCTTCCTGTCCCAACAAGACTGTGAATCAGTGCACAAAGCAAGGTTCATAAAAGACATAGATGAGCGAGTTTGGGGGTGGAGGAACTTGACTGGCCTGCACAGAGTCCTGACCTCAACCCCGATAGATGGGATGAATTAGAGCAGAGACTGCGAGCCAGGGCTTCTCGTCCAACATCAGTGCCTGACCTCACAAATGCGCTTCTGGAAGAATGGTCAAACATTCCCATAGGACACACTCCTAAACCTTGTGGACAGCCTTCCCAGAGGAGTTGAAGCTGCTATAGCTGCAAAGGGTGGGCCAACTCAATATTGAACCCTATGGACTATGACTGGGATACCATTAATGTGCGTGTACATTCATGTGCGTGTAAAGGCAGGTGTCGCAATACTTCTGGTAATATAGTTTGTGTGTATTCAAATGGCACAACCATTACAATGGCAAACATGGGTATCAAAATGCCCCAATTCATTCCTCAAAATAGAGAATAAATCATTGGGAAATCCAGAGGAGGCTGCCAGTATGGTCACGGTCTTGTAGGAGGAGGCAGAGACACAAATTATTGCAGCCTTGTATTCATGTTGATGTCCTGCAGAAGTGACCATTTCCCGCCACAATAGGCGTCTATGGTGTAACCATTTCTAACCAAATGAATACACATTGTATTGCAGCGTTCTAATTTATCCTGCATAATTCTTTTTATACATACCAAACATTTTCTTGACGGGAGGGAATATTTATTTCGTAAATATGACAATTCAGCAGGTATTTCAAAACTAAAAACAAAGTTTGGGTGGATTTCTGATTAAATATTAAAAAAGGTTTGTATGGATGCCTATAAATAATATTAAAGCATAAAAAAAAAAAAAAAGAAAAAACCCAACAACATTCTCCCCGGGTGATCGATGTACATTGCAAGGATTTCAACAAACTTTGTTGCTGATGCCAACCTTTTGTTATTCTGAAGAAATCCATGTGTATTGGTCTGTGCCCATGTAGAAAAATTAATCTAATGGGGAGTGGTTTCATAATTATCAATCAGAAGTGCGGCTAATGGACACTAATGAGGAAAGCTGCTGGGCCTGCATCCATTTAGACGTGTTCCTATTGGGGGTATATCACCAAATTGTATATCAGCATTTGTTGCAGGGGATACCTGAAATCTGACTTGTATCTTAATGCAGACTTCAGGGAAAATCAGTGAGCCAATCACACAAGCAAGAAATTATGTTTCCTGGGGGGTGTTCTGTACACATTCTGTGCACAGAACACCTCCAGGCAGCCATATTGCATTGCATTTTCAGAAAATTAAAGAGCTGCAGATTGAAAAGGAAAGGTAATTTTAAATGCCATTCAACCACAATACGATTTGTGTCGCAATTGTATACGCTACATTATTTTTTCTTTATTTGCTTTTTTTTTTTTCCCCACGAAAGTGGAGTTACCCTTTAAATAACCTCAGTGGACTATTAGAATTTCAAATGAATTATTTAGAAATTAAACTGAGCAGATGATCAAACAAGTAAAACCAGATCGGCCAGTTCTAGCAGTACCTGGGGCAACCATAATTTCATGCTTCTTTGAACGAATCCTGAGGAATGTGAGATCATTTTGAGGGTCGATATCCCGTACCGTGCTTCTAGCTTTTATAGACAACTGGTGAAGGAGCCCGGCATATTGAACTGTGGTGGAATTATCTAGAGTAGTCCTAATTGGAATACCTGTAAAATAAATTCAGTTATTAATACGGATCCTCGTTTAGGGCTAACCAACAAGGCAGTACAAAAAGTAATGACGTGTGCAACTTGCAGAAGATCATGTTAACCAATCCGATTTACCGGCAACCCTAGATTAGTTAATGCTGGTCACGAGTGGAGAAAAAAAAAAGTACAAGACAAACTGGGTCATGTAAGAACTGTTATTCCTTCCATCTGCTAATGTAGGACATACAGTAATTTTTTTTTTTTTTTTACAAACCTTGATACCTACACATTTTTACGTTTTAACGTCTGAATTGACAAAATATGCAAGATAGAGAGCATGCATGCTACTGTGTTCGAAGTGTATGTGATAATCTGTCCCCCGCTGGGTGCTGTGGTTCCTCCTGCTGACAGCTTCCTGACTATAGGACACAGCATAGCTGTCAGCAAGGGGAACCACAGCGACCAACTAGTGATACAACCTGATTCATCTGGAAGTGTCAAATAGCAGCAATGCCCAGAACACTTAAGCCTCGTGTGCCCAGAACACTTAAGCCTCGTACACACGCTTAGATTTTTGGATGACCGAACGCCTGTTTTTTGTGGCATGCTAGATTCATGTGGAAAGTGAAGAAGTTACTCACAATGTGAAAATTTTCGTACGACAGAATACAACGTCAGAAGTGACTTAATGTGTTGAATAGTTTTGTATGCATTTTTTTCGTTTGACCATGCGTAGTCTTGCTCTTACGATATTTTTCGTACAATAAATGATGTACTAATGAAACGAAAATCAGACGTTGAGTTCACAATACGACAAAAATTTTATAGTCTGCACATCCGGCTTTTGTCTGACGAAAAAGCGAAATCGGCTGTCGACAGCACCATACCAACGATCCGAAAGTCAGCAGACGACTCATCGTACAAATTTTTCCATCCGATTTTCATATCATGTGTACAGGCCTTTAACGTAGGACTAAACTCGTTGATTGAACTGTTTTACAAAACAGTTATCATTCTTACCATACCTTGAATGTAACTGTCAAAGTTGCATGTGCCCTAAACTGAACTGTCAAGCCATCAAATGGCTGGTGTCATAACTGATCACATGTACAGCACCATGGAAACTGCAGATCAAACAAAGGCTAAGATGGAATCTTCCTTGGTTCTAAAGCATGTGTCAAACACAAGGCCCATGGGCCAAATCCAGCTCGCCAGGCTATTTAATGTGGCCCTCAAACCTCTTTGGCAGGTACAGCACCCACCTTGTCTCAGCAGAGAGGAGGACAGAACTTCTCTGGCAGATTTGGCACTTTTCCATGCAGATGTAAGGAGCTCCTCTACCCAGATCTGTGCAGCCATAGAGAGGCTTGTCTCCTCCTCCCCCCAGCAGTAGAGAGGAGGACAAAACTCCTACAGATCCTGAGCCTCTCTGTGCAGCCGTAGCATCCCCTTGTCTATGCATCCCCTGGTCTCAGCATTCAGCAGACTCCAGCCCTCCTCTAGATCTCCTCCAGACCCTGCACTTTCTGCTTCCCAGCGTCTTCCCGGTAGCAGCACAGGGTAAGGGGGTGCACGTGATATAAGGAAGGGTGGGGGACTCTTGACATCTGATGGAAGGGTGTGGGGTGGGGGGGGGGGGGCTTTGGAGATCTATTTTTACAGACACAACCAGTCTTTTTTAGGGCAACCATAATGTTGATGTGGCCCGTGATGAAATGGACGATATAAGGGTTTTGTTTAGGTTTAGTTCCACTTTAAAGACTGCAAACCACAACCAGATAAGTAAAAAAAAAAAACAAAAAAAAAAAATTTCTTTGCCGTTACAATGGGCTGCAAGTGTGAAGCCTCGTACACACGGCTGAGAATCTCGTCAGGAAAAAAACTTGTCGTTTTTCCTGACGAGATTCTTGGACAAGAATCTTGTCCCGGCCGAGTGTATACACGATCCATTCAAAGAACCGCCGTTCTTTTGAATGGAACAAACGCGGTGACGTCATCAACTACGACGAGCGTGCGCTCGTCACATTCAATGCCGTCGCCGCCATCTTGCTACACCCTACCTATGCCTAGGAAGCTACCGCGCATGCATCAAAGTCGTTCCGAGCATGCGCAGGTTTCCATGGCGACAGGTAAGTGCACACACACTTTTCTCGTCGAGAAACATGCCGACGAGAAAATAGAGAGCAGGTTCTCTATTTTTCTCGTCAAGATTCTGCCCAGTTTTGTCGACGAGAAACCATACACACGAACGGTTTTCTCGGCAAGAAAGCTCTCTCTGCAGTTTTCTTGTCGTTTCTTGCAGAGAAACTCGGCCGTGTGTACGAGGCTTAAGTCTTTCCAACCAGCAACATGGGCATTATAAAAGCAAAAAAAAGGAAAATGTGAATTTAGCCAAATCCTTAATTCAAAAAAGGTTTAAATAAGAGTTGCAATAACGTTCATATGGCAGTTCCTATAGGAACAGATGAGAAGCTACGTCTTACTGCACTGTGCAAACAAGTGCTCCTAACACTGCATTATTGAATACGTGTACACATGCTATAAAAGTATGATGAAAAAGATAATCAGAGGACAATGACTATGCAAAGTGAAATGAAAGCTGGAAGCCAAAGATCATCAACTTTATTACCATTCTAATTCACTGTTCGGTGGACAGGCAGATTATACAGGAAGCTGTAAAGCTGAATCATGAAATATGGCCGACACCTACCTGATTATACAGTGCTGAGGTAGGGGCTGGGTGTGAAAAGAAAAAGAAGAATGTATAAAATCCAGATTTATTTTATTTAGATTCTCATATAACTTCTTTGGGATAATTAGTATGATTGCTACAGAGGCCAGTTAACCATCATTTGGAGCAATCATACGAATTATCACTCAGCTTTCCAATCCTTAGAGGCTCCATTCACACTTGTGTGACTCCAAAGTCATGACATTTCCATTGTGACTTAGATGCAACTTTGGATGCCGCCTTTGACTGTTGTGCAACAGCCGAATTGATATCAATAAAGTGGTTCTAAAAAGGTAGGTTATATCTTAATGCATTTTGATAAAAAAAACCTTCTTTGTGCAGCAGCCCCCCCAATACATACCTGAGCTCCATCTCGATCCAGCGAAGTGTACAAGTGCCTTGGCAACCTAGGACTCCCCTCCTCACTGGCTGAGACACAGCAGCGGCGCCATTGGCTCACGCTACTGACAAAGTCAATTAGCCAATGAGGAGATATAGGGGTGGGGCTGAACCAGGGCTCTGTGTTGTAGTGGACACACAGAGCTGCAACTCAGGTGCCCCCATAGCAAGCTGCTTGCTATGGGGGCACTTGACAGGAGGGAGGGGCCAGGAGCACCGGCAAGGGACCTGAGAAGAGGAGGATCTGTTCTGCTTTGTGCAAAAAACATTACACAGGAGCAAGTAGAACATGTTAGTTATTTGTAAAAAAAAAGCGAGACTTTAATATCACTTTAAGATGCGACTTTCTTGCGACCTTTGAGAGTTTACATTGCAGTCTATGGCACTCAAGTTGCATGAAAGTAGCATCAAAGTAGTGTAGGAACCTTGTTAAAGTTGCTGCGATTTTAAGTCGCACAGATTTGAACGGCTTCCATTAAAATACATGGGCTGTGACTTGTCATTCGACTTTATGTGGTTGATTTACTAAAACTGGAGAGTGCAAAATCTGGTGCAGCTCTGCATGGTAGCCAATCAGCTTCTAATTCCAGCTTGTTCAGTTAAGCTTTTGCGCAGAGCTGCACCAGAATTAGCATTCTCCAGTTTTAGTAAATCAACCCCAATGTGTCAAAAAGTTGCATGACAAGTGGCACACAAGTGTGAATAGAGCCTAATAGAGCAAAATTAAACCTCTGCCAATTTATTTTTTAATTAGGTGCCAAGAACTTTTAGCCATAATGTGCTAGTATTCACATTATGGCAGACTTACATGGCATGAAATCCCCTCCAGTGCTGTGATGTCATTGCTCCCGTCAGTCACAAATGCTGTCACCTTCTCCCGGTCATCCCTCTAGGTTCAGAATCTTCGTCTGCGACAACGTTACTTCCATAGGTGCGCTCGGGAATCACATTACATCATCATGGCACAGAGAGGTGCCATAAACGTAAGCCGAGCTGCACATTGTGCCAGGCAAGGAGAAGAGTTTATGACAGAAGAGACCAATAGAGCCTTTTCGGTCATTAAAATCCTGCCTGTCAGCATTTCTTTTTTTTTTATTCCACTTTAAATATAAGCACAAGTTTTTTTTTTTACTTTCTTTTTTATTTTTACCTGGTGATCCAGCCAGTAAGTTAAACTTTAGGTTCCTTTAACAGACCAAGCTGTCCAGAAAAAGGGCACTCTGGCAAGGGTGCCTACAATGGTCATCATTTATGTAAAACCTGTATACTAAAAAGGAAGATAAAATGGTTTGCTCTAACAGCTTAAAGCAGAACTTCCTGTGGTTCCTCCTCCTCTTCTGCCATTAATGGCAACTTTTTTTTTTTTTTTTCCTGGTTGGCAGGTACCCGTACCCACTCCCACTTCCTCTCAGATGGCCTAGGCTAGTGATGGCGAATC
Source organism: Rana muscosa (assembly GCA_029206835.1). Taxonomy (NCBI): domain Eukaryota; kingdom Metazoa; phylum Chordata; class Amphibia; order Anura; family Ranidae; genus Rana; species Rana muscosa. The sequence continues at coordinate 360,966,638 of CM055119.1, read as the reverse complement.
TTGGCACCCCAGATGTTTTGGAACTACATTTCCCACGGTGCTCAACTACACTGCAGAGTGCATGATCATCATGGGAAATGTGGCCTAGGCAATCCAAGATGGAAGTTGGCCTCCCCACAGCCTCTTGGGGCACGTCAAGTCCCAGAAGGCTATGTGACCAATCATAGAGCGCAGAGCAGCTTGCACATGCACAGTGGGAAGCCAGCTGTGAAGCCACAAGAGGTCACAGACGGTTTGCCACAGTCAACTTGGTGGTGCCAGGGACCCAAAGAGCAGCAAAGAACAGGCCTGAGTGCGGACAGCTCTGGATCCCTGGTAAATGTATTTTTTTTTTTAAAGTCAGCAGCTACAGTATTTGTAGCTGCTGACTTTTAACTGAAGTTAGTTACTCTTTAAAACGCGTTAAGCTGGCCATATATTATACAATTTTCAATTTCCTTTAGACTTACCTTCAAACTATGTAATGCAAGGGCCTTCCTAATTACATACAAATTAAAAGTGTTTCGGTTTGACCTCATATTAAATAGTTTTGGTAAAGCCAAGGGAAAAATTGTACAAGGACATTGTATAATGTATGGCCAGCCTTAGTTAGAGACCGGCTTTCATTTATTATCAAGTCAATCTAAATCTGCTAGTGCATCTATAACGACCTTCTCCCCAGACTGTTAATGCTGCTATCCAAAAGGTTTCTCCATTTCTCCTACATCCAAAGTGGAGACACCTTAAGTCCCCATTCACACTTGAGAGTAGCAGGAATGCGTTTCCGCTCGCTTTTTTGTGTGTTTTTTTTATGCGTTAACACACATTGTGTCCGAGGCAGTCCATTCAGCTGCCTACGTGTGCGGCAAACACTCCATAATGGCTCCAGAACCCTTTCGGACAAATTACAGAATAAAATGTGCACTTTTTATGCGCAGTAACACCCTTTGCAAACCAGCACTGCTCAAAAAAAAAAAAAAAAAAAAATTTTTTTTTTTTTTTTTTTTTAAATAAAAAAAAAGTGAGCTCATTTAGTTTTTTTGTATTTTATTGTCCAAGGATTGTGAAAAAAATTATAATTCTTGTACGACAAAGTCATTAAAAGAAAGCCTTCTTTGTCCTTAAAAAATAAAAAAACTCAATATACAGCGGGTTAAATAAATCTAAACATCTAACCATTTTTCTAGGTAAATAGATCTCTAAGAGCCGGTTCACACAGGGGTGACTCGCCAGGCGACCTAGCCGCCTGACAAGTCGCGCTCCGCTCTGTACAATGGAACCGTTCTAATAGGAGCGACTCAAGTCGCTCTGACTTAGAAAAAGGTTCCTGTACTACTTTGGGACGACTTCAGGGCGACTTGCATTGACTTCAATACAGAAGTCATTTTGCAAGTCAACGCTGAAGTCCTATGGAGATCGCCCGGCAGAGTCGCGGGACAAGTCGTGCCGCCCCAGTGTGAACCGGGTCTAAAAGGTGCTATTGACATAAAATGTTCACCACATGTCGGTAACAACCCATACAATGAAACCAAAACAAATAATGAAGTTATATGTAATAAAATGGAATGACGCAAGGAAAAAGTATTGAACACACAAAGAAAAGGAGGTGCAAAAGAAAAAAAAAAAAAAAAAGTGTATGGAAAGTCAAGACACCAGCTGAATGCTATCAGTAATTAGAAAGGAATCCTGCCCCTTGTCAGTGCAAATTAATATTAGCTGGTTCAGTCTCAACTGATGGCCTAAAAAAAAAAAAAAAAAAAAAAAAAAAAAAGGGTCTCATTACCAAAGTGTCACACAAGAAACATTGCATGATGGCTAAATGCATAGTGCTCTCTCAAGACCTTTACAAACATACTGATGGCATTGTTTAGAAATCCTTCTGTAACCTTCTGAATATTCTAGTGAGCACTGTTGGGGCTATAATCTGGAAGTGGAAAGAACATAATTTCACCATAAACCGGCCACGGCCAGGTGCTCCTCGCAAGATTTCTGACAGAGGAGTGAAAAGAATTATCAGAAGAGTTGTCCAAGAGCCAAGGACCACTTGTGGAGAGCTTCAGAAAGACCTGGAATTAGCAGGTACAATTGTTTCAAAGAAAACAATAAAGTAATGCACTCAGCCGCCATGGCCTGTATGCACGTTCAACAAGCAAGACACCATTGCTGAAGAAAAGGCATGTTGAAGCTTGTTTAAAGTTTGCTGCACAACATTTAGACAAGCCTGTGAAATCCTGGGAGAATAGTCTGGTCAGATGAGACCGAAATTGAACTCTTTGGATGCCATAATACACACCATGTTTGGAGGCCAAATGGGACTGCACATCACCCCAAAAACACGCCCATGCCAACAGTGAAGTTTGGAGGTGGGAACATCTTGGTGTGGGGCTGTTTTTCAGCATACGGTACTGGCAAACTTCATGTCATTGAAGGAAGGATGAATGGAAAAATGTACCAAGACATTCTTATTAAAAATCTGCTGCTACCTACCAGGATGATGAAGATGAAACAAGGGTGGATATTTCAGACAATGATCCCAAACACAAAGCCAACCAATTGGTTTTAGCCCTGGTTCACACTGGTGCGTTTTGACATGCGATTTGGCATGTCAAAACGTTGATATTTGCCACAAATTGCCGGCAATGGCACCGCATCTGCGGCGCTGCACCAATTTCAAAAAGTAGTTTCTGTACTACTTTTTGCGATTTCGGCCACGATTTACATTGACATCTGTGTCAGATGTCTTTGTAATAGCGGCTGAAATCGAGACTGCCAGCGAGAGTGAAATCGTGCGAGTTCAGCTGAACTTCCGCAGCCCCTGGGCTTAAAGAAAGAAAATAAAGCTGCTAGAATGGCCCAGCGAATCAGCCGACTTGAATCCAATAGAAAAATCTATGGAAAGAACTAAAGATCAGAGTTCATAGAAGAGGCCCACGGAACCTTCATGATGTGAAGACTGTTTGTGTGGGACAATGGGCCAAAATCACACCCGAGCAACGCATGCGACTAGTTTCTCTATACAGGAGGCATTTTGAAGCTGTCATTACCAGAGAAAAAAAAAAAAAAAAGGGATTTTATACAAAGTATTAAAATACATTTCAATTAGCGTGTTCAATACTTTTTCCCTGTGCCATTCCATTTTATTACACATAACTTAATTTCTGAACTTATTTATATTGCTTTGTTTGTATGCATGGATTATATGGGTTGTTACCTGTAACGAGCCCCTTTGCTCGCTCGGCTCCACTCTCCCGACACTCCTCTGCTCTACTGGATCATCCGGTGCTCCAGGATTCAAACTACCGCTATGTGCCATTCGAATCCATTTGTGGTCGGTCAGAACAAACACCAGGCAGGCTGTATGTAAGTTCAAACAGGAGAGACTTTATTAGAACCAAAATCAAGTCTTATATACAGTAACAGAGGAGGTAACCAGAACATAAAATTAACATGAGCTAATTAACTAAATCCTTTAGGCAGCCAAGGTGACTCATAGATATGACCTTTCAGGGTAGACATCCCGTCTCCTCGCTCACCTGCTATACAATACACATTATCATAAGTGTAAACATCACACACTTAGCAGGGTCAATTAGCACAGAGGACAGACAGATGGCTGGAGGTGATGTCTTTAGCATATCCTTAGAGTGAACGTGTGAACGTCCCAACATTATGAATCAGTCACTCTAATATTGCATATACAGGGTCCCCAGAGTCTGTGTGTCTTGGGGGGACATGGACCTGAATCCAAAGTAACACCCCCTCAAGGGTCCCCAGGCATACAGCTCACAAAGAGCACCGTTCCCCCAAATGCCAGGGCCCATGGTCGCAAGGCAAGAGGCTTGCATTTAGTCCCCTCCAAAAGCCTCTGTCCCGGCTAGGTCTGTCACATTACCGACATGTGGTGAAAATTTAATGTCAATAGCACCTTTAGAAATAGTTTTACCTAGAAAAATGGTGACGCGTTCAATACTTATTTTACCCGCTGTATGTATTACCATGTAATCTTTAGTAATGACAAAGTTATTGCCAAATAAACAGGTCCATAGCAGAAATGTAAAGATTGCTCTGGTCTATAGGGGGCGAACAGGTGTGAGAGGCAAAGTGGTTAAGAGATCCCACACCTTTCTTCTAATCCCTGATTATGTAGTGCAGCAGAGGTGTGAGAAAACAAGGTATTTAGCAGTTTCACCGGCGTTCCCCTTTAAATGCCTGTACCTTCAGAATTCACTACTATAGTTCCAATGACTCCTTTCTGAGCCTGAATCCTCTTCAACGTTTCTTCAACCTCAGACTGTAAAAGAAACAAAAAGGAATGTTTACAATTGAGTATTTGCAGCCATTGTGATTAAAGTGGTTGTAACCCCTCGTGTTTTTTCACCTTAATGCATCCTATGCATTAAGGTGAAAAAATACCTTGCAGTGTCCGGCCCCCCAGCTCCCCCCCCCCCCCCCCGTTTTACTTACATGAGCCCCGAATTTCCATGGGAGCGATCCCGCGTCGCTCTCTCCGCGGCTTCTCGGCTCTTCATTGGATTGACTGATAACAGCGCAGCCATTGGCTCCCGCTGCTGTCAATCAACTCCAATGACCCGGAGACAAGCAGCAAAGTTTTCAGACACTGGCAACTGGAAAGGGGAGCATTACTTTCTTCCTTTACAGGCTGGGCTTAGTTGAATTTGCTCAATGTACTCATTAGGAGTGCAAAATCTGGTTTAGCCCTGCAAAGAAACCAATCAGCTTTCAGGTTTTATTGTCAAAGCTTACCGTATATACTCGAGTATAAGCCGAGTTTTTCAGCACATTTTTTGTGCTGAAAATGCCCCCGGCGGCTTATACTCGAGTCACCTTTTTGTGCCGGATCTTCTGGAGTTTGCGGACCCGGTACTGGCCGGCCGTAGGTCCCCTGGATCCCAAACTTGACACACATGTAGCCCCACTCTTCCTCTACAAGTGTGCAACGTTTTTTGACCGGGGGGACCTACGGCCGGGGAGCACCGATTTTTCAAACCTGGGCACCCCTTCCATAAACTCCCATGTTAAACGATAATTTCTTCAGTGATTTTAGGGGCCTGGTACCTGCCGGTCGTACGTCCCCTGGACCCGAAACTTGGCACACATGTAACCCCAATTTCTCCACTACAAGTGTGCAGAGTTTGTTGTCTGGGGGACCACCGATTTTTCAAATCCGGGCACCCCTTCTATAGACTCCCATGTTAAATGTCAGTTTAGTCATGGGTACAGTGAGGCATGGGCACAGTGAGACATGCAGATGGACACCCTAGGCTTATACTCGAGTCAATACGTTTTCCCATTTTTTTGTGGTAAAATTAGGTGCCTCGGCTTATATTCAGGTCAGCTTATACTTGAGTATATACGGTAATTGAGCAAACTGAAGTTACAAGCAGATTGGCTACCACGTAGAGCTGCACCAGATTTTACACTCTCCAGTAAATCAACCTCATAGTGTTGCTTCACAGTTGCTAGGGAACTCAAACAGAAGGAAACTGAAAAAATAATATAAAGCTGGCCATACACTATAGAACCTGGATTGTATGAATTCTGTACAATCGCCTTTAAATTTACCAATATGGGAACAAACCTACATTGAAAACAATACTTTCAAATTGTATCCAATCAAATATGTTCTCGTACGACATATGGTAGATCTAAAGGAGATTGTACAGTCTATGGTCACTTTTACTTATGGGGGGGGGGGGCATACATGGTGCAATAAAACTGAACGATTAACAAATCAAATGAACAGGAATTGATCAAACGAGACAAACACGGCATGGCCGAGCAAGGACTGAGAGATAGTGACACTTTCAATCCAATTTGATCAGTTGGGTAATAAAATTGATTGCACAGGGTCGGTCGGTCGGTCGGTCATGGTGTTTTTCCCATCCTTGCATGTAGAGCAATTGTGATTCACAAGGGCATGATAAATGTCATCATTTGATTCTGTATGATCATTTTTTTTTTTGCCACGCTGGGGTCTCTTTCTCGTTACTTCGTTATGTCATTTTGTCTCACTCGCTTGATGTCCGATTCGATCCTTTTGTTGGATTGGTCATTGATTGTTCCGTTTTATGGCACAGTGTATGGCCACCACTAGGGTTGATCTCAGACGTGTTCTGATTCTAGTTTGACCCCACCTGAGTGATTCTGCCAGGAATCTGTGACTATACTTGGCCAATGATAAGCAGCCAAGGCTTTTCCTGCCCTGCACATATACACGCCCATTGTATATGTGCGACTGCAGGGGATTGGTTCAGTACAGCGACAGATTCCTGGAGGGATCACACAGGTGGGTTTGCACTAGGATCTGAACACGTCTGAGCTCATCTTGGCCACCCATAGAGTAGAGCGGGCCCTATCTATGTCCACTTTGCATATACTGAGCGGACACGGATGGCTCATTCGCCCGCTGATTAGGACGGAGTCCGCCCCGTGTGTAAGGGGCCTTATGCAGAAGAAAGATTGGTGTTACCACCTGCTGGAAAGATCTGTATGAAGAACCTTCTATTGCAGGCTGCCTCTGATTGAGTTCCCCTCATCCATTCTTAGAAGCTCTACAATAGCCTCCCCCAATGGTGGTGGTGGGGGGGGGGGGGGGGTCGATGGAGAGTATGGAAGATTTCAGCTAAAAGAGCAGCCAGCAGCACAGAGGACACTTCTCATTAAATGTAACTACCGTCCTGTGTGATTTGTCTTACAAAAAAAAAAAAAGGGGGGGGAAGATGAACTACACCCTCCTGTCCTTTACAGTCAAGGAAGCTGCCATCTTGGCCTCAGTTTGATCAGCAGTTGAAATGGTGCTGACTCCACTGTACCATGGACTGGCCATCTTTGTCTGTGATCAGCAGAACTTCCATCATCTGTTATTCCCAATTAATTTATTAAAGAGGAACTAAACCCTCCTCTCCTTTATAGCCAAGAAAGCTGCCATCGTAGCCTCTGCTTGATTTACAGTTGCCATGGTGCTGCACATGTGATCAGCCATTTGATGGATTGACAGTTCAGTTGAGAGCACAAGCAACTGTGACAGTTATCATTCACGGCATGGCTTGAATATAACAGTTTGTGGAAGCAGTTTAAAAAATTATGCGTTTAGTTCCGCTTTAAAGCAGAACTAAACGCATCAATTTAAAACGTAAGTTCACTTTTACAGAAAAATATGTAAGGTGAATTTACACAGGTCCCCTCCTCGCCCCGTCCAGTCCCGCTGACCTGGACCGCCGCGATCTCCGTTTCTAAGCACCGGTATATTCCTGCCAGGAGTTCGGGGCTTAGAAATCCTCTCTGCAGCCACGCATCTTCTCCATAGCTGACAGGACGGGCTGCGTTGCTGCTTATTGGTCGGTTCCACCCATGTGATGGCACTGACCAATTAGAATAACTGTCACATTTGCTTGTGCTCTCAACTGAACTGTCAAGCCATCAAATGGCTGATCATATGTGCAGCACCATGGCAACTGCAGATCAAACAGAGGCTACGATGGCCATTTTCTTGGCTGTAAAGAAGAGGAGGGTTTAGTTCCTCTTTAATAAAATTATTGGGGGATAACAAATGATGGAAGTTCTGTTGATTACACACACAGATGGGCATTCCATGGTACAGAGGGGTCAGCACCACAGCAACTGCTGATCGAACTGAGGTCGAGATGGCAGCTTTCTTGGCTGTAAAGGAGAGGAGGGTTTAGTTCCCCTTTAATAAATAAATGGGGGATAACAGATGATGGAAGTTCTGCTGATCACACACAAAGATGGATAGTCCATAGTACAGTGGAGTCAGCACCATGGCAACTGCTGAATAAACTGAGGCCAAGAAGGCAGCTTCATTGACTGTAAAGGTGTAGTTCTTTCCCCCCCCCCCCCTTTTTTTTTTTTTTTTTAAGAAAAAAAAATAAAAAATCACACAGGACGGTAGTTACATTTAATGAGAAGTGTCCTCTGTGCTGCTGGCTGCTCTTTTAGTTGAAATCTTCCATACTCTCCACCCCCCACACACCATTGGGGGAGGCTATTGTAGAGCTTCTATGAATGGATGAGGGGGGATGGAAATGGTGGGCATAGTCAACATATGATAGGTCCAGAGGCAGTAATAACCCCTGCATGAATGGTATGGGGGGGGGGGCAGAGGATTTAAGATTTCCTCTAAGAAAGATCAACCACCAGAACAAGGGAAGCTTCTCATTCATTCACTCTTTAATAAATGAATAGGGGATAACAGATAATGGAAGTTCTAATGATCACACACAGACAGATGGGCATTCCATGGTACAGAGGGGTCAGCACCATGGCAACTGCTGATCAAACTGAGGCCAAGATGGCAGCTTCCTTGGGTGTAAAGGACAAGAGGGTGTAGTTCCACTGTAATAAATGAATAGGGGGTAACAGATGATGAGTTGTGATGATCACACCCACAGAGATGGGCATTCCATGGTACAGAGGGGTCAGCACCATGGCAACCGCTGCTCAAACAGAGCCCAAGATGGCAGCTTCCTTGGGTGTAAAGGAGAGGAGGGTGTAGTTCCACTGTAATAAATGAATAGGGGGTAACAGATGATGAGATTTGTAATGATCACACCCACAGAGATGGACAGTCCATGGTACAGAGGGGTCACTATGGGATCCTGCCACATTTAAGGACAAAAGAATGTCAGGAATAATCCTGAGACCGTCCCTGGAATTCTCCAGCCTCTAGCAGCCATAAGAAGGAGTAATGAGAAGGGGGAGATCAGAGCCGGCTCCCCCATTACACACCCAGCCATCGTGTGACTCTAATCACAGCCTCCCCCAGCTCCATGCACACACCGCTCAGCCGGCTCCCCGGGGAGATCACACTCACCATGTTGCTGCAGACACCGCGCACACCAGGAAGACACAACAAACAGCCGCGTCCTCGGTCTCTATGGAAACCCCGGAACTTACGCCAGGGAGGAGGAGGCGTGGTTTTGACATCACCGTCGGTCACGTGTTAAGTCTTCTTGTTTTACCCAGGTTGTTTGCTGCCCCCGCTGGCCGTCCTAGAGTATTGCAGGGTGCAGTGGTACACCCTATGTGCAGTGACGCAGTCTGCACCTTGTTGTTTATAGTAGAATATGGCCAATGAGTAAAGCAAAGGGCAATGTACAGCTCTCCAGCATAGAATTGCTGGTGGTCAGGTATAAATAATTCATAACACAAGGTAATAGTCTATTAATAAAGCTGTTGGCTAGACATATATTGTCTAAATACAGGAGCCATGTGTTTTCCTACCGGACTAGGCGTGCTTTGTGTATTTATTCTACATCTGTGAAGGAATCAAGCATGAAAAAACTCCTGCACTTCACTTCTGTGCAGAACAATATAAAGACCGATCATGGCTGATCTCTCTCCTTGTGCTGTGTGAATGGTCTGGTCTCCTCCCCCTCCTGTAGTTTCCTGCAGGCAGCCTGTAGTGGGTGGAGCCTGTTGGACCCCTCCCACAGCTCTTCTTTCTGCACATGTACACCACAGTAAAGATGTCACTGCTATATTTACAAGATAAAACCTGGGTTTGCAAAGTTATTTGGTGCACAAAAAGTGGATTTACACTCACCGGACACTCTATTATATACACCTGTTCAGTTGCTTGGTAACACAAATTGCTAATCAGCCAATCACATGGCAGCAAATCAATGCATTTAGGCATCTAGACGTGGTGAAGATGATTTGCTGAAGCTCAAACCGAGGATCAGAATGGCAAAGGGTTTTAAAGAGGATTCCCACCCAAAAGTGGAACTTCTGCTATTTTGCTTTCTTCCCCCTCCAGTGCCACATTTGGCACCTTTCAGGGGGGGGGGGGGGGTACCTGTGTTTAACAGGTCCATTGTCCCACTTCCATCAGACCTCGCCACCCCTCCTCTTTCCCCTACTGCCAGACCAGTAAGGGAGCGCACTTTGCGCATTTACAATAGGGACCCAGCTGTGAAGCCGCAAGGCTTCACTACCGGGCTCACTCGCCAGCAATGGCGGCGGCAGCCCCCGACAGCTCATAGAAAGATTGGCTGGGGTGCCGACATCGCTGGACTCCAGGACAGGCAGAGTACAAAAACAATGTACATCAAAAATGGAGTGACCAGACACTAGGGTTTACCACCTTTTTTTTAAGTCGAACCTGGACACCTTAGCGGCGTCCCCAAATTTAACCCCGCTATACCTAAATTTAGGGGTGACCAGAGCAATAGTTGGCTCGGGTCTTTTGATTATTTTGGACTCTGCCTTACTGCTGTGTCACCTGGCGTGCAGTTCCCCTTTGGGAGTATAGGTGGTGTTGTCACCTATACCCTGGGTTGAACCACAGGTGATGGTGTAGGTATTGGATGTCCTCTCTCGGCTGCCGTTGGTGGGCGGTTCTGGCCTGCTGTGCATGCCGGGAGAGGATATATAAGGGGCAGACGCCATTACACGGAGAGCAATTCCCGGGCCCATGCCTGGAGAGACAATTCCAGGGCCCACTGCCCGGAGGGAGCTACCCCTCAGGGGGGGGTGCGCCCCATCTTGATCGAGGAGTCTCGGGCACCTTTTAGCCTGAGGCTGCAGAGTTCCAGGTAGGCCCAGTACCTTTGACTGGGTCTACAACCGAAGAGGAGTCCCAGGGAACCCGCGTGAGGGTAACCACTCTGACACAGAGGAAACCAGGGGAGGATCGATCCCATAACAAGAGGGCAAGTAATTAGAGTATTGCTGACTCAGGAAAGGCCTGGTGACCTGTCGGAGGGAAGGATTCCTCGCTTCGCAGACTGCCTCTGCGGAGTGTTGAAGTATCAGGAGGGATCTCCTTGACTTTGGTCCTTGGAGGGGACTGAGCCATTGTTCCAGCATCAAGCTGGCTGCTACTGCTATTGAGTGACTATCCGGGTGAGCTGTACCCACTCGGGACCGAGTGGCGACGAAGTCAAGAGTGTGCCTGAATCCACTTCTATCTGCTAACCTTTTTTCTCATTTCAAGTGTCTGGTTCCTGGAAGCAAGATAAAATAAACTCACGTTGGAGTTGATGTGTTGTGTGGACATTGACCTAATTTGGGAAAGATAAAGACTCACCTCTATAAACATAGAGGGGAGAACCAGAAGAAGGGAATTATTAACTGCAGGACCCAAGTATGTAACACCACCTGACCTTTATAATCTAGCGGACACGGGCATGTGGCATGGTGTGTCTTATCCCCCTGCTTGAGAAGGTAAGAGGGGGAAAAAGATCCGTGTGCTACATGTAGCGGGTATTTGAATTATGTGAGGACTCTGGTGGTGTGAGGTTCCTTGGGGCCCCTGGGTGGCGCTGTTGCCTTGGGCCGGAGTTGAACTCACACCGCAAACTGTGCCTTTTTGTCCTGCCCTGGAGCTGGTACAGCGGGGAGGGGTTAACCCGCTGTGGCGCGAAGGGAGAGGTCATACAAGGGGCGGAGGCCCGGATTTTGGGAAGAGAGTCGGAGGACTTGGCCGCACCCAGGCACCTTCAGCTTGGGTGCTGGCGTTCCGGTGTTCCAGGCCTAGGTGCCCTTGGCCTAGCTGGAGCGGAGATGGAGTCCATCTCAGGCACCTTTAGCCTGGGGTGAGGTACTATGGCGGATGCCTGGGGCTTAGTACCTTCGACTGAGTTCCGCGAGGGTGGAGGAATCCGAGGGGGCTCTAATGCCTTGGGTGCCCGTCTCTGAGTTCGTGAGGACTGGTGCGCAGTAACTTCTCCGAAGAGTCCTGTGCAGCATCGCTGGTGACGGAGAGGCCTCCACTTCTCCCTTGGACGGATTTCTTCCTCTGACAGGGGCAAATTGAGTGAAGGTAATTCACGTTCTATATTATCTAGTCAGTGGCAGTGACTATCCACCACTGGTGACAGCGCAGTGGGCAGCAGCAAGAAGGGAAAGGATTGTGCCTCGATCTGTCCCCCATTTTCCAAAGGAGAAAGATTGTTTTATTGCTCGGCAAGAAGAATAAAACTGAGTTGTACCTACTCACTGTGTGGAACTTGGGTTACTAAGCAAAGGAGTCAGGGACGAAGGACTGGACTTGGCTCTAGGACACCTACACAAAAGCCTAATCTTTTGGCCTTCACCTCTTAGTTATGGAGGACATGGGCCGTGGTGTGTATCATCTCTCTCTCCCAGGTACCCCTAGACAACAGCCATATAACCGATAAAGAAAGGGAGAGGGGTGAGGCCGCTACACGTGGGGGCATCGTATCCGGGATATGTGTATGGTGTCTGAATTTGAACTTTGCTGCCCGGAGGAGTTCCGAGTAGGTCGGCCATATTGGCCAACGCGCCACGAGGCAACCCACAACTGCGTAGTTCGCGGGCGGGGCAAGGGAAAAGCCCGCAAACAAGTGCAGAACGTGGGAGGAGTCCGGCCACGTGGACGTACGCACGTGGAGATTCCGGCGCAGGTGGGTCAGTGCGCAATGGAGCAGCAAAGAGAGAGAATGGCTTCAAGTGCTCCGTGGATTTCCGTTCCTTCCTTCGCGGATATGTCTTCTCTAGCTGCTCCGATCATGGATACAGGGATTAGGGATGAGCTTTGTGTTCGAGTCGAACATACGTTCGACTCGAACATCGGCTGTTCGATCGTTCGACGAAGAACGAACGATTTGGGCCGTTCGCGCCAAATTCAAGTGACGCGAACGGCCCACAATGCACTACGCCATCGCAGTGTCATCCAGGCGCTGTGATTGGCCAAGCATGCACTGTGACCCCGCATGCTTGGCCAATCACAGCGCCGGCAGCGAGGAGAGCAATGATTGGCCACAGGCAGGATGCCTGTGGCCAATTATTGCTGAGGGGGTTTAGTACATGCCCCACACTATATAAGGCCGCCAGCGCGGCGGCCTTGTGTAGTGTGTTCCAGAGCAGGGAAAGAGAAGCACAGGCAGGGACAGTGTCATTTTTTTTCCTTTACTAATCCTGGATTCCTTGTGTTTAGGGACAAATAAGGATAGGTAGGGAGAGTGTCAGTGTGTTATTCTGTGCTAAACCTTGTTTGTAGGGACAGAGAGGTACAGTGAGGGAAAGTGTCAGTGTGCTATTCTGTTCTAAACCAATCTTGCTGAACCATATTTGAAATCCTTGAGTTTAGGGACAGAGAGGTACAGTGAGGGAAACTGTCAGTGTGCTATTGTGTTCTAAACCAATCTTGCTGAACCATATTTGAAATCCTTGAGTTTAGGGACAGAGAGGTACAGTGAGGGAAAGTGTCAGTGTGCTATTCTGTTCTAAACCAATCTTGCTGAACCATATTTGAAATCCTTGAGTTTAGGGACAGAGAGGTACAGTGAGGGAAACTGTCAGTGTGCTATTGTGTTCTAAACCAATCTACCTGAACCATATTTGAAATCCTTGAGTTTAGGGACAGAGAGGTACAGTGAGGGAAACTGTCAGTGTGCTATTGTGTTCTAAACCAATCTTGCTGAACCATATTTGAAATCCTTGAGTTTAGGGACAGAGAGGTACAGTGAGGAAAACTGTCAGTGTGCTATTCTGTTCTAAACCAATCTTGCTGAACCATATTTGAAATCCTTGAGTTTAGGGACAGAGAGGTACAGTGAGGGAAAGTGTCAGTGTGCTATTCTGTTCTAAACCAATCTTGCTGAACCATATTTGAAATCCTTGAGTTTAGGGACAGAGAGGTACAGTGAGGGAAACTGTCAGTGTGCTATTGTGTTCTAAACCAATCTTGCTGAACCATATTTGAAATCCTTGAGTTTAGGGACAGAGAGGTACAGTGAGGGAAACTGTCAGTGTGCTATTGTGTTCTAAACCAATCTTGCTGAACCATATTTGAAATCCTTGAGTTTAGGGACAGAGAGGTACAGTGAGGAAAACTGTCAGTGTGCTATTGTGTTCTAAACCAATCTTGCTGAACCATATTTGAAATCCTTGAGTTTAGGGACAGAGAGGTACAGTGAGGGAAACTGTCAGTGAGCTATTGTGTTCTAAACCAATCTTGCTGAACCATAATTGAAATCCTTGAGTTTAGGGACAGAGAGGTACAGTGAGGGAAACTGTCAGTGTGCTATTGTGTTCTAAACCAATCTTGCTGAACCATATTTGAAATCCTTGAGTTTAGGGACAGAGAGGTACAGTGAGGGAAACTGTCAGTGTGCTATTGTGTTCTAAACCAATCTTGCTGAACCATATTTGAAATCCTTGAGTTTAGGGACAGAGAGGTACAGTGAGGGAAACTGTCAGTGTGCTATTGTGTTCTAAACCAATCTTGCTGAACCATATTTGAAATCCTTGAGTTTAGGGACAGAGAGTATGGATGAGCTTCGTGTTCGAGTCGAACATACGTTCGACTCGAACATCGGCTGTTCGATGAAGATCGAACGATTTGGGCCGTTCGCGCCAAATTCGAGTGACGCGAACGGCCCACAATGCACTACGCCATCGCAGTGTCATCCAGGCGCTGAGATTGGCCAAGCATGCACTGTGACCCCGCATGCTTGGCCAATCACAGCGCCGGCAGCGAGGAGAGCAATGATTGGCCACAGGCAGGATGCCTGTGGCCAATTATTGCTGAGGGGGTTTAGTACACGCCCCACACTATAAAAGGCCGCCAGCGCGGCGGCCTTGTGTAGTGTGTCCGGAGCAGGGAAAGAGAAGCATAGGCAGGGACAGTGTCATTTTTTTTCCTTTACTAATCCTGGATTCCTTGTGTTTAGGGACAAATAAGGATAGGTAGGGAGAGTGTCAGTGTGTTATTCTGTGCTAAACCTTGTTTGTAGGGACAGAGAGGTACAGTGAGGGAAAGTGTCAGTATGCTATTCTGTTCTAAACCAATCTTGCTGAACCATATTTTCAATCCTTGAGTTTAGGGACAGAGAGGTACAGTGAGGGAAAGTGTCAGTGTGCTATTCTGTGCTAAATCTTGTTTGTAGGGACAGAGTAGGACAGTGAGTGAAACTGACAGTGTGCTATTCTGTTCTAAACCAATCTTGCTGAACCATATTTGAAATCCTTGAGTTTAGGGACAGAGAGGTACAGTGAGGGAAAGTGTCAGTGTGCTATTCTGTGCTAAATCTTGTTTGTAGGGACAGAGTAGGACAGTGAGGGAAAGTGTCAGTGTGCTATTCTGTTCTAAACCAATTTTGCTGAACCATATTTGAAATCCTTGAGTTTAGGGACAGAGAGGTACAGTGAGGGAAAGTGTCAGTGTGCTATTCTGTGCTAAATCTTGTTTGTAGGGACAGAGTAGGACAGTGAGTGAAACTGACAGTGTGCTATTCTGTTCTAAACCAATTTTGCTGTTCCATATTTGAAATCCTTGAGTTTAGGGACAGAGAAGGACACTCGTGGAAACTATCAGTGTGCTATTCTGTGCTAAATCTTGTTTGTAGGGAGGGACAGAGTAGGACAGTGAGGGAAAGTGTCAGTGTGCTATTCTGTTCTAAACCTATTTTGCTGTTCCATATTTGAAATCCTTGAGTTTAGGGACAGAGAAGGACACTCGTGGAAACTATCAGTGTGCTATTCTGTGCTAAATCTTGTTTGTAGGGAGGGACAGAGTAGGACAGTGAGGGAAAGTGTCAGTGTGCTATTCTGTTCTAAACCTATTTTGCTGTTCCATATTTGAAATCCTTGAGTTTAGGGACAGAGAAGGACACTCGTGGAAACTATCAGTGTGCTATTCTGTGCTAAATCTTGTTTGTAGGGAGGGACAGAGTAGGACAGTGAGGGAAAGTGTCAGTGTGCTATTCTGTTCTAAACCAATTTTGCTGAACCATATTTGAAATCCTTGAGTTTAGGGACAGAGAGGTACAGTGAGTGAAACTGACAGTGTGCTATTCTGTTCTAAACCAATTTTGCTGTTCCATATTTGAAATCCTTGAGTTTAGGGACAGAGAAGGACACTCGTGGAAACTATCAGTGTGCTATTCTGTGCTAAATCTTGTTTGTAGGGAGGGACAGAGTAGAACAGTGAGGGAAAGTGTCAGTGTGCTATTCTGTTCTAAACCAATTTTGCTGAACCATATTTGAAATCCTTGAGTTTAGGGACAGAGAGGTACAGTGAGGGAAACTGACAGTGTGCTATTCTGTTCTAAACCAATTTTGCTGTTCCATATTTGAAATCCTTGAGTTTAGGGACAGAGAAGGACACTCGTGGAAACTATCAGTGTGCTATTCTGTGCTAAATCTTGTTTGTAGGGAGGGACAGAGTAGGACAGTGAGGGAAAGTGTCAGTGTGCTATTCTGTTCTAAACCAATTTTGCTGAACCATATTTGAAATCCTTGAGTTTAGGGACAGAGAGGTACAGTGAGTGAAACTGACAGTGTGCTATTCTGTTCTAAACCAATTTTGCTGTTCCATATTTGAAATCCTTGAGTTTAGGGACAGAGAAGGACACTCGTGGAAACTATCAGTGTTCTATTCTGTGCTAAATCTTGTTTGTAGGGAGGGACAGAGTAGGACAGTGAGGGAAAGTGTCAGTGTGCTATTCTGTTCTAAACCAATTTTGCTGAACCATATTTGAAATCCTTGAGTTTAGGGACAGAGAGGTACAGTGAGTGAAACTGACAGTGTGCTATTCTGTTCTAAACCAATTTTGCTGTTCCATATTTGAAATCCTCGAGTTTAGGGACAGAGAAGGACACTCGTGGAAACTATCAGTGTGCTATTCTGTGCTAAATCTTGTTTGTAGGGAGGGACAGAGTAGGACAGTGAGGGAAAGTGTCAGTGTGCTATTCTGTTCTAAACCTATTTTGCTGAACCATATTTGAAATCCTTGAGTTTAGGGACAGAGAGGTACAGTGAGTGAAACTGACAGTGTGCTATTCTGTTCTAAACCAATTTTGCTGTTCCATATTTGAAATCCTTGAGTTTAGGGACAGAGAAGGACACTCGTGGAAACTATCAGTGTGCTATTCTGTGCTAAATCTTGTTTGTAGGGACAGAGAAGGACAGTGAGGGAAACTGTCAGTGTGCTGTTCTGTGCTAAACCAATCTTGCTGAAGCATATTGCAAATCCTTGTGTTTAGGGACAGAGAAGGATAGGCAGGGGACAGTGTCAGTGTCATTGTTGCTAAGCCTCCTGCACAGTATACACCTGAAGGTAGCCCTTATTGCTCTTTTTCCCATCTCCCTGCAGGCCATCCATTAAAATGTCTGGAAGGCAAACAAGGAGAGGCAGACAGTCAGGAGGCAAAAAAAGAGGGCAAGCAGGCTCTGTGTCTGGGGGCAACAGTGCTGGTCGTGGACGCGGTGCATTGTCATCAGCACATGGCCATGGGACACGCTTGTCCTTCTTTTCGGCAGCTGGACATGTTGAGCCACATCATGCCGAAGACTTGGTAGAGTGGATGACCAAGCCCACCTCATCCTCCTCATCCTCTCTCACCCAGGCTCAGGGTACTGGCAAAGCAGCTGCCAAAGCGTCCTCTTCTCTGGTATCATTATCTTCATTAGTCAATCCTTCCCTAGACCCACCATGTCCTCCTCCTGAGGAGTCCCCCGAACTGTTTGAGCACAGTGTTGGGTACATGCTCCAGGAGGATGCCCAGCGTTTCGAAGGATCTGATGATGATACCCAGCTAGAGGAAGGCAGTAGCGTGAGAGCAGAGAGAGGGGATGCTCAAGAAGGACACCAATCTGGCAGTCATGCTCCAGCAGCTGCAGCATACTGCCAGATTGGCTCCAGTGATGAGGAGGGAGGGGATGATGAGGTCACTGACTCCACGTGGGTGCCTAATAGGAGAGAGGAGGAGGAGGAGGATGAGGAGGAGGCACATCTCCAACGAGGCAGGATGCCCTTGAGTGGCCAGCGTATGGGCAGCACACCGACGGAATCACACCGCAGAGCTCCGCCTGTGCAGGGCGCTGCCTCTGCCCGTCATTCAAAAAGTTCTTTGGTGTGGGCCTTTTTTGAGGCGAGTGCATCAGATCGCACAGCTGCTGTTTGCAACATATGTCTCAAGCGTATATCGCGTGGCCAAAACATCAGCCGCTTGGGCACCACATGCTTGATCAGACATATGTTGACCTGCCATGCAGCTCGTTGGCAAGCCTACCTTAAAGACCCACACCAAAGAACAAAGCTGACCTCTTCTTGCACCGCATCAGCTGGGATCTCCAACCCCAGTATACCTTCAGTCCTCTCTGAAACCTGCACTGAGAGGAATGAAGGTGTAGAATTAGGTGTGTCACAGCCAAGTACTTGCGGGCACTCTGCTAGCAGTACACCAACGTCCGATTCTAGCAGGTAAATTTCCCTGCCCCAGCTGCTGGACCGTCGAAAGAAGTTCACTCCCAGCCATCCACATGCCCAGCGGTTGAATGCTAGCTTGGCTAAATTGCTAGCGCTTCAACTGCTGCCTTTTCAGTTGGTAGACTCGGCCCCCTTCCGTGAGTTTGTGCAATGTGCGGTTCCTCAGTGGCAGGTTCCCAAACGCCACATTTTCGCACGGAAGGCGATTCCGGCTCTCTACAGGCATGTGGAAGGCAATGTCTTGGCCTCGCTGGACAGGGCGGTCAGCGGTAAGGTGCATATTACCGCTGACTCATGGTCCAGCAGGCATGGACAGGGACGTTACCTTTCTTTCACGGCCCATTGGGTCACTCTTTTGGCAGCTGGGAAGGATGCAGGACAAGGTGCAGTAGTGTTGGAGGTTGTTCCACCGCCACGCCTCCAAAATGCTACTACTGGTTGTGACACACCTCTCTCCTCCACCCCCTCCTCTTCTTCTTCCTCCATGGCCTCTTCCTGTGGTTTGTCCTCGGAACCAGCGGTGCTCCGTAGGCGTTCAAGGGGCTACGCAAGTACGCAGGCAAAAAGATGCCATGCCGTGCTTGCGCTGGTGTGTTTGGGGGACAGGAGCCACACTGGGGCAGAGGTCCTGTCTGCTCTGCAGGGGCAGGCCGAGAGGTGGTTGACGCCACGCCAGCTTAAGCCAGGAATGGTGGTTTGCGACAATGGCACCAACCTCCTCTCCGCCCTCCGACAGGGACAACTGACCCATGTGCCCTGTATGGCTCACGTCCTTAACCTGGTGGTGCAGCGGTTCTTGGGCAGGTACCCGGGCTTACAGGATGTCCTGAGGCAGGCCAGGAAAGTCTGTGTGCATTTCCGCAGATCTTATAATGCCAGTGCTCGCCTGGCTGAGCTGCAAAAGGAGTTGAACCTGCCCAAGAACCGCCTTATATGTGACATGCCCACCAGGTGGAACTCAACGTTGGCCATGCTGCAGCGGCTGCACACGCAGCAGAGGGCCATCAATGAGTACCTGTGCGACTACGGCACCAGGACAGGGTCAGGGGAGCTCGAGTTTTTTTCACCACGCCAGTGGGGCATGATCAGGGATGCATGCACTGTCCTGGCACCATTTGAGGAGGCCACGAGGATGGTGAGCAGTGACAGTGCATGCATCAGTGACACTGTACTTCTTGTCCACCTGTTGGAGCACACGCTGCGTGGAATAATGGACAGGGCACTTGAGGCAGAACAGAGGCAGGAAGAGGAGGACTTCCTTGCCTCTCAAGGCCCCCTTTACCCAGACAGTATTCCTTCTGTCCCACCCATCGCACAGGAAGAGGAGGAGGAGGAGGAGGAGGATTGTGTCAGCATGGAGGTGGAGGCTGGCACTCAGCATCATCAGCAGCAGTCTTTTAGGGATGATTTACAGTCCCAAGAAACCAGTGGACTTGTACGTGGCTGGGAGGAGGTGGCTGCGGATCATGTCGTCCTTAGTGACCCAGAGGACTCCGGACTGAATGCCTCAGCTAACCTACGCTGCATGGCCTCCCTGATCCTGCAAAGTCTGCGGAAGGATCCTCGTATTCTTCGGATCAAGGAGAGGGACCATTACTGGCTGGCCACTCTCCTTGATCCACGGTACAAGGGTAAGGTTGCGGACCTTATCTTACCGTCGCAGAGGGAGCAGAGGATGAGACAACTCCGGGAGGCCTTGCAGAAAGGTCTGTGCAATGCGTTCCCAGAGACTGGGAGGTTACAAACTCCTGGTCCTGGACAACGAGTTGCTGAGGCTTCGGGCAGTCAAAGAAGGAGCGGTGGGGAAGGTGGCCGTCTGACCGATGCGTTCAGACAATTCTTTAGTCCGCAGCCCCAAAGTATGATCGGTTCCAGCAACCATCGCCAGCGTCTGATATACATGGTCCAGGAATACCTAGGGGCAAGGTCAGACTTGGACACCTTCCCCACCGAAAATCCTCTGGCTTACTGGGTCTTGAGGATGGATCACTGGCCAGAGCTTGCACAGTATGCAATTGAGCTACTGGTCTGTCCTGCATCCAGCGTTCTTTCAGAACGCACATTCAGTGCTGCTGGAGGATTTGTCACGGATCACAGGGTGCGCCTGTCCACCGACTCGGTTGATCGACTGACTTTCATCAAGATGAACCAGTCTTGGATCACCACCAGCTACCACACACCTGATGCTGATATAACAGACTAATTGATTTTAAAATGTCACATCCCTTCAAGACTGATGCTGATGCTGAGTGCCTGTGCTGTTATGTTGACTGGCTATTCTCCTCCTCCTCCTCAATGATACGATTAATGATGATAGCTTGGAAGATCATTTTGGTTTATGGATGACGCCACCAGTGGCTAAGGCCCAATTTTTCAGCCCCTGTTTAACAGGGGCGTGTAATTAAAATTTTGGATGCAATACTTTGCAACAGGCCTCATTGCTGTGCTCCAAGTACAGTATCTGTGAGGGGTTGCAGTGTTGTGCCACCAGTGCCGAAGGCCCAATTTTTCAGCCCCTGTTCAACAGGGGCATGCAATTATAATTATTGATCTAATAATTCACAGCAGGGCCCATTGCTGCGCCCACCAAGAGTAACTGTCAGGCCTTACAGTGTTGTGGCACCAGCACCACCATCACCACCACCACCACCACCAAAGGCCTAATTTTTCAGCCCCTGTTCAACAGGGGCATGCAATTATAATTATTGATCTAATAATTCACAGCAGGGCCCATTGCTGCGCCCACCAAGAGTAACTGTCAGGCCTTACAGTGTTGTGGCACCAGCACCACCATCACCACCACCACCGCCACCAAAGGCCCAATTTTTCAGCCCCTGTTCAACAGGGGCATGCAATTATAATTATTGAACGAATAATTCACAGCAGGGCCCATTGCTGCGCCCACCAAGAGTAACTGTCAGGCCTTACAGTGTTGTGGCACCAGCACCACCATCACCACCACCACCACCACCAAAGGCCCAATTTTTCAGCCCCTATTCAACAGGGGCATGCAATTATAATTATTGATCTAATAATTCACAGCAGGGCCCATTGCTGCGCCCACCAAGAGTAACTGTCAGGCCTTACAGTGTTGTGGCACCAGCACCACCATCAAAGGCCCAATTTTTAGTACCACTGATCAACAATTATAAGTTATTACAATTCCTGATATAATAGTTGACAGCAGGGCGTTCCAGCACCCACCAAGAATAACTGTGAGTGCTTTCAGTGTTGTGCCAACACCAACACCTAAGGGGCCAATTTCTGCAAAGTATATACGGCAGGTCCCTACTTTCAAACATCCAACTTACAAACGACTACTACTTGCAAACGGAAGAAGACAACAGGAAGTGAGAGGAAATCTACCCCTTGGAAGGAAAATTCTCTCCTGTAAGAATTAATATGGGAGAATGGTGTCTCCTCTCTACTGATGCTTTATCACCAATCCTTGTTTCAATACAAACACCACATTTCAAAAGCAGTTGTCATTGGGACGCAAAGTGAGGTGAAATGTTCTGAACAGGGGCACAGACAGCAAAAAAAATGTGACAGGGGTGATAACCGTTCCCTATGTTTTCCAAAAAGCTAAAAAAAAGGAATTTGGCATGGAGCTACACTTAAACAATGTAGCTGTTCAAAATTACAAACAGATTCTACATAAGAACAAACCTACAGTCCCTGTCTTGTATGCACCGCCTGTATACGGCTGTTCAGAGTATATAGGGCCTTTTTTATTTTGTGTGCGGGGTTCCCCTTAATATCCATACAAGACCCAAAGGGGCTGGTAATGGGCTGGGGTAAGGGGGGGGGGGTTGATGGGGTAGCTATGCCATTTTTCCTAAAGATTTTCATCCATATTACCGGGACCAGACATATCATTAAAGCCGCAAGCAGTTTTAAATGGCTTTTTTTCCTTTAGAAATGTTATTTTGTGCAGGGACAGTTCTAAACACGGGAAACACGTGGCACTTCACAGGCATACTTTAGACACCCCCCAGGTACAATATTTAAAGGAATATTTGACTTTTTTTTTTCACTTTATGCATCATTAAAATGACTGCTCCCGGAAAACGTCCGTCTTTAAAACTTCTTTTTGCATTGATACATGTCCACTGGTGCAGAACCCGGGTTCCCAAACTCTGTTTCGGACAATAACATGGATAATAGTCGTTATAATTAGCACTTTAGAATCCGAACGTTCGCATCCATTGTATTTAATAGGGTTCTAATGTTCGTGCGAACTTTCGGTCCGTTCGCGGGTTCTGGTGCGAACCGAACACGGGGGTGTTCGGCTCATCACTAACAGAGAGGTACAGTGAGGAAAACTGTCAGTGTGCTATTGTTTTCTAAACCAATCTTGCTGAACCATATTTGAAATCCTTGAGTTTAGGGACAGAGAGGTACAGTGAGGGAAACTGTCAGTGTGCTATTGTGTTCTAAACCAATCTTGCTGAACCATATTTGAAATCCTTGAGTTTAGGGACAGAGAGGTACAGTGAGGGAAACTGTCAGTGTGCTATTCTGTTCTAAACCAATCTTGCTGAACCATATTTGAAATCCTTGAGTTTAGGGACAGAGAGGTACAGTGAGGAAAACTGTCAGTGTGCTATTGTGTTCTAAACCAATCTTGCTGAAACATATTTGAAATCCTTGAGTTTAGGGACAGAGAGGTACAGTGAGGGAAACTGTCAGTGTGCTATTGTGTTCTAAACCAATCTTGCTGAACCATATTTGAAATCCTTGAGTTTAGGGACAGAGAGGTACAGTGAGGGAAACTGTCAGTGTGCTATTCTGTTCTAAACCAATCTTGCTGAACCATATTTGAAATCCTTGAGTTTAGGGACAGAGAAGGACACTCGTGGAAACTATCAGTGTGCTATTCTGTGCTAAATCTTGTTTGTAGGGACAGAGAAGGACAGTGAGGGAAACTGTCAGTGTGCTATTCTGTGCTAAACCAATCTTGCTGAAGCATATTGCAAATCCTTGTGTTTAGGGACACAGAAAAGGATAGGCAGGGGACAGTGTCAGTGTCATTGTTGCTAAGCCTCCTGCACAGTATACACCTGAAGGTAGCCCTTATTGCTGTTTTTCCCATCTCCCTGCAGGCCATCCATTAAAATGTCTGGAAGGCAAACAAGGAGAGGCAGACAGTCAGGAGGCAAAAAAAGAGGGCAAGCAGGCTCTGTGTCTGGGGGCAACAGTGCTGGTCGTGGACGCGGTGCTGTCACGTACCTGATGGAAGAGTCTGATTATGCAGAGGGAGGCCTCCCTTACACCTCTCACTCGCGGCCCCTGGTAGTGAAGACAGGGGGCGCAGGAGTGTAGAGTCGCACGAGAGCCTGGTAAAAGTCGCTGGTGGTGCGCTGGACCGGAACTGGGACGGAGACTGGAATAGATCCGGAAACAACTGACGGCCTAACAACTGGAGCTCAGGCGGGTGCGGTCAGATGGGCTGGAAGCGTGGGTACACCAGTCCCAAGCAGGTAGGTACTGGAGCGGGATCAGGTATGAGCAGGTTCAGGCAGCTGGCAGGTCTCAGGTTCAGGTAAGTACTGGAGCAGGATCAGGTATGAGCAGGTTCAGGCAGCTGGCAGGTCTCAGGTACAGGTAAGTACTGGAGCAGGATCAGGTATGAGCAGGTTCAGGCAGCTGGCAGGTCTCAGGTACAGGTAAGTACTGGAACAGGATCAGGTATGAGCAGGTTCAGGCAGCTGGCAGGTCTCAGGTACAGGTAAGTACTGGAGCAGGATCAGGTATGAGCGGGTTTAGGCAGCTGGCAGGTCTCAGGTACAGGCAGGTTCGGCAACGGGCAGGCAACGAGGTAGCAGAAGGAACAGGCAGGAACGTAGTCAACACAGGCCGGGGGTCAGGTACAGGCAGATCAGCAAGGATGGTCAAACAAGCCAGGAAGGGTCAGCTGGAGCAGGATTCAGGTAAGCAGGGGTCAGAGGTCTCAGGTAACGCTGTAGACCGAACAGCACAGAGCCCAGCCATCAGCCCCTTCAAATAACCTCATCTGGCGCCATGAGCCGCCGCTGCGTGCTCCCGCGCGTGCCCGCGCGCGCACCACTATCGCGCGTGCCCACGCGCGCACCGCTATCGCGCATGCGCACATCAGCGTGCGCCGATGCGCCACTACCGCGCATGCGCGAAGAGGCGCCGATATCGTCAATGATATTTCTGGTTTGCCCTTCCTGACATTGCCCCCTCCCAATGGGCAGCCTCCGGATGCCCAACCGGGCGAGCTTCAAAGGATGGGATCTCTTGAATGCCTGGATAAGTCTTTCAGCATGGACATCGTCCTCGGGTTCCCACGAATTCTCCTCTGGGCCATAACCTTTCCATTTGACGAGATACTGGATCTGATTTCTCTTTTTCCTACAGTCCAGGATTGCTTCGACTTCGAATTCCTCTGTTCCGTTAACTAATATTGGTTCGGGTGGGCCTGTATCCCGGTCAGGGAATGGATCAGGGGTTACAGGTTTTAGTAAAGCCACATGAAAGACAGGATGTATTTTGAAGGAGTCTGGCAGTTCTCGTAAGACACGTCGTTGATCCTTCTTTTTATCGGGAAGGGTCCCATAAATTTAGGGCCCAACTTCTTAGAGGGGCACATTAGTTTTAGATTTGTAGTGGATAGCCAAACCCGATCACCAGGTTCCAGTATTAATTCTCCCCGCCTCTTCTTATCAAAGACCTGTTTGTTATATTCCTGAGCTTTAGTCATAGTTGTCTGTAGAAGTTTGTTGTTGGTGTCAAAGAAATTTATGGTTTCAAGAACGGCAGGTACAGAACTCTCCGGGAAGGTACTGGTCAGAAATGATGGGTTGAACCCGTAATTGGCAAAGAATGGAGACTGTTTTGTGGCAGAGTGGATGGAATTGTTATAAGCGAATTCCGCTAACGGAAGTAGTGCGGCCCAATCATCTTGTGAGTATGAGGAGAAGCACTGCAAGTATTGTTCCAGAGTTTGATTGGTTCTTTCCGTTTGCCCATTCGTTTGGGGGTGGTATGCGGAAGAAAATGATAACTCGATTCCCAAGGTTTCACATAACGACCTCCAAAACCTTGAGGTGAATTGTACCCCCCGGTCTGACACGATGTTTGCTGGAACTCCGTGAAGCCTAACAACTTCTTTCACAAAGATTTGGGCTGTTTCCGGGGCCGATGGTGTGCCTTTCATGGGTAGGAAGTGGGCCATTTTGGATAATCGATCTACCACCACAAAGATGGTGGAGAACCCGTCAGATGGAGGAAGTTCCACGATAAAATCGATCGAGATATTCCTCCAGGGTCTCTTCGGGACTGATAGCGGCTTCAACAAGCCCCATGCCTTGGTTTTGCTGTTCTTATTTCGTGTGCAAGTGGTACAGGACTCTACATAGCCCTTGCAGTCTTTTTCCACTTGAGGCCACCAGAATGTGCGTTGCACAAGTTCAGCAGTTTTACGGATACCGAAGTGTCCGGCTAATTTGTGGTCGTGACATAATCCCAAAACAGAGACACGTAGGTTTTCTGGTATGAATATTTTGTCCTTGTGCCAAAGTAGATCATCTCTGGCCTGCAACGTTATTCCCAGAGATGAAGGGGCATTTACAGAAGCCCGTTTAATTTGAGAGAGCAGGTCTCCCTGAAGTAGCAGGAAGTTCTCAGAGGACAGGATAGTGTCGGGCGGTGCGGATTCCCTGGTAACACAGAACATCCGAGAGAGTGCATCAGGTTTGGTGTTTTTAGATCCTGGCCTGTACGTGAGATGAAAAGAGAATCTGGAAAAGAAGAGTGCCCATCTAGCCTGACATGGTTTGAGTCTCTTGGCAGTCCTCAGATACTCCAGGTTCTTATGATCCGTATAGATTAGGATCGGGTGCGCTGCTCCTTCTAAAAGGTACCTCCACTCTTCCAATGCATTTTTAATGGCCAGAAGTTCTCTATCTCCGACATCATAATTCCTTTCAGAGTTAGACAGTTTGCGGGAGAAAAAGGCGACTGGGTGTAACAAAGCCTTGGGTCCCCGCCTTTGGGATAGTACTGCTCCGACTGCCGTTTCTGACGCGTCTACTTCCAGTACATAGGGCAATGTTGGGTCAGGGTGCTTCAGAACCGGTGCGGAAGTAAATAGTTTCTTAAGAGACTCGAAAGCATTTTGAGCTTCAGGAGACCACTGGAAACGGATGCCTTGTTTGGTCAGTTGTGTGATTGGTGATATGATGGCTGAAAATCCCCTGATGAATTTTCGGTAAAAGTTTGAGAACCCGACAAAGCGTTGGATGCCCTTTTTGTCCACTGGGGCTGGCCAGTCTAAGATGGCAGTGACCTTTTGTGGGTCCATCTTGACACCATCGGTGGAGAGGATTAGTCCCAAAAAAGTAATGCTTTGTCGCTCGAACTCGCACTTCTCCGGCTTGGCGTATAGCCCGTGCTGTCGCAGTCTGCTCAATACACTTTTAACATGTCTGCGGTGGTCATCAAGGGAAGCAGAGAAAATTAAGATGTCGTCCAGATATACTACAACGAACAGGTCTAGGAAATCGCGGAAGATATCGTTGATAAAGTGCTGGAATGTTGCTGGGGCATTGCATAGGCCGAACGGCATCACCAGATATTCAAAATGTCCGAATCGGGAGCGAAAAGCCGTCTTCCACTCGTCTCCCTCCCGTATCCGTACCAGATTATATGCCCCTCGGAGATCCAGTTTTGTAAATATGGTTGCTGCTCCCAACCTCTGGAACAATTCGGGTACCAAGGGCAGGGGATAACGGTTCTTGACCGTAACCTTATTGAGTTCACGATAATCTATACATAGGCGAAGGGAACGATCCTTCTTCTCCACAAAGAAGATACCCGCTCCTGCTGGAGAAGTGGAGGGGCGGATGAAGCCCTTCTTTAGATTATCATCTATATAATCTTTCAGGGCAACAAGCTCCAATTCTGACAGAGGAAAAATCCTTCCAAAAGGGACCTCAACACCCGGGATGAGATCAATCGGGCAGTCATATGGCCGATGTGGAGGGAGAGTTTCAGCTCCTTTCTTGCTAAAGACATCTAAAAAGTCATGGTATGCAACTGGTACAGATAAGCGAGTTTCAACATCAGAGTCCAAGCATAACAAGGATGGCGGATCAGAAGAGAATTTCCGCAAGCAGTGTTGGAGGCAGTAGGAAGAGTGAAACTTAACCTCCCCTCCGACCCAGTTGATAAGAGGGTTATGTGCTTGGAGCCATGGCATGCCAAGGATTATGGGAAACAGCGGGGATGCAATGGCATCCAGGCGTAATAATTCCTTGTGACTATCGGCAATAATCACAGGCAAGGGTATAGTCTGTTGAGTCACTAGTCCGGATTTGATAGCAGACCCGTCGGCCAGATGTACTGAAAGTCCCTGTGCCCTAGGTTGCAAAGGGATTTGATGTTTAGCAATAAAAGACAAGTCCATAAAGCAGCTACAGGCACCGGAGTCTATTATAGCGGAGACAGGAATACTTCTTCCCGGAAGCTGTAATACAATGGGGAGAGCCAGGTGGGTTGGCAGGATGGGCGTGCTGGCGGAGAAGATAATTCGACCCTTGCGGGTCTTTGCTGGACATGACCTCACGTAATGCCCGGGTCTCCCACAATACAGGCAGAGGTTTTCGTGTTGTCGGCATTGACGTTCCTCAGGGGAAAGTGAGGGACGGGGCACTCCGAGTTGCCTGGGTTCAGGGACATCAGATGTGGGTGCAGCAGCGGTAGAAGATGTCAGGCTGCTGATGTTAGAGGCTCGGGCTAATTTCCAGGCTGGACAGGACGACCTCACAGGTCTCTCTGACTTCTGTCCTCGTAATCGGTGATCACCGGTGAATCTTTCAGGCGCAGGAACCCCGGTTTCTGGAGGTAACATTGCTATTGCTGAAGTAGCTCTTTGCGGGGCCGAGGTAGGTGAGGAAAGAGCCTGGATGCTTCCTTCCGGTCGGATATACGCATCTTGTGCGATTTCAACAGTCTGGGTGAGGTCTTTGAGGTGTAAGCGGAAACCCTCCATGGGAGAGGCTCCCTGCACAGACTCTGACTTGGCTGTTCGGTACTGTCACGTACCTGATGGAAGAGTCTGATTATGCAGAGGGAGGCCTCCCTTACACCTCTCACTCGCGGCCCCTGGTAGTGAAGACAGGGGGCGCAGGAGTGTAGAGTCGCACGAGAGCCTGGTAAAAGTCGCTGGTGGTGCGCTGGACCGGAACTGGGACGGAGACTGGAATAGATCCGGAAACAACTGACGGCCTAACAACTGGAGCTCAGGCAGGTGCGGTCAGATGGGCTGGAAGCATGGGTACACCAGTCCCAAGCAGGTAGGTACTGGAGCGGGATCAGGTATGAGCAGGTTCAGGCAGCTGGCAGGTCTCAGGTTCAGGTAAGTACTGGAGCAGGATCAGGTATGAGCAGGTTCAGGCAGCTGGCAGGTCTCAGGTACAGGTAAGTACTGGAGCAGGATCAGGTATGAGCAGGTTCAGGCAGCTGGCAGGTCTCAGGTACAGGTAAGTACTGGAACAGGATCAGGTATGAGCAGGTTCAGGCAGCTGGCAGGTCTCAGGTACAGGTAAGTACTGGAGCAGGATCAGGTATGAGCGGGTTTAGGCAGCTGGCAGGTCTCAGGTACAGGCAGGTTCGGCAACGGGCAGGCAACGAGGTAGCAGAAGGAACAGGCAGGAACGTAGTCAACACAGGCCGGGGGTCAGGTACAGGCAGATCAGCAAGGATGGTCAAACAAGCCAGGAAGGGTCAGCTGGAGCAGGATTCAGGTAAGCAGGGGTCAGAGGTCTCAGGTAACGCTGTAGACCGAACAGCACAGAGCCCAGCCATCAGCCCCTTCAAATAACCTCATCTGGCACCATGAGCCGCCGCTGCGCGCTCCCGCGCGTGCCCGCGCGCGCACCGCTATCGCGCGTGCCCGGGCGCGCACCGCTATCGCGCATGCGCACATCAGCGTGCGCCGATGCGCCACTACCGCGCATGCGCGAAGAGGCGCCGATATCGTCAATTATATTTCTGGTTTGCCCTTCCTGACAGGTGCATTGTCATCAGCACATGGCCATGGGACACGCTTGTCCTTCTTTTCGACAGCTGGACATGTTGAGCCACATCATGCCGAAGACTTGGTAGAGTGGATGACCAAGCCCACCTCATCCTCCTCATCCTCTCTCACCCAGGCTCAGGGTACTGGCAAAGCAGCTGCCAAAGCGTCCTCTTCTCTGGTATCATTATCTTCATTAGTCAATCCTTCCCTAGACCCACCATGTCCTCCTCCTGTGGAGTCCCCCGAACTGTTTGAGCACAGTGTTGGGTACATGCTCCAGGAGGATGCCCAGCGTTTCGAAGGATCTGATGATGATACCCAGATAGAGGAAGGCAGTAGCGTGAGAGCAGAGAGAGGGGATGCTCAAGAAGGACACCAATCTGGCAGTCATGCTCCAGCAGCTGCAGCATACTGCCAGATTGGCTCCAGTGATGTGGAGGGAGGGGATGATGAGGTCACTGACTCCACGTGGGTGCCTAATAGGAGAGAGGAGGAAGAGGAGGATGAGGAGGAGGCACATCTCCAAAGAGGCAGGATGCCCTTGGGTGGCCAGCGTATGGGCAGCACACCGACGGAATCACACCACAGAGCTCCGCCTGTGCAGGGCGCTGCCTCTGCCCGTCATTCAAAAAGTTCTTTGGTGTGGGCCTTTTTTGAGGCGAGTGCATCAGATCGCACAGCTGCTGTTTGCAACATATGTCTCAAGCGTATATCGCGTGGCCAAAACATCAGCCGCTTGGGCACCACATGCTTGATCAGACATATGTTGACCTGCCATGCAGCTCGTTGGCAAGCCTACCTTAAAGACCCACACCAAAGAACAAAGCGGACCTCTCCTTGCACTGCATCAGCTGGGATCTCCAACCCCACTATACCTTCAGTCCTCTCTGAAACCTGCACTGAGAGGAATGAAGGTGTAGAATTAGGTGTGTCACAGCCAAGTACTTGCGGCCACTCTGCTAGCAGTACACCGACGTCCGATTCTAGCAGGCAAATTTCCCTGCCCCAGCTGCTGGACCGTCGAAAGAAGTTCACTCCCAGCCATCCACATGCCCAGCGGTTGAATGCTAGCTTGGCTAAATTGCTAGCGCTTCAACTGCTGCCTTTTCAGTTGGTAGACTCGGCCCCCTTCCGTGAGTTTGTGCAATGTGCGGTTCCTCAGTGGCAGGTTCCCAAATGCCACTTTTTCTCACGGAAGGCGATTCCGGCTCTATACAGGCATGTGGAAGGCAAGGTCTTGGCCTCGCTGGACAGGGCGGTCAGCGGTAAGGTGCATATTACCGCTGACTCATTGTCCAGCAGGCATGGACAGGGACGTTACCTTTCTTTCACGGCCCATTGGGTCACTCTCTTGGCAGCTGGGAAGGATGCAGGACAAGGTGCAGTAGTGTTGGAGGTTGTTCCACCTCCACGCCTCCAAAATGCTACTACTGGTTGTGACACACCTCTCTCCTCCACCCCCTCCTCTTCTTCTTCCTCCATGGCCTCTTCCTGTGCTTTGTCCTCGGAACCAGCGGTGCTCCGTAGGCATTCAAGGGGCTACGCAAGTACGCAGGCAAAAAGATGCCATGCCGTGCTTGCGCTGGTGTGTTTGGGGGACAGGAGCCACACTGGGGCAGAGGTCCTGTCTGCTCTGCAGGGGCAGGCCGAGAGGTGGTTGACGCCACGCCAGCTTAAGCCAGGAATGGTGGTTTGCGACAATGGCACCAACCTCCTCTCCGCCCTCCGACAGGGACAACTGACCCATGTGCCCTGTGTGGCTCACGTCCTTAACCTGGTGGTGCAGCGGTTCTTGGGCAGGTACCCGGGCTTACAGGATGTCCTGAGGCAGGCCAGGAAAGTCTGTGTGCATTTCCGCAGATCTTATAATGCCAGTGCTCGCCTGGCTGAGCTGCAAAAGGAGTTGAACCTGCCCAAGAACCGCCTTATATGTGACATGCCCACCAGGTGGAACTCAACGTTGGCCATGCTGCAGCGGCTGCACATGCAGCTGAGGGCCATCAATGAGTACCTGTGCGACTACGGCACCAGGACAGGGTCAGGGGAGCTCAGGTTTTTTTCACCACGCCAGTGGGGCATGATCAGGGATGCATGCACTGTCCTGGCACCATTTGAGGAGGCCACGAGGATGGTGAGCAGTGACAGTGCATGCATCAGTGACACTGTACCTCTTGTCCACCTGTTGGAGCACACGCTGCATGGAATAATGGACAGGGCACTTGAGGCAGAACAGAGGCAGGAAGAGGAGGACTTCCTTGCCTCTCAAGGCCCCCTTTACCCAGACAGTGTTCCTTCTGTCCCACCCATCGCATAGGAAGAGGAGGAGGAGGAGGAGGAGGATTGTGTCAGCATGGAGGTGGAGGCTGGCACTCAGCATCATCAGCAGCAGTCTTTTAGGGATGATTTACAGTCCCAAGAAACCAGTGGACTTGTACGTGGCTGGGAGGAGGTGGCTGCGGATCATGTCGTCCTTAGTGACCCAGAGGACTCCGGACTGAATGCCTCAGCTAACCTACGCTGCATGGCCTCCCTGATCCTGCAAAGTCTGCGGAAGGATCCTCGTATTCTTCGGATCAAGGAGAGGGACCATTACTGGCTGGCCACTCTCCTTGATCCACGGTACAAGGGTAAGGTTGCGGACCTTATCTTACCGTCGCAGAGGGAGCAGAGGATGAGACAACTCCGGGAGGCCTTGCAGAAAGGTCTGTGCAACGCGTTCCCAGAGACTGGGAGGTTACAAACTCCTGGTCCTGGACAACGAGTTGCTGAGGCTTCGGGCAGTCAAAGAAGGAGCGGTGGGGAAGGTGGCCGTCTGACCGATGCGTTCAGACAATTCTTTAGTCCGCAGCCCCAAAGTATGATCGGTTCTAGCAACCATCGCCAGCGTCTGATATACATGGTCCAGGAATACCTAGGGGCAAGGTCAGACTTGGACACCTTCCCCACCGAAAATCCTCTGGCTTACTGGGTCTTGAGGATGGATCACTGGCCAGAACTTGCACAGTATGCAATTGAGCTACTGGCCTGTCCTGCATCCAGCGTTCTTTCAGAACGCACATTCAGTGCTGCTGGAGGATTTGTCACGGATCACAGGGTGCGCCTGTCCACCGACTCGGTTGATCGACTGACTTTCATCAAGATGAACCAGTCTTGGATCACCACCAGCTACCACACACCTGATGCTGATATAACAGACTAATTGATTTTAAAATGTCACATCCCTTCAAGACTGATGCTGATGCTGAGTGCCTGTGCTGTTATGTTGACTGGCTATCCTCCTCCTCCTCCTCAATGATCCGATTAATGATGATAGCTTGGAAGATCATTTTGGTTTATGGGTGCCGCCACCAGTGGCTAAGGCCCAATTTTTCAGCCCCTGTTTAACAGGGGCGTGTAATTAAAATTTTTGATGCAATACTTTGCAACAGGCCTCATTGCTGTGCTCCAAGTACAGTATCTGTGAGGGGTTGCAGTGTTGAGCCACCAGTGCCTAAGGCCCAATTTTTCAGCCCCTGTTCAACAGGGGCATGCAATTATAATTATTGATCTAATAATTCACAGCAGGGCCCATTGCTGCGCCCACCAAGAGTAACTGTCAGGCCTTACAGTGTTGTGTCAACACCACCACCACCACCACCACCACCACCACCAAAGGCCCAATTTTTCAGCCCCTGTTCAACAGGGGCATGCAATTATAATTATTGATCTAATAATTCACAGCAGGGCACATTGCTGCGCCCACCAAGAGTAACTATCAGGCCTTACAGTGTTGTGGCACCAGCACCACCATCAAAGGCCCAATTTTTACTACCACTGTTCAACAATTATATGTTATTACAATTCCTGATATAATAGTTGACAGCAGGGCGTTCCAGCACCCACCAAGAGTAACTGTGAGTGCTTACAGTGTTGTGCCAACACCAACACCTAAGGGGCCAATTTCTCCAGAGTATATACGGCAGGTCCCTACTTTCAAACATCCAACTTACAAACGACTACTACTTGCAAACGGAAGAAGACAACAGGAAGTGAGAGGAAATCTACCCCTTGGAAGGAAAATTCTCTCCTGTAAGAACTAATATGGGAGAAAGGTGTCTCCTCTCTACTGATGCTTTATCACCAATCCTTGTTTCAATAAAAACACCACATTTCAAAAACAGTTGTCATTGGGACGCAAAGTGAGGTGAAATGTTCTGAACGGGGCACAGACAGCAAAACAAATGTTACAGGGGTGATAACCCTTCCCTATGTTTTCCAAAAAGCTTAAAAATAGGTATTTGGGCTGGAGCTACACTTAAACAATGTAGCTGTTCAAAATTACAAACAGATTCTACATAAGAACAAACCTACAGTCCCTGTCTTGTATGCACCGCCTGTATACGGCTGTTCAGAGTATATAGGGCCTTTTTTATTTTGTGTGCGGGGTTCCCCTTAATATCCATACAAGACCCAAAGGGGCTGGTAATGGGCTGGGGTGGGGGGGGGGGGGGGTTGATGGGGTAGCTATGCCATTTTTCTTAAAGATTTTCATCCATATTACCGGGACCAGACATTACATTAAAGCCGCAAGCAGTTTTAAATGGCTTTTTTTTCCTTTAGAAATGTTATTTTGTGCAGGGACAGTTCTAAACACGGGAAACACGTGGGACTTCACAGGCATACTTTAGACACCCCCCAGGTACAATATTTAAAGGAATATTTGACTTTTTTTTTTCACTTTATGCATCAATAAAATGACTGCTCCCGGAAAACGTCCGTTTTTAAAACTTATTTTTGCATTGATACATGTCCCCTGGTGCAGAACCCGGGTTCCCAAACTCTGTTTAGGACAATAACATGGATAATAGTCGTTATAATTAGCACTTTAGAATCCGAACGTTCGCATCCATTGTATTTAATAGGGTTCTAATGTTCGTGCGAACTTTCGGTCCGTTCGCGGGTTCTGGTGCGAACCGAACCCGGGGGTGTTCGGCTCATCACTAACGGGGATAAGACTAAGGCCCCGGGGGCGATTGGCTCTCTTTACCTGTAGAGACATGGAAGCCCTCGGTGTGATCTGTCCCGGCTGTTCGGGACTGGTGGTCCAGCTGAACCCGTTTGGGCGCTGTGAGGTCTGCAAAGAATTCCTCTTCGAGGTGGAACTATCCACAGAAAAGCCTCGGGCTTTCTACCTCACAGGGACTGCCACTCCGGAGGGAGAGATCGATGCTGGTGCGTTCCCCTTGGCGCACTGATCCGGGTGAAGGGACTGCCCAAACAGAGGTAAAAAGAGAAAAATCAGAGGATGCTGCCTCGGTCGCCAGCAGCTCCCTGCTCCGACCGCCGAAGAGAAAAGTCGGCCTAGTGATGGCCTCGTGTGGTCGTGGAAGAGCTTCGCCCCACTGCTTGCCTGGCCTGGATGGCTCCGGTAGGAAGAGTCCTGGACATCCCTGTTCTTCAAAAGGCCCAGGTGAGCCAGGGGTTGGGACTGTCTGTGTGGTTGAAAGTGGCGGTAGTCCACAGTCGGTAGAGGCCGTCAAGGGGGATAGTTCCGTGACTGGGAAGTATCTGCCCGCGGAGTGCTACGACACCTCTGACCTGGATTCATTGTCCGACAATGGCGATGATGGGGAGATAGACGAGATCTTCCAACAGAAGGGATGGGACAGAATGAAGTTACCCTCGGCCTGTGTTACAAGGGACCCACCTATGTCTACTGGGGATAGTACACCCCGGGTGGAGGCCTCTGCGCCGAGGGAAGAAGCTGGTCCCCTGTCTGAAGTTCCCTTTCTTGATTCAACATTCATTTCACCTGTTCCTGTTGCGGGAGTGCAACGTCAATCACTGCGGGCTCCTAGGCCCAGGTCTACTGAGGTGGTGAATGCACCTCGTCATCCAGAAGCGATTGTTCCACCCGGAGAAGGAGACCGAGCTACTATGCCACTTTTGTCAAGGCTCCAACGTCTCTTTGGCCAGAAGGTTGCTCAGGAATATGGGTGGGAATACCCGTATCTGCCTCGGGAACTGCTCTATGAAGTGGAGGTCTTCCGGCAAAGATGGTATGATACCTTTGTATGGGACAAACTGAAAGTACAGCAAGCACGGCGGTACCTTTTCTGTTCACCAACGGTCACCAAGAAGTTTCAGGACTGTAAAGCTAAATGGATGCTGGGAAGACACATTCATGCGGACAAAGTGGTGATTTGTCGCAAAGAAGGAAAGAGTGTTGAGTACCATGTGGAGTCTTTTGATGATCGTTTGAAGCCTATATCATTGCCTCATCCAAGGTTTTACCTGTAAGAGAAGAAGAGAGGGAAAAAGACTCTTGTTTGCTTTCTTTTCATTCCTGGCTGAACTTTCCAGAGTGCCTTTTCCAGAACACAGGGACTGTGCCCTAGTTTTTTTTTGTATTTGGGCAATTTTACTCGTTGGAGATATGGGAGCTGTTTTTGTTTGTTCTCCCTCCTTCTCCTGGCACTCAAAAGAAATCAGTGACTTTGGGTTTTAGATAGTGCAGGGTCACAGAGAAAAATGTTCAAGCGGAAAGTTCATCTGGAAGTAATGAGTGTCTTGACCGCGGCACTGTCACCAGGTGGCAGTGTTGCGCAACGATTGTTTTTTTTTTTTACATTATGCAGCACTTATTGGAGTGAATGGGTTTCTCCTAGGATAGACTCATTCATTCCAAGTAAACACACATGTTGATAGAATGTATGTTTCTTTTCTTTCCCTCTGCAGGAGATTCGTCTGTCAAGACTACAAGAATGGGTGGTCCTTAGATAGTCAGAGGGAGGGAGGAATGTAAATGTGTGAGATATTTAAAGTGTTTTATTGAAAAGTTCTATAGTTACATTGTTTTAAGTTTTTCCTTTTCCCATTCAGGTCGTGGCACAATTCAGGGTTAAATTTGTGTAGTTTGGTTTCTGGGATGAACTTATGACACCACCCTTCGTGGGGTATGGGTTTGTACCAGACACTGGGGACCAGTGTCAAATCACCAGGGGGAGAGTGTAGCGGGTATTTGAATTATGTGAGGACTCGGGTGGTGTGAGGTTCCTTGGGGCCCCTGGGTGGCGCTGTTGCCTTGGGCTGGAGTTGAACTCACACCGCAAACTGTGCCTTTTTGTCCTCCCCTAGAGCTGGTACAGCGGGGCGGGGAACCCTCTGTGGCGCAAAGGGAGAGGTCATAAAAGGGGCGGAGGCCCGGATTTTAGGAAGAGAGTTGGAGGACGTGGCCGCACCCAGGCACCTTCAGCTTGGGTGCTGGCTTTCCGGTGTTCCAGGCCTAGGTGCCCTTGGCCTAGCTGGAGCGGAGATGGAGTCCATCTCCGGCACCTTTAGCCTGGGGTGAGATACTATGGCGGATGCCTGGTGCTCAGTACCTTCGACTGAGTTCCGCGAGGGTGGAGGAATCCGAGGGGGCCCTAATGCCTTGGGTGCCCGTCTCTGAGTTCGTGAGGACTGGTGCACAGTAACTTCTCCGAAGAGTCCGGCGCAGCATCGCTGGTGAGGGAGAGGCCTCCACTTCTCCCTTGGATGGATTTCTTCCTCTGACAGGGGCAAATTGAGCGAAGGTAATTCACGTTCTATATTATCTAGTCAGTGGCAGTGACTATCCACCACTGGCGACAGCGCAGTGGGCAGCAGCAAGAAGGGAAAGGATTGTGCCTCGATCTGTCCCCCATTTTCCAAAGGAGAAAGATTGTTTTATTGCTCGGCAAGAAGAATAAAACTGAGTTGTACCTACTCACTGTGTGGAACTTGGGTTACTAAGCAAAGGAGTCAGGAACGAAGGACTGGACTTGGCTCTAGGACACCTACACAAAAGCACAATCTTCTGGCCTTCACCTCTTAGTTATGGAGGACATGGGCCGTGGTGTGTATCATCTCTCTCTCCCAGGTACCCCTAGACAACAGCCATATAACCGATAAAGAAAGGGAGAGGGGTGAGGCCGCTACATACATATACATATATTTTGCTATTAAATAACATTTCTAATCATATGAAGTTAATAACAAGAGTCCTCCTTTATATCAGAGTTCATACCTCCCAACCGTCATGGATTGGGCGTGACTTTCCCGCATTGACACCTTTGTCCTGCTATCCCGCCATAGAGGAAATTTTCTCGCATAACGCTATTGACTACAAGCTAAGTTCTTTCTTAGCAGGACCTGCAGCAGTGTGCACATCCAGTACAGCCAGGTATTGGCTAGCAGGTCAGCTGGACTGCTACCCAGACCCGCCCCTGTGTCAAACCAGTGCATAGTGAAAGAGCCGGTGTGTTGTCATATTCCGCTCTCTATCATAGAATGCTCCGGAAGTGACGTTGCGGCCAAAAATTTCACACTGCGCATGCGCGATGCCTTCCAAACACTTGCGCCATGCGTTCCAAACGATTTGCAACAATACAGACCAGCTGTCTCGTCACATTCGGCTCCCCATCACAGATTGGTCCGGAAGTGACGTTCCGTCGCCACCATCTTGCTACACCCCACCCTCCTGCACAGTAATGATAGAGTGAGAAGGGGCATCTTGTTACAACCTCCGGAGTTTTAGATTTGACATTTATTTTCAACACAAAAAAGAGCTTATATGCTTAAATACAGTATTTGGAAATCCGACGGACCGTTTACATGTTAAATGTGAAACTCAGAGGTGTTCTGCCACATTAGCAGCCTGACTGCAGTGTGTTCGAGGAGGGAGGAGGTGGGTGAGCTGCCCCCTAATATTTACCTCCGTCCTGCTCCAGGAGCCGAAAATCCCCATGCACTGAAAGGAGAAGGAAGCTGTGGCTGCACTGGATAGACATCTTCAGAAAGGTGCTACTTTTACAAAAGTGCGTGTGTATGTACTGTATGTATGTATTTGTGTGTTGTGTGTGTGTGTGTTATGTATGTATGTGTGTGGTGTGTGGATGTGTGTGTGGGGTGTGTATATGTATGTGTGTGTTATGTATGTGTGGTGTGTGGTGTGTGGTGTGTGTGATGTGTGTGTGTTATGTATGTATGTGTGTGTTATGTATGTATGTGTGTGTGTGTGGTGTGTATATGTATGTGTGTGTGTGGTGTGTGTATATGTATGTGTGTGGTGTGTGTATATGTGATGTGTGTTATGTATGTATGTATGTACAGTCATGCTCAAAATTGTTGGCACCCCAGAACTTTTTCCAGAAAATCAAGTATTTCTCACAGAAAAGTATTGCAGTAACACATGTTTTGCTATACACATGTTTATTCCCTTTGTGTGTATTGGAACAAAACAAAAAAAGGGAGGAAAAAAAGCAAATTGGACATAATGTCACACAAAACTTCAAAAATGGGCTGCTCAAAATTCTTGGCACCCTGAATTTAATATTTGGTTGCACACCCTTTGGAAAAAATAACTGAAATCAGTCGCTTCCTATAACCATCAATAAGCTTCTTACACCTCTCACCCGGAATTTTGGACCACTCTTCCTTTGCAAACTGCTCCAGGTCTCTCTTATTGGAAGGGCGCCTTTTCCCAACAGCAATTTTAAGATCTCTCCACAGGTGTTCAATGGGATTTAGATCTGGACTCATTGATGCTGGCCACTTTAGAGCTCTCCATCGCTTTGTTGCCATCCATTTCTGGGTGCTTTTTGACGTATGTTTGGGGTCATTGTCCTGCTGAAAGACCCAAGATCTCGGACGCAAACCCAGCTTTCTGACACTGGGCTCTACAGTGCGACCCAAAATCCTTTGGTAATCCTCAGATTTCATGATGCCTTGCACACATTCAAGGCACCCAGTGCCAGAGGCAGCAAAACAACCCCAAAACTTCAATGAACCTCCACCATATTTCACTGTAGGTACCGTGTTCTTTTCTTTGTAGGCCTCATTCCGTTTTTGGTAAACAGTAGAATGATGTGCTTTACCAAAAAGCTCTATCTTGGTCTCATCTGTCCACAAGACGTTTTCCCAGAAGGATTTTGGCTTACTCAAGTCCATTTTGGCAAACTGTAGTCTTGCTTTTTTATGTCTCTGTGTCATTAGTGGGGTTCTCCTGGGTAGGGATGAGCTTCGTGTTCGAGTCGAACATACGTTCGACTCGAACATCGGCTGTTCGATCGTTCGACGAAGATCGAACGATTTGGGCCGTTCGCGCCAAATTCGAGTGACGCGAACGGCCCACAATGCACTACGCCATCGCAGTGTCATCCAGGCGCTGTGATTGGCCAAGCATGCACTGTGACCCCGCATGCTTGGCCAATCACAGCGCCGGCAGCGAGGAGAGCAATGATTGGCCACAGGCAGGATGCCTGTGGCCAATTATTGCTGAGGGTGTTTAGTACACGCCCCACACTATAAAAGGCCGCCAGCACGGCGGCCTAGTGTAGTGTGTTCCGGAGCAGGGATAGAGCAGCATAGGCAGGGACAGTGACTTTTATTTCTTTCTTGCTTAACCTGGATTCCTTTAGTTTAGGGAAAGAGAAGGATAGGTAGGGAGAGTGTCAGTGTGTTTTGTGCTTGTGCTATAGTGTGCTTAAAAAAAACATTTTTTCTAGGGACAGAAAACTGTAGGTAGGGAGAGTGTCAGTTTCTTTCACTGTGCAAGTCCTTGTTTCTAGGGACCTGGAAGGACAGTGAGTGAATTCTCCTTGTGCTATATTGTGCTTAAAAAAAACATTTTTTCTAGGGACAGAAAACTGTAGGTAGGGAGAGTGTCAGTTTCTTTCACTGTGCAAGTCCTTGTTTCCAGGGACCTGGAAGGACAGTGAGTGAATTCTCCTTGTGCTATATTGTGCTTAAAAAAAACATTTTTTCTAGGGACAGAAAAGTGTAGGTAGGGAGAGTGTCAGTTTATTTCACTGTGCAAGTCCTTGTTTCTAGGGACCTGGAAGGACAGTGAGTGAATTCTCCTTGTGCTATATTGTGCTTAAAAAAAACATTTTTTCTAGGGACAGAAAACTGTAGGTAGGGAGAGTGTCAGTTTCTTTCACTGTGCAAGTCCTTGTTTCCAGGGACCTGGAAGGACAGTGAGTGAATTCTCCTTGTGCTATATTGTGCTTAAAAAAAACATTTTTTCTAGGGACAGAAAACTGTAGGTAGGGAGAGTGTCAGTTTCTTTCACTGTGCAAGTCCTTGTTTCCAGGGACCTGGAAGGACAGTGAGTGAATTCTCCTTGTGCTATATTGTGCTTAAAAAAAACATTTTTTCTAGGGACAGAAAACTGTAGGTAGGGAGAGTGTCAGTTTCTTTCACTGTGCAAGTCCTTGTTTCCAGGGACCTGGAAGGACAGTGAGTGAATTCTTCTTGTGCTATATTGTGCTTAAAAAAAAACATTTTTTCTAGGGACAGAAAACTGTAGGTAGGGAGAGTGTCAGTTTCTTTCACTGTGCAAGTCCTTGTTTCCAGGGACCTGGAAGGACAGTGAGTGAATTCTCCTTGTGCTATATTGTGCTTAAAAAAAACATTTTTTCTAGGGACAGAAAACTGTAGGTAGGGAGAGTGTCAGTTTCTTTCACTGTGCAAGTCCTTGTTTCTAGGGACCTGGAAGGACAGTGAGTGAATTCTCCTTGTGCTATATTGTGCTTAAAAAAAACATTTTTTCTAGGGACAGAAAACTGTAGGTAGGGAGAGTGTCAGTTTCTTTCACTGTGCAAGTCCTTGTTTCTAGGGACCTGGAAGGACAGTGAGTGAATTCTCCTTGTGCTATATTGTGCTTAAAAAAAACATTTTTTCTAGGGACAGAAAACTGTAGGTAGGGAGAGTGTCAGTTTCTTTCACTGTGCAAGTCCTTGTTTCCAGGGACCTGGAAGGACAGTGAGTGAATTCTCCTTGTGCTATATTGTGCTTAAAGAAAACATTTTTTCTAGGGACAGAAAACTGTAGGTAGGGAGAGTGTCAGTTTCTTTCACTGTGCAAGTCCTTGTTTCTAGGGACTGGGAAGGACAGTGAGTGAATTCTCCTTGTGCTATAGTGTGCTTAAAAAAAACATTTTTTCTAGGGACAGAAAACTGTAGGTAGGGAGAGTGTCAGTTTCTTTCACTGTGCAAGTCCTTGTTTCTAGGGACTGGGAAGGACAGTGAGTGAATTCTCCTTGTGCTATAGTGTGCTTAAAAAAAACATTTTTTCTAGGGACAGAAAACTGTAGGTAGGGAGAGTGTCAGTTTCTTTCACTGTGCAAGTCCTTGTTTCTAGGGACTGGGAAGGACAGTGAGTGAATTCTCCTTGTGCTATATTGTGCTTAAAAAAAACATTTTTTCTAGGGACAGAAAACTGTAGGTAGGGAGAGTGTCAGTTTCTTTCACTGTGCAAGTCCTTGTTTCCAGGGACCTGGAAGGACAGTGAGTGAATTCTCCTTGTGCTATAGTGTGCTTAAAAAAAACATTTTTTCTAGGGACAGAAAACTGTAGGTAGGGAGAGTGTCAGTTTCTTTCACTGTGCAAGTCCTTGTTTCTAGGGACCTGGAAGGACAGTGAGTGAATTCTCCTTGTGCTATATTGTGCTTAAAAAAAACATTTTTTCTAGGGACAGAAAACTGTAGGTAGGGAGAGTGTCAGTTTCTTTCACTGTGCAAGTCCTTGTTTCAAGGGACAGAGAAGGACACCTGAAGGTAGCCCTTATTGCTTTTTTCCCATCTCCCTGCAGGCCATCTATTAGAATGTCTGGAAGGCAAACAAGGAGAGGCAGACAGTCAGGAGGCAATAAAAGAGGGCAAGCAGGCTCTGTGTCTGGGGGCAACAGTGCTGGTCGTGGACGCGGTGCATTGTCATCAGCACATGGCCATGGGACACGCTTGTCCTTCTTTTCCGCAGCTGGACATGTTGAGCCACATCATGCCGAAGACTTGGTAGAGTGGATGACCAAGCCCTCCTCCTCCTCCTCATCCTCTCTCACCCAGGCTCAGGGTACTGGCAAAGCAGCTGCCAAAGCGTCCTCTTCCCTGGTATCAATGTCAGACTCATCATCAGTCACTCCTTCCCTAGACCCACCATGTCCTCCTCCTGAGGAGTCCCCCGAACTGTTTGAGCACAGTGTTGGGTACATGCTCCAGGAGGATGCCCAGCGTTTCGAAGGGTCTGATGATGAAACCCAGCTACAGGAAGGCAGTAGGGTGAGAGCAGACAGAGGGGATGCT
Organism: Rana muscosa; assembly: GCA_029206835.1. Classification (NCBI taxonomy): domain Eukaryota; kingdom Metazoa; phylum Chordata; class Amphibia; order Anura; family Ranidae; genus Rana; species Rana muscosa. The sequence goes on along the minus strand of CM055119.1, from coordinate 360,924,313 downwards.
CAAGAAGGACACCAATCTGGCAGTCATGTTCCAGCAGCTGCAGCATACTGCCAGATTGGCTCCAGTGATGAGGAGGGAGGGGATGATGAGGTCACTGACTCCACGTGGGTGCCTAATAGGAGAGAGGAGGAGGAGGATGAGGAGGAGGCACATCTCCAACGAGACAGGATGCCCTTTGGTGGCCAGCGTAAGGGCAGTACACCGACGGAATCACACCGCAGAGCTCCGCCTGTGCAGGGCGCTGCCTCTGCCCGTCATTCAAAAAGTTCCTTGGTGTGGGCCTTTTTTGAGGCTAGTGCATCAGATCGCACAGCTGCTGTTTGCAACATATGTCTCAAGCGTATATCGCGTGGCCAAAACATCAGCCGCTTGGGTACCACATGCCTGACCAGACATATGTTGACCTGCCATGCAGCTCGTTGGCAAGCCTACCTCAAAGACCCACACCAAAGAACAAAGCGGACCTCTCCTTGCACCGCATCAGCTGGGATCTCCAACCCCACTATAACTTCAGTCCTCTCTGAAACATGCACTGAGAGGAATGAAGGTGTAGAATTAGGTGTGTCACAGCCAGGTACTTGCGGCCACTCTGCTAGCAGTACACCGACGTCCGATTCTAGCAGGCAAATTTCCCTGCCCCAGCTGCTGGACCGTCGAAAGAAGTTCACTCCCAGCCATCCACATGCCCAGCGGTTGAATGCTAGCTTGGCTAAATTGCTAGCGCTTCAACTGCTGCCTTTTCAGTTGGTAGACTCGGCCCCCTTCCGTGAGTTTGTGCAATGTGCGGTTCCTCAGTGGCAGGTTCCCAAACGCCACTTTTTCTCACGGAAGGCTATTCCGGCTCTCTACCGGCATGTGGAAGGCAATGTCTTGGCCTCGCTGGACAGGGCGGTCAGCGGTAAGGTGCATATTACCGCTGACTCATGGTCCAGCAGGCATGGACAGGGACGTTACCTTTCTTTCACGGCCCATTGGGTCACTCTTTTGGCAGCTGGGAAGGATGCAGGACAAGGTGCAGTAGTGTTGGAGGTTGTCCCACCGCCACGCCTCCAAAATGCTACTACTGGTTGTGACACACCTCTCTCCTCCACCCCCTCCTCTTCTTCTTCCTCCATGGCCTCTTCCTGTGGTTTGTCCTATGAACCAGCGGTGCTCCGTAGCCGTTCACGGGGCTACGCAAGTACGCAGGCAAAAAGATGCCATGCCGTGCTTGCGCTGGTGTGTTTGGGGGACAGAAGCCACACTGGGGCAGAGGTCCTGTCTGCTCTGCAGGGCCAGGCCGAGAGGTGGTTGACGCCACGCCAGCTTAAGCCAGGAATGGTGGTTTGCGACAATGGCACCAACCTCCTCTCCGCCCTCCGACAGGGACAACTGACCCATGTGCCCTGTGTGGCTCACGTCCTTAACCTGGTGGTGCAGCGGTTCTTGGGCAGGTACCCGGGCTTACAGGATGTCCTGAGGCAGGCCAGGAAAGTCTGTGTGCATTTCCGCAGATCTTATAATGCCAGTGCTCGCCTGGCTGAGCTGCAAAAGGAGTTGAACCTGCCCAAGAACCGCCTTATATGTGACATGCCCACCAGGTGGAACTCAACGTTGGCCATGCTGCAGCGGCTGCACACGCAGCAGAGGGCCATCAATGAGTACCTGTGCGACTACGGCACCAGGACAGGGTCAGGGGAGCTTGGTTTTTTTTCTCCACGCCAGTGGGGCATGATCAGGGATGCATGCACTGTCCTGGCACCATTTGAGGAGGCCACGAGGATGGTGAGCAGTGACAGTGCATGCATCAGTGACACTGTACCTCTTGTCCACCTGTTGGAGCACACGCTGCGTGGAATAATGGACAGGGCACTTGAGGCAGAACAGAGGCAGGAAGAGGAGGACTTCCTTGCCTCTCAAGGCCCCCTTTACCCAGACAGTGTTCCTTCTGTCCCACCCATCGCACAGGAAGAGGAAGAGGAGGAGGAGGAGGATTGTGTCAGCATGGAGGTGGAGGCTGGCACTCAGCATCATCAGCAGCAGTCTTTTAGGGATGATTTACAGTCCCAAGAAACCAGTGGACTTGTACGTGGCTGGGAGGAGGTGACTGCGGATCATGTCGTCCTTAGTGACCCACAGGACTCCGGAGCGAATGCCTCAGCAAACCTACGCTGCATGGCCTCCCTGATCCTGCAAAGTCTGCGGAAGGATCCTCGTATTCTTCGGATCAAGGAGAGGGACCATTACTGGCTGGCCACTCTCCTTGATCCACGGTACAAGGGTAAGGTTGCGGACCTTAGGTTACCGTCGCAGAGGGAGCAGAGGATGAGACAACTCCGGGAGGCCTTGCAGAAAGGTCTGTGCAACGCGTTCCCAGAGACTGGGAGGTTACAAACTCCTGGTCCAGGACAACGAGTTGCTGAGGCTTCGTCCAGTCAAAGAAGGAGCGGTGGGGAAGGTGGCCGTCTGACCGATGCGTTCAGACAATTCTTTAGTCCGCAGCCCCAAAGTATGATTGGTTCCAGCAACCATCGCCAGCGTCTGATAAACATGGTGCAGGAATATCTAGGGGCAAGGTCAGACTTGGACACCTTCCCCACCGAAAATCCTCTGGCTTACTGGGTCTTGAGGATGGATCACTGGCCAGAGCTTGCACAGTATGCAATTGAGCTACTGGCCTGTCCTGCATCCAGCGTTCTTTCGGAACGCACATTCAGTGCTGCTGGAGGATTTGTCACGGATCACAGGGTGCGCCTGTCCACCGACTCGGTTGATCGACTGACTTTCATCAAGATGAACCAGTCTTGGATCACCACCAGCTACCACACACCTGATGCTGATATAACAGACTAATTGATTTTAACATGTCACGTCCCTTCAAGACTGATGCTGATGCTGAGTGCCTGTGCTGTTATGTTGACTGGCTATCCTCCTCCTCCGAGTCCTCAATGATACGATTGATGATGATAGCTTGGAAGATCATTTTTGTTTATGGGTGCCGCCACCAGTGGCTAAGGCCCAATTTTTCAGCCCCTGTTTTACAGGGGCGTGTACTTACAATTTTTTTAGCAATAATTTGCCATAGGGCTCATTGCTGTGCTCCAAGTACAGTATCTGTGAGGGGTTGTAGTGTTGTGCCACCAGTGCCTAAGGCCCAATTTTTCAGCCCCTGTTTAACAGGGGCGTGTCATTACAATTTTTGAAGCAATACTTTGCAACAGGGCTCATTGCTGTGCTCCAAGTACAGTATCTGTGAGGGGTTGTAGTGTTGTGCCACCAGTGCCTAAGGCCCAATTTTTCAGCCCCTGTTCAACAGGGGCATGCAATTACAATTCTTGATGTAATAATTCACAGCAGGGCCCATTCCTGCACCCACCAAGAGTAAGTCTGAGGGCTTACAGTGTTGTGGCAACGCCACCACCACCACCACCACGAAAGGCCCAATTTTTCAGCCACTGTTCAAAAGGGGCATGTAATTACAATTCTTGATCTAATAATTCACAGCAGGGCCCATTCCTGCACCCACCAAGAGTAACTCTGAGGGCTTACAGTGTTGTGGCAACACCACCACCACCACCACCACCACCACGAAAAGCCCAATTTTTCAGCCCCTGTTCAACAGGGGCATGCAATTACAATTCTTGATCTAATAATTCACAGCAGGGCCCATTGCTGCACCCACCAAGAGTAACTGTCAGGGCTTACAGTGTTGTGGCACCAGCACCACCATCAAAGCCCCAATTTTTACTACCACTGTTCAACAATTATATGTAATTAAAATTCCTGATATAATAGTTGACAGCAGGGCGTTCCAGCACCAACCAAGAGTAACTGTGAGTGCTTACAGTGTTGTGCCAACACCAACAACTAAGGGGCCTATTTCTGCAGAGTATATACGGCAGGTCCCTACTTTCAAACATCCAACTTACAAACGACTCCTACTTGCAAACGAAAGAAGACAACAGGAAGTGAGAGGAAATCTACCCCTAGGAAGGAAAATTCTCTCCTGTAAGAATAAATATGGGAGAAAGGTGTCTCCTCTGTACTGATGCTTTATCAGCAATCCTTGTTTCAAGAAAAACACCACATTTCAAAAACAGTTGTCATTGGGACGGAAAGTGAGGTGAAATGTTCTGAACAGGGGCACAGACAGCAAAACAAATGTTACAGGGGTGATAACCCTTACCTATGTTTCCCAAAAAGTTTAAAAATAGATTTTTGGGCTGGAGCTACAGTTCAACAATGTACCTGTTCAAAATTACAAACACATTCTACATAAGAACAAACCTACAGTCCCTGTCTTGTATGCACCGCCTGTATACGGCTGTTCAGAGTATATAGGGCCTTTTTTATTTTATGTGCGGGGTTCCCCTTAATATCCATACAAGACCCAAAGGGGCTGGTAATGGGCTGGGGTAGGGGGTCATGGGGTAGCTATGCCATTTTTCTTAAAGATTTTCATCCATATTACCGGGACCAGACATTACATTAAAGCCGCAAGAAGTTTTAAATGGCTTTTTTTTCCTTTAGAAGTGTCATTTTGTGCAGGGACAGTTCTAAACACGGGAAACACGTGGCACTTCACAGGCATACTTTAGACACCCCCCAGGTACGATATTTAAAGGAATATTTGACTTTTTTTTTTCACTTTATGCATCATTAAAATGACTGCTCCCGAAAAACGACCGTTTTTAAAACTTCTTTTTGCATTGATACATGTCCCCTGGTGCAGAACCCGGGTTCCCAAACCCTTTTTAGGACAATAACATGCATAATAGTTGTTATAATTAGCACTTTAGAATTCGAACGTTCGCATCCATTGTATTTAATAGGGTTCTAATGTTCGTACGAACTTTCGGTCCGTTCGCGGGTTCTGGTGCGAACCGAACCCGGGGGTGTTCGGCTCATCACTACTCCTGGGTCTCCTGCCATAGCGTTTCATTTCATTTAAATGTCGACGGATAGTTGTCGCTGACACTGATGTTCCCTGAGCCTGCAGGACAGCTTGAATTTCTTTGGAACTTGTTTGGGGCTGCTTATCCACCATCCCGACTATCCTGCGTTGCAACCTTTCATCAATTGTTCTCTTCCGTCCACGCACAGAGAGATTAGCTACAGTGCCATGGGGTGCAAACTTCTTGATAATGTTGCACACTGTGGACAAAGGCAAATCTAGATCTCTGGAGATGGACTTGTAACCTTGAGATTGTTGATATTTTTCCACAATTTTGGTTCTCAAGTCCTCAGGCAGTTCTCTTCTCTTTCTGTTGTCCATGCTTAGTGTGGCACACACAGACACACAATGCAAAGACTAAGTGAACTTCTCTCCTTTTTATCTGCTTTCAGGTGTTTTTTTTATATTGCCCACACCTGTTACTTGCCCCAGGTGAGTTTAAAGGAGCATCACATGCTTGAAACAATCTTATTTATCCACAATTTTTAAAGGGTGCCAAGAATTTTAAGCAGCCCATTTTTGAAGTTTTGTGTGACATTATGTCCAATTTGCTTTTTTTCCTCCCTTTTTTTGATTTGTTCCAATACACACAAAGGGAATAAACATGTGTATAGCAAAACATGTGTTACTGCAATACTTTTCTGTGAGAAATACTTGATTTTCTGGAAAAATTTCTGGGGTGCCAACAATTTCGAGCATGACTGTATGTATGTGTGTGTGTGGTGTGTATATGTATGTATGTGTGATGTGTGTGTTATGTGTGTGTGTAGGGAGGGGGGGGGGGGGGCGCAGAGGTTATAGTTGAGGAGAAGGGCAATAGTGGGATCTGGATGGATGACTGCACTCTGTACCTAGCGCGCTTGAACCCTTGCACTTTGTACGTAATGCACTCCAGAACCATGCACTGTGCCTAACAATCTCCTGCACTCTGTACATAACACACGCCAAAACACTGCACTCTATATGTAACTCCAGAACCCTGCACTCTGTATCTAGCCCTCTTCTGAACTCTGAGCGTAACACACTCCAGAACATATGAAAAAGGTACCTAGTGCTCTCCTGAGCCCTGCACTCTGTACATTGTGCACTCCTGAACCATGCACTCTATACATAACACATTCCTGAATCCTTCCACACTTTGTGTAACGCACACTTCCATAGTTTATGCAAAATCATTTGATTTGTACTGGAAGCTTTTTATTCTTATTTTTTTAAATGACTATGCTGGGGTTTGTATGCGTCAGTGAGACTCTTTCTTTTTGCCGCAGTGCATGTAGCGCACTGTCGGTCGCTTCCCCCCAAGTGTCCCTCATTCTGAAGTTCAAAAGTTGGGAGGTATGGAGATACTGCAGGCTGGATTACAATGTTACAGTAAGTGGAGGAGGTTGGGGTGTGGATGGGGAAATATCTAGGCAATGGAGGAGTCTATCAGGAACTACTGGCAGGGAAAAGGGGGATGCTGGTGACTGAACCAGAGTGCCTGTAAGAAAGAGGTCTGCTGTGTCAGGACAGGAATGATTTATGACTGAGAAGGGGAGACCTGTATTCAGATTGGAGATGAACAGAGCTGTGGGACAGAAGTCACTGATTGCAGAGAAAGGAGTATATCGGAGCTGGAAAATTAATTGTGGGGAAGGAAAGCAGAGAACAGATGTGACTGAACCAGGATGTCAGGGAGGAGAGAGAGTGCAGACCAAAGGAGAATAGACGGGTACAAGCCCCCCCCCCCCATCTAAAAATAATCATCTTGTCCTCTAGACATGTCAGAGCCTAGGGGGAAGCCGGTTTTTAACCCTTTCCATTGCTGGGAGGAGATGGGGGATGGGTAAGCAACCTGTAAATTTCCGATGTGACAGTGCCAATGCAGGAGTGCTAGTGTGCTACAGTGACAGTGTGAAGCTGGAGAGGAATGTGAGCACATCCCGCACCTCCTCCGGGATCTCTCCTGCTCTCCTGATTTGACTTTCTCGTTCAGCGCTAAGCTGACAGCAGTAGTGATGCCACTGTCACTACTTCTGTTAGCCTTTGTAGCGGCAGAAACGCTCCTCCCGCCCCCCAGCTCACATGTTACCGTCACCCTCCTGCTTCCCCCTTGTCCCTTCTCTGTGCCCCCTCCACTGCTGCCTGGATGATGATCCCTGCAAAAAATATACCCGTTCCACATACCTGGCTGATGGGCGGCTACAGTCCCTCACAGTCACCGCTGGCTGCAGCTCCGCCTTTTGCTCTCACAAAAGGGAGTGAGGCGGCAGACAGGCTCCATATCACTCCGCCAGGGACAGACAGGCTGGGGGGCCGGAACTTTAAACTGACTGTCGGGAAATGCGGCACTAGCTGCCTCCGCACCTCCCTTTAAAAAAAAGAGTTCCCACTCTGCTACTGCCTCCTGGGGTCCCACTGATAGAAGGATAGGGCCCCAGCAAATGTTATTTAATGGTCAGTCAATCTAGGAGCTGCATTTCTCCTGCCTCCTATGTGCTGTACAGAACAAGAGTGAGTGGCAGTGGAGGCAATGCGGGAAACAGCTCAGCTGTGCGGGACTGCGGGACATAAGTCAGAATGCGGGCTTGTCCCGCAGAATCCGTAACTGTTGGGAGGTATGGATTTCTTCATGAATCAGCTCTTACTCAAGATGGTTAAGGCCAGTAATGCTAGGGAGTGTTTTCAAAGTAATTTCTCAGCAAAATAAAGCATAGAGACATGGATGGATGGATGGGGAAGTTTGCTTTGAAACTTAAAAATGAATGAAATAGTGTTTTTAGTTTTTGGTGCTCAGATGCAGTTTAGTTCCACTTTAAGCCAGTGACAATCACTCTCATTCTGCTGGCACGTAGATTATGATCCTGTAAGCTGGAAAATCTTTGTGCATGGTAAAGCTGAGTGTGTCATTGTCATGTATCAGTGAAAGCAGGGTGGGAGTTTGATCAGCCATTTGTCACAAGTTGGCCGGGGTCTGACACCGTGCCCATCACATCCTGCACTCTGTTACTTTCTACTGACCTATACACTACTCTGCATTACTTACTCCTGACTCCTGCACTCTGTGTTGCTACTGACCTCTGAACCCTTTATTACTTACCACTGTCTATTGAACTCTGTGCTACTTACTAGTGACCTCTGAACTCTGCTTTACTTAACAGTGATTCCTGCATGACAACTAAACTTGGTGTTGCTTACTACTGCCTCCTGCACCCCCAGAGGGCCACAGCACATCATCACGACCCCCAATTTCCATTGCATGACTGTGTATTATAACAATTGCCTGTTTTTGCTCATATATTGTCATGATAATTCATTCTTTGCCCAAGTGTAGCGCCCTACTCCTGTTGAGTAGACGCTATATGTTAAATTTAGTTGTCTGAGCTGTAGTTTAGCTTAGAAAGAATTATGTAAATTACTGGCTCTGTTTCAGTCTAGTGGGCTGCGCGTTTTCCACCTGACAGTAGGTGTCACTGTCACCACGGGTCAGGGTTGGAAATGCAGCAGGCTAGGTGTATTGCGTATTCCTTTCCCAGAAATAGCTCAGGGGGGCGTGGTCAACCCGTGGTGCATTCTGGGAGGGGGTACTTAAGAGGCAGAGGCCGCTCTTTCGGGGGTTCGTTGCCAGGGGTCATTGATGGATCCTGCCCTGAGGGCCCTCCTGGCCTCAGGGATGTATGAGCCATTTTCGGCCTCGGGGCCTGCTGGCCCGAGGCTCTGCAACTGAGAAGTAGGCCCAGGAGTTGCTGGGGTCTACTATTCCAGGGATGGTCCTACGCGGTCTTACCTGCGGGAAGAAGCGGTACAATTGGGGACTCAATTGAAGGACGCATCCTGGCCTGTTTGCCTCACGGTGCTGCCAGACTGGCTGAAAGATTCTGGCACCGTGAGCTGTGTACTTCTGAAGGAAAGTGTCAGTGTGGTTACACGATCTTGTGGCGGAAGGTTGTGGAACAACGCAACGGCACTCATCAAGTCTGTGGCAGAGACTTTGAGCAAGCTTTGCACTGGTTGCTAGGCCAGTGAGAGTAGGCCTATCTGGTGGTTGCTGAATCCAGCGTGGAACTGTTTGTCCTCTGGATCTGAGATTTTGCCCGTGATCCGCAAAGTAAAGTACCTGAAACTCCCCTATCCCTCTGTTGGATCTGGTAAAATAAAGCCTTGAAGAAAACGTATCCAGGTGTTGGTGTGAACTTTTATACATGCTCTTCAAGAAGGATCCCTGACACGAGTGCGGTTAACAGAAAAGGTAACAGTAGGCCCAAAACTTTAAACCAGCAGCTCCTATGGGGGTAGTGCTACACAAGTATTCCTACAACTGCAGCAAAAGTAACCAATTGATACAATGCATAAACTTACCAGTGGTTGGTCGCTGTAACATTCTGAAAATGAGCATCCTCCCTAAATTTCTATATCTCATTCAGGCCTTACCTATCCATATCCCGGCGAGTTATTTCAAACTGACAAACTCGCTATTTATAGAGTTTATGTGGGCACGCAAACGACCACGGTTAAGGAGGACGTTACTTTTGTTGCCCAAACATCACAGCGGCTTGGCTATGCCGGACATACACACCTATTACTATGCGGCACATCTCAGTAGGTTTATAGACTGGTGCCATCATCACGACGCTAAGCTGTGGCCCCGAATAAAACAAGCACAAAGTCCCGTACCTCTTAACACAGCGCCGTGGTGTTACACACTGCTTCCCACATGTGTCAAACGACACCCCCTCATTGGTCCCACAACACGACTGTGCGCCAACCTCCTACATCGGACCGCAATCTCGTCTAGAAATTCGCCCCTGGCTCTTATTCTGGGTAACCCACAATTTATGCCTGGACTTAGGGATGTAATTTTTAAAAATCAAATCAAGTCAGGTCACTGCCAAGCCTCACACTTCCGAACCATGGGCAGATGGGTGTCCTTGTCTGAACTTACAGACCCCGCAGGACCCTTCCGACTAGACTTTCTGAGAGTGCTCCAGATAGGCCATTTTCTGAAAAACCATGCCACACCCTAGAGACCCTAGCCAACCTCTAACATCCTTTGAGGTATACTTCTCAGACACGGGAGCTTTACCACACACATTATCACTCATGTACAACCTGTTGAATACACCACCAGGTGACTTCCAACCCCCAGGACTGGCCGGGTGGGAACGAGACTTAAACCGCAGCTTCAACCCAAGACAGCGACTCCATATCCTTAATTTCATACACAAATCTTCCATCTGTACAAAAGCACAGGACACTAATTTTAAAATCCTGTTTAAAATCCCCGTCACAACTACACAAATATTTTCCCGCGACCCCCGACCTCTGCTGGAGATGCCAGAAAGATCGAGGAACTATCCTACACATTTTCTGGTCATGCCCAAAGCTCAGAAACTTCTGGGGGACAATATGACAGATCATGCAAAAGTTTACGGAGCGTCCCATTCCTGACGATCCGGCTTTCTGTCTCCTGCATGCTTCCGGGACCCCAGCGAAAGTTTATAAGAAATCCGTACTCTGCCACCTCCTTGACACTGCTAAAGCATGCACCCCCCTCCTTTGGAAATCTCAACACCCACCGACCATTTACCTATGGCTTAGAAAAGTTGCAGACATAAACAAAATAGAGGACCTCATACTCACGGCCAGACACCAATGAGACAAATACTCCAAAACCTGGACCCTGTGGAACCTATTTGTGTTCTCAGACGAGGGTCAGTCCCTCCTGGGAAATGACATAGATACCTGAATCTCGAGACATTCCTCCTCCTGCTTCGCTGCTATGCAACGACTGTACCCTTTCAGGTTTCACCATGCTAAGCCCTGGACACTCTGTGAATCCATTAGGGATGAGCCGAACACCCCCCAGTTCGGTTCGCACCAGAACTTGCGATTTGCGAACAGGTAATAAATTTGTTCGAACATCCGAACACCGTTAAAGTCTATGGACTCGAACATGAAAAATCTAAAGTGCTAATTTTAAAGGCTTATATGCAAGTTATTGTCATAAAAAGTGTTTGGGGACCCGGGTCCTGCCCCAGGGGACATGTATCAATGCAAAAAAAAGTTTTAAAAACTGATGTTTTTTCGGGAGCAGTGATTTTAATAATGCTTAAAGTGAAACAATAAAAGTGAAATATTCCTTTAAATTTCGTACCTAGGGGGTGTGTATAGTATGCCTGTAAAGTAGCGCTTAGAACTGTCCCTGCACAAAGTGTAATTTCTGAAGGAAAAAAAGTCATTTAAAAGTACACACGGCTGTAATGAATTGTCGGCTCCCGGCAATACAGAGAAAAGTAATTGAAAGCCATTGATAAAAATAAAAAAAATGCGTGGGGGTCCCCCCAATTCAATTACCAAGCCCTTCAGGTCTGGTATGGATATTAAGGGGAACCCTGCGTCAAATAAAAAAAAAATGACGTGGGGTACCTCCCAAATATCTATACCAGACCCTTCAGGTCTGGTATGGATTTTAAGGGGAACTCCACCCCAAATGTAAAAAAAAATGGCGTGCAGTTCCCCCAAAAAATCCATACCATACCCTTTATCCGAGCACGCAACCTGGCAGGCCGCAGGAAAAGAGGGGGGGACGAGAGAGCGCCCCCCCTTCCTGAACCGTACCAGGCCACATGCCCTCAACATGGGGAGGATGCTTTGGGGGTCTGTCAAAGGGCCTCATCCCCACAACCCTTGCCCGGTGGTTGTGGGAGTCTGCTGGCGGGGGGCTTATCGGAATCTGCAAGACCCCTTTAACAAAGGGAACCCCCAGATCCCGGCTCCCCCTATGTGAATTGGTAAGGGGTACAACTACTATTTCACAAAGAAAGTGTATTTTTTTTTTAAAAACACAGACACCGTTAAAAAAAAAAAAAAAGATGCAACGGAAACCTGCGTTACATCAGCGGGGGGCGGGGTCACCCGCACGTCACTGGGTAAGCCCGGGTTTCCCCTTGCGTCAGAGGGGGATGGGGTCACATGACGGGTGGCCCCATCCTCAGCTACATACGAGACCTGTTAGGCTGCGGCAACGATATTCCCGGGGTGTCTCCGGTGGAGACAGGATGCGCTGCGCTGGACATCTCATCGCTGGAGCCTGGACCTGGATGGAGAGGAGATCATCCACCGCTGGACCCCGGAGAGGAGAGCATCCATCGCAGGATACCGACAGCGTTGAAGTGGAGACCGAGAGTGGATTACCGCCGCTGGAATCTTTTTTTTTTTTCTTTTTTTTTTTTAAATAAAGGACTTATCCCAACGGTGTCTGTGTGTTTTTTTTTACAATTTTTTACACTTTCTTTGTGAAATGGTGGGGGTACAATGTACCCCTTACCAATTCACATAGGGGGGGCCGGGATCTGGGGGTCCCCTTTGTTAAAGGTGTCTTCCAGATTCTGATAAGCATGGTGCTTTGAGGGGTCACAGATCCCCAAAGCATCCTACCCATGTTGAGGGCATGTGGCCTGGTACGGTTCAGGAGGGGGGGTGCTCTCTCTTCCCCCCCTCTTTTCCTGCGGCCTGCCAGGTTGCGTGCTCGGATAAAGGGTCTGGTATGGATATTTGGGGGGAACCCCACGTCATTTTTATTTTTTTATTTGACGCAGGGTTCCCCTTAATTACCATACCAGACCTTAAGGGCCTGGTAATTGAATTTGGGGGAACCCCCACGCATTTTTTTTTTTTTTTTTAACAATGACTTTCAATGACTTTTCTCTGTATTGCAGGGAGCCGAAAATTCATTACAGCCGCTAGTACTTTTAAATTTTTTTTTTTTCTTCAGAAATTACACTTTGTGCAGGGACAGTTCTAAGCACGGGAAGCAAGCGCTGCTTTACAGCCATACTATACAAACACTCCCTAGGTACGAAATTTAAAGGAATATTTCACTTTTATTGTTTCACTTTAAAGGGGTTGTAAAGGTTTGTTTTTTATTTTCTAAATAGGTTCCTTTAAGCTAGAGCATTGTTGCTTCACTTACCTTTTCCTTCGATTTCCCTTCTAAATGTTTTTTTTCTTTGTTTTCTTTGTCTGAATTTCTCACTTCCTGTTCCTCCTCAGTAAGCTGTTCAGTAAGCTGTTCTGGCTGACTAAACACCACTCGGATGATGGTGTGAAGCTTACTGAGGAGAAACAGGAAGTGAGAAATTCAGACAAAGAAAAAAAACATTTAGAAGGTAAATCGAAGGAAAAGGTAAGTGAACCAACAATGCACTAGCTGAAAGGAACCTATTTAGAAAATAAAAAACTAACCTTTACAACCCCTTTAAACATTATTAAAATCACTGCTCCCTAAAAAACGTCATTGATACATGTCCCCTGGGGCAGGACCCGGGTCCTCAAACACTTTTTATGACAATAACTTGCATATAAGCCTTTAAAATTAGCACTTTAGATTTCTCCCATAGACTTTTACAGGGTGTTCTGCGGCTTTTCAAATTTGCCGTGAACACCCCAAATTGTTCGCTGTTCGGCGAACGGGCGAACAGGCAATGTTCGAGTCGAACATGAGTTTGACTTGAACTCGAAGCTCATCCCTAGAATCCATGTTCATTTGGTGGTTTTGGCCAAATGGTACTAAAAATTAGAGGGGCTTAAAGGGTTATTGTTGGCGGAAAATCCGACAACAATTGTCCGATGGAGCATACAAATGGTCAGTTTTTCTGACAACAGCCTGTCATCACACAATTCCTGCGTGTATGAGGCTTTAGACTGACAAATTGAAGCAATGCAAACCTGATTAGCTCAGGGTGCTCGCCCCTTTCTATCCCAGTGTGAAATTGGCTGTGCAGACATCTAAAGCCTCATACACACGATCGGACTTCCATCTGACTTTTCCGTGGATTTTGTCCGAAGGGCGTTGGCCGTGAACTTGTTCTGCATACACACGGCAGAACTTTTTCAGCCAACATTCACCAAATCACGTGGTTTTTCAACTCTTTACCGCCACCCTTTGGGCAACTTCTGCTATTGTTGTCTGATGTTTAGCATTGATTCTGAGCATGCGTGTTTGTACTTTGGATTTTAGTCCGATGGACTTGTGTACACACGATCGGATGATTGTTGTCGGAAAGTTTGAGAGCATGCACAACGAACATTTGTCCGTTGAAAAAACGAAAACAATTGTCCGATGGAGCATACAGACGGTCGGATTGTCCGATAAAACACGTCCGTCGGACCGTTGTTGTCGAAAAGTCAGATTGTGTGTATGGGCCTTAAAGTGGATGTAAATCCAGTTCATGAAATCTGAGCTGGGCACATATATATGCAGTATTTTGTTATCTCTCTTCAAAGAGCTAAGTCCCATAGCTCTCTCCTGAACCGTTCCTCTGTTATCAGCTTGATAACTCCTGACAAATTCTCGGACACATCAAATAAAAGCAGCCTGAAATTTCTGTCAGGGGAGGTTGCTAAAATAGATTAACAGAGAGCTGGCCCTGTTACAAAACACCTCTGAGAGTCTCTGCCTATGAGGAGAGGGGGTGTGTGCCTTTTCTTCAATCAGCAATTTTAGCTATCTTGGCTATATGCCCAGACATCACACTTTGTGTTAACCAGAAAGAGAAAATCTCTTAACACAATCTGAACTTTCTAAACAGTATATAAATGTGAAGACAGCAGATATACATGTAAAACCTATGTAGGGAGATTTGGTTCATCTCTGTGTATCATCTGAGGCTGTTCACTTCATTGGGCGTATGGAGGGTTTACATCCACTTTAAGAAACCTAATATAAAAATAGATTCAGGTACTTTCTCTAGCTATATCTGAAAAGTATTTTTAAATAATATATAATTAGTTGAAATGGTAGCCTGTTATAGGTACCTGGAGGTGGTCATTTAACCCTGGGTTTTAAAAAAATAGGAACTTACAGTTTTGTAGACCAAACAGCTGGCTTTTTTGGCCAACATTATTCTGCATAAATCTGAGTACTGTATATTAGCCTTCCCTGTAAACCTTACAGCTTTCTATCGCCATTCATTTCAAATTTTCTATGGTAAATATTGCTTTTTTGAATTTTGATCAATGATTATTATACTAAATGAATGATGTTTACATAAGAAACGCTTTTCCAGCCTCTTAAATTTGTGCAGTTTTTTTCAGCAGAAGTTTATAGGTCAACTGGCTGGTGCCGTAAATGCATTTGATCTTAACCTAGAGCCAAGGCGTGCTTCAAGTGAGCTCTACTGATCTTCTGGGCCTTCTTTGATGGCGTGCTTGTGCCCACCTGCCAATGCCAACAGTAAAAGAACATAAAATTTCTGGTTACAAAAATATCTCTTTTACAGGTTTCACGTAAGAGCAATACATCTGATCTGATGCTGTTTTGATCTCCTTTAAATCCCTTTATTTGAACAGCTGGGAAAGGTATTAGTGATATGTCAAGGAGGTGAGCCAAGTTATAGACATTAACTTCAGAGTAAAGAGGATAATGGGGTTTATTAAAGTATTGCTTTTGGGCCCTATTCACCTGATAAATATATAGCGTGAGCTTGCTAGGCACCGCTGAGTGTTTATATATGCGTGAGTCTGCTCATGTGCAGACTAAATTATGCAAGGCTTTGATTGCTCCTGCAGGATGTGGCTTTATGATGGATGAGGTTAGTTCTGAAAAATGTAAACAGCGGGGGCTACTAGGAGCAAGCAAGCCATAAACTTTAGAGAGGGAGCCAAGCCAGAGGAGCTCAACTTTGGCTCATCTAGAAAACTGTGCAGGCGAGCGTGCATTTCGGCTCAGAGATCTGGAAACCTTTATGCGTTAAGCACGTGTGAAGCCGTGTAAACAACAGCGAAAAATACCTCTCTAGCTGGACATCCTAGCACGTCTCTCTAAAATGTTACAGCCCAATCCATCAAATTTAAAGTATATAGCAGCTGTTGGATGAATGCATTAGCACAAGACTTGGATTGAATTTGTTGACAGGGCTAGGGAAGTAAGCAGAAAAAATGGCTTCTAAACATCTGGATACCACATAAGTGGCAGCACTGGGCGTGTTGCAAATATTACTATATTAAAGGTTAAAGTTGCACCCTAGACTTTAAACAATAGTTGCCTGGTCTAGCCAGTTTTCAGATGCAAGCCTTCAGGTTGCCATTGTTACCATATACATAAACAGTCAATTACATGCAAATATACGCTACATGGCTATGCAAACATTGTTCATGTGCATACTCGACTTAACATCTAATGGTTGAGCTTTACTCATAGTATTATTTTCATTTTGGGTGTGTATCACTGAGATAAAATGATTCTTAAAAAAATAAAAAATAAAGTGGCTCACAGGTATATAATGTACCTAGAGGTGCCTGAATGTACCTACATTAGCTTTTACTGTCCCTTCCAAACCTAAATGCTGGTCATTCTAATTGGTGAAGCCTTCCACACATTCCTATTGGTCATTAAAGCAGCCCATCATAGTGATGGGCTCAAAAGATTGCACAATATGTCTGTTGACAGCCTGTGGCTCTCTATACCAAATGTTCAAAACCAGCTGTACATCTGGTTTTGTCTATTGCTTATTGGGTAAAATGGTTGATGTTCTCCTCACAAAAGGTTGTAAATTCAGAGCTCTGGTGCAGCAAAAGAGTGGTTGTGGCTGGAGTATGGTTGCAATATAGTTACATAGGGGTTGATTTACTAAAGGCAAATTCACTTTGCACTACAAGTGCACTTGGAAGTGCAGTCGCTTAAGATCTGAGGGGAAGATCTGAAATGAGGGGAAGCTCTACTGATTTTATCATCCAATCATACTGTTTTTTATTTGTCATCCAATCAAATACTGTTTTTTATTTTCCTTGCATGTCCCCCTTGGGTCTATAGCGACTGCACTTCAAAGTGCACTTGCACTGCAGTGCACAGCCTTTAGTAAATAAACCACATAGTTACATAGTTGGTAAACTTGACTAAAGACATCAGTCCATCCAGTTCAACCTGAGTGGGTGTGTGTATGCATTTATGTATCTAACACTTCCCATATCCCTGTATATTGGTTACACTAAGATGTCTATCTAAAAGTTTTTTGAAATTGTCTACACTTTGTGCTAACACCACCGATCGTGAAAGGGAGTTCGACATCCTAACCGTTCTAACAGTAAAGAACCCCTTACGCAGTTTAAAGTCAAGTCGCTTGTCGTCCAACTTCATTGAGTGACCCCTTGAGCAACATGAGACTGCATAGTTTTCTCCCTATGCTAGAATCACCATTTAGATATTTATATATTGCAATCATATCTTTTCTTAAGCAACTCTTCTTCTGGGAAAACAAAATGAAGTGATTCTAAAGGCAGACGTTTTTTTATCTTAATGCATTCTATTGTAGCGGGGTCCCAACCTAGGGGGGTCGCTATGCTTCAATTTAGGGGTGACCTGAGCGGTAGTTGGCTCGGGTCTTCTATCTATTTGGACTCTGTCTTGCTGCTGTGTCACCTGGCGTGCACTTCCCCTTTAGGCGTATAGGTGGTGTTGTCACTTATACCCGGGGATGAACCACAGGTGATGGAGTGGCTATTGGATGTCCTCTCTCAGCTGCCATATGGTGGGCGGTTCCAGCCTGCTGTGCATGCCAGGAGAGGGTATAAAAGGGGCAGACGCCATTGTTCAGTGTGGTAGTACCCGGGGACCTGTACCCGGAGGAGTGTGCCCCTGTAAGGGGGGGTGCGCCCAAATTTGACTGAGGAGTCTCGGGCACCTTCGGCCCGAGGCTGCGGAGTTCCAGGTAGGCCCAGTACCTTCAACTGGGTCTACAACCAGAAAAGGAAACCGAGGGAGCCCAGGTGAGGGCGCTCTGTGTTGAAGTTCCAAAAACAGGCAATACATTTATTACAAGCACATGGTAACACATTTCTCTTCAAAACCCTTCCCTCCCATCCTTGGGGAACAGGGCGGGCTAAACTGTCCAATGACAATGGTCATACAGGTCAGGTGTGTTCAAACTTCTCTTTCAGTAAACAGTCTTAGCAGGAGGGGTGATTTCCCCCCCCCCCTCCTCACAGAAAGACACTTAAACATCCCATAATAGGCAGCCAGACGGTCTACCAGCTCCAATCCACATCATCACAGTAGCAGACTTAATTACCACAAGCCACAATTGACAATAGAATGCAATCACACCCCATCACAGCAAATATTACACAACAGCCCACACACAATATACACCCAATATATACCATGTATATACAGCATTGAATATGACTATCACAGATCATGGTGGGGTTCTCATTCCCCCTGTGCCCCAAGTGACCCCTGTCACAGCCTCCCTTACGGATACAGGGATTCGGCTGAAGCCCCGAGGTTTCTTTGTCCTCTATACATGCAGAGATGCAGAGGCTTTGGGCATAATCTGTTTGAAGTGCAAGAGACTGGTCGTACAGCTTCGCCCTTTCGGGAGATGTACCCGCTGTGGGGAGTTCCCCTTTGAGGTAGAACAGTCAACGGAGGTGCCGAAAGTCTACAGTGTGAATTGTATCTCAGGTGCTGTCGCTTCTGAGGAGGAAATGTGTGCTCCCACAGCCATGCCCACGCGCACTACCGCGGAGATAGTGGATGTGAAAACGGAAGTTCCGGCCTTTAATGAGCTTGAGGCCGAAAACCCAGTGGATGCTGCTTCTGCTGCAACTGGATCCTCCCTTCCACCTGCTAAAAGGAAGGTGGGATACGTAAAGGCTTCTCGCGGCCCTGGTTGAGGCCCACCACAGCGCCTGCCTGAACTGGATCGTCCAGTCGGAGGGATCTCCAAGTGATCCACGGAGAGGGAAGGTAAGGAGGCTGGGGACACTTCAGTAAAAAGTTTGCCGGGGAAAGGAAAGAAACTCAGTGTCCGTTACATATGGGATAATTGGGTACCTGACCCGCGGGAACTTTTAAAAATAAAAGAGTCGGTGTTGACCAGGAACTATCTGCCAGCAGAGGAATACGATACCTCGGACATAGACTCTTCCTCTGACATCGGTGATGACTTTGAGATAGATAAGATGTTTGTCAGGAAGGGATGGGACAAAACCCTGTTGTCCGCACCCTGTAGCATAAAAGAGGGATCACCCATGGACTCTGGGGAAACCGCACCCCGGGTGGAAGCCCCTGTTCTTGCTGGAGAAGTTGTTCCTGTGCCCGCTTTGCATGCTCCGGTGTCTTCCGTGCCTGCTGTTACGGAGGCCCATTCCCCATTGAGGCCGCCTATGCCACAGTTAGAGCCCGTGCGCCCCCGCAGATCTCCGGATGCAGTTGTTTTGCCAGGAGCTGGAGATCGGGCGACTATGCCGCCTTTGGCCCGACTACAACGGCTCTTGCATCGGAAGGTTGCTTTGGACTATGGTTGGGAGTATCCGTACGTTCCAAAGAACTTGTTGTTTGAGATTGAAGCCTCCCGGGAACGTTGGTACAGTGACTTTGTTTGGGACCACTTGGAGGTAAAGAAAGGCCATAGGTACTTTAAATGTTCGGCTGCGATGACCGAGAGATATAAAGGATGCCGGAAAGATTGGACTCTCGGTCGGCACATATACGCAGATCGGGTCGTGATCTGTAGCAAAGACAGAGACGATGTGATCTATTCCATAGAAACTTTGGATAAGGACTGGAAGTCTCTTGTTCTCCCTGACCCCAGTTTTTACCTCTGAAGTGGGACTTGTGTTTTTTTTTTCTATTACCACTTCAGGGACAATGCCTTGAACTGCTGCGTTTGACTCTATGCCCAGGGAGTTTACTCTCTGGAGGTTTGAAGGACGATTTTTTTCTGTTTCCTTCCCTCTTTTGAAAAAGAGAAATTTAACTTTTGGGTAGAGTTAGTCAGGGCCAAGCTGGAAGCCGCCGTGATCAACAAAAGAGAATCTTGTGTTGTGGTGCACCTATGCGCAATTATAAGGATAGGATATGTTTATTGTGTGCTGTGTTTTTCTTTCCCATGCAGGAAGACCATCAAGCAACTACACCGGACAATGGGTGGGATACAGTTGTGATAGGATGATGGGTGGGATTGTTAAATAATGTGTATTGAAAACTGTTTCTGTCCTTATTCCCTTTTCTATAATTCCAGGCTTTGATTCAGGCACCAAATTTCATTGTATATAAATACCGGAATAAATTTGCGCTTGCTCAGGATTGAGTGTGCAGATTTATTTCAGACACTGGGGACAGTGTCTCTTTAAGGGAGGGGTGTGTGTAGCGGGGTCCCAACCTAGGGGGGTCACTATGCTTCAATTTAGGGGTGACCTGAGCGGTAGTTGGTTCGGGTCTTCTAATTATTTGGACTCTGTCTTGCTGCTGTGTCACCTGGTGTGCAGTTCCCCTTTAGGCGTATAGGTGGTGTTGTCACTTATACCCGGGGTTGAACCACAGGTGATGGAGTGGCTATTGGATGTCCTCTCTCGGCTGCCGTACGGTGGGCGGTTCCGGCCTGCTGTGCAAGCCGGGAGAGGGTATAAAAGGGGCAGACGCCATTGTTCAGTGTAGTAGTACACGGGGACCTGTACCCGGAGGAGTGTGCCCCTCTAAGGGGGGATGCGCCCAACTTTGACTGAGGAGTCTTGGGCACCTTTGGCCCGAGGCTGCGGAGTTCCAGGTAGGCCCAGTACCTTCAACTGGGTCTACAACCAGAAAAGAAACCCAGGGAGCTAAGGTGAGAGCGACCGCTCTGAAATCGAGGAAACCGGGGGAGGATCTCCTTGACTTTGTCCTTGGAGGGGACTAAGTCACTGTTCGAGCTTCATGCCGGCTGCTAGTGCTATTGAGTGACTATCCGGGTGAGCTGTACCCACTCGGGACCGAGTGGCGATGAAGCCAAGAGTGTGCCTGAATCTATTCTATTCTGCTAACCCCTTTCCTCTCTTCAACTTTCTGGTTACTCAAGCAAATAAGAGAAAATAAACTCTTGTTGGAGTTGAAGTGTTGTGTGGACATTGACCTTCTTTGGGAAAGGTAAAGACTTGCCTCTATAATCTAGAGGGAAGAACCAGTGAAGGGAAGCAACTCGCTGCGGGACCCAAATACATAACACCGCCCGACCTCTAATCCAGAGGACGCGGGCATGTGGCATGGTGTGTCTGATCCCCTGAAAGGAAGGTAAGGGGGAAAAGGATCTGTGTGCTACACGATGCATTAAGATGAAAAAACCTTCAGTGTGTAGCAGCCCCCCTAATACTTACCTGAGCGCCATCTCGATCCAGTGATGTTGCACAAGAGCCTCGGCTATCCAGGACTCTCCCGCCTCAATGGCTCAGACAGCAGCAGGCGCTATTCGCTTTCAACGTCAGTAAGCTAATGAAGAGTTGCAGCTCTGTGTCTGAATGGACGCACAGAGCAGCGGCTTGGCTCTGGTGCCCCCATAGCAAGATACAGGAGGGAGGGGCCAGGCGTGCCAGCGAGGGACCCGAGAAGAGGAGGATATGGGCTGCTCAATGCAAAACCACTGCACAGAGCTGGCAAGTATATTATGTTTGTTATTTTTAAACAAAAAAAATACTTTAATATCACTTGTCTGTAGTCTTTCCTCATAACTGAGGTCCACCAGCCCACTTATTAGTTTTATTGACCTAAATGACAAACACCTTGGGACAAGGACCTGTAAAGGGGCAGTTGGTCCCTTATCCACAGGACAGCAGCTGTTACACTAGTATGTAATACAGATGAATTAACAGATCAGTAATGGTGTTAAGCCATTCCATAGATGGTTCAAATCTTACCCGGTTTGGCAGGGACCGGCCTGAGATTCGGACCATGTATAGGCAGGCTGAATATACCCAAGTGGACTGATCGATCAACTTGGGTACAACCAGCCTGTCGGATTTTACATGCGGTTATTGCTAGCGGCTATTATTATCCCCGCTGGGATGTCGATTTTCTTTCCTGCAACTAATGCCGCGTACACACGACCATTTTTCTCGTCTGGAAAAATTTCATTTTTTCTCTTTGACGAGAAAAACGACCGTGTGTGGGCTTTTCATCATTTTTCCCGACGAGAAAAACGGCATGAATCACGACGAGAAAAATTAGAACATGCTCTAATTTTTCTCGTCGTGATTCACTGCATTTTTTTCAGCGGCAGTTTTCCCATAGGGAAACACTGCCGGGGAGCCTACACACGGTCGTTTTTCTCGACCAAGAGAAAAAATGTCGGGAAAAACGGCTGTGTGTAGGGGAACAAGCCGTTCCTCGTTTTTCCCGTCGATTTTCTCTACAGTGTTTTTACCGTCGAGAAAATCGATCGTGTGTACACGGCATTATGGCTGGCTTTAGAAAAGAGGAGAAGGCCACCAGGGCAAGAAATGGTGGTAGTATTTTTCACTAAGATTTACAGCCGCAGACAGCAATACAACATTGTGAGATGTTGTAACCCTTCCCCACTCTGCTGAAAAAAGTATTTTTATCTTTTTTTTTCCCTGCAAAATCCAAGCTTGCTCCCACCTTCTGGTCCTTCCTTATGAGGCCAAACATCACACTAAGTGACTGTTTGGGAGGTTATGAGTTCATCATTACCTGTGCATACTTATCTGGGTAAGGGCAGGTTTCTGGGATGATGTCTGTGACTAAAAACTTGTTTTAAACTGGTCATAAACTCTTCTTTTAAACTTATACCTACAATATATAATATAATAATAACCTATAATAAGGCTTACCTGTAGGTACAGTGAATATCTCCTAAACTTGCAATGTTTAGGAGATAAGCACACTGCATGCAGCCAGTGATGTCACTGGCGCATGTGGTCTGAAGGGACAGCATACCCGTGGCGTTTCGCCCGCCAATGAGAACAAGCTTCTTCAGAGCGAGGAGGGGCTATTCGCTGATGTCTTAAATACCAACCATTGTCATGTAATGCAGATTTACAACTACCAGATGTCCTCTGCACACACTCCCCGTCAGACTGCAGGCATGGCACAAGAGACTGTCAGACGGTGGGCATTGCACAAGAGACTGTCAGACGGCGGGCATGGCACAAGAGACCATCAGACTGCGGGCATGGCACAAGAGACCATCAGACTGCAGGCATGGCACAAGAGACTGTCAGACTGTGGGCATGATGGCACAAGAGACCATCAGACTGCAGGCATTGTACAAGGGCAGGGCTAGTACAATAACATACACAGCCAGACAGACTCTGACACCATAAAGCTAGAAGCAGCTTGCTTTCCCTATCTTCCACAGAGATGGGAGACAGAAATCTTCATCTATGCAGGTACCAATGCCATTTGCGATCCTCCTGTGCCTTTTCCAGGCCTTGGCTCCTCCCCACTGGTCTCACTCGCCTCCAGGTTCCTCCTCAGCCTCCTTCTCATCTCACACGCCCCCTCCAGTTCAGCGGCGATAGCTTCTATGTGCTGCTGAACTAGAGGCGTTCTTGACCCTCTCTGCTACCACCCAGGTAGGAGGGATTTTTTCTCAGCATCCAGCAATCCTTGCCTCGAGGGCTGAAGGGGGCAGGTTGGTATCTTGAAGCCGAGGGTGTCTCTCTCTGCCCTGCATCTGGACTCGAGTCAGGAGAGGCGAGCAGGGAAAGTGAACAGTGCCTGAATGGGGCTGTGCTGCGCTGCCTGTCAGTGTGCTCAACTTGGTACAGGTGCGAGCATGGCCGGCCACCACCGCTAGGATGAGCACCTCGTGGGGAACCCCTGGTTTTGGCGCACCCCGCCTCCTGGTGCCCTCAGGCGGCCGCCTTCACTGCCCTATGCTGGCGCCGGCTGTCATGGAGATCCTGCCAGTAACAGGCGCCCTGGACTTCCTGGTTCACGATCGTGCACGCGATCGCGCATGCGCGCCCTACGGGTGGCGCCAGAAGGGCTATTTAAATCCAGCAATTACAGACAGCCCCTGCTGTCTGCTCTAAAGCGTTAGTGCCTGAGAAACCTGATCTGTGAACCTGTCTGCATCTGACCCGGCTTGTCTTGACCTTCCAGCTATCCGCCTGCACCTGACCTCCAGCCTGTTGTGACCTCTGCTCTGCCTTGCTCTTCTGTACCTTGCGGCCTGCCAGTTAACCGACCCGGCTTGCCTGACTACCCTGCCTTTCCCAGGCTCCAGCCTGGTCTGCTGAGCTGTTCCAGTCCTGCTTCCTGAGTTCCTGTGTTCCAGAGTTCCTGGTTCCTGTTCACCTGCTGTGTTCTAGAGTTCCTGGTTCCTGTTCACATGCTGTGTTCCTGAGTTCCTGGTTCCTGTTCACCTGCTGTGTTCCAGAGTTCCTGGTTCCTGTTCACCTGCTGTGTTCCTGAGTTCCTGGTTCCTGTCTACCTGCCATACCTCCGTGCACCTGGATCCAGCCCCGACTACCCAGCCACCTGCTCCGTGGTTGATCCTGCCAGGCACTCGTACCCCTTCTACCTCTGCGCCTCCTGTTACACTACCAGGGGCTGCTGGTGGGAGCCGTAAGGGAGGCCTCCCTCTGCTAAACCGGGCTCGTCACCACCAGGTACGTGACAGTAGCAGACAGCCATGTCTGAGCCCGAGCAGGGAGCCTCACCTATGGAGGAACTATGCCGGCACCTGGCGGGATTGACTGAAGCGGTCAAGAACCTTCAACAAGGCTACACCCACCTGGAAGGACAAGTGCAGACTATCTCCAACCCTTCTGGAGCCCAAGGAGGCCCTCATGCCTCCACCTCTTCAGCCGGTACAGGGTCCACACCCACAGTGGTCATGCTTCCCCCTGAACCCAGGGTCCCTACACCCGAAAGATTCGCCGGACACTTCGTCAGAAACTGTCCCCTGAAGTTCCGTAAGTGTTTCTGTCAGGGTCACCTGTGGCCAGGTGACAGATGCACACCGTAGGGGGACAGGAGTGCACCGCGAGGTAGTGAACCCTATGGCTGGCTTCTGCGGATAGGAAACTGGGTGGTTGTGGAAAGCGGGACCAGAGGAGCACAACCGGGATCCTAACGGAAGCTAGAGCCAAGATTCCCCAGGGCGCGGAGTCTAAGACCCAGCTGGTCTTCTCCAGGGCCTCTAGTGGTGAGGATGTTATGCTGCAGGCTGGGACCAGGTCGCGGCCCCTGGAGTTTCCTAGCTCACGCCCCGTAGGATAAGGGGAAAAGAGGGGAAGCAGCAGCACACGATAAGAGAGAACCGAATAACAAGCTGAAGGTCAGGGGCCACAAGCAGACAAGGATAACGAAGAACGAGCCGAAGGTCAAGGATCACGAGCAGACAGGGATAGTCGGGGACAAGCCAATAACGTAACAGAGAGACAGACGTAGCACACGGCAGGCAGGAACCCAAACACACAATTCCTAACAAACACGTTGATCAGCAAAGCAGGCTTGCAGTGCACAGGTTAATATAGTGTTCTGTGATAGGGCCTGGGGTGGAGTCAGGCTGGGAGGAGATTATAAAGGAAGCCAGGTGAAAGGGCTCAGGCCTCTAAGATGAACACATGGGAAGGAAGGTAAGCTGACAGACAAACACTGCTGCATATCCATGACAGTACCCTCCCTCTTATGGGCCCTCCCCCGCCTGGACCCAGGCTTAAAGGGAAATCTCTGATGAAACCTTCTCAACAGATGAGGTGCAGCGACATCAGATGCAGCAATCCAAGACGCCTCCTCAGGACCAAAACCTCTCCAATGCACAAGGTACTGAAGAATGCCTCTGCAGAGCCGAGAATCCAGAACTTGTCTAACCTCATACTTAAGATTATCCTCAGAGACCGAAAATGAGGTAGGGAGATGACAAGAAGATCTATTGAGGACCAAAGGCTCTCTAGGAATAAGCAAGGGCATGAGAGGATCAACAGGAATCTGAGGGGGGTCCCCTAGACCCTTAAAGGGGAACTGGTCATCTTGCACAGGACCATCAGACTGGGCAGATGTCAGTGGAACCCTGAAGTCAGGTTGGTTAGAAGGTGACATGTCGCAGGAGTCAAGCTGAATAGCTGAAGGACAAGCAGAATGTCCCGAACAAGAAAAAGTAGGAGGCTCACTGGGCATGGGCTGGACTGGCATAACTAGTACAGAGGCAGAGTGAATAGCTGAGTCAGGTGTAGCGACTACCTGAATCGCATCGCAAGACGTAGCGACTGCAGGACTTGTAGACAAGCTAGCCTGGCTGTGCGTCCAAGGGTGGTTAGGGACAGAGAAATGTAAATGGTTATGCAACCTGGAATGAATGACCGGCTCAGATTCACAGGGGGCAACCTTGGGTAGGCAGGACGAGGAACAGGAGGGACCCCAAGCCAGGATCTGTCCAGTAGTCCAGTCCACATGAGGAGAATGGAGCTGTAACCATGGGAGACCCAAAATTATAGGCGTTGAGGCCTTGGGTAAGATAAGGAAGGATATCCACTCCTGGTGGAGTGTCCCTACCGACATCTTAACAGGGAGGGTCTGGAAGCGGATAGGTCCCCCTGGGAGAACAGTACCATCAATCGCCAAGACCACCAATGGCGTGGTGAGGGGCAAAAGAGTAAGTCTCATGGACGATGCGATTTCCCAGTCCATGAAATTACCAGCGGCTCCGGAATCCAGATATGCTGAGACCGAATGAGAAGAAGCACCAACATGAAGGAACACAGAAAGCAGAAGACGAGAAGGGGAAGGTGATATTTCTGGGTCCAATACTCCACTTTCCAGATGAAGTGGACCCGAACGTTTTTCTGGACAAAGAGAGCAAGTGTCACGAAAATGACCTTTGCCCCCACAGTAAAGACACAGACCAAGAGTTCTGCGCCTAGCACGTTCCTCGGGGGATAGCCTGGTCCGACCCAGCTGCATGGGTTCCTCAGCTGGTAGGAGATGCTCTACGGGTCGAAGAGAGGGGAGCTCAGGCTGACTAAGAACCAAGGACTGCTGGCGTTGCTTTTCTAAGGTCCTCTCCTGAAAGCGAATATCGATCTGGTTACACAAGGAGATAACGCCGGCCAGATCAGTGGGGATGGTTCTTCCTGCTAATTCATCCTTCACTCTATCAGACAGGCCATGCAAAAAGGTTGCGACTAAGGCCTCATTGTTCCAGCTCAACTCAGCCGACAGTATGCGGAAATGAAGGGCATACTGTCCCACAGAAGCAGACTCTTGGCGGAGACGTAAAAGGGCGCTGGCCGCTGAAGAGACACGAGCCGGTTCTTCGAAGATATTCCGAAAAAGTTTCAAGAAGCCAGACAGGCTAGAAACCACTGGATCATTCAGTTCCCACAGAGGGGCTGCCCAGGCTAAAGCTTCACCAGAGAGGAGGGAAATGATATAGGCTACCTTAGCCCGATCAGACAGGAAGTTTTGGGGCTGGAGCTCAAAATGAATCGTGCATTGGCTAAGGAACCCCCTGCAAGCCTTGGAGTCCCCAGAGAAACGGGACGGAGCTGGCAGTTGTAGTGAGTGTGTGGCTGCGACTGGTGCAATAGGTGCAGCCGCTGATTGTATTTGAGGTTGCGGATTCAGGGTTCCCAAGGAGGCCTGAAGCTGCTCGAAGCGAGAAGCCAGATCCTGGAGGAATCGCATCACCTGAGTCTGATTCGATTCCTGGGTTTCAAGTCTGCAAACTATGCCCTGCAATGGATCATCCGCGGGTAGCGGGATGTCAGCCGGGTTCATGGCTGATCAAACTGTCAGGGTCACCTGTGGCCAGGTGACAGATGCACACCGTAGGGGGACAGGAGTGCACCGCGAGGTAGTGAACCCTATGGCTGGCTTCTGCGGATAGGAAACTGGGTGGTTGTGGAAAGCGGGACCAGAGGA
Organism: Rana muscosa; assembly: GCA_029206835.1. Classification (NCBI taxonomy): domain Eukaryota; kingdom Metazoa; phylum Chordata; class Amphibia; order Anura; family Ranidae; genus Rana; species Rana muscosa. The sequence continues at coordinate 360,896,759 of CM055119.1, read as the reverse complement.
GCACAACCGGGATCCTAACGGAAGCTAGAGCCAAGATTCCCCAGGGCGCGGAGTCTAAGACCCAGCTGGTCTTCTCCAGGGCCTCTAGTGGTGAGGATGTTATGCTGCAGGCTGGGACCAGGTCGCGGCCCCTGGAGTTTCCTAGCTCACGCCCCGTAGGATAAGGGGAAAAGAGGGGAAGCAGCAGCACACGATAAGAGAGAACCGAATAACAAGCTGAAGGTCAGGGGCCACAAGCAGACAAGGATAACGAAGAATGAGCCGAAGGTCAAGGATCACGAGCAGACAGGGATAGTCGGGGACAAGCCAATAACGTAACAGAGAGACAGACGTAGCACACGGCAGGCAGGAACCCAAACACACAATTCCTAACAAACACGTTGATCAGCAAAGCAGGCTTGCAGTGCACAGGTTAATATAGTGTTCTGTGATAGGGCCTGGGGTGGAGTCAGGCTGGGAGGAGATTATAAAGGAAGCCAGGTGAAAGGGCTCAGGCCTCTAAGATGAACACATGGGAAGGAAGGTAAGCTGACAGACAAACACTGCTGCATATCCATGACAGTTTCTCAGTATCTCCTGGTTTAACCAGCCCTCAGGCCAAGTCTACATCTCACCTTGCCCTTTCTGTCTCCTTACAGCTCCCAGGAAGGACTCTGCAAGTGTCCGTCATTATTGATTCCGGGGCTTGCAGCTGTTTCATGGACTCAACCCTTGCCCGCACACATCTGATCCCCCTTCTTACCAAGACCCATGGACTATGTGTTCACCTGGCTGACGGGTCCGTTATCAAGTCTGGACCCGTGGTCCAGGAGACGGCCCCTATACCCGTTACCATCTCCACCACTACCGGGATTCACCGAGAGTACCTCCGTCTGGACATTATTTCTTCTCCGTTATTCCCTATGATCCTCGGTATGCCCTGGTTGCAAGCCCACAATCCCACCATCAACTGGGCTACGGGGGTAGTTACCTTCCCTTCTCCCTATTGTCAACAGTCCTGCGGCTCACACGAGCTCCCTGGGCCAGCCACCTTAATCTGTACTGACACTGAGGCTGGAATACGTCAGGCCATCCCTGACATTTACCTGGACTTCCTTGACGTATTCAGCAAACAAGGGGCAGAGACATTACCACCCCATCGGGCCTATGATTGCCCCATCGATCTACTTCCCGGAGCAGCAATTCCGTTCGGCAGGATCTTCCCGCTAACTGAGGTGGAACAGGGGGCACTAAAGAACTATATTGATGAGAATCTTCAAAAGGGGTTCATTCGCCCCTCTACGTCGCCAGCAGGCGCAGGCATCTTCTTCGTAGAAAAGAAGGACCCCACCCTCCGACCCTGTGTGGATTACCGTGAACTGAATAAGATCACAATTAAAAATCGCTACCCCCTTCCCCTGGTACCAGAGCTATTTCAGAGATTGGGAGCTGCTACCATTTTTACCAAGCTTGATCTCCGCGGAGCCTAAAACCTGGTCCGCATCAAGGAGGGGGATGAATGGAAGACCGCCTTCCGCTCCCGGTTCGGACACTTTGAGTACTTGGTAATGCCCTTCGGGTTGTGCAATGCCCCTGCCACTTTCCAGTACTTTATTAATGATGTACTTCGGGACTTCCTAGATCTTTTTGTTATTGTTTACCTGGATGATATACTAATCTTTTCTTCCTCCCTTGATTTTCACCGCAGGCATGTCAGAAGTGTGTTGGGTCGGCTTCGCCAGCATAGCCTGTATGCGAAGGCCGAAAAATGTGAGTTTGAGCGGGAGAGTATAGCGTTCCTGGGGTTAATCATTTCCAGCGAAGGCATCAGGATGGATCCACAGAAAATTGCCGCAATCTTGGACTGGCCAACGCCGGCGGATAAGAAAGGAATCCAACGGTTCGTTGGATTCGCCAATTTTTACCGCAGATTCTCGGCCATCATTGCACCCATCACCCAGTTAACAAAGCAAGGGACCCGCTTCCACTGGTCCCCTGAGGCCCAAAAGGCCTTCGAGGTCCTGAAAGGTCTCTTTACCTCTGCTTCTATCCTGAAACACCCAGATTCCTCGCTGCCATTTGTACTTGAGGTAGATGCCTCTGAAGTCGCGGTAGGATCAATACTGTCTCAAAGACAAGGAACCAGGGCCTTGCTTCACCCAGTGGCCTTCTTCTCTCGCAAGCTATCTGCGGCAGAGAGGAACTATGACGTAGGGGACTGGGAACTACTGGCGATCAAGTCTGCGTTGGAAGAATGGCGATACCTACTTAAAGGGGCTGCCCACCCGATTCTGATATTTACTGACCATAAGAATCTGGAATATCTGAAGACCGCAAAGAGATTAAAACCACGACAAGCCAGATGGGCACTTTTCTTTTCCCGGTTCTCTTTTCACGTCACTTATCGTCCTGGTGCCAAGAACACTAAACCCGATGCCTTGTCTCGAATGTTTCATGAATCTAAGGAAACCTCTTCTCCCGATACCATCCTCGCCCCAGGAAATTTCCTTCTTCTACAAGAAGATTTACTCACCCGGATCAGACAAGCCACCACTGGGCAGAGACCCTCCTCTGAGTTGGAATTGCAGGCTAAAGATGGGCTGTTGTGGCACCAGAACAGGATCTACGTACCGGAAGAGCTAAAGACAACCGTGTTGGAGCTCTGCCACGACCATGCCCTTGCCGGGCACTTTGGCATTGCCAAGACCACTGACCTGGTACAGCGCACCTTCTGGTGGCCTCGATTACACGAAGATTGCAGGAGGTTTGTGGAGTCCTGTACTATTTGTACCCGAAACAAGGGTTCCAGATCCAAGGCCTGGGGACTACTGAGACCCTTACCTGTTCCAGACAGGCCTTGGAAAATGCTGTCCATTGACTTTATTGTTGAGTTGCCCCCGGCTGAGAACCATACCACTATTTTTGTGATAGTGGACCGCCTGTCCAAGATGGCACATTTCGTCCCCATGAAAGGGACCCCCTCAGCTCCTGAAACTGCACAGGTGTTCATCAGAGAGGTCATCAGACTCCACGGGGTGCCAGCCAATATTGTCTCGGATCGGGGGGTACAATTTACCTCTGGGTTCTGGAGATCCCTCTGCAAGGCTCTGGAGATAGAATTATCGTTTTCTTCTGCTTACTATCCCCAGACCAACGGACAGACAGAGAGGACAAATCAGACCCTCGAGCAATACCTGCGCTGTTTTTCCTCTTTTGCACAGAATGATTGGCTCTCCCTGCTCCCGTTGGCCGAGTTCGCCTATAATAACTCCATCCACTCTGCGACTAACCAGACTCCGTTCTTCGCAAACTACGGTTTTCACCCTACATTTCTGCCCAACTCCCTCCCTGAGTGCTCGGTGCCTGCAGTCCAGGAAAAATGTAACTTTTTCTCGTCTAATAATCAACTTCTGCGTAAAACCATGGCTAAGACTCAGGAACACAACAAGACGGTCTACGACAGGAGGAGACGGGGTGAATTAGTGCTGGCACCCGGCGACCAAGTTTGGCTCTCCACCATAAACCTAAGGATGGCGTGCCCCTCCAAAAAGTTGGGCCCCAAGTTCTTAGGGCCATTTCCTGTCAAAAGGAAAATTAATGAAGTGGCTTATGAGCTGCAGCTCCCCGACTCCCTTAGAGTCCATCCGATCTTTCATGTCTCCCTGCTGAAACCTTCAGTCTCCAACCCATTCCCAGGTCGAAGTCCGGCTCGCCCTGATCCCGTCATCATAGACGGGGAACAGGAATTTGAAGTGGAGGCTATTATGAACTTTAGGAGAAGAAATAACCAGAACCAATTTCAGATTAAATGGAAAGGTTATGGACCCGAAGAGAACTCTTGGGAACCTGAGGAGAACATTCATGCCAGGAGTCTGATACAAGCTTTCAGGAGATCTCACCCCAAAAGTTTTACCCGGATGGGCATCCGGAGGCTGCCCCTTGGGGGGGGGAAATGTCATGGAGATCCTGCCAGTAACAGGCACCCTGGACTTCCTGGTTCCCGATCGTGCACGCGACCGCGCATGCACGTGCGCGCGCGCGCGCTACGGGTGGCACCAGAAGGGCTATTTAAATCCAGCAATTACAGACAGTCCCTGCTGTCTGCTCTACAGCGTTAGTGCCTGAGAAACCTGATCTGTGAACCTGTCTGCATCTGACCCGGCTTGTCTTGACCTTCCAGCTATCCGCCTGCACCTGACCTCCGGCCTGTTGTGACCTCTGCTCTGCCTTGCCCTTCTGTACCTTGCTGCCTGCCAGTTAACCGACCCGGTTTGTCTGACTACCCTGCCTTTCCCAGGCTCCAGCCCGGTCTGCTGAGCTGTTCCAGTCCTGCTTCCTGAGTTCCTGAGTTCCTGTGTTCCAGAGTTCCTGGTTCCTGTTCACCTGCTGTGTTCCAGAGTTCCTGGTTCCTGTTCACCTGCTGTGTTCCTGAGTTCCTGGTTCCTGTTCACCTGCTGTGTTCCAGAGTTCCTGGTTCCTGTTCACCTGCTGTGTTCCTGAGTTCCTGGTTCCTGTCTACCTGCCATACCTCCGTGCACCTGGATCCAGCCCCGACTACCCAGCCACCTGCTCCGTGGTTGATCCTGCCAGGCACTCGTACCCCTTCTACCTCCGCACCTCCTGTTACACTACCAGGGGCCGCTGGTGGAAGCCGTAAGGGAGGCCTCCCTCTGCTAAACCGGGCTCGTCACCGCCAGGTACGTGACACCGGCCCTGGATAATCCCTAACTCCGCCCTTGCCTTACTACACATTGGATTAGAAAATCTCCCGCCCAACTCCAAATCAGTAATAATCCACCTACTTTTAGCGGCTAAGCTGAACATCACCACATTATGGTGTACACCGTCTCCACCTACCATTGCCAATACAGTCTCATATATGAATTATCAATGTGTCATGGAGCGCCTAATTGCTCGCAAGAACCTGCAATAGGAATGGTTCTCGGCAATATGGTCTCCTGGCTTTCTCACCCTAGGTGTACAGTTATTTGATGCAGATTATATGCCTCTTATTTCCTCTTATGACTTCAGTGCCCTATGTACCCATGGTCCTCTATTCCTTACTGTTTCTCTCCTCCTTCCTTCTCTCCTTCTGACCACTTCACTACCTGGTCCCAAAGACCTATATTTCCTACCTTTTTGCAAAGTCTATTGTTGTATTAACATTATTTAATATTACAATTCAGTTACTGTGTTTTACTACTGATATTTTTGGTCTTAATGGGACCTTTTGACCTTTTGTTCCCTCTATGTTAACTTGTCAAAACTTAAAGGGGTTGTAAAGGTTCGTTTTTTATTTTCTAAATAGGTTCCTTTAAGCTAGTGCATTGTTGGTTCACTTACCTTTTCCTTTGATTTACCTTCTAAATGTTTTTTTTATTTGTCTGAATTTCTCACTTCCTGTTTCTCCTCAGTAAACTTCACACCATCATCCGAGTGGTGTTGAGTCAGCCAGAACAGCTTACTGAACAGCTTACTGAGGAGAAACAGGAAGTGAAAAATTCAGACAAAGAAAACAAAGAAAAAAAAATATTTAGAAGGGAAATCTAAGGAAAAGGTAAGTGAACCAACAATGCACTAGCTTAAAGGAACCTATTTAGAAAATAAAAAACAAACCTTTACAACCCCTTTAATAAAGACTTTTTGAAAATAAAAATTGTGCTTCCACAACTGATGTAGAATACATTGTTAAGAAAATGATCAAAGGCCCCTTTCACATGGGCGCCTCTGTGAAGTGGGATCCCCTTGCTCAGCGGGGGATCTCTCCACTGATCCCCGCTGAGCAGGTGGATGAGAGCTCTGCATAGCAGAGAGGACACGGACACAGTCCCACTCTCCTCTATGTCTGTTTCCATCCGATCTGCCAGACAGATGGGGAATAGGACCACCATCTGTCTGTTTTTTGTAGACAGGATCAGATCGGATGGCGACGGGTGTCAGCGGACTTGTACTTGAGGATGTCAGAGTGCTCACTTACATCCCTAGATGGAAGAGAAGAGAAGCAGAGCTTGAGCTGACGCAGGACCATGGATTTAGGCAATAAATACTTGGTTCGATTATCCCCTTGACAACATGAGTGTGACGGGAGTCACTTTGGGTGGGGGGGGGGGTTTGTGCAACTAAGCTTACCTTGGAGAGCTCAGGAAACTCTGTGTCCAGCTTCCCTGGGCCCCTCTTTTGTGTAAATCACCCTGTGTCCATTAGGGGCACAGGGTGAACGAGAACCCCACAATGATCTGTGCTAGTCGGACTCGCTGTACAGCCACACCAAAATGTTGTATATATATATGTATATATTGTGTGTGTGCATATTGTTGCTGTTGGACTCTTTTCTGGGATCGTTTGGGGGTGTGGTTATATTCCATTGTTTTATTGTGTCTGTCTGCCTTGGAAGAAAAGTATATTATGGGATGTGTATCTCTGTGAAGGAGGGGATTCAGCTCTCCCTGCTGATAAGACTGTTTACTAATGAGAAGTTTGAATACACCTGACCAATGTGTCTATTTTTATTGAACAGTTTACCCTGCCCAGAATCCAAGGGTGGGGGGGAGTTTCTCTGAGTTGTATCTCTGTGGTAACATGTGCTTGAATAAAGAGAGTTTGATGTTTTTCACCCTACACCCCAGCAAAGATCCATGCACCTGGGAGACAGTACCAGAGACATGTCGTCCCAGGAGCCAGATGAGATTAAGGGAGATGGAACAGCCGGCTCCACTTCCCAGCAGCAGATGGCACCCCAGAATGATGCCACCAACCCAGCAGGAGAGCTGGCATCAAGGCCAGACATAACTGAGCTCTGCCCAGCACCAGTAACCTCTTCTTCGCTCTACAGACAGGAGATGGTGAATCTCTATCCCCAGACACCAGTTTTAGAGATTGGAGATTTGATAGACTGTTCTGCTGAGGAAGAACAACCTGGTGAGCCTCCAGCAGAAGAGCTGGTATCAGGGCCAAACTTCACTAAGCTCTGCCCAGAACCAACAGCAGCATCTGTGGAGTTACAAGAGACTCCTCCAGCTGAAGCGCTGGCCACCGGCAGAGGATCCAAGACCTCTGTCCCCCACCTGCGGCAGTTCAAGGGGCCCATGGTGAGAAGGTGACGGACACTCCCCAACAGTTAGCCAGAGTGGATTATGTGGGCTCCTCAGCTGAAGTGCTAACAGGGCAGAATGCTACTGGCCTCTACACACAACTGCAGCTTAAGCTGATATCGGTGGATGGGACTGCGGTCTCCACTCACAGCAACCCAGCAGAAGGGCTGGCAACAGGGCAGAGTGCTGCTGGCCTCTGCCCTCAACTAACAGAAGAGGGAGTTCCTGTGGTAGTGGATGGGACTTCGGGCTCCACTGACACAACTCCAAAAATTGGTGCGGCACTGAGACAGGAGGATATCAGCCATGGTTTGCAAGCACTGGGGGATTTTCACCTACCAAAAGTGGATGGGGCGGAGTGAGCCCAGCCATCCTGTCTTCTCTCCAGCGGCTGAAAGGACTCCAGGGAGAAAGGCCAGTCCACGCCTCTCCCCAGCGGCTGGCATGTTCTCTGAGAGAGGCAGAGGTTGGCTGGGTGAGTAATGCTATGTTTGGGACAATTTATTTGGAGTACCGTGTGGATACCGGCATTGGGGGACTTGAACTACTGACTAACTTCGGAGTCAACCCGTCTGGGGTCTCCTCCTGTGTTAGTCTCCTGCCGAAAGGGGAGATGTGGGATGGGAGCACTTTGGATGGGAGGAAACTCAGCTTACCTTGGAGAGCTCTGGAAACTCTGTGTCCAGCTTCCCCGGCCCCTCTTATGTGTAAATCACCCTGTGTCCATTAGGGTAAGGTGACCAGATTTTTAAAATGAAATCCGGGGACATATTTTTTTTTTTACTAGTAATGGCAGCAATCAGCGACTCTCTGCCCGTCGCCGCCACTGCCAGCCTCACAGCCTGTCAGGTCTTACTCTCCGGGCCCCGGCTACTACTGGGTGGGGAGCGGAGGAAGTTCACTCCTCCAGGAGATAAGCAGACAGGCGGCTGACCGGGACTTGAGCCAAGGCAGAAGAACATGGGAGCGGAGCTGGATGGGCACCCGGAACTGAAGAAATATTCCCTCCGCTCCGACCAGCACATGATCATCAGAAAGGGGCACAGATATTGGAAAAAAATACACCCCCCTAAGCTAGTAGGCGCGGTGGAGTGGGGGGGTGCAATTTAGATTTTTTTTTTTTATTCTGCACTGACTGTCTTTGAAATTGCCCCAGCCCCTGTTCAAATCCAATCCGGGGACAAAACCGGGGACAGACTTGGTCCGGGAACAGTGTCCTCAATCCGGGGACTGTCCCCTGAAACCAGGGATGTCTGGTCACCCTATTAAGGTGACCAGATTTTTAAAATGAAATCCGGGGACATATTTTTTTTTCTACCAGTAATGGCGGCAATCAGCGACTCTCTGCCCGTCGCCGCCACTGCCAGCCTCACAGCCTGTCAAGTCTTTCTCTCCGGGCCCCGACTACTACTGGGTGGGGAGCGGAGAAAATCACTCTGCCCCGGGAAGACGAGGAGATAGGCAGGCAGGCGGCTGGCCAGTACTTGAGCCAAGGCAGAAGAAGAGCTGGGAGATTTTCTAAAAAAAAAACCAAAAAAAAAAAACACGCGATTCACGATTCGAATCGAGTTTTTTTTTTTTTAATGGACACCGCGCCGGTCCTGAGGAGCTGCGGGTAGGAGTTTTTAGGCGAGGCCGCGGCTTTGGCCTAGTCCGCAGCAGTCCAGCTTCGTGGACTAGGCCGAAGCCGCGGCCTCGCCTAAAAACTCCTGCCCGCAGCTCCTCAGGTGTCAGCGCCGGTTCTGGTGAAAAAAAAAAAAATCGATTTGGTGAAATTTTGAATCGATTTGAACTCTCAACTCGATTCAAGATTTAAATCGATTTTTTCCCTAGCCCTACCCGAAATGGAAGAAATATTTCCTCCGCTCCGACTAGCACATGATCATCAGAAAGGGGCACAGATAATGGAGAAAATAGACCCCCCCCCCTAAGCTAGTAGGAGCGGCGGAGCGGGTGTGTAATTCAGATTTATTAATTCTGCACTGACTGTCTTTGAAATTGTCCCAGCCCCTGCTCAAATCCAATCTGGGGACAAAACCGGGGACAGACTTGGTCCGGGGACAGTGTCCTCAATCCGGGGACTGTCCCCGGAAACCGGGGATGTCTGGTCACCCTACATTAGGGGCACCGGATGAACGAGAACCCCACTATGATCTGTGATAGTCGGACTTGCTGTACAGCCACACTGGAATGTTGTATATATGTATATATTGTATGTTGTCTCATGCTGTTGGACTCTTTGCTGGGATCGTTTGGGGGTGTGGTTAATTTCCATTGTTTTATTGTGTCTGTCTGCCTTGGAAGAAAAGTATATTATGGGATGTGTATCTCTGTGGAGGGGGGATTCTTCCAACAGCTCTCCCTGTTGATAAGACTGTTTACTGATGAGAAGTTTGAATACACTTGACCTGTGTGTCTATTGGACAGTTTACCCCACCCTGAATCCAGGGGGGAGTGTCTCTGAGTTGTATATCTGTGGTAACATGTGCTTGAATAAAGAGAGTTTGATGTTTTTCACCCTACACTGAGTTACTGCTGGTGACTGGGTGGGCTAAAGGGTCTTGTATAGTGCTGGTTCTGGACAAAGGAAGCATTTACTGTGGACATAGTCCTGTTGAGGACAAGGGTTCGTCACAATGAGCATTATATTTCACATAAGTGTGGGGGGTGGGGTGCACAATTTTTATCACTCATTCGGGGACCAGAATTTCACATTAAAGTGGTTGTAAACTTCAGACATGAAAGATGAACAAATTATATCCCACTATAAGGTGTACTTGTCTCAATTAAAAGCACTAAGTGTCCTTTCTGTCTGCTGCTTTGTTCCTCTGCAATCAACATGAATCACTTCTGACATGCTTTTTTAAAACCAAGTAAAAAAAGGTGACAGGTGTGGGACCTCCAGCTAATTGGCAGCCTCAGCTCTGTTCCTGTGTGAAGGGGGTGTGTCCCTTCCCTCTAAATCAACTCTCAGAGCTTTATAAATCCTGGACTTTGAACAGATATAGATAAGAGTGACTGCAGATAAATAGGTCCAAATTATGTAGGTGGATTTGTTTCACCTCTGTGTATTACCTGAGGCCAGTCACTTCACTGGGTATATGGAAAGGGTTTACTACCACTTTATGCATGCTTGCCTTACCACAGCATCTGCTTTTACTTTTCTCAATTCACATATATTCTTGGTGTCAGTGTTTCGTGTCAGTGTTTCATCAAGGAGAAGATCATCCAAATATCCAAATCTCAAAAATGTTTGAACTCAGTCTAATGCCGCGTACACACGACCGTTATTCATGTCATGCAAAAAAACAAATTTTTTCTCGTCGTGATTCCTCTCAAGCCTGCCTTGCATACACACGTTCATGAAAAAAAAATGCTTAAGCAAAGCGCGGTGACGTACAACACGTACGACGGCACTATAAAGGGGAAGTTCCATTCTAATGGCGCCACCCTTTGGGTTGCATTTGCTGATCCTCGTGTTAATAAAGTTTGGTGAGAGACGATTCACGCTTTTCAGTCTTCGTGCTTTTCAGTTCGTTACAGCGTGACGAATTTGCTATCTCCATTACGAACACTAGTTTTACCTGAACGAGCGCTCCCATCTCATATTTGATTCTGAGCATGCGCGTTTTTTTCCCCTCGTAAAAGCATACACACGACCGTTTTTCACGACGCTAAAAAAAACGACGAGAAAAAATAGAGCAGGTTCTAATTTTTTTTCGGGCAGCTTTCTCGTTGAGAAAACTGCTATGGAGCATACACACGACAGTTTTTCACGTCCAATCTAAAAAATGGCAGTTTTCTCGTCATGAAAAATGGTCGTGTGTACGCGGCATAAGAAGTGATCCATGAAAACGTTGCCTTTTTTAGGTGTTTGCTACTGTTAGTACCAGACTGTCAGTTGTAGTCTTATTTTCTCAAATTAAATGGGAGATTTCAGGCAGGCCTGATCAGAACCTCCATTCTTCTCTATTGAGAAACATGTCTGTTTACACCTGCGTACATCCAATCTGATCCGCCAAAAAGAGATAGATGGGGACATTCCCTTTCTGTCCAGCGGGTTGGATCAGATGGCAGCTTGGTCCATTTGCATCCGGCCGCCCATATAGGGGAGTGGGCTGTGTCTGTGTCTGCTCTGCATAAACGGAGCGGACGCAGACCTGTCATTCGGCCTGTTCAGCGGGAAATGGCTGACAGATCCCCTGCTGAGCAAGCGGATTGCGGGCTGCAGTGCACCCCATGTGAAAGGGGCCTTTTATCCCCATCTGTGCCCCATTGCAGTGATTTCACCAGGTTACCAAAACTAGTGTCCCCATTGGAAGATTTCCCCTCTATTACCTTTGGGGGACAATCCAAAATTTGGGATTTTCTTTTTCTTTCACTTTCGGTGATAACGGTAATCAGGACAAATAGAGAGGGTGAGTCTCCTTAACCACTTGAGCTCTGGAGGGTTTATCCCCCTTTTATGACCAGGCCATTTTTTGCGATACGGCACTGCGTTACTTTAACTGACAATGGCATGGTTGTGCGACGCTGTACCCAAATAACATTTATGTCCTTTTTTTCCCACAAATAGAGCTTTCTTTTGGTGGTATTTGATCACCTCTGTGTTTATTTTTTGCGCTATAAACAAAAAAAAAGACAGACAAAAAAACTATATTTCTTACTTTCTGCTATAAAACAAATCCAATTTCTTCATCAATTTAGGCCAATATGTATTCTGCTACATACTTTTGGTAAAACAAAAACACAATAAACATATACTGATTGGTTTGCACTAGTGATGAGCCGAACACCCCCGGGTTCGGTTCGCACCAGAACCCGCGAACGGACCGAAAGTTCGCACGAACTTTACAACCCTATTAAATACAATAGATGCGAACGTTCGAAATCTAAAGTGCTATTTATAACAACTAATATGCATGTTATTGTCCTAAAAAGGGTTTGGGAACCCGGGTTCTGCACCAGGGGACATGTATCAATCCAAAAAAAAGTTTTAAAAACGGCCGTTTTTCTGGAGCAGTCATTTTAATGATGCATAAAGTGAAAAAAAAAAGTCAAATATTCCTTTAAATATCGTACCTGGGGGTGTCTAAAGTATGCCTGTGAAGTGCCACGTGTTTCCCGTGTTTAGAACTGTCCCTGCACAAAATTACATTTCTAAAGGAAAAAAAGCCATTTAAAACTGCTTGCGGCTTTAATGTAATGTCTGGTCCCGGTAATATGGATGAAAATCTTTAAGAAAAATGGCATTGCTACCCGATCACAGACCAACCCCCCCCCCCACCCCAGCCCATTACCAGCCCCTTTGGGTCTTGTATGGATATTAAGGGGAACCCAGCACGCAAAATAAAAAGGCCCTATATACTCTGAACAGCCGTATACAGGCGGTGCATACAAGACAGGGACTGTAGGTTTGTTCTTATGTAGAATCTGTTTGTAATTTTGAACAGGTACATTGTTTAAGTGTAGCTCCAGCCAAAAAAATCTATTTTTAAGCTTTTTGGAAAACATAGGGAAGGGTTATCACCCCTGTAACATTTGTTTTGCTGTCTGTGCAGTGTGCACCTGTTCAGAACAGTTCACCTCACTTTCCGTCCTAATGACAAATGTGTTTTGAAAATTTGGGGTTTTTATTGAAACAAGAATTGGTGATAAAGCATCAGTGGAGAGGAGACACTTTTTTCCCATATTAACTCTTACAGGAGAGAATTTCCCTTCCTAGGGGTAGATTTTCTCTCACTTCCTGTTGTATCCTTAAGGAGGAGTCGTTTGTAAGTTGGATGTTTGAAAGTAGGGGCCTGCCGTATATACTCAGCTGAAATTTGCCCCTTACATGTTGGTGTTGCCACAACACTGTGAGCCCTCACAGTTACTCTTGGTGGGCGCATGAATGGGCCCTGCTGTGAATTATTAGATCAAGAATTGTAATTGCATGCCCCTGTTGAACACGGGCTGAAAAATTGGGCCTTTGGTGGTGGTGGTGGTGGTGGTGTTGACACAACACTGTAAGGCCTCACAGTTAGTCTTGGTGGGCGCAGGAATGGGCCCTGCTGTGAATTATTAGATCAAGAATTGTAATTACATGCCCCTGTTAAACAGGGGCAGAAAAATTGGGCCTTAGGCACTGGTGCCACAACACTGCAACCCCTCACAGATACTGTACTTGGAGCACAGCAATGAGCCCTGTTGCAAAGTATTGCATCAAAAATTGTAATTACACACCCCTGTTAAACAGGGGCTGAAAAATTGGGCCTTAGCCACTGGTGCTGGTGCCAGGACACTGCAACCTCTCCCAGATACTCTAGTTGGAGTGCAGAAATGAGCCCTGCTGCAAAGCATTGCATAAAAAATTGTGATTACATGACCCTGTTAAACAGGGGCATAAAAATTGGGCCTTAGGCACTGGTGCCACAACACTGCAACCCCTCACAGATACTGTACTTGGAGCACAGCAATGAGCCCTGTTGCAAAGTATTGCATCAAAAATTGTAATTACACGCCCCTGTTAAACAGGGGCTGAAAAATTGGGCCTTAGCCACTGGTGCTGGTGCCACGACACTGCAACCTCTCCCAGATACTCTAGTTGAAGTGCAGGAATGAGCCCTGCTGCAAATCATTGCATAAAAAATTGTAATAACACGCCCCTGTTAAACAGGGGCTGAAAAATTGGGCCTTAGCCACTGGTGGTGGCACCCAGAAACAAAAATGTTCTTCCAAGCTATCATCATCAATCGGATCATTGAGGAGGAGGAGGATAGTCAGTCAACATAACAGGACAGTCTCTCAGCATCAGCATCAGTCTTGAAGGGATGTGACATTTGAAAATAAATTAGTCTGTTATATCAGCTTCAGGTGTTTGGTAGCTGGTGGTGATCCAAGACTGGTTCATCTTTATGAAGGTCAGTTGATCAACAGAGTCGGTGGACAGGCGCACCCTGTGATCCGTGACAAATCCTCCAGCAGCACTGAATGTGCGTTCTGAAAGAACGCTGGATGCAGGACAGGCCAGTAGCTCAATTGCATACTGTGCAAGCTCTGGCCAGTGATCCATCCTCAAGACCCAGTAAGCCAGAGGATTTTCGGTGGGGAAGGTGTCCAAGTCTGACCTTGCCCCTAGGTATTCCTGCACCATGTATATCAGACGCTGGCGATGGTTGCTGGAACCGATCATACCTTGGGGCTGCGGACTAAAGAATTGTCTGAACGCAACTCGTTGTCCAGGACCAGGAGTTTGTAACCTCCCAGTCTCTGGGAACGCATTGCACAGACCTTTCTGCAAGGCCTCCCGGAGTTGTCTCATCCTCTGCTCCCTCTGCGACGGTAAGATAAGGTCCGCAACCTTACCCTTGTACCGTGGATCAAAGAGAGTGGCCAGCCAGTAATGGCCCCTCTCCTTGATCCAAAGAATACGAGGATCCTTCCGCAGACTTTGCAGGATCAGGGAAGCCATGCAGCGTAGGTTAGCTGAGGCATTCGGTCCGGAGTCCTCTGGGTCACTAAGGACAACAGGATCCGCAGCCACCTCCTCCCAGCCACGTACAAGTCCACCAGTTTCTTGGGACTGTAAATCATCCCTAAAAGACTGCTGCTGATGATGCTGAGTGCCAGGCTCCACCTCCATGCTGACACAATCCTCCTCCTCTTCTTCCTGTGCGATGGGTGGGACAGAAGGAACACTGTCTGGGTAAAGGGGGCCTTGAGAGGCAAGGAAGTCCTCCTCTTCCTGCCTCTGTTCTGCCTCAAGTTCCCTGTTCATTATTCCACGCAGCGTATGTTCCAACAGGTGGACAAGAGGTACAGTGTCACTGATGCATGCACTGTCACTGCTCACCATCCTCGTGGCCTCCTCAAATGATGCCAGGACAGTGCATGCATCCCTGATCATGCCCCACTGGCGTGGTGAAAAAAACCCGAGCTCCCCTGACTCTGTCCTGGTGCCGTAGTCGCACAGGTACTCATTGATGGCCCTCTGCTGCGTGTGCAGCCGCTGCAGCATGGCCAACGTTGAGTTCCACCTGGTGGGCATGTCACATATAAGGCGGTTCTTGGGCAGGTTCAACTCCTTTTGCAGCTCAGCCAGGCGAGCACTGGCATTATAAGATCTGCGGAAATGCACACAGACTTTCCTGGCCTGCCTCAGGACATCCTGTAAGCCCGGGTACCTGCCCAAGAACCGCTGCACCACCAGGTTAAGGACGTGAGCCACACAGGGCACATGGGTCAGTTGTCCCTGTCGGAGAGCGGAGAGGAGGTTGGTGCCATTGTCGCAAAATACCATTCCTGGCTTAAGCTGGCGTGGCGTCAACCACCTCTCGGCCTGCCCCTGCAGAGCAGGCAGAACCTCTGCCCCAGTGTGGCTCCTGTCCCCCAAACACACCAGCGCAAGCACGGCATGGCATCTTTTTGCCTGCGTACTTGCGTAGCCCCTTGAACGCCTACGGAGCACCGCTGGTTCCGAGGACAAAGCACAGGAAGAGGCCATGGAGGAAGAAGAAGAGGAGGGGGTGGAGGACAGAGGTGTGTCACAACCAGTAGTAGCATTTTGGAGGTGTGGCGGTGGAACAACCTCCAACACTACTGCACCTTGTCCTGCATCCTTCCCAGCTGCCAAAAGAGTGACCCAATGGGCCGTGAAAGAAAGGTAACGTCCCTGTCCATGCCTGCTGGACCATGAGTCAGCGGTAATATGCACCTTACCGCTGACCGCCCTGTCCAGCGAGGCCACGACATTGCCTTCCACATGCCGGTAGAGAGCCGGAATCGCCTTCCATGAGAAAAAGTGGCGTTTGGAAACCTGCCACTGAGGAACCGCACATTGCACAAACTCACGGAAGGGGGTCGAGTCTACCAACTGAAAAGGCAGCAGTTGAAGCGCTAGCAACTTAGCCAAGCTAGCATTCAACCGCTGGGCATGTGGATGGCTGGGAGTGAACTTCTTTCGACGGTCCAGCAGCTGGGGCAGGGAAATTTGCCTGCTAGAATCGGACGTCGGTGTACTGCTAGCAGAGTGCCCGCAAGTACTTGGCTGTGACACACCTAATTCTACACCTTCATTCCTCTCAGAGCAGGTTTCAGAGAGGACTGAAGGTATAGTGGGGTTGGAGATCCCAGCTGATGCGGTGCAAGAAGAGGTCCGCTTTGTTCTTTGGTGTGGGTCTTTAAGGTAGGCTTGCCAACGAGCTGCATGGCAGGTCAACATATGTCTGGTCAAGCATGTGGTGCCCAAGCGGGTGATGTTTTGGCCACGCGATATACGCTTGAGACATATGTTGCAAACAGCAGCTGTGCGATCTGATGCACTCGACTCAAAAAAGGCCCACACCAAAGAACTTTTTGAATAACGGGCAGAGGCAGCGCCCTGCACAGGCGGAGCTCTGCGGTGTGATTCCGTGGGTGTGCTGCCCTCATGCTGGCCCCCCGAGGGCATCCTGCCTCGTTGGAGATGTGCCTCCTCCTCATCCTCCTCCTCCTCCTCCTCTCTCCTATTAGGCACCCACGTGGAGTCAGTGACCTCATCATCCCCTCCCTCCTCATCACTGGAGCCAATCTGGCAGTATGCTGCAGCTGCTGGAACATGACTGCCAGATTGGTGTCCTTCTTGAGCATCCCCTCTCTCTGCTCTCACGCTACTGCCTTCCTCTAGCTGGGTATCATCATCAGACCCTTCGAAACGCTGGGCATCCTCCTGGAGCATGTACCCAACACTGTGCTCAAACCGTTCGGGGGACTCCTCAGGAGCACATGGTTGGTCTAGGAAAGGAGTGACTGATGATGACATTGATACCAGGGAAGAGGACGCTTTGGCAGCTGCTTTGCCAGTACCCTGAGCCTGGGTGAGAGAGGATGAGGAGGATGAGGAGGGCTTGGTCATCCACTCTACCAAGTCTTCGGCATGATGCGGCTCAACACGTCCAGCTGCCGAAAAGAAGGACAAGCGTGTCCCATGGCCACGTGCTGATGGCGATGCACCGCGTCCACGACCAGCACTGTTGTCTCTAGACACAGAGCCTGCTTGCCCTCTTTTATTGGCTCCTGACTGTCTGCCTCTCCTTGTTTGCCTTCCAGACATTCTAATGGCCTGCAGGGAAATGGGAAAACCAGCAATAAGGCCTAGCTTCAGGAGTATATTTTGCAGGAATCACACTACGCCTGCTGTAGGTGCTGCAAATGCCTGTTGGTGTAACACACCAGGAAAAAGCAGCAATACAGGCTAAGTTCAGGTGTAATATGATCAGGAGGCACACTCCGCCTGCTGTAAGTGCCGCAAAATCCTGTTGGTGTAACACACCAGGAAAAAGCAGCAATACAGGCTAAGTTCAGGTGTAATATGGTGAGGAGGCACACTCCGCCCGCTGTAAGTGCCGCAAATGTCTGTTGGTGTAACACACCAGGAAAAAGCAGCAATACAGGCTAACTTCAGGTGTAATATGGCCAGGAGGCACACTCCGCCCGCTGTAAGTGCCGCAAAATCCTGTTGGTGTAACACACCAGGAAAAAGCAGCAATACAGGCTAAGTTCAAGTGTAATATGATCAGGAGGCACACTCCGCCCGCTGTAAGTGCCACAAATGTCTGTTGGTGTAACACACCAGGAAAAAGCAGCAATACAGGCTAAGTTCAGGTGTAATATGGTCAGGAGGCACACTCCGCCCGCTGTAAGTGCCGCAAACTCCTGTTGGTGTAACACACCAGGAAAAAGCAGCAATACAGGCTAAGTTCAGGTGTAATATGGTCAGGAGGCACACTCCGCCCGCTGTAAGTGCCGCAAAATCCTGTTGGTGTAACACACCAGGAAAAAGCAGCAATACAGGCTAAGTTCAGGTGTAATATGGTAAGGAGGCACACTCCGCCCGCTGTAAGTGCCGCAAAATCCTGTTGGTGTAACACACCAGGAAAAAGCAGCAATACAGGCTAAGTTCAGGTGTAATATGGTCAGGAGGCACACTTCGCCCGCTGTAAGTGCCGCAAATGTCTGTTGGTGTAACACACCAGGAAAAAGCAGCAATACAGGCTAACTTCAGGTGTAATATGGCCAGGAGGCACACTCCGCCCGCTGTAAGTGCCGCAAAATCCTGTTGGTGTAACACACCAGGAAAAAGCAGCAATACAGGCTAAGTTCAGGTATAATATGATCAGGAGGCACACTCCGCCCGCTGTAAGTGCCGCAAATGTCTGTTGGTGTAACACACCAGGAAAAAGCAGCAATACAGGCTA
Organism: Rana muscosa; assembly: GCA_029206835.1. NCBI lineage: Eukaryota > Metazoa > Chordata > Amphibia > Anura > Ranidae > Rana > Rana muscosa. The sequence goes on along the minus strand of CM055119.1, from coordinate 360,878,473 downwards.
AGTTCAGGTGTAATATGGTCAGGAGGCACACTCCGCCCGCTGTAAGTGCCGCAAACTCCTGTTGGTGTAACACACCAGGAAAAAGCAGCAATACAGGCTAAGTTCAGGTGTAATATGGTCAGGAGGCACACTCCGCCCGCTGTAAGTGCCGCAAAATCCTGTTGGTGTAACACACCAGGAAAAAGCAGCAATACAGGCTAAGTTCAGGTGTAATATGGTAAGGAGGCACACTCCGCCCGCTGTAAGTGCCGCAAAATCCTGTTGGTGTAACACACCAGGAAAAAGCAGCAATACAGGCTAAGTTCAGGTGTAATATGGTCAGGAGGCACACTCCGCCCGCTGTAAGTGCCGCAAATGTCTGTTGGTGTAACACACCAGGAAAAAGCAGCAATACAGGCTAAGTTCAGGTGTAATATGGTCAGGAGGCACACTCCGCCCGCTGTAAGTGCCGCAAAATCCTGTTGGTGTAACACACCAGGAAAAAGCAGCAATACAGGCTACCTTCAGGTGTAATATGGTCAGGAGGCACACTCCACCCGCTGTAAGTGCCGCAAATGTCTGTTGGTGTAACACACCAGGAAAAAGCAGCAATACAGGCTAACTTCAGGTGTAATATGGTCAGGAGGCACACTCCGCCCGCTGTAAGTGCCGCAAAATCCTGTTGGTGTAACACACCAGGAAAAAGCAGCAATACAGGCTAAGTTCAGGTGTAATATGGTCAGGAGGCACACTCCGCCCGCTGTAAGTGCCGCAAAATTCTGTTGGTGTAACACACCAGGAAAAAGCAGCAATACAGGCTAAGTTCAGGTGTAATATGATTAGGAGGCACACTCCGCCCGCTGTAAGTGCCGCAAAATCCTGTTGGTGTAACACACCAGGAAAAAGCAGCAATACGGGCTAACTTTAGGTGTATAATGTGCAGGAGGCTTAGCAACAATGACACTGACACTGTCCCCTGCCTATCCTTCTCTCTCCCTGCACACAAGGTTTATCAAAGTATATGACACTGACACTCTCCCTGCCTATCCTTCTCTCTCCCTGCACACAAGGTTTAGCAAAGAATATGACACTGACACTGTCCCCTGCCTATCCTTCTCTCTCCCTGCACACAAGGTTTATCAAAGAATATGACACTGACACTCTCCCTGCCTATCCTTCTCTCTCCCTACACACAAGGTTTAGCAAAGAATATGACACTGACACTCTCCCTGCCTATCCTTCTCTGTCCCTACACACAAGGTTTAGCAAAGAATAGATTTGACACTGTCCCTGCCTATCCTTCACTTTCCCTGCTCCGGAACACACTACACGAGGCCGCCGGGCTGGCGGCCTTTTATAGTGTGGGGCGTGTACTAAACCCCCTCAGCTATAATTGGCCACAGGCATCCTGCCTGTGGCCAATCATTGCTCTCCTCGCTGCCGGCGCTGTGATTGGCCAAGCATGCATGGTCACAGTGCATGCTTGGCCAATCACAGCGCCGGGATTACACTGCGATGGCGCAGTGTATTGTGGGCCGTTCGCGTCACTCGAATTTGGCGTGAACGGCCCAAATCATTCGTTGTTCGCCGAACGCGCGAACAGCCGATGTTCGAGTCGAACCTATGTTCGACTCGAACACCGAGCTCATCCCTAGTTTGCACAATCTACAAGTTATAGCATCTACAAACTCTGGGATAGATTTGCGAAATTTCGATTTATTTATTTTTTACTAGTAATGGAGGAGATCAGCGACTTATAGTTGGACTGCGACATTGCGGCGGACAAGTTGGACACTAAGTGACACTATTTTGGGGACTGTAATGCTTTACGTCTATCTATTAAGTTTTTGTGGTAAAACCAAGGAAGCTTAAACTTCTGTAGTGTATCAATGCTTTACTAAACAAGGAAATATCTGCACATACAACTGTAGGATGCACAATACAACACAATTCATAGCTTACAAAATATATGCCTACAAATATAAACATGTACAATATGTACACATTAAGTAAACTAATCATGTACTCAACTTAGGGGTCAAGATGTAATGTCCATGGTTCCTTGCTCACTCCAACTCAAAAGTTCTCCAAAGCTCTCCAGCTTCTTACATCCATGTCTTCTTCCTTTGTCCTTCCAAACACCAACTGTTGTTCAAACACATGTGTCTCCAAAAACCCTTTCCAAGCCCCTTCCACCCATTTCCTGTTTCCTGATCAATGGAGGGTGAGGGAGGGGCCCCTCCCACCCATTTCCTGTTTCCTGCAAGAAGGTCCAGTATCAATGGAGGGGAGGGAAGGGGCTATGTACACATATCCTGTTACTACCTAAACTCTAATTATTACAATAAAGTCACTATAGAAATTGCCATAGCAACACAGGGACCAGTGACACTAATACAGTGATCAGTGCTAAAAATATGCACTGTCACTGTACTAATGACACTGGCAGGGAAGGGGTTAACACCAGGGGCGATCAAAGGGTTAACTGTGTTCCTAGGGCGTGATTACTAACTGTGGGGGATGTGCTTTTACTGTGAGAAAGCAGAAATATGTTTTCCTGCTTAGCAGGAACACAAGATCTCTACCTCCCCTTCTCACAGAATGGGTGATCTGCCTTGTTTACAATGGCAGGTCGCCGTTCTGTCTCCCTTGGGATTAATCAGCGGGTCCCGGCGGACAAGGGGTCCTGCTGTGTCCAATTACAGCGGGAACCGGTCGACGGCGGCGCATGTGCGCGCCCCAGACTAGAAAGTGCAGAATCACATATAGGTACGTGATTATACACAGAGAAGCCGACTTGCTGTGGTATATGTTCAGTATACGGTTGGCAAGTGGTTAATTGGGACACAGACAGCAGTAAAAACTGTCAAGTGTTCTAATCCTTCGCAACTCTATCCAAAACTAAAAAAAAATGTTGCCTTTAGTTATACTTTAACTACTTAACTACTTGTACTGTGGCAGGTTGGCTCTCCTGCGTGAATCGGCGTCAGTGTACGTCGGGTGCATACACGGCGATCTGTAGGCATGCACGCCACTGGAGGAGTACCCATTCATTAGTGGGGGGAGCCAATCAGTGGGTATGGTGGACTCGATGTCCACCGGCCACCCGCAGTCGCTGCACAGAGAGGCAGAATGGGGATCTGCCACTGTAAACAAACAGATCCCAATTTTGTCAGGGAGTAGAGTGATATTATCTGTTCCTAGTGATTAGGAACAGCAATCTCTCTCTACTCCCTGTCAGTCCACTCCCCCCACAGTTAGAAACACCACCCTAGGGAACATTTAACCCTTTGATCGCCACTGGTGTTAACCCCTTCCCTGCCAGTGTCATTTATACAGTAATCAGCGCATTTTTATAGCACTGATCGCTGTATAAATGTCACTGGTCCCAAAAAAGTGTCAAACATGTCCGATCTGTCCCCCACAATGCTGCAGTCCCACTAAAAATCGCAGATCACCACCATTACTAGTATAAAAAAAAAATGCCATAAATCTATCTCCTATTTTATGGACGCAATAACTTTTGCAATCAATATACGCTAATTGGGATTTTGTTTACCAAAAATATGTAGAAGAATACATATTGGCCTAAACTGAGGAAGAAATTAGTTATTTTTTTATTTTTTGGGGATATTTATTATAGCAAAAAGTAAAATTATTGGGTTTTTTTTCAAAATTGTCAGTAATTTTTTGTTTATAGCGCAAAAAATAAAAACTGCAAAGGTGATGAAATACCACCAAAAGAAAGCTCTATTTGTGGGAAAAAAAATGACATCAATTTTGTTTGGGTACACTGTCCCACGATCGCGCAATCAGTTAAAGCAACGCAGTGCCGTATCGCAAAAAATTATTGGGGGGAAAATCTTTTGTTTCTTAAGTGGTTAATGAATGAATCGGAAATGACACGAAACATAACTAATTTTTCCGTTGTGCACAGATATCTACATTTGCCACCTGTCCGGCAGATCAATTCTATTAGCTGCAAAGTCTGTGATCACCTACAGAACATCACCACAAATCATGATCACAAAATAATATGATCAAGAAATCGCTCATATAACAAAGCCCCTAGACTGAGCATGACTTGCCATATGGCATATTTTCCTAGCTACGCTGGAAGGACTGTGTTTTAGCACATGCCCTCAAGGTGGCGCACAAAGCTCAGTAGACATCCTTTTGCCCACATTTTGAAAAAAAATAAAAAAATGTGCAAAAGGACATTCAACCCAAACATTTCTTGCCTGCTCCACTTAATGTCATGCAGGTTTATTTAATTGTTGGCATAACTTTGTTAATGAATTCTGCCAAGATATTGTTTTAAAAGGTGCTGAGGGGGAATCTGTGTGCATGAATAATTGATGTGCTTTACTGTAAACGAGACAGCTTGGGGCAACTTGTATATTTTTCTTTACCTGTAGGATATTTCCATGCAGCGTGATTACGAGCGCAGCCGCCAATGCTGCCTCTTCGCCTAGAAGCTGATTCACCCACTGCTAAGGGCAGAGGTGACCAACTGCAGATAATACGATGATGAACTGCAGGTAATAATCTTATTAAGTTTTCAGCAGATGTTGTTGCTCGAGTATGCTAATGGCAACTTTATGGAGTGTTTTGTTCCCCTTTGAGAGCAGATGTGAATATTTAAGAAACCACTTCTTTATATCAGATGCAAATTGATTGTAACGTGGGTTCAGGTTACAGCGGAATTATGCAGGGATTCATCAGAATGCATGATGCCACCCTAACAAGATCCAAAGACCTCTTTATAAGATTTATAATTGTCTGGGTGGCGGCTGATCTATTCTATTGTACACCAGTTACACTTGCATCTTATAGCAACGCTTGAATCCCAATTATGTAAAGGAAGACCTTTTGTCGAGTGTTGTACATGCCGGAGCTGCTAAATGAATGAAATCACAAAGGAGCTGATTTATAAAATCTGGGGGTAGTGAAAAGTCAAGGTTTTGTCCACAGCATGCTTTTCCTTTTGTTCTTTTGCATTGGGGGTCATTCACCAAAGTAGTAAAAGCTGTTGGAGTTGCAAAGTGATTTTTTAGTAAATAAGGCAAAACATTTTGAGTATCCATTTATGCAGTGCATTTTATTGTAGAGAATAAGTGCAGGAACTCCCCCCTTCTAAGTCACTTTGTGTCTCTGCCCCCTACCCACCTCCGAGCACCGACCCTTGGTTCCGCCCCTACCCACCTCTGAGCACCGACCCTTGGTTCTGCCTGTAATGGAACGTCCCACACACTGCTTGAGTACTTCCGTCATATACCGCTTCCTCCAGTCTGAATATAGATATTAGATATTATAGCCGCATATTACAACCAAGAACTAGGCAGGACTCGTTTGGCTGCAAAGCTTGAACTGTTTATTTGAACAAGAATACAGGCTTTTATACACTTGAGAAAAAGGTTTCCCATCCTGATCATATTACCCTAACAATACAAACTGTAACCAGAAATATAAATTAACATGAGCTAATTAACTAGTCATTTAACCAGTCTAGGTAACTGTCAGGAAAGGCTTGACCCGCTGGTGGTGCTGTTGGTCCTTTGGACTGCAGTACTAGTGTCCGCCAGCAGGTGTCCACTTGCAGCCAATATCCTTGTTGGAGGATCTCACCTGCTGGTGGTAATGCATGATACATGGACTGCAGTACCGGCATCCACCAGCGGGTGTATTCTGGCAGTATGGGACAGGCAGCACTTCCTGTGGTCAGCTATGACTTGAAGCCAATTAGCCTTCCTATAAATACCCAGCGAGCACAAGCACTCCTGGCCCTGGTATCGTCCTCGTGCCCTGACCCGCAGCCTGTCTACTTGAACCTTGATTCCGGTAACCTTGATTCCTGTAACCTGAACCTGAACCAGTACCTGTTGTGTCTGTCCTAATCCCTGATCCCTGGAGCCGTGCTCTGCAAAACGAAAGACAAACAAAAACTCCTGCGCACAAGTGGAATACCGGACAGTTTGAAAGTGAACGAATGGATGACACTTGGCTTTGCTGCCTTCACGGATAGGGGTATCCTAGTGGTAGATAACAAGAAGATAAAAAAAAAGAAAAACGAGGCTGGTGCGCTTTTTTTTTTTTATCTTCTTGTTATTAGCCGTGCTCTGCAGCCTGGTTGTCCCCTGCTTGATCCTGCCTCCCTGTCCTGACCCATCCATCCATCCTCTCCCTGTCCGGTGTTCCCTACCCCATCTGCTGATCTCCCTGTGTATGACCCTGGCCTGGCCCTGTTTATGATTCTGTTTTTCCCAATTACTTGTACATATTTGTCTGTTACTGTTATTATTTCTGGGTTCTGTTTGGTATTGGTTGTTGTGCACTGTGTGGTATTGGAGGTGGTTGTATCTATATTATTTTACTTATCTTAAATAAATCATTATATTTCACTGACACACGTTTGGGTTTCCTTTGTTGCAGTTCACATAGTTCTGGTCTTACCTGATACGTGACAGTATACCAGGGCCATTCCTAAACAGAAGTGACTGCACAGGGGAACCGTTTGTTTGCAAACATGAACACTGATGAGGTTATTTATTTTTCTCTGCTGGCAACTGAAAGTGGTGATTATTGCCGTCAGGCTTTGGAAGGATGGTCTAGGGATCAGTTGTTTGCGGCTATCCGATCGGCTCACCTCCTGGTCGATCAGGGGTATATACTGTTTGGGGAGGTGCAGCCTTTGATTAAAATCTGTACTGAGCTGGCCCTGCCCTGTATTCCTGAGGACCATGATGATTTCACCCCTCCTTTCACCGTAAATCAGGTTATATCCCTAGTATGGCTGTTTGAAGATGATCCTGCTGATTTTTGTGAGCACTACTCAGCCAGTTCCCCACAGGTGATTGCTGAGTGCATTAAGTCTGGTCAGTTCTTTTGTTAAACAGGGAAATTTAAAACCACAGTTTGTACAACCAATACTCTCGGCATGGTCTGATATGTTACAATCAATCCCAGCCAACCCACAACAAACCACTTCTACCATCAGACACCTACCTGCTCAAAAGCCTTTTCTCCCGTCACCCATGGCAACCCCAGTCGCAGCTCGGTATACGCTGCTTCCCACCAGATACCAATATCCAATCTCTGCCCCCTGTACCTATCCTGCATTTAATCCACCTGTCTCTTCTCAACTACCTACAGCTTCCCCACAAGATTTTCCTCTGGCCACTGTTCCCTCTTCCTTGACATATCCCAGCCCTTCTCATCAGTATGTCTCACCTCCTACCTACAGTCCTGCAGCCACCTACAGATCTCCAGCAGTTAAACCAAAGAAAAAAATGAAATTCTTTCCAACCCACACGATCCTGCCAGTAACCCAACCTGCCTTCACACCAAACAGTCTAATCCAGCCCGCAGTTCCAGAGCCCGCCTTCCAGCTTGCAGTTCCAGAGCCCGCCTTCCAGCTTGCAGTTCCAGAGCCAGCCTTCCAGCTTGCAGTTCCCGAGCCCGCCTTCCAGCCTGCGGTTCCCGAGCCCGCCTTCCAGCCCGCGGTTCCCGAGCCAGCCTTCAAGCCCGTGGTTCCTGAGCCAGCCTTCCAGCCCGCGGTTCCCGAGCCAGCCTTCCAGCCCGCGGTTCCCGAGCCAACCTTCCAGCACGCGGTTCCCGAGCCAACCTTCCAGCCCGTGGTTCTCGAGCCAGCCTTCCAGCCCGTGGTTCCCGAGCCAGCCTTCCAGCCCGTGGTTCCCGAGCCAGCCTTCCAGCCCGTGGTTCCCGAGCCAGCCTTCCAGCCCGTGGTTCCCGAGCCAGCCTTCCAGCCCGCGGTTCCCGAGCCAGTCTTCCAGCCTGCGGTTCCTATGTCAGTTTACCAGCCTGAGGTCCCTGTGACAGTCTGCCAGCCTGAGGTTCCTGTGCCTTTTGCCCAGCCTGAAGCTCCTGTGCCAGTTTGCCAGCCTGAATTCTCTCTACCAGCCTGCCAGCCTGAAGTTCTTGTACCAGCCTGCCAGCCTGAAGTTCTTGTACCAGCCTGCCAGCCTGAAGTTCTTGTACCAGCCTGCCAGCCTGAAGTTCTTGTACCAGCCTGCCAGCCTGAAGTTCTTGTGCCAGCCTGAAGTTCTTGTACCAGTCTGCCAGCCTGAAGTTCTTGTACCAGTCTGCCAGCCTGAAGTTCTTGTACCAGTCTGCCAACCTGAAGTTCTTGTGCCAGCCTGAAGTTCTTGTACCAGCCTGCCAGCCTGAAGTTCTTGTGCCAGCCTGAAGTTCTTGTACCAGTCTGCCAGCCTGAAGTTCTTGTACCAGTCTGCCAGCCTGAAGTTCTTGTACCAGTCTGCCAGCCTGAAGTTCTTGTACCAGTCTGCCAACCTGAAGTTCTTGTGCCAGCCTGCCAGCCTGAAGTCCCCGTATCAGCCTGCCAGCCTGAAGATCCGGTGCCCGTTTCCTGGCTTGAGGTTGTGGTGCCCGTTTCCCGGTTTGAGGTTGTGGTGCCCGTTTCCCGGCTTGAGGTTGTGGTGCCCGTTTCCCGGCTTGAGGTTGTGGTGCCCGCTTCCCAGCTTGAGGTTGTGGTGCCCGCTTCCCAGCTTGAGGTTGTGGTGCCCGTGTCCCGGCCTGAAGTTATGGTGCCCGTTTCCTGGCCTGAGGAGCCTGCTGCCCAGCTCGATGACCAGGAGCCTTCTGCCCAGCTCGATGACCCGGAGCCTTCTGCCCAGCTCGATGACCCGGAGCCTTCTGCCCAGCTCGATGACCCGGAGCCTTCTGCCCAGCTCGATGACCCGGAGCCTGCTGCCCAGCCCGATGTGCCACTGTCTGCTGCCCTGCCTGGTGTGCCCCTGTCTGCTGCCCAGCTTGTTGTGACTGTCTCCTCCCCGGATGTGCCTACTGTTTGCCCGGATGTGCCCGTTGTCTGCCCAGATGTGACCTTGCTTATTGCCATGAACTCCCCCCAGCAACAGTTCGTTGGAGCATCCGGAGGCCGCTCCTTTGAGGGGGGGTACTGTCAGAAAAGGCTTGACCCGCTGGTGGTGCTGTTGGTCCTTTGGACTGCAGTACTAGTGTCCGCCAGCAGGTGTCCACTTGCAGCCAATATCCTTGTTGGAGGATCTCACCTGCTGGTGGTAATGCATGATACATGGACTGCAGTACCGGCATCCACCAGCGGGTGTATTCTGGCAGTATGGGACAGGCAGCACTTCCTGTGGTCAGCTGTGACTTGAAGCCAATTGGCCTTCCTATAAATACCCGGCGAGCACAAGCACTCCTGGCCCTGGTATCGTCCTCGTGCCCTGACCCGCAGCCTGTCTACTTGAACCTTGATTCCGGTAATCTTGATTCCTGTAACCTGAACCTGAACTTGAACCAGTACCTGTTGTGTCTGTCCTAATCCCTGATCCCTGGAGCCTTGCTCTGCAGCCTGGTTGCCCCCTGCTTGATCCTGCCTCCCTGTCCTGACCCATCCATCCATCCTCTCCCTGTCCGGTGTTCCCTACCCCATCTGCTGATCTCCCTGTGTATGACCCTGGCCTGGCCCTGTTTATGATTCTGGTTTTCCCCATTACTTGTACATATTTGTCTGTTACTGTTATTATTTCTGGGTTCTGTTTGGTATTGGTTGTTGTGCACTGTGTGGTATTGGAGGTGGTTGTATCTATATTATTTCACTTATCCTTAAATAAATCATATTTCACTGACACACGTTTGGGTTTCCTTTGTTGCAGTTCACATAGTTCTGGTCTTACCTGATACGTGACAGTGACTCAGAGGTCTGACCTTTCAGGTCAGACTTGCTGTCTTCTAGACCGGAAGACACAATACACAATATAATAAGTATAAACACAGAACTCCTTTTAGACAATAGCAGGCCTACTTACAATAAACACATTAGGCCAGGGGGCCCCAGAGAGGTGGCTTGCTGATGACATCAGCATCTGCTATAAGTCCCACACTGGCAGAGACCATCATGACCCTTTTAATAATGTTCTTTTGCATTACATAACAGAACATCTTCCTAAATGTTTGTAGCTCCCTCAAATGCCAGGGCTCATAGTCGGTAGGCAAGAGGCTAGCATTTAGTCCCCTCAAAAAGCCTCTGTCGCAAGTGAGGCTATCACACCGCCCATACCCACCTCTGAGCACCACCAACCCTTGGTTCCTCCGGTACCCACCTCTGAGCACCGACCTTTGGTTCCGCCCATACCCACCTCTGAGCACCGACCCTTGGTTCCGCCCATACCCACCTCTGAGCACTGACTCTTGGTTCCGCTCATACCCACCTCTGAGCACCGACCCTTGGTTCCAGCCCCTACCCAGCTCTCAGTATGGCCCCTTTTAGAGAATATAGAACCAAGTATCATTTTGTAGTGCTAAGTAATTTGTATGGAATTTGGTGATAACAAGAAAATCAATAAAATAGATCCCACCCAGCCAGCAGCAATATATCCCCCCCCCAGCAGCAACAACAGATCTCCCAGCAGCCAGCATAAATAAATTCTCCAGCAGCCAGCAACAGTAGACCCCTCCCTAAACAGTAGATCCCTTTTAGCAACAATTGACCCCCCCAGTAACAAAAGGTCTTCCACCAGCAACAATAGATTGCCAGGCAAAAATAGATCCCCTCCAGCAACAATAGATACCCCAGCAGCCAGCATCAGTGGACCCTCCATCGCACTCCAACACCCCTTGCCATTGCATACATTCAGTGCTGGAGGTGCCAGAACTGTGTTCCCACTGAAAAAAAGCCCTGCATTTATGTGCAACAGCCATTCAGGCTATTTATTATATAATTATTTATTTATTTTAGGGTTGGGTGTTTCGTTATTTATTGTTATTTTTTTATTTTTATAAGGGTTGGGGATTAAAGCAGAGCTCCACCCCACATTTGGCACCTTTCTAGGGGGAAAGGAGCAGGTACCTGTTTTTGACAGGTACCCGTCCCCACTTCGGGGTGACCTAGCTGCGGCGTGGTCCCCCGGAAGTTCGGCCACCTCCTCCTCCTGCAAGGCTTCACTGCCGGTTTACCTTACAAGGAAACGTGGCAGCAGCACCCAAGAGCCCATTAAAAAATTGGCTGGGGAGCCAACATCACGGGATCCCTGGACAGGTAAGTGTCCTAATACAGTATTTGTAGCTGCTGATTTAAAAAAAAAATTGGTGGGAGGGCTGAAGCTCCGCTTTAACGTTAGGGGTTAAATATTTATTTATTATTACATACTATTCACTTATTGTATTTATTTATTTATGATTATTTTATTAATTTGTGTATTTATTTTACATTTATTTATTCATTTATTATTGTTATTAGTAGTAGTATTACCACACTAAACCTTAGAAAAAAAATTAATAAAAAAATAACCCAAACCCCTAATCTTAACCTTAACATAACATTAACTCTAATCCCTAACCCTAACAAAAAAAAAAGTCATGTCAGTACAAAAACTGTAGCTGCTGACTTTTAATAAACAAACACTCAACTGTCCATGTATCCAGCGCTGTCCTCACCCAAGTTAGTTCTTTACCAGTCTTCGGGTCCCTGGCTCTGGCACGTAAACTGTGGGCAGCCGGCTGTGACTCCTTGCCGCTTCACAGCCGTCTGCCCACTGCGTATGTGCAAGTCGCATTGCACTCTGTGAATGGCCCAGCAGCCTTCTGGGACCTTTGTTGTGTCCCAGAAGGTTGAGGGCGGGGGGAACTTCAGTTTTGGGTGAAGTTCTGCTTTAATGAACAACATTTTTGCTAGCTTGTGACTCAATTAAAGGGATAAGTCCAGCTACTCAAATATATCTTTGGGAATTTCAGACATATTTTTACATAATTAAATTAGTCCAGCTTGGATCAATGTAACTATGCTTTTTACCATGCCTGGCTGATACCCATAAAAGCTGGAAATCACTCTAGTAGGTGTTGCTACTACATTGATCTCTACTAGCTTCTAGATCCAGTGCGGAGAGGCTGCCCTGCTGCATTGTCAACACAGGTGCAGGCCTGTTTGGGACGGACGCCATTCAGAGATTGCTGAGGTGGTGAGGCAGGGTGGCGATGTCACAATCTCCACCATGTTCAATCAGAGAACGCTTTGCATTGACTGAGAAGATGCAGAGCATTCTCTGAATAGTGCCTCTGCCAAGCAAGTGACTTCCTATATTCAGTAGTCAGCAGGATAGCCGCTTGGCACAGGACCCAGAAGCTAGTAGAGATCACTGTAGTAGGTGCAACTTTCACATGGATCTTACTTAAAATCGGGCCCGGACTGGCCATAGGGAATACCGGGCAGTCTGGGCCCTCAGGCCGCCGGACAGCATGTCACGTCTCCCCATCAGGGGCGGGCTGGGCCGGGATGCAAGGGGCCCTCGCTGCCATTTTTTTTTTAATGAAGTCGGCCAGATGCACGGCCGCATGCTGTGGCATTCTGGGACTTGTAGGCGGCAGGCTACACAAACGCCCTGTGATTGGCCAAACAGGGTCATGTGCGGCCGCACGCTGTGGAATTCTGGGACTTGTAGTCATGATGCGAGACTCGCATCATAAGTCATGATGCGAGCCTCGCATCATGACTACAAGTTCCAGAATTCCACAGCGTGCGGCCGCACATGACCCTGTTCGGCCAATCGCAGGGCGTTTGTGTTGCGCGCGCCCTGCAAATGGATCAGCGGAGCTGGTCACGTGTGGATGCGGCCAAGCGGGGCTGGTCGTGACCACTTGCTGGAGTCCTGCCTCTCTGCATGTTTCTGAGGTCTCTAAGTCTCATCTACCCCCCCTCTCTGTCAGCGCCCCTCCCCTAGCCTCCTCTCTGTTAACCCACCTCCTCTCTGTCAGCCCACCCCCCCTTTGTCAGCCCACCCCCCCTTTGTCAGCCCACCTCCTCTCTGTCAGCCCACCCCCTATCTCAGCCCACCCCAACAGCCCTGCTCTGTCAGCCCACCCCTCCTCTATCAGCTCCCCTCTGTCAGCCCCCCCCTCTGTCATTCCACCCCCCCATCTCAGCCCACCCCCGTCAGCCCTGCTCTGTCAGCCCACCCCCACTCTCAGCCCACCCCTCCTCTATCAGCTTCCCCCTGTCAGTCCACCCCCCTCTGTCAGCTCACTCCCCCCTCTGTCAGCCCACCCCCTCTCTGTCAGCCACAGCAGGGAGCCAGGCCAGCCACCTGCAGCAGGGTGCACTGTGCCAGCCAGCCAGCCACCCACCCACTGACCCACAGCAGGGAGCCAGGCCAGCACCCACCCACCCACAGCAGGGTGCACCGTGCAAGCCAGCCACTGACCCACAGCAGGGTGCACCGTGCAAGCCAGCCACTGACCCACAGCAGGGTGCACCGTGCAAGCCAGCCACTGACCCACAGCAAGGAGCCAGGCCAGCCACCAGCAGCAGAGTGCACTGTGCCAGCCAGCCACCCACCCACCCACTGACCCACAGCAGGGAGCCAGGCCAGTCACCCACAGCAGGTTGCACAGTGCAAGCCACCCACAGCAGGGAGCCAGGCCAGTCACCCACAGCATGCTGCACCGTGCCAGCCAGCCACCGACCCACCCACTGACCCACGGCAGAGAGCCAGGCTAGCCACCAACAGCAGGGTGCCAGGCAGCCACCCACAGAAGCCAGCCACCCACAGTGACCCACCCAGAGCAGGGCCAGGGTGCCAGCCACCCATGGTGACTCATCCACAGCAGGGCCAGGGTGCCAGCCAGCCATCCACGGTGACCCACCCACACCAGCAAACCAGCCAACCACCCACAGGAGCCAGCCAGCCAGCCACGGTGACCCACCTACAGCAGGGAGCCAGCCAGCCACCCACAGAAGCAAACCAGCCACGGTGACTATCCACAGCAGGATGCCAGCCAGCCACCCACGGTTACCCACCCACACCAGGGATCCAGCCAGCCACAGCAGGGTGCCGGCCAGCCACCAACAGGTGCCAGCTAGCCACCCACAGGAACCAGCCTCAGGGGATACGGGAGCCAGCCACAGCTACAGCACCCATAGTTAAGGTAAGAGTAGTGCTACAATTTTATTTCTACTTTGTGAGAGGTTGGGGCAGGGGTTAGAGTCATGGCACAAAGAGGGGGTCCCATTAGACTCTGTTCTAGTCCCTAATGGGGCCTGGAGGGGACACTTTCTAACAGACTGTCCATGGGACACTGTTAGAAAAAGACCCCCCTCCAGGTCCCATTAGACTCTGTTGTTAAACAGTGTTTTTTTTTTTAAAAGGCAGTACTTTGTACAAATTGAAGGAGCGGGGCCAGGGGTGGGTCATGATAGGGCCAGGAATGGGTCATGGGCAGGGCCTGACAGGGGGCCCTTGCTTTATTTGGTCTGGGGGCTCTGGGTGTTGTCAGTCTACCCCTGGGCAGCAAGGGAGTTGGGACCCACATGACTGGCTTGGGCTGCAAGTTTACTTGACCCCAGGACAGGAGCATCACTTCACACCCCCAGGATCGGAGGAGGCCATACAAGGACCTGCTGAGCTGGTACTGGTAAGGGCAGCTGCCATCACTGAGGTGAGAGACCCTGACACCCACAGCTGAACCCCACATCCCATCTACCCCCCCATACACCCTATTTACCCTGCCCCAGGCAAGTGCCCACCCAGTAACTTAAAAATCGCCCTCAACACTGTGGGTCCTGCTGGGAGCTGGCCATGGCCAGCAGGACCCACAGGCCATAGCCAGCAGGACCCACAGTTCCGCAGCCAGCAGGACCCCCAGGTGCACAGGCAGATCCCAGCAAGACCCACATGTGTGGGTCCTGCTGGGAGCTGGCCACTGACCTGGGGGTCCTGCTGGCCACTGACCTGGGGGTCCTGCTGGCCATTGACCTGGGGGTCCTGCTGGCCATTGACCTGGGGGTCCTGCTGGCCATTGACCTGTGGGTCCTGCTGACCACTGACCTGTGGGTCCTGCTGGCCACTAGCCTAGGGTGACCAGACATCCCCGGACTGAGGACACTGTCCCTGGACCAAGTATGGCCAATTGGGAGTGGGTGCACTGCGAGATAGGGCAGTGAGAGGGCGCCCAGGGTCTGTGCCCATTGGGCTGCCTCGGAGGGGGAGCGCCACCAGATTTCACAGAGCGGGGATCTCCCACTTACCTGGCGGCCACTGTCATACAAAGACCCGCCTCCTGGACTGGCTCTTATGATAGACAGCACACTGATGACTTCCATCATAGCCACGCTGGGCAAGTGGGAGATCTCCGCTCTGTGTAATCCGGCTGCTCTCCTCTCTAATCCCCATGCACTGAACAGACTGTGCTGATGGGCACTGGTGAGGCTGCGCTGATGGGCACTGGGGATGGTGAGCTTATTCGGTGTTTCAAAGTGCCACTTGACTGGACTTGCCCCCTAGGCCTAAGGCTGCCAGCCCTCCCCTGCTCCCCATCATCTCCAATGTCTCTGGAGGCAGCCGGGGTTGGTGGGCGGAGCTGGGGGTGTGGCTGCCCCCTCCACTCCTCCCACAGACTCGTTCACTTAGCTGAAGGAGAAAGAAAGGAGGACACAGCAGCCAGAGTGTCTATATCTCCAGGCATGCTGTAAGTTACTGCTGCACATGTCACTACATAGGGGGGGTTCTGTATTGTAGGGGGGTTCTGTATTGTAGGGGGTTTCTGTATTGTAGGGGGTTTCTGTATTGTAGGGGGTTTCTGTATTGTAGGGGGTCTGTGTAACATGCAGGGGGTCCAGAACTGTTAGGGGGTGTCTGTGTAACAAACTGTGGGGGGCTGTGTAATGTAAAGGGGTCCAGAGGTGCGGTGCTATGTAATGTAAAGGGGTCCAGAGGTGCAGGGTGCTGTGTAATGTAAAGGGGTCCAGAGGTGCAGGGTGCTGTGTAATGTAAAGGGGTCCAGAGGTGCAAGGTGCTGTCTAATGTAAAGGGGTCCAGAGGTGCAAGGTGCTGTGTAATGTAAAGGGGTCCAGAGTGCTGTGTAATGTAAAGGGGTCCAGAGGTGCAGGGTGCTGTGTAATGTAAAGGGGTCCAGAGGTGCAAGGTGCTGTGTAACGTAAAGGGGTCCAGAGGTGCAAGGTGCTGTGTAATGTAAAGGGGTCCAGAGTGCTGTGTAATGTAAAGGGGCCCAGAAGTGCAGGGTGCTGTGTAATGTAAAGGGGTCCAGAGGTACAAGGTGCTGGAACCCCACATCCCATTATTAACCACCGCCGCAAAGCACCACCGCCTACCCCCCCCCCCTGGGCTGCTCAGTCTAAAATGCCCGGGCCTATTTTTTGTCCCAGTCCGGGCCTGCTTAAAATGTATTTTGTCACCTTGTCCTAAACAGGGGCTACTATGTCAAACTAGTTTTTGACTGGGCTGTAGTTAGCTCAGACGAATTAAAAAGTTTTTCACTTGTTATTTCCCTAAGCTTAATTTTGCTTCTGATTTCTCACTGTCACCAGTAGATGTCTCTGGTCACAGTATTGCCGCGTACACACGATCAATTTTTTAGACGGTGAAAACACCGTCGAGAAAATCGACGTGAAAAACGAGGAACAGCTTGTTCCCCCCACACACGGCCGTTTTAAATGAAATTTCTTTTTTGGTCGAAAAAAACGACCGTGTGGGCTCCCCGGCAGTGTTTCCCTATGGGAAAACTGCCGCGGAAAAAAACGACGGGAATCACGATGAGAAAAATTAGAGCATGTTCTAATTTTTCTCGTCGTGATTAATGCCGTTTTTCCCGTCGAGAAAAACGACAGCCCACAGACGAACGTTTTTCTTGTCCAAAGGAAAAAATGTCATTTTTCTAGACGGGAAAAATGATCGTGTGTACGCAGCATAAGAGATTTCACAAACAAAACTAAGTTATGAATATTTATATTTGATTCAGACAATCCAGTAGGAGGTTTAGGCCACTAGTGCATGCTGGGAGAGGATATAAATATTTGGGACAGCCCATGTGCTCGCTCGCTCTCCTTCTCTGGGCTGAGGCCTAGGGAGGTGCTGCTGGATGTAGATCTGCTGTTAAATCTAATAATGGTGAAATGGTCCTGAAGCTGTCCTGTCTGGTCTGGATGAAGCTGTGCCAAGGAGGAGACCGAGGGTATGCCCCTTGCTGGAGAAAGCCAGGAAGAACGCTAGTCTCCCAGAAGCCTGGTGACTCACTTGGAGGATGCACAAGAACCTGCTTACAGTGTTGCTGAGTCAGCTTAAAGGTTCTGACACTGTGAAGCCAGACATGGATCTGGATTTGGAAAGTCTGGAAGTGATTTGCTATGGTATCTTGGACCCCTAGTCCTCACTTCCTTAACCATTCTGCAATAGAATGCTAAAAAAGACAAAAGTGACTGGCGCTTACTGTAGGCCCCTTTCACACTGAGGAGTTTTTCAGACGTTTTGCGCTAAAAATAGCACCTAAAAAACGCCTGAAAAACTCCTGCCCCCTGCAATCTCAATGTGAAAGCCAGAGTGCTTTCACACTAAGGCGATGCGCTGGCAGGATGAGAAAAAAAGTCCTGCAAGCAGCATCTTTGAGGCGGTGAAGGAGCGGTGTGTATACCGCTCCTTTACCGCTGCTGCCCATTGAAATCAATGGGACAGCGCGGGTATACCGCCCGCAAAGCGCCTCTGCAGAGGCACTTTGCGGTGGATTTTAACCCCTTATCGTCCGCTAGCAGCCGAATAGCGCCGCAAAAACTACGGTATAGCGGCGCTAAAAATAGCGGCGCTATACCGCCAGCGCATCCAGTGCTTCAGTGTGAAAGCGGCCTCAGTTTCCTTTGTGGGTCCTCCCATTCTAGCCATGCACTACGCCCCAGGGTGAAATGCTAGCACTCCCCTGTCTCTGGAGGTGCTATCCTGTCTTTGGAGTGTCATAGAGGTGTTACACATCTTTCAATAAACAAACTGTTATGCTGGCTTACATCTTTAGGCTGCTTTCACATGGGCTGTGTCCTGACCAATTAGCAGGAGATCCTTGACTAGATCCCCTGCTCAGTGCCGATCCTGACCTCCCTGGGGCCCTAAGCAAAATTCTGCTAAGGGGCCCTTTACGGTGGCAAAAAATGGGTGTGGTTTACGCGGAATGGTGGGCGTGGCTTACATGGGCGTGGCTCGAAGGGGTGTGGTTAGAGTCGGAGATGAATGAGGGATGGAGGAAGAAAGAAAGAAAGAGGGGTGGAGGGACAGCAGGCCCAGATCCTACACCACAATAGAAATATGTGTATTCCAGAAAGTTTAACAAATCAGCAGATAAAGATACTCCAAACACCTGGTGTTAGCGCTTCAATCATCCCGGCACCATGGTTGTTATGGTGTCAGGATGACTGAAGCGCATTATTTCTATTATTACATTGTAATATAGAATGAAATTATTCAACTCACCATAATGCTGAATCAGTGGAAGCCCCGAGTCCCTCCTTACACCAGGCATTCCCAGCGGAGTCCCCCTTACACCAGGCATTCCCAGTAGAGTCCCTCCTTACACCAGGCATTCCCAGTAGAGTCCCTCCTTACACCAGGCATTCCCAGTAGAGTCCCTCCTTACACCAGGCATTCCCAGTAGAGTCCCTCCTTACACCAGGCATTCCCAGTAGAGTCCCTCCTTACACCAGGCATTCCCAGTAGAGTCCCTCCTTACACCAGGCATTCCCAGTAGAGTCCCTCCTTACACCAGGCATTCCCAGTAGAGTCCCTCCTTACACCAGGCATTCCCAGTAGAGTCCCTCCTTACACCAGGCATTCCCAGTAGAGTCCCTCCTTACACCAGGCATTCCCAGTAGAGTCCCTCCTTACACCAGGCATTCCCAGTAGAGTCCCTCCTTACACCAGGCCTCCCCAGCGGAGGCCCCCCTTACACCAGGCCTCCCCAGCGGAGGCCCCCCTTACACCAGGCCTCCCCAGCGGAGGCCCCCCTTACACCAGGCCTCCCCAGCGGAGGCCCCCCTTACACCAGGCCTCCCCAGTGGAGGCCCCCCTTACACCAGGCCTCCGCAGCGGAGGCCCCCCTTACACCAGGCATTCCCAGCGAAGGCCCCCCTTACACCAGGCATTCCCAGCGGAGTCCCGCCTTACACCAGGCCTCCCCAGCGGAGGCCCCCCTTAGACCAGGCCTTCCCAGCGGAGGCCCCCCTTAGACCAGGCCTTCCCAGCGGAGGCCCCTCTTACACCAGGCCTTCCCAGCGGAGGCCCCCCTTAGACCAGGCATTCCCAGCGGAGTCCCCCCTTAGACCAGGCATTCCCAGCGGAGTCCCCCCTTAGACCAGGCATTCCCAGCGGAGTCCCCCCTTAGACCAGGCATTCCCAGCGGAGTCCCCCCTTAGACCAGGCATCCCCAGCGGAGTCCCCCCTTAGACCAGGCCTCCCCAGCGGAGTCCCCCCTTAGACCAGGCCTCCCCAGCGGAGTCCCCCCCCTTAGACCAGGCCTCCCCAGCGGAGTCCCCCCCCTAGACCAGGCCTCCCCAGCGGAGTCCCCCCCCTTAGACCAGGCCTCCCCAGCGGAGTCCCCCCCCTTAGACCAGGCCTCCCCAGCGGAGTCCCCCCCCTTAGACCAGGCCTCCCCAGCGGAGTCCCCCCCTTAGACCAGGCCTCCCCAGCGGAGTCCCCCCTTAGACCAGGCCTCCCCAGCGGAGTCCCCCCTTAGACCAGGCCTCCCCAGCGGAGTCCCCCCCTTAGACCAGGCCTCCCCAGCGGAGTCCCCCCCTTAGACCAGGCCTCCCCAGCGGAGTCCCCCCCTTAGACCAGGCCTCCCCAGCGGAGTCCCCCCCTTAGACCAGGCCTCCCCAGCGGAGTCCCCCCCTTAGACCAGGCCTCCCCAGCGGAGGCCCCCCTTAGACCAGGCATTCCCAGCGGAGTCCCCCCTTAGACCAGGCATTCCCAGCGGAGTCCCCCCTTAGACCAGGCATTCCCAGCGGAGTCCCCCCTTAGACCAGGCCTCCCCAGCGGAGTCCCCCCCTTAGACCAGGCCTCCCCAGCGGAGTCCCCCCCTTAGACCAGGCCTCCCCAGCGGAGTCCCCCCCTTAGACCAGGCCTCCCCAGCGGAGTCCCCCCCTTAGACCAGGCCTCCCCAGCGGAGTCCCCCCCTTAGACCAGGCCTCCCCAGCGGAGTCCCCCCCTTAGACCAGGCCTCCCCAGCGGAGTCCCCCCCTTAGACCAGGCCTCCCCAGCGGAGTCCCCCCCTTAGACCAGGCCTCCCCAGCGGAGTCCCCCCCTTAGACCAGGCCTCCCCAGCGGAGTCCCCCCCTTAGACCAGGCCTCCCCAGCGGAGTCCCCCCCTTAGACCAGGCCTCCCCAGCGGAGTCCCCCCCTTAGACCAGGCCTCCCCAGCGGAGTCCCCCCCTTAGACCAGGCCTCCCCAGCGGAGGCCCCCCTTACACCAGGCCTCCCCAGCGGAGGCCCCCCTTACACCAGGCCTCCCCAGCGGAGGCCCCCCTTACACCAGGCCTCCCCAGCGGAGGCCCCCCTTACACCAGGCATTCCCAGTGGAGGCCCCCCTTACACCAGGCATTCCCAGTGGAGGCCCCCCTATACACCAGGCATTCCCAGTGGAGGCCCCCCTATACACCAGGCCTCCCCAGTGGAGGCCTGCCTTACACCAGGCATTCCCAGCGGAGGCCTTACACCAGGGTAGGCCCCCCTTACGCCAGGCATTCCCAGCGGAGGCCCCCCTTACACCAGGCATTCCCAGCAGAGGCCCCCCTTACACCAGGTGTGATGCCCCAGCAGCAGAGACTCTCTCCGCCGCCATTACGCAGAGGGGACAGTGGAGGAGCCGGCCGGGTGGCTGGCAATAGGAATTAAGCTGCGGCGCCGCCGCCCACCCCCGCCCCTTCCCACATTTCACTCACACACAGACAGACATTAGCGGGGCGGGAGGTGGGCGGTGCCGCAGCTCAATTCCTATTGGCAGCCACCCTGACCCTCCTCTTGGTCTACAAGAAAATGAAAATTGTCTCCGCCCGGCCTGCGGACCTCTAGTGGCGGCGGCGGCGGTTGTGGCGGCGGCGAAGATTCGGGGGCCCCTAGTAATTACTCGGGGCCCTATGCAGCTTGCCTAGCAAGCCTATAGGGCGGATCGGACCTGCCCCTGCTGAATCAGAGCAGAACATATGTCTTTTGTGACATCCGTGTATGTACAGTTTTTTTTCTGCAGGAGCATCCTGGACCTATGTTACATATATGGACTACCTCTGATCCATCATTTTCAGGTCTTCAGACCTTTGCCATTTTACTTTCCAGACCTGCATGGACTCAAAGGCAATAGGCAACAGCTTTTTTGAATTATCACTTAAAAATTTTAACCTAACTTCTGGGACTTGTTGCCCATGCCTCATCTTTCTATCCAGATGTCACCTACAGAGGTTTTAAGGAGGAATGTTGTCAGGAGCTAGAATTAGAAATTGATACAAAGTTACAAACAAATTGACTTTATTGGCCTTCAAAATAATCGCCATCTTTCACAACACACTTTTGACAACCTTCATAAAGCTTCCGGAAACTGTCAGCAAAGGCCTCTTTAGGAATCAATTGCAGAACCGCTGTTACACATTCTTGGATTTCCACCACGTCCACAAAACTTGCGCCTTTCATGACGCTCTTCAGGCAGAGAATTTTAGGGTCATGGGGAAGACAGTGAACACCATTCCATTGGTTGCTGCTTAGATCCCTGATTGAACTGGTAGCACCAGGTCTCATTTCCACGATGGTTCACAGAAAGGAAGGATCCTGATCACAGATGGTAATGAAATCTCTGGAGGTTTCCATCCATTTTGGTTACTGTTCATCTGTCAGCTTGTGTGGCACAAACTGGGAACAAATCTTTCACTTACCCAATTCCTCCACCATCAATTGCAGAGTGATTCGCCGATCTTGTGCCAGCATTTGTAGGAATCGCTCGATCATATCTGGGGTTCTGCTTGTTGGCGGCCGACCTGAACGTGGCTCATCCTCAGTTGTTTCCTTCCCATCTCAAAAGCATTTGAACCAGTTGTAAACACATTTTCTGCTTACGGCTTCAGTACCGTAAACTTGCACAAACATTTCGTCCGTCTCTGTCGCTGTTTTCCCAAATTTGTAGCGGAACTTGATGTATACTTGGTGCTCCATTGCACTGTGACTCTAATTACCACACTGACTACATTTGACTCCTACAGTGGGTTTAACCTGATGGTCACGTGTACTCTAGTGATGAGCCGAACACCCCCGGGTTCGGTTCGCACCAGAACCCGCGAACGGACCGAAAGTTCGAACGAACATTAGAACCCTATTAAATACAATGGATGCGAACGTTCGAATTCTAAAGTGCTAATTATAACAACTATTATGCATGTTATTGTCCTAAAAAGGGTTTGGGAACCCGGGTTCTGCACCAGGGGACATGTATCAATGCAAAAATAAGTTTTAAAAACGGTCGTTTTCCGGGAGCAGTCATTTTAATGATGCATAAAGTGAAAAAAAAAAAGTCAAATATTCCTTTAAATATCGTACCTGGGGGGTGTCTAAAGTATGCCTGTGAAGTGCCACGTGTTTCCCGTGTTTAGAACTGTCCCTGCACAAAATGACACTTCTAAAGGAAAAAAAAGCCATTTAAAACTGCTTGCGGCTTTAATGTAATGTCTGGTCCCGGTAATATGGATGAAAATCTTTAAGAAAAATGGCATAGCTACCCCATGACCCCCCCCCTACCCCAGCCCATTACCAGCCCCTTTGGGTCTTGTATGGATATTAAGGGGAACCCCGCACATAAAATAAAAAAGGCCCTATATACTCTGAACAGCCGTATACAGGCGGTGCATACAAGACAGGGACTGTAGGTTTGTTCTTATGTAGAATCTGTTTGTAATTTTGAACAGGTACATTGTTGAAGTGTAGCTCCAGACCAAAAATCTATTTTTAAACTTTTTGGAAAACATAGGTAAGGGTTATCACCCCTGTAACATTTGTTTTGCTGTCTGTGCCCCTGTTCAGAACATTTCACCTCACTTTCCGTCCTAATGACAACTGTTTTTGAAATGTGGTGTTTTTCTTGAAACAAGGATTGCTGATAAAGCATCAGTACAGAGGAGACACCTTTCTCCCATATTTATTCTTACAGGAGAGAATTTTCCTTCCTAGTGGTAGATTTCCTCTCACTTCCTGTTGTCTTCTTGCGTTTGCAAGTAGGAGTCGTTTGTAAGTTGGATGTTTGAAAGTAGGGACCTGCCGTATATACTCTGCAGAAATAGGCCCCTTAGTTGTTGGTGTTGGCACAACACTGTAAGCACTCACAGTTACTCTTGGTTGGTGCTGGAACGCCCTGCTGTCAACTATTATATCAGGAATTTTAATTACATATAATTGTTGAACAGTGGTAGTAAAAATTGGGCCTTTGATGGTGGTGCTGGTGCCACAACACTGTAAGCCCTGACAGTTACTCTTGGTGGGTGCAGCAATGGGCCCTGCTGTGAATTATTAGATCAAGAATTGTAATTACATGCCCCTGTTGAACAGGGGCTGAAAAATTGGGCCTTAGGCACTGGTGGCACAACACTGCAACCCTTCACAGATACTGTACTTGGAGCACAGCAATGAGCCCTGTTGCAAAGTATTGCTTCAAAAATTGTAATGACACGCCCCTGTTAAACAGGGGCTGAAAAATTGGGCCTTAGGCACTGGTGGCACAACACTGCAACTCCTCACAGATACTGTACTTGGAGCACAGCAATGAGCCCTGTTGCAAAGTATTGCTTCAAAAATTGTAATTACACGCCACTGTTAAACAGGGGCTGAAAAATTGGGCGTTAGGCACTGGTGGCGGCACCCATAAACAAAAATGATCTTCCAAGCTATCATCATCAATCGTATCATTGAGGACTCGGAGGAGGAGGATAGGCAGTCAACATAACAGCACAGGCACTCAGCATCAGCATCAGTCTTGAAGGGATGTGACATTTTAAAATCAATTAGTCTGTTATATCAGCATCAGGTGTGTGGTAGCTGGTGGTGATCCAAGACTGGTTCATCTTGATGAAAGTCAGTCGATCAACCGAGTCGGTGGACAGGCGCACCCTGTGATCCGTGACAAATCCTCCAGCAGCACTGAATGTGCGTTCCGAAAGAACGCTGGATGCAGGACAGGCCAGTAGCTCAATTGCATACTGTGCAAGCTCTGGCCAGTGATCCATCCTCAAGACCCAGTAAGCCAGAGGATTTTCGGTGGGGAAGGTGTCCAAGTCTGACCTTGCCCCTAGATATTCCTGCACCATGTTTATCAGACGCTGGCGATGGTTGCTGGAACCGATCATACTTTGGGGCTGCGGACTAAAGAATTGTCTGAACGCATCGGTCAGACGGCCACCTTCCCCACCGCTCCTTCTTTGACTGGCCGAAGCCTCAGCAACTCGTTGTCCAGGACCAGGAGTTTGCAACCTCCCAGTCTCTGGGAACGCGTTGCACAGACCTTTCTGCAAGGCCTCCCGGAGTTGTCTCATCCTCTGCTCCCTCTGCGACGGTAACATAAGGTCCGCAACCTTACCCTTGTACCGTGGATCAAGGAGAGTGGCCAGCCAGTAATGGTCCCTCTCCTTGATCCGAAGAATACGAGGATCCTTCCGCAGACTTTGCAGGATCAGGGAGGCCATGCAGCGTAGGTTTGCTGAGGCATTCGCTCCGGAGTCCTCTGGGTCACTAAGGACGACATGATCCGCAGCCACCTCCTCCCAGCCACGTACAAGTCCACTGGTTTCTTGGGACTGTAAATCATCCCTAAAAGACTGCTGCTGATGATGCTGAGTGCCAGCCTCCACCTCCATGCTGACACAATCCTCCTCCTCCTCCTCCTCCTCCTCCTCCTCCTCTTCCTGTGCGATGGGTGGGACAGAAGGAACACTGTCTGGGTAAAGGGGGCCTTGAGAGGCAAGGAAGTCCTCCTCTTCCTGCCTCTGTTCTGCCTCAAGTGCCCTGTCCATTATTCCACGCAGCGTGTGCTCCAACAGGTGGACAAGAGGTACAGTGTCACTGATGCATGCACTGTCACTGCTCACCATCCTCGTGGCCTCCTCAAATGGTGCCAGGACAGTGCATGCATCCCTGATCATGCCCCACTGGCGTGGAGAAAAAAAACCAAGCTCCCCTGACCCTGTCCTGGTGCCGTAGTCGCACAGGTACTCATTGATGGCCCTCTGCTGCGTGTGCAGCCGCTGCAGCATGGCCAACGTTGAGTTCCACCTGGTGGGCATGTCACATATAAGGCGGTTCTTGGGCAGGTTCAACTCCTTTTGCAGCTCAGCCAGGCGAGCACTGGCATTATAAGATCTGCGGAAATGCACACAGACTTTCCTGGCCTGCCTCAGGACATCCTGTAAGCCCGGGTACCTGCCCAAGAACCGCTGCACCACCAGGTTAAGGACGTGAGCCACACAGGGCACATGGGTCAGTTGTCCCTGTCGGAGGGCGGAGAGGAGGTTGGTGCCATTGTCGCAAACCACCATTCCTGGCTTAAGCTGGCGTGGCGTCAACCACCTCTCGGCCTGGCCCTGCAGAGCAGACAGGACCTCTGCCCCAATGTGGCTTCTGTCCCCCAAACACACCAGCGCAAGCACGGCATGGCATCTTTTTGCCTGCGTACTTGCGTAGCCCCGTGAACGGCTACGGAGCACCGCTGGTTCATAGGACAAACCACAGGAAGAGGCCATGGAGGAAGAAGAAGAGGAGGGGGTGGAGGAGAGAGGTGTGTCACAACCAGTAGTAGCATTTTGGAGGCGTGGCGGTGGGACAACCTCCAACACTACTGCACCTTGTCCTGAATCCTTCCCAGCTGCCAAAAGAGTGACCCAATGGGCCGTGAAAGAAAGGTAACGTCCCTGTCCATGCCTGCTGGACCATGAGTCAGCGGTAATATGCACCTTACCGCTGACCGCCCTGTCCAGCGAGGCCAAGACATTGCCTTCCACATGCCGGTAGAGAGCCGGAATAGCCTTCCGTGAGAAAAAGTGGCGTTTGGGAACCTGCCACTGAGGAACCGCACATTGCACAAACTCACGGAAGGGGGCCGAGTCTACCAACTGAAAAGGCAGCAGTTGAAGCGCTAGCAATTTAGCCAAGCTAGCATTCAACCGCTGGGCATGTGGATGGCTGGGAGTGAACTTCTTTCGACGGTCCAGCAGCTGGGGCAGGGAAATTTGCCTGCTAGAATCGGACGTCGGTGTACTGCTAGCAGAGTGGGCGCAAGTACTTGGCTGTGACACACCTAATTCTACACCTTCATTCCTCTCAGTGCATGTTTCAGAGAGGACTGAAGTTATAGTGGGGTTGGAGATCCCAGCTGATGCGGTGCAAGGAGAGGTCCGCTTTGTTCTTTGGTGTGGGTCTTTGAGGTAGGCTTGCCAACGAGCTGCATGGCAGGTCAACATATGTCTGGTCAGGCATGTGGTACCCAAGCGGCTGATGTTTTGGCCACGCGATATACGCTTGAGACATATGTTGCAAACAGCAGCTGTGCGATCTGATGCACTAGCCTCAAAAAAGGCCCACACCAAAGAACTTTTTGAATGACGGGCAGAGGCAGCGCCCTGCACAGGCGGAGCTCTGCGGTGTGATTCCGTCGGTGTACTGCCCTTACGCTGGCCACCAAAGGGCATCCTGCCTCGTTGGAGATGTGCCTCCTCCTCATCCTCCTCCTCCTCCTCTCTCCTATTAGGCACCCACGTGGAGTCATTGACCTCATCATCCCCTCCCTCCTCATCACTGGAGCCAATCTGGCAGTATGCTGCAGCTGCTGGAACATGACTGCCAGATTGGTGTCCTTCTTGAGCATCCCCTCTGTCTGCTCTCACGCTACTGCCTTCCTCTAGCTGGGTTTCATCATCAGACCCTTCGAAACGCTGGGCATCCTCCTGGAGCATGTACCCAACACTGTGCTGAAACAGTTCGGGGGACTCCTCAGGAGGAGGACATGGTGGGTCTAGGGAAGGAGTGACTGATGATTTGTCTGACATTGATACCAGGGAAGACGACGCTTTGGCAGCTGCTTTTCCAGTACCCTGAGCCTGGGTGAGAGAGGATGAGGAGGAGGAGGAGGGCTTGGTCATCCACTCTACCAAGTCTTCGGCATGATGTGGCTCAACATGTCCAGCTGCCGAAAAGAAGGACAAGCGTGTCCCATGGCCATGTGCTGATGACAATGCACCGCGTCCACGACCAGCACTGTTGCCCCCAGACACAGAGCCTGCTTGCCCTCTTTTATTGCCTCCTGACTGTCTGCCTCTCCTTGTTTGCCTTCCAGACATTCTAATAGATGGCCTGCAGGGAGATGGGAAAAAAGCAATAAGGGCTACCTTCAGGTGTCCTTCTCTGTCCCTTGAAACAAGGACTTTCACAGTGAAAGAAACTGACACTGTCCCTACCTAGAGTTTTCTATCCCTAGAATAAATGTTTTTTTTAATCACAATATAGCACAAGGACAATTCACTCAATGTCTCTCCAGGTCCCTGGAAACAAGGACTTGCAGAGTGAAAGAAACTGACACTGTCCCTACCTAGAGTTTTCTGTCCCTAGAATAAATGTTTTTTTTAAGCACAATATAGCACAAGGAAAATTAACTCACTGTCCTTACAGGTCCCTGGAAACAAGGACTTGCAGAGTGAAAGAAACTGACACTGTCCCTACCTAGAGTTTTCTGTCCCTAGAATAAATGTTTTTTTTAATCACAATATAGCACAAGGAAAATTAACTCACTGTCCTTACAGGTCCCTGGAAACAAGGACTTGCAGAGTGAAAGAAAAAAAACACTCTCCCTACCTACAGTTTTCTGTCCCTAGAAAAAATGTTTTTTTTAATCACAATATAGCACAAGGAAAATTAACTCACTGTCCTTACAGGTCCCTGGAAACAAGGACTTGCAGAGTGAAAGAAACTGACACTGTCCCTACCTAGAGTTTTCTGTCCCTAGAATAAATGTTTTTTTTAATCACAATATAGCACAAGGACAATTCACTCAATGTCTCTCCAGGTCCCTGGAAACAAGGACTTGCAGAGTGAAAGAAACTGACACTGTCCCTACCTAGAGTTTTCTGTCCCTAGAATAAATGTTTTTTTTAAGCACAATATAGCACAAGGACAATTAACTCACTGTCCTTACAGGTCCCTGGAAACAAGGACTTGCAGAGTGAAAAAAAAAAAAACTCTCCCTACCTAGAGTTTTCTGTCCCTAGAAAAAATGTTTTTTTTAATCACAATATAGCACAAGGACAATTAACTCACTGTCCTTACAGGTCCCTGGAAACAAGGACTTGCAGAGTGAAAGAAAAAAAACACTCTCCCTACCTACAGTTTTCTGTCCCTAGAAAAAATGTTTTTTTTAATCACAATATAGCACAAGGAAAATTAACTCACTGTCCTTACAGGTCCCTGGAAACAAGGACTTGCAGAGTGAAAGAAACTGACACTGTCCCTACCTAGAGTTTTCTGTCCCTAGAATAAATGTTTTTTTTAATCACAATATAGCACAAGGAAAATTAACTCACTGTCCTTACAGGTCCCTGGAAACAAGGACTTGCAGAGTGAAAGAAAAAAAACACTCTCCCTACCTACAGTTTTCTGTCCCTAGAAAAAATGTTTTTTTTAATCACAATATAGCACAAGGAAAATTAACTCACTGTCCTTACAGGTCCCTGGAAACAAGGACTTGCAGAGTGAAAGAAACTGACACTGTCCCTACCTAGAGTTTTCTGTCCCTAGAATAAATGTTTTTTTTAATCACAATATAGCACAAGGAAAATTAACTCACTGTCCTTACAGGTCCCTGGAAACAAGGACTTGCAGAGTGAAAGAAAAAAAACACTCTCCCTACCTACAGTTTTCTGTCCCTAGAAAAAATGTTTTTTTTAATCACAATATAGCACAAGGAAAATTAACTCACTGTCCTTACAGGTCCCTGGAAACAAGGACTTGCAGAGTGAAAGAAACTGACACTGTCCCTACCTAGAGTTTTCTGTCCCTAGAATAAATGTTTTTTTTAATCACAATATAGCACAAGGACAATTCACTCAATGTCTCTCCAGGTCCCTGGAAACAAGGACTTGCAGAGTGAAAGAAACTGACACTGTCCCTACCTAGAGTTTTCTGTCCCTAGAATAAATGTTTTTTTTAAGCACAATATAGCACAAGGACAATTAACTCACTGTCCTTACAGGTCCCTGGAAACAAGGACTTGCAGAGTGAAAGAAAAAAAACACTCTCCCTACCTACAGTTTTCTGTCCCTAGAAAAAATGTTTTTTTTAATCACAATATAGCACAAGGAAAATTAACTCACTGTCCTTACAGGTCCCTGGAAACAAGGACTTGCAGAGTGAAAGAAACTGACACTGTCCCTACCTAGAGTTTTCTGTCCCTAGAATAAATGTTTTTTTTAATCACAATATAGCACAAGGAAAATTAACTCACTGTCCTTACAGGTCCCTGGAAACAAGGACTTGCAGAGTGAAAGAAACTGACACTGTCCCTACCTAGAGTTTTCTGTCCCTAGAATAAATGTTTTTTTTAAGCACAATATAGCACAAGGACAATTAACTCACTGTCCTTACAGGTCCCTGGAAACAAGGACTTGCAGAGTGAAAGAAAAAAAACACTCTCCCTACCTACAGTTTTCTGTCCCTAGAAAAAATGTTTTTTTTAATCACAATATAGCACAAGGAAAATTAACTCACTGTCCTTACAGGTCCCTGGAAACAAGGACTTGCAGAGTGAAAGAAACTGACACTGTCCCTACCTAGAGTTTTCTGTCCCTAGAATAAATGTTTTTTTTAATCACAATATAGCACAAGGAAAATTAACTCACTGTCCTTACAGGTCCCTGGAAACAAGGACTTGCAGAGTGAAAGAAACTGACACTGTCCCTACCTAGAGTTTTCTGTCCCTAGAATAAATGTTTTTTTTAAGCACAATATAGCACAAGGACAATTAACTCACTGTCCTTACAGGTCCCTGGAAACAAGGACTTGCAGAGTGAAAGAAACTGACACTGTCCCTACCTAGAGTTTTCTGTCCCTAGAATAAATGTTTTTTTTAAGCACAATATAGCACAAGGACAATTAACTCACTGTCCTTACAGGTCCCTGGAAACAAGGACTTGCAGAGTGAAAGAAACTGACACTGTCCCTACCTAGAGTTTTCTGTCCCTAGAATAAATGTTTTTTTTTAATCACAATATAGCACAAGGAAAATTAACTCACTGTCCTTACAGGTCCCTGGAAACAAGGACTTGCAGAGTGAAAGAAACTGACACTGTCCCTACCTAGAGTTTTCTGTCCCTAGAATAAATGTTTTTTTTAAGCACAATATAGCACAAGGACAATTAACTCACTGTCCTTACAGGTCTCTGGAAACAAGGACTTGCAGAGTGAAAGAAACTGACACTGTCCCTACCTAGAGTTTTCTGTCCCTAGAATAAATGTTTTTTTTAAGCACACTATAGCAGAAGCACAAAACACACTGACACTCTCCCTACCTATCCTTCTCTTTCCCTAAACTAAAGGAATCCAGGTTAAGCAAGAAAGAAATAGGGATGAGCTTCGTGTTCGAGTCGAACATACGTTCGACTCGAACATTGGCTGTTCGATCGTTCGACGAAGATCGAACGATTTGGGCCGTTCGCGCCAAATTCGAGTGACGCGAACGGCCCACAATGCACTACGCCATCGCAGTGTCATCCAGGCGCTGTGATTGGCCAAGCATGCACTGTGACCCCGCATGCTTGGCCAATCACAGCGCCGGCAGCGAGGAGAGCAATGATTGGCCACAGGCAGGATGCCTGTGGCCAATTATTGCTGAGGGTGTTTAGTACACGCCCCACACTATAAAAGGCCGCCAGCACGGCGGCCTAGTGTAGTGTGTTCCGGAGCAGGGATAGAGTAGCATAGGCAGGGACAGTGACTGTTATTTCTTTCTTGCTTAACCTGGATTCCTTTAGTTTAGGGAAAGAGAAGGATAGGTAGGGAGAGTGTCAGTGTGTTTTGTGCTTCTGCTATAGTGTGCTTAAAAAAAAACATTTATTCTAGGGACAGAAAACTCTAGGTAGGGACAGTGTCAGTTTCTTTCACTCTGCAAGTCCTTGTTTCCAGGGACCTGGAAGGACAGTGAGTGAATTGTCCTTTTGCTATATTGTGATTAAAAAAAACATTTATTCTAGGGACAGAAAACTCTAGGTAGGGACAGTGTCAGTTTCTTTCACTCTGCAAGTCCTTGTTTCCAGGGACCTGGAAGGACAGTGAGTGAATTGTCCTTTTGCTATATTGTGATTAAAAAAAACATTTATTCTAGGGACAGAAAACTCTAGGTAGGGACAGTGTCAGTTTCTTTCACTCTGCAAGTCCTTGTTTCCAGGGACCTGGAAGGACAGTGAGTGAATTGTCCTTTTGCTATATTGTGATTAAAAAAAACATTTATTCTAGGGACAGAAAACTCTAGGTAGGGACAGTGTCAGTTTCTTTCACTCTGCAAGTCCTTGTTTCCAGGGACCTGGAAGGACAGTGAGTGAATTGTCCTTTTGCTATATTGTGATTAAAAAAAACATTTATTCTAGGGACAGAAAACTCTAGGTAGGGACAGTGTCAGTTTCTTTCACTCTGCAAGTCCTTGTTTCCAGGGACCTGGAAGGACAGTGAGTGAATTGTCCTTTTGCTATATTGTGATTAAAAAAAACATTTATTCTAGGGACAGAAAACTCTAGGTAGGGACAGTGTCAGTTTCTTTCACTCTGCAAGTCCTTGTTTCCAGGGACCTGGAAGGACAGTGAGTGAATTGTCCTTTTGCTATATTGTGATTAAAAAAAACATTTATTCTAGGGACAGAAAACTCTAGGTAGGGACAGTGTCAGTTTCTTTCACTCTGCAAGTCCTTGTTTCCAGGGACCTGGAAGGACAGTGAGTGAATTGTCCTTTTGCTATATTGTGATTAAAAAAAACATTTATTCTAGGGACAGAAAACTCTAGGTAGGGACAGTGTCAGTTTCTTTCACTCTGCAAGTCCTTGTTTCCAGGGACCTGGAAGGACAGTGAGTGAATTGTCCTTTTGCTATATTGTGATTAAAAAAAACATTTATTCTAGGGACAGAAAACTCTAGGTAGGGACAGTGTCAGTTTCTTTCACTCTGCAAGTCCTTGTTTCCAGGGACCTGGAAGGACAGTGAGTGAATTGTCCTTTTGCTATATTGTGATTAAAAAAAACATTTATTCTAGGGACAGAAAACTCTAGGTAGGGACAGTGTCAGTTTCTTTCACTCTGCAAGTCCTTGTTTCCAGGGACCTGGAAGGACAGTGAGTGAATTGTCCTTTTGCTATATTGTGATTAAAAAAAACATTTATTCTAGGGACAGAAAACTCTAGGTAGGGACAGTGTCAGTTTCTTTCACTCTGCAAGTCCTTGTTTCCAGGGACCTGGAAGGACAGTGAGTGAATTGTCCTTTTGCTATATTGTGATTAAAAAAAACATTTATTCTAGGGACAGAAAACTCTAGGTAGGGACAGTGTCAGTTTCTTTCACTCTGCAAGTCCTTGTTTCCAGGGACCTGGAAGGACAGTGAGTGAATTGTCCTTTTGCTATATTGTGATTAAAAAAAACATTTTTTTCTAGGGACAGAAAACTGTAGGTAGGGAGAGTATTTTTTTTCTTTCACTCTGCAAGTCCTTGTTTCCAGGGACCTGTAAGGACAGTGAGTTAATTGTCCTTGTGCTATATTGTGCTGAAAAAAACATTTATTCCAGGGACAGAAAACTCTAGGTAGGGACAGTGTCAGTTTCTTTCACTCTGCAAGTCCTTGTTTCCAGGGACCTGGAAGGACAGTGAGTGAATTGTCCTTTTGCTATATTGTGATAAAAAAAAACATTTTTTTCTAGGGACAGAAAACTGTAGGTAGGGAGAGTGTTTTTTTTCTTTCACTCTGCAAGTCCTTGTTTCCAGGGACCTGTAAGGACAGTGAGTTAATTTTCCTTGTGCTATATTGTGATTAAAAAAAACATTTATTCTAGGGACAGAAAACTCTAGGTAGGGACAGTGTCAGTTTCTTTCACTCTGCAAGTCCTTGTTTCCAGGGACCTGGAAGGACAGTGAGTGAATTGTCCTTTTGCTATATTGTGATTAAAAAAAACATTTATTCTAGGGACAGAAAACTCTAGGTAGGGACAGTGTCAGTTTCTTTCACTCTGCAAGTCCTTGTTTCCAGGGACCTGGAAGGACAGTGAGTGAATTGTCCTTTTGCTATATTGTGATTAAAAAAAACATTTATTCTAGGGACAGAAAACTCTAGGTAGGGACAGTGTCAGTTTCTTTCACTCTGCAAGTCCTTGTTTCCAGGGACCTGGAAGGACAGTGAGTGAATTGTCCTTTTGCTATATTGTGATTAAAAAAAACATTTATTCTAGGGACAGAAAACTCTAGGTAGGGACAGTGTCAGTTTCTTTCACTCTGCAAGTCCTTGTTTCCAGGGACCTGGAAGGACAGTGAGTGAATTGTCCTTTTGCTATATTGTGATTAAAAAAAACATTTATTCTAGGGACAGAAAACTCTAGGTAGGGACAGTGTCAGTTTCTTTCACTCTGCAAGTCCTTGTTTCCAGGGACCTGGAAGGACAGTGAGTGAATTGTCCTTTTGCTATATTGTGATTAAAAAAAACATTTATTCTAGGGACAGAAAACTCTAGGTAGGGACAGTGTCAGTTTCTTTCACTCTGCAAGTCCTTGTTTCCAGGGACCTGGAAGGACAGTGAGTGAATTGTCCTTTTGCTATATTGTGATTAAAAAAAACATTTATTCTAGGGACAGAAAACTCTAGGTAGGGACAGTGTCAGTTTCTTTCACTCTGCAAGTCCTTGTTTCCAGGGACCTGGAAGGACAGTGAGTGAATTGTCCTTTTGCTATATTGTGATTAAAAAAAACATTTTTTTCTAGGGACAGAAAACTGTAGGTAGGGAGAGTGTTTTTTTTCTTTCACTCTGCAAGTCCTTGTTTCCAGGGACCTGTAAGGACAGTGAGTTAATTTTCCTTGTGCTATATTGTGATTAAAAAAAACATTTTTTCTAGGGACAGAAAACTGTAGGTAGGGAGAGTGTTTTTTTTCTTTCACTCTGCAAGTCCTTGTTTCCAGGGACAGAGAAGGACACCTGAAGGTAGCCCTTATTGCTTTTTTCCCATCTCCCTGCAGGCCATCTATTAGAATGTCTGGAAGGCAAACAAGGAGAGGCAGACAGTCAGGAGGCAATAAAAGAGGGCAAGCAGGCTCTGTGTCTGGGGGCAACAGTGCTGGTCGTGGACGCGGTGCATTGTCATCAGCACATGGCCATGGGACACGCTTGTCCTTCTTTTCGGCAGCTGGACATGTTGAGCCACATCATGCCGAAGACTTGGTAGAGTGGATGACCAAGCCCTCCTCCTCCTCCTCATCCTCTCTCACCCAGGCTCAGGGTACTGGAAAAGCAGCTGCCAAAGCGTCGTCTTCCCTGGTATCAATGTCAGACAAATCATCAGTCACTCCTTCCCTAGACCCACCATGTCCTCCTCCTGAGGAGTCCCCCGAACTGTTTCAGCACAGTGTTGGGTACATGCTCCAGGAGGATGCCCAGCGTTTCGAAGGGTCTGATGATGAAACCCAGCTAGAGGAAGGCAGTAGCGTGAGAGCAGACAGAGGGGATGCTCAAGAAGGACACCAATCTGGCAGTCATGTTCCAGCAGCTGCAGCATACTGCCAGATTGGCTCCAGTGATGAGGAGGGAGGGGATGATGAGGTCAATGACTCCACGTGGGTGCCTAATAGGAGAGAGGAGGAGGAGGAGGATGAGGAGGAGGCACATCTCCAACGAGGCAGGATGCCCTTTGGTGGCCAGCGTAAGGGCAGTACACCGACGGAATCACACCGCAGAGCTCCGCCTGTGCAGGGCGCTGCCTCTGCCCGTCATTCAAAAAGTTCTTTGGTGTGGGCCTTTTTTGAGGCTAGTGCATCAGATCGCACAGCTGCTGTTTGCAACATATGTCTCAAGCGTATATCGCGTGGCCAAAACATCAGCCGCTTGGGTACCACATGCCTGACCAGACATATGTTGACCTGCCATGCAGCTCGTTGGCAAGCCTACCTCAAAGACCCACACCAAAGAACAAAGCGGACCTCTCCTTGCACCGCATCAGCTGGGATCTCCAACCCCACTATAACTTCAGTCCTCTCTGAAACATGCACTGAGAGGAATGAAGGTGTAGAATTAGGTGTGTCACAGCCAAGTACTTGCGCCCACTCTGCTAGCAGTACACCGACGTCCGATTCTAGCAGGCAAATTTCCCTGCCCCAGCTGCTGGACCGTTGAAAGAAGTTCACTCCCAGCCATCCACATGCCCAGCGGTTGAATGCTAGCTTGGCTAAATTGCTAGCGCTTCAACTGCTGCCTTTTCAGTTGGTAGACTCGGCCCCCTTCCGTGAGTTTGTGCAATGTGCGGTTCCTCAGTGGCAGGTTCCCAAACGCCACTTTTTCTCACGGAAGGCTATTCCGGCTCTCTACCGGCATGTGGAAGGCAATGTCTTGGCCTCGCTGGACAGGGCGGTCAGCGGTAAGGTGCATATTACCGCTGACTCATGGTCCAGCAGGCATGGACAGGGACGTTACCTTTCTTTCACGGCCCATTGGGTCACTCTTTTGGCAGCTGGGAAGGATTCAGGACAAGGTGCAGTAGTGTTGGAGGTTGTCCCACCGCCACGCCTCCAAAATGCTACTACTGGTTGTGACACACCTCTCTCCTCCACCCCCTCCTCTTCTTCTTCCTCCATGGCCTCTTCCTGTGGTTTGTCCTATGAACCAGCGGTGCTCCGTAGCCGTTCACGGGGCTACGCAAGTACGCAGGCAAAAAGATGCCATGCCGTGCTTGCGCTGGTGTGTTTGGGGGACAGAAGCCACACTGGGGCAGAGGTCCTGTCTGCTCTGCAGGGCCAGGCCGAGAGGTGGTTGACGCCACGCCAGCTTAAGCCAGGAATGGTGGTTTGCGACAATGGCACCAACCTCCTCTCCGCCCTCCGACAGGGACAACTGACCCATGTGCCCTGTGTGGCTCACGTCCTTAACCTGGTGGTGCAGCGGTTCTTGGGCAGGTACCCGGGCTTACAGGATGTCCTGAGGCAGGCCAGGAAAGTCTGTGTGCATTTCCGCAGATCTTATAATGCCAGTGCTCGCCTGGCTGAGCTGCAAAAGGAGTTGAACCTGCCCAAGAACCGCCTTATATGTGACATGCCCACCAGGTGGAACTCAACGTTGGCCATGCTGCAGCGGCTGCACACGCAGCAGAGGGCCATCAATGAGTACCTGTGCGACTACGGCACCAGGACAGGGTCAGGGGAGCTTGGTTTTTTTTCTCCACGCCAGTGGGGCATGATCAGGGATGCATGCACTGTCCTGGCACCATTTGAGGAGGCCACGAGGATGGTGAGCAGTGACAGTGCATGCATCAGTGACACTGTACCTCTTGTCCACCTGTTGGAGCACACGCTGCGTGGAATAATGGACAGGGCACTTGAGGCAGAACAGAGGCAGGAAGAGGAGGACTTCCTTGCCTCTCAAGGCCCCCTTTACCCAGACAGTGTTCCTTCTGTCCCACCCATCGCACAGGAAGAGGAGGAGGAGGAGGAGGAGGAGGAGGAGGATTGTGTCAGCATGGAGGTGGAGGCTGGCACTCAGCATCATCAGCAGCAGTCTTTTAGGGATGATTTACAGTCCCAAGAAACCAGTGGACTTGTACGTGGCTG
Source organism: Rana muscosa (assembly GCA_029206835.1). Taxonomy (NCBI): domain Eukaryota; kingdom Metazoa; phylum Chordata; class Amphibia; order Anura; family Ranidae; genus Rana; species Rana muscosa. The sequence continues at coordinate 360,841,885 of CM055119.1, read as the reverse complement.
GGAGGAGGTGGCTGCGGATCATGTCGTCCTTAGTGACCCAGAGGACTCCGGAGCGAATGCCTCAGCAAACCTACGCTGCATGGCCTCCCTGATCCTGCAAAGTCTGCGGAAGGATCCTCGTATTCTTCGGATCAAGGAGAGGGACCATTACTGGCTGGCCACTCTCCTTGATCCACGGTACAAGGGTAAGGTTGCGGACCTTATGTTACCGTCGCAGAGGGAGCAGAGGATGAGACAACTCCGGGAGGCCTTGCAGAAAGGTCTGTGCAACGCGTTCCCAGAGACTGGGAGGTTGCAAACTCCTGGTCCTGGACAACGAGTTGCTGAGGCTTCGGCCAGTCAAAGAAGGAGCGGTGGGGAAGGTGGCCGTCTGACCGATGCGTTCAGACAATTCTTTAGTCCGCAGCCCCAAAGTATGATTGGTTCCAGCAACCATCGCCAGCGTCTGATAAACATGGTGCAGGAATATCTAGGGGCAAGGTCAGACTTGGACACCTTCCCCACCGAAAATCCTCTGGCTTACTGGGTCTTGAGGATGGATCACTGGCCAGAGCTTGCACAGTATGCAATTGAGCTACTGGCCTGTCCTGCATCCAGCGTTCTTTCGGAACGCACATTCAGTGCTGCTGGAGGATTTGTCACGGATCACAGGGTGCGCCTGTCCACCGACTCGGTTGATCGACTGACTTTCATCAAGATGAACCAGTCTTGGATCACCACCAGCTACCACACACCTGATGCTGATATAACAGACTAATTGATTTTAAAATGTCACATCCCTTCAAGACTGATGCTGATGCTGAGTGCCTGTGCTGTTATGTTGACTGGCTATCCTCCTCCTCCGAGTCCTCAATGATACGATTGATGATGATAGCTTGGAAGATCATTTTTGTTTATGGGTGCCGCCACCAGTGCCTAACGCCCAATTTTTCAGCCCCTGTTTAACAGGGGCGTGTAATTACAATTTTTGAAGCAATACTTTGCAACAGGGCTCATTGCTGTGCTCCAAGTACAGTATCTGTGAGGAGTTGCAGTGTTGTGCCACCAGTGCCTAAGGCCCAATTTTTCAGCCCCTGTTTAACAGGGGCGTGTCATTACAATTTTTGAAGCAATACTTTGCAACAGGGCTCATTGCTGTGCTCCAAGTACAGTATCTGTGAGGGGTTGCAGTGTTGTGCCACCAGTGCCTAAGGCCCAATTTTTCAGCCCCTGTTCAACAGGGGCATGTAATTACAATTCTTGATCTAATAATTCACAGCAGGGCCCATTGCTGCACCCACCAAGAGTAACTGTCAGGGCTTACAGTGTTGTGGCACCAGCACCACCATCAAAGGCCCAATTTTTACTACCACTGTTCAACAATTATATGTAATTAAAATTCCTGATATAATAGTTGACAGCAGGGCGTTCCAGCACCAACCAAGAGTAACTGTGAGTGCTTACAGTGTTGTGCCAACACCAACAACTAAGGGGCCTATTTCTGCAGAGTATATACGGCAGGTCCCTACTTTCAAACATCCAACTTACAAACGACTCCTACTTGCAAACGCAAGAAGACAACAGGAAGTGAGAGGAAATCTACCACTAGGAAGGAAAATTCTCTCCTGTAAGAATAAATATGGGAGAAAGGTGTCTCCTCTGTACTGATGCTTTATCAGCAATCCTTGTTTCAAGAAAAACACCACATTTCAAAAACAGTTGTCATTGGGACGGAAAGTGAGGTGAAATGTTCTGAACAGGGGCACAGACAGCAAAACAAATGTTACAGGGGTGATAACCCTTACCTATGTTTTCCAAAAAGTTTAAAAATAGATTTTTGGGCTGGAGCTACACTTCAACAATGTACCTGTTCAAAATTACAAACAGATTCTACATAAGAACAAACCTACAGTCCCTGTCTTGTATGCACCGCCTGTATACGGCTGTTCAGAGTATATAGGGCCTTTTTTATTTTATGTGCGGGGTTCCCCTTAATATCCATACAAGACCCAAAGGGGCTGGTAATGGGCTGGGGTAGGGGGGGGGGGTCATGGGGTAGCTATGCCATTTTTCTTAAAGAATTTCATCCATATTACCGGGACCAGACATTACATTAAAGCCGCAAGCAGTTTTAAATGGCTTTTTTTTCCTTTAGAAGTGTCATTTTGTGCAGGGACAGTTCTAAACACGGGAAACACGTGGCACTTCACAGGCATACTTTAGACACCCCCCAGGTACGATATTTAAAGGAATATTTGACTTTTTTTTTTTCACTTTATGCATCATTAAAATGACTGCTCCCGAAAAACGACCGTTTTTAAAACTTCTTTTTGCATTGATACATGTCCCCTGGTGCAGAACCCGGGTTCCCAAACCCTTTTTAGGACAATAACATGCATAATAGTTGTTATAATTAGCACTTTAGAATTCGAACGTTCGCATCCATTGTATTTAATAGGGTTCTAATGTTCGTTCGAACTTCCGGTCCGTTCGCGGGTTCTGGTGCGAACCGAACCCGGGGGTGTTCGGCTCATCACTAGAAAGAAATAACAGTCACTGTCCCTGCCTATGCTACTCTATCCCTGCTCCGGAACACACTACACTAGGCCGCCGTGCTGGCGGCCTTTTATAGTGTGGGGCGTGTACTAAACACCCTCAGCAATAATTGGCCACAGGCATCCTGCCTGTGGCCAATCATTGCTCTCCTCGCTGCCGGCGCTGTGATTGGCCAAGCATGCGGGGTCACAGTGCATGCTTGGCCAATCACAGCGCCTGGATGACACTGCGATGGCGTAGTGCATTGTGGGCCGTTCGCGTCACTCGAATTTGGCGCGAACGGCCCAAATCGTTCGATCTTCGTCGAACGATCGAACAGCCAATGTTCGAGTCGAACGTATGTTCGACTCGAACACGAAGCTCATCCCTAGTGTACTCCATGCTAGGGGGCGCTTCTCGATGTGTCTCTGAATAGCCATGTGCATGAAAGCGCACCTGGCCCATGTTACAATTAAGATATTAGACCATTCACCAAACTTTTTAGACACACCTCGTATTACATATTGTTTGAATTCAAGTAATTTTTTCACATTACTTTTAGCAAGCTTGATCTTCCACATTTTTGCCCAAAATATAGACTTAAAGTGGAGTTCCACCCAAAAGTGGAACTTCTGCTCACCTGTCTCCTCCCCCCCCACCGGTGTCACATTTTGCACTTTTTTGGGGGGGCGGGTACCTGTTTTTGCCAGGTACCCTGTCCCCACTTCTGTTGGACCTCACTGCGCCGAGGTACATCAGAAGTCTGGCCCCCTCCTCCTTCCCCCGCTGCCTGCCCAGTAAGAGAACATAGAGCGCTTACCGCATATGCAGTAGGGACCCGGCCATGAAGCCAAAAGGCTTCACGGCCGGGTTCCCTTACCAGCAATGGCGAAGGTAGCACCCGACAGCTGATGGAAACATCAGCTGCGGTGCAGACATCGCTGAATTCCAGGACAGGTAGGTGTCCCAATATTAAAAGTCAGCAGTTTCAGTATGTGTAGCTGCTGACTTTTAATTTTTGGAGGGGGGGGGGGGGGGGCCTCGGCTTTAAGCCTGGTTTGGGGATTTAAATACAGAAATGTGTGGATCAGCCACTAAGGGGAGAAATAACATTACTTTCTATTAAAGTGGAACTACACTCATCATTCCCTCATCGGAGCGAACATCTTTTTCCTGGATTCCTCCGAGTTTGAGCTCTTCAGCCTTCTTGATTGGTCAGGCTGGCATGACAATGCATGCATCAAGGAGTTCCCTTATTCCAACACTAAGGCATGCTCAGAATATACACTGAGCTGCGCATGCACAGCTCACTTTACATCCCGTCTAGGCTTGTAAATTTTCTTTAAGTCTTCTTGCTTCAGTAAGGTGGGCATTGCTTTCATTGAATTTTAGAAATGAACCGAATGTCTTCACACACTGAGTTGTCTTAGTGAGAATAAAACAGAAATGCCATAAAATAACAATGTACGCCAACTTAGCCCAAGTAGTAGTAAGTACCCAAACCTCAGACATTATTGAAAACACAACAACCAATAGGGAAAACAAGAACTGTTTGAAAATGCTAATGAGGATGAACTAGCTTGTTTGTTTAAAAAACATGAAAAGTTGCCACTAAACCGAATGTATACTGGTCCATCAATATTATCAATCATTCAGAGTTATTAATTCTACTTAACATTTCCCAATGAGATTTACTGTTCATTACTGGAATGTTTGTTCATATATTCTTAATTGGCAATTCCTTTGTTTCTACTAATTGGCTGGAATCAATGATCTGAGAATTAGAATGATAGGCAGCGTCTTGTGCAACTCTAAAACAATTATAATAATGCAGGCTGATTGCATTGCTATGCTCAGATAAAACTTGTCATTTACTGACAAAAAAGATGTTGGGGGGTCAATATGAAAATCGACTAGGTAAGGAAGCTGCAGGTGTATCTTGGTTGCAGTTGCTATGTTTCTAGCATATCTGAATTTTTATTGTTTTTGTTTTTTGGCTACAAATAGATAAAGGAACTACTGGGAAGGAACACCATTGGTCTACAAGCAACTTCATAGAGCTTCTTTGGTTAGATGGGCCTAACGTTCACCAATTCCAAAGTTTAAAAGAACTTTCTTCTTAACATATTTGTAGCATCCACCGCCAGAGACAGGGACGGGCTAGCATTTCACGCCAGGGCTAAAGTTCATGGCTTAAATGGGGGGACTGAGAAATGATATTGTGCACCAGTCACTTTTGTCTTTTTATATTTTTTTTGCAGAACGGTTAAGGAGATGAGAATTAAGGGTCCCAGATACCGTAGCAGATCACTTACAGATTCTCTAGATCCAGATCACCGTCCAGCTTCACAGTGTAAAGCCAACCCGACAACACTGTAGGCAGTAGTGTATTTAGGTTTTGTGCTGCCCTAGGCCTGACTAAACTTGTGCTCCCCCTAATTTAAATATGACCCACCCCTTTCTGCCAAGGCCGCACCCCTTGCTGTTTAAGACCCGCCCTGAAATTTTCGAGTGGGGACACTAGTTCTGAGGACCCGAGGGAGCAAAGAATTCCCTTAATTTGCATAGATTTCCTCTCACTTCCTGTTTGGCTATGGGGCAGGAAGTGAATTGAAATCCCTGCAATGGGACACGGATGGTAAAAAAATGAACTGACAGGGGCTATAACCTTCCCTTACTCCCTCCAAAAAAAGTGTTGCCTATAGTTCTTCTTCTTTAAGCGCAAAATTCTGATAATTTTATGGAGGGGACTAAGAAGATCTAACTATACCAATTGTGCAGCAGAAAACATATAGCACAGTGAGGAAAGTTTGTGGTCCAGGATGATAGAACAGTCAAAATTAGAAGCAGCAACCCCCCCCCCCCCACAGTTGCGGAATGCCAGCCACCAGCATACCGCCTTGTGGCTGCTTTATGGGGGAGCTAGACTAATTTGGGTCTCAGCCCAGTCCATCCCATAAGACTGGCGCTACACTAACAGTGTAGCGCAAGCCGGCCAGGACTCTTTCCGTGCTGCCCCCCTGCAAAGTGCTGCCCTAGGCCTGGGCCTTGTTGGCCTAGGCCAGGATACAGCGTTGACTGTAGGCACATTCCCAAGTTTCAGTGCGTCCTCCAAATGAGTCACCAGGCCTTTCTGAAAGACCAGCCTTCTTCCTGGCTTTCTCTAGCAAGTCTCCTCCTTGGCACAGCTTCTTCCAGACCAGGCAGGACAGCTTTAGGACCACTTCAGAACATATTAGACCCCAAAACAGGCTATTGGGCCTAATAGCAGAGCTACATCCAGAGGCACCTCCCTAAACCTCAGCCCAGGGAAAAAGACAGAGCACATGGCCTGTCTCGAATATTTATATCCTCCCCCAGCGTGCACCAGTGGTATAAACCTCCTACTGAATTGGCTGAAGAAAATTAAAATATTCATAACTTGGTTTTGTTTGTGAAATCTCATACTATGACCAGTAATACCAGTGACATCTACTGGCAGCAGTAAGAAATCACAAACCAACCTAAGCTTAGGGAAAAGACAGGTGAAACTATACAATACGTCTGAGCTAACTACACCCCAGCCATAAACTAGACTGACCTAGCAGCCCATGTTTAGGACATGGGGGCTACATATTCCACCCACTTTTGGATGAAATTGTAATGAGATGCACAATGTTACTCACAAAACCTAGCAGTGGTCATAATGTTATAGCTAATCAATGTATATTTCTTTACTAACCATTTGGCATGTAAAATAAGTGCTGTTTATGTTCAAACTGTGGATTTAGCAGGTTCCCTAAAGTTGACTGCTATACCTTGGTTATCATAGACACAGGGGTGTATGTACCGTGAGGCAAAACAGGGCGTTTGCCTTGGGAGGCATTTTTCAGGGGGGTGGCACCTGTTCCGGGATAATGCCTGCAGCTACAGGCATCACCTTGGTATAATTTTTAAGAGCCAGTTGTCGGCTCTCTTGTAATAGCAATTGGAGCAGCTTACTAGCCACTCAATTGCTATTACAAGCAGCAGGAGGGGATGTGCCCTTCCCACTGCCTTTCGCGGCTCTCTCAGGCTCTCACATTCCACTGGGAGACCCGAGCAACCAGTCTGCATGTCTGCCGGCTGGCCAGACAGCCAAGCAAAAATGGGATTGGTATTGCTTGGCTGTTCGTAACAGTAAACCAGAAGTGATGACATGACATAACATCCGGTTTACTCAGAAACCATTGGCGCCAGTTTTAAAAATGAAAGCATTCAAAAAGACCGATCTTGGTGTTTTGAATGCTTTTAAATGCAAAGGAGGATTTTGGTGTCTTTTAGATCCCAGATCTCTTCGTAAAGAGTACCTGTCACATGCCTATGGCTGTCACCAGGTTGTTTGAAAAAAAAAAAAAAAATGAATTAATAATGAAAAAAAATTAATGAAAGTGCCCCCCATCCTCCCGTGCTTGCACGCAAAGGCAAAAGCACATGCCGGTCCCGCACGCACACAAACAGCGATCGTCCCATACATGTGAGGTATCACCGCAAATGTCAGATTAGTAATTCTAGCACCAGACCTACTCTGTAAGTCTTTAGTAGTAACCTGTAAAGGCTTTTAAAGCGTCGCCTATGGATAGTAAAATGTACTTTATTTGTCGATGTTGTGTGGGCGTGCACAATTTTAAAGCGACTGAGATGGGACAAATTTAGATGGGGATACCCGATTTTAGTCTTTCCTAGGGCAGCATGAAACCAAAATACACCACTGCATAGACAGTGTAAATTCACAGCCAACCACTCTCAGACTCCGTTGATTCATTGCCAAAAAAGGCCTTTGTGACATAATTTTATCTGATACTGCTACCTAGTAGTCTTCATGTGAGCCATTACTCAAAAATTATAGCACCCTGCCAGACAGTCTGAATAACATTTTACCAGTCCTAATGAACAAAATCCCCAAATAGCTGAATAAGATGTTTTCTAAATCTCAATTGCTGTTTAGAGGATTTGATATTTTCCACCGGCTTAGTGAAACGCACACACCGGTTTCTTTCTGATAAAATTTCTCGTTGACCCCTTAAAGTAGAGCTCCGTCAGAGTGCGCCACTTCTGAGAGGGTCTCCCTAAGCCAAAGATGAAGCCATTCCTGAGCATTAACCCAAAGAGGGAACTGATCCCTTGCTGAATTAATCTGGTTTCCTTTAATCTTGTTTTATTTACCTTGCACATAAGGGAAACTGCACAGTATGACAACGCAGACAGACGGGCAAGGCGCATTGCATAGCTATTGCCAGATCAACAGGAAAAAGAATTATTCCATGTATAGTAAAACGCAAGGAGATTTGGAGAGCTCTGTCTATATACATGATTAATGTAAAGGCTATTCCATGTGTTTAAAAATAGACCTGTACCTAAAATGTGTTTATTGCATGCTGGCAGCTGCATTGCTATGAGCTTTTACAAGTGCCTCCCGGCTAGTAATCTTTAGCTATATGCAGCAAAATCTCTTTTCATAGAGACAGCATAACAGAGAAACAAACACAGTTTTTCACTTGACAAACCAGATGTGAATATGTTCATTTTAATTCCATGCAGTCATTTCCGAAACAATACTTGAAAGCCTATAATGTAGTGTGTAATGGTGTTTAAAGAGTCGTCAATAATATCAACCAAAAGTGCACCTGCACTGGTAGGCATGAATGGCTAAAGAGACCGAATGACCTAATGACTAGATGGGAGACTGGGAGTGGTAATATACTGTGTGAGTTTGCCTGTAATAAGAACAGGACAGGAGTAGTTAATGGACCTTTAAAATAACTATTCAGGACAAAGGGACAGGTTCTCTTGATAGAACACCTCCACGGATAATTATTTTAATTTCTGTGTAAGCTCTGTATTAGAATGATTTGAAGCTTATACAGGGTTACTGTTATTGACCTAATCCCGCCTTCCATGGGATGATGTTTCGGCTTAACAAATTGTATGCCTGTGCCCCAAGGCTATGAATTTTGGGAAGAAGGTCACAGTACTGGGTATATCCAAGGGTTCCCACTTTCAACAGACAGAACAGCCTCTTTTTTTTTTCCAAATTACAAAAATAAGAATAAGAATAAAGATAGTATCTGGCTACACCCATAGAGTATCCTAAGCATGTTGCGCATCTTTTGCTACGTGCATAGCCTGATACATCTTTATTCCCCCTCCGAGGGGTTGCCTAGGCTACCAGCCTACTGTCCCTTCCTGAGCTCCACCATCCTCTACTGAGTACCAACATTTCTATTGAGTACCAGCATCTCTACGAGCACCGGCATCTCTAAAAGCGCCGGCATCTCTATTGAGCGCCTGAATCTCTACGAGCACCTCCATCTCTATTGAGCGACGGCATCTCTACGAGCACCGACATCTCTATTGATCGACGGCATCTCTACGAGCACCGACATCTCTATTGAGCGACGGCATCTCTACCAGCACGGGCATCTCCATTAAGCGCCAGTATCTCGACGAGCAACGGCATTCCTACGAGCACCAACATCTCTATTTGGCACCACGAGATGTGACACACTGCAATAGGAGGATTAATCATGCAGAGTAAGTTCCTGCCCATGTCACAGTCCCTCCATGGAGGCCTGCATCAGACCCGATACGGAAGTGGAAAACAGAATCTGGCTACATACATTGCGTAACAGATTCTGTTTTCTGTCTTCCTCTGCCGGGTTTTTACAGGCAGCTACCGATGAGTGCCATCATCATGTTCCATGGTGAGCCCAAAGGGAGGACCGATCCAGGAGGACTCAGAGATTCCTGCTCGGTCGGTGTCACTCCCTAAAGGCCCACATGGCTTGCGGCAGTCAGAGATCCGAGGGTGAAAGCCAGGTGTATGAAATATGCAATATGATTGCAGATTTTATGTCTTGGTTCTCACCCGCTGGAGCTCTCTGTCACATTAGCCAGCTCTTGTTCGGACATGTGGCCTGAGCCCACCGGGCAAATGCCTGTTATGCCCTATGGCCAGTCCAGGCCTGTCAGGGGGCATGGCCAAGGTAAGTATCAGCTTGAGGTTGGTTATTACAGTTGAACTCCTGGCAAAAAGCTAAATACACAAATTAAAGTGGTTGAAAACACTTACATACAGTAAACCAACTGAAGTGACTATCTTCAATTGATATCATAGATTAAACATACATACATAGGCTTTACCTGTTTATCTGCAACCCTTTCTACTCTATAGCCTTCTAAAACACAAAAGCTATTTCTCAGCTCCAGCAGGCAAGGGGCGTGGAGAGCTGAATGTAATTTGAGACCTGAGTGGAGGGAAAGGACACTTCCCCTCTACACAGTCTCATAGGGAAGCATGCACAGTAGAGGCTGTCAATGCCCTATTGTATGTTGGAGGGGGATAACCTGTCAAAAGTGACTCGAGCATATAGAAGAGAAATTAAGGGACAGATCACACTAGGTGCTGTGGATTTAGGCTAGTAAACACTATAAAGGGATATGCTCTGTTCATATTTTATTTTAGAGGTTTACAACCACTTTAATTAATTGTAAGGGATTTGTTTAGCTGTCTAATAATTTGTATTCCTTTGTATTCCTACCCATTGAGTCCTGAGATTTACACCCCCCTACTAGAGCTGCACGATTCTGGGCAAAATGAAAATCACGATTCTTTTGCTTAGAATAAAGATCACGATTCTCTCACGATTCTCAAAAACTGAACGCCAGAAACCCCCCCCCCCCCAAATAAATAAACAAACCTGTGATATATATGAATGTATAAAAAACAGACCAGTGATATGTCTATAATGTTAAAGACCATATAACTCCTATGAAAAAATCAGAATCAAAGTTTGATTCTGCTTTTTTCATAAGAGTTATATGGTCTTTAACATTATAGACATATCACTGGTCTGTTTTTTATACATTCATATTTCCATATATATCACAGGTTTGTTTTATATAAATCATACATTTGTTCACTGATTGCATTCAGCTGGATTTTATACAAGCAGCGCCAACATCCCAATTTTTAAATCTATCAGAAGCAGTACCGCCGGCAACCACTAGAGACAGCGACCGCTGACATGTAGGAGGAGACGAGAACGATGCTGTCCTGAGTCCACTGGGTGGTGCATGGATACACTCCAGTTGTACAGAACTGTGAGAAAGAAGGAAGCCCACGCCCAGGCATCCATCCAGCGGCGCAAGCTGCTGACGTCAGTTCCGATATCAGCGCCATTTGCGTTCCACGCTGGTTCCGACGGCTTCTCCTCGGTCCAGTCTACATCCCGGGGGAGACATGAAAAATCGAGGTAATCCAGGCCGGAGATCGTGGGGGGGGGGGGGGTGAATCGAGATTGCGATTAATGTACGATTAATCGTGCAGCTCTACCCCCTACCGCCCCTTCCCTACACACAGGCAGATGACACTACTTACAATTAAGGAATACAGCGATGTCCTCTCTCTCATAGCTCCCAACTGTCCCTGATTTTGAGGGTCTGTCCCTGATTTGGAGCAATGTACCTCTTACCCTCTTCCCTCCTCATTAGGGGATGAGCTTCGTGTTCGAGTCAAACTCATGTTCGACTCGAACAGCGGCTGTTCGCTCGTTCGCCGAATTTCGAACATTATGGGCTGTTCGTGCCAAATTCGAGTGGCGCATCACGGCCCATAATTCACTGCGTCATCGCAGTGTATTGCTGGCTGATGATTGGCCAAGCATGCACTATGACCCGCATGCTTTGGCCAATCACAGCGCCGTCAGCACAGAGAGCCATAATTGGCCAAAGGAAGGGTGCCTTTGGCCAATTATGGCTCAGGGGAGTAGGTACACGCCATACTATATAAGGCCGCCTGCGTGTCGGCCTTGGAAAGGTAGCCGCTCCAGGTGAGGTATGTCCTCGTAATGATACTCATCACAGAAACCCCAGGTGCAGGCAATGCATCAAGCAAGGCAGAAAAATAAAATGTATTTCTGGACAGCCGCACTCAAAACGAAAAGTTGCCTTTATTGTAAAATCAAAGCAGCACTACAAATCACAGCAGACCGGACAACTGACGTGTTTCACACTATTCCCAGTGTTTAATCATAGTGATTAAACACTAGGAATAGTGTGAAACGCGTCAGTTGTCCGGTCTGCTGTGATTTGTAGTGCTGCTTTGATTTTACAATAAAGGCAACTTTTTGTTTTGAGTGCGGCTGTCCAGAAAGACATTTTCTTTTTCTGCATGTCGGCCTTGTGTAGTGTGTTGCGGCAGTGTGAGAGTCTGAGAGAGATAGAGAGAGAGTCAGAGTGTCATTTCATTTCAGTTAGATAGAGCAAGCAGCTGCAGTGTATTTAGTATATATATGCATCCCAGGAGATGTAAATATATATATTGTGACAGCAGGAAGGTAAAGTCACCTGGTTGCATCCAGGGGGGTAGATATATTTCGCCCAGATTCAGGCTTTACGCCGACTTATACAACTAGGTGGAGAGTTGTATAAGGCTAGTGGGCTCATGGATGACTCATACCTCTAGGGAGAGTGTGGGGCGTCGTGCAGACAGGGAGTTGATGAGACCAGCTGAAGCTTGTCAGCTCATTTAGGCCTCTATAAGAACTCCCAGCTTCATTAGATGTTAGCTCATGCCTGGAACCAGACCTGTGTGGACTGTCTAGGGAGAGTGAACCCCTGTGCGGTGAGACAAAGCCTGTGTGGCTATTTGCTTGGACATTTAAAACCAGGGACTTAGGGACTAGGACAGCACTAGGCTGATCCCAGTTGTTAGTTAGGAAACCTGTATGTTTAGTCAGAGGTCAACTTGACCAGGGTTTATTTTGTTTATGTTTCTTTTGCTTTGCTGTGTTTTGTCACTGTAAATAGAAAATAAACCGCACCTTTTTGATTTTGAAAACCACAACCTCCGTTTGCTGGGCCTGTTTTGTGTGGGGAGCCCATCCCGGGGGTCACACACACCCGCTGCCGAGCTAACCCCCTCACAGTTGGTGGAGAACCAGTGGCAGTTTTTTTTTAAGCCAGCATGGAGGAGATACTGAAGCAGCTGGCTCTAGCAAATGCCAATCAACAGCAGACAAATGCAGGTTTGCAAAAGAGCCTTGCAGCTCATCAACAGAGCCTTGCAGCTCAACAACAGAACTTCGCAGCCCAGCAGCAAGCTCATCAACAGAGCCTTGCAGCCCAGCAGCAGACAAACGCAACTTTGCAACAGAGTCTGGAGGCTCAGCAACGAGCCCAGCAGCAATCTGAGGCCCGCTTCATAGACCTGTTGCAGAAGCAAGAGCAGAGACTACAACAACAGATGGAAGCAGTAATGCAGCAACGTCCGCAGACCAGTGAGGAAAGCCGTCCCACTAATACCGCGTCCTTTGGGGTGAGTCGTTTATTGACAAAAATGACTGGAGAGGATGATCCAGAGGTATTTTTGACCACATTTGAAAGGACCGCTGAAAGAGAAAAGTGGCCTGAGGAGCAGTGGGCTGGACTGGTGGCTCCTCTGTTAACTGGTGAATCGCAGAAAGCTTACTATGACCTAGAGCCTAACCAAGCAAAATACTATGTGATGCTAAAAGCTGAAATATTGGCAAGGCTGGGTGTCACCCAGGCTGTCCGGGCTCAGCGTGTGCATAACTGGACTTTCCAGCTTGGAAAACCCCCCAGGTCTCAAATGTATGATCTCATTCACCTGAGCAGAAAGTGGCTACAGCCAGAGACTTTGTCCGCACCAAAGATTGTGGAACGTGTTGTAATGGATCGGTTTTTGAGAGCTCTTCCTACTGCCATCCAAAAGTGGGTAAGCCATGGAGACCCAGAGACGGCCGATGGTCTTGTGGATCGTGTGGAGAAATACTTGGCTACAGAGAACCTGACGGCCTCTTCCAGAGACACTCTGACTTTCCACCCTAAGACCAGACCATCCCCAGGGGCGGATAAGAGGATTCCAAGGGGTGAGGGTGGAGAGAGTGAGAGGGTGGGAGCTCTACCCCAAGTTTGGCGAGAACAGCCTGGGAAATCAGCGGCTCAAGAGGCGGCAAGAAGGATCGTTTGCTACCGCTGCCGGCAAGCGGGACATATTGCAGCCAATTGCCCGGTTGTGGAGGAACCCATGCAGTGTGACTTTCTGACGGGCAGACGTCAGTCGCTGTGTGCGACAGTCGCATGCACTGCCATTCGAGGAACTGAGAAACATTTATGCAAAATGTGTGTTAATGGTAGAAATGTTGTGGTATTGCTGGATTCAGGTAGCCTTGTGACCCTGATAAAGGCTGAGTTAGTTAAAACAGAGGTCTCTGGGAATAGCAAGGTAGCTGTTATTTGTGTGCATGGGGACACCCGAGAGTATCCAGTGACTACAGTGTGTTTCGAGACCCCCAAAGGTACCCTCTCTCATCCAGTGGGCTTAGTATCTCAGTTACCGCATGACGCCATTGTGGGAAGGGATTTTCCGAAGTTCTGGGAACTGTGGGATGATCCTGAGCCCCTCACTGGTGCCCCTATGTACCAGGAATGTGATAGCCAGAACTCCCCTGAGAGTGGTGAGGACTCTCCGGAATTTCCCTTATCAGTATTGGCAGGGGAGACTCAAGAAACTGGAGAGGAGCCCACCTCCTCAGACGAAAACCTACCGTCTGTGGAGTTTTCTGATCTTGAGGTTCACAGGGAAAACTTTGCCACAGAACAGTTGAAAGACCCCGCCCTAATAAAGGCACGGGAAAACGTAGTGAAAATAGATGGCGAGTTAGTGAACCCAGATAATACCTGCACTTACCCATACTTCAGCGTAGAGAAGGACCTACTGTATCGGGTGGCAAAAAGGGCAGAAGAAACCGTTGAGCAGCTTGTGGTGCCCAAACCTTACAGGAAGTTGGTGTTGGAGTTGGCCCATGGGCACATTCTTGGAGGTCATCTGGGGACAGAGAAAACCCGAGAGAGGGTATTACAGAGATTCTATTGGCCGGGGGTGATGAAGGACATAGAAAATTATTGTTCCTCCTGCCCTGTGTGTCAGAGGTCGGCCCCGATGCCACATTTCCGTAGCCCGCTGGTCCCTCTACCCATCATTGAGGTCCCGTTTGAGAGGATCGCCATGGATTTGGTAGGTCCTATAATCAAGTCCGCTAGGGGGCACCAGTACATATTAGTTATAATGGACTATGCCACCCGTTATCCAGAAGCGATCCCTCTCCGAAATACCTCGGCCAAAACCATAGCCAAAGAGCTATCTCTTGTGTTTAGCCGGGTGGGTATTTGTAAAGAACTGCTTACGGACCAAGGTACACCCTTTATGTCCCGGGTTATGAAGGAGCTGTGTAAATTATTCAAAGTGACGCAATTACGTACATCTGTGTATCACCCCCAAACCGATGGGCTGGTTGAAAGATTCAACAAAACCCTAAAACAAATGTTGAAGAAAGTGGTGGATAGAGATGGAAAGGATTGGGACTGTCTACTTCCTTATCTGATGTTTGCTATTAGGGAGGTGCCCCAATCCTCTACGGGATTCTCCCCCTTTGAGTTACTGTATGGGAGACACCCAAGAGGGCTGTTGGATATTGCCAAGGAAACTTGGGAAAGTGAGAGTTCTCCCCACAGGAGTGTGATTGAGCATGTCGCCCTGATGCAAGACCGAATTGCACAGGTAATGCCCATCGTGAAGGAACATTTGGCCCAAGCGCAGTTAGCACAGCAGAGAGTGTACAACCGTGGAGCCAAGACCCGTACCTTTTCCCCGGGGGATAGGATACTGGTACTTGTCCCTACGGTTGAAAGTAAATTCCTTGCCAAATGGCAAGGCCCCTACGAGATAATGGAAAAAGTGAGCGAAGTGAATTACAAGGTCAGACAACCAGGAAGGCGAAAGCCCGAACAGATCTATCACGTTAATCTGTTGAAAGCCTGGAGGGATAGAGAGTCCCTAGTCGCAGACACTTGGTCACCAGCTCAAACTGGTTGCGTGATTCCTGAGGTTGGAATAGCAGCCACCTTGTCACAACCCCAACAACAGGAGGTTAAGGAGTTTGTGCTTCGCAACAAGGAGGTATTCTCTGAGCTGCCGGGACAAACATCTGGGGTAGAGCATGACATCATTACCCCGCCCGGTGAAAGGGTGAAGTTAAAACCCTATCGGATCCCAGAGGCCCGACGGGAGGCAATACGGGAGGAAGTACAGAAAATGCTGAACTTAGGGGTGATAGAGGAGTCCCAAAGTGATTGGTCTAGTCCCATCGTGTTGGTGCCTAAACCGGATGGGAGCTGGCGATTTTGTAACGATTTTCGTCAGTTGAACAAAGTTACAAAATTTGACACCTACCCCATGCCACGTATAGATGAGTTGATCGACCGGCTGGGAACAGCCCGATACATGACGACTCTTGACCTCACAAAAGGGTATTGGCAAATCCCCCTGGCCAAGTCGGCCAAAGAGAAAACCGCATTTGTAACCCCAGACGGGGCGTTCCAATATAAAAGAATGCCGTTCGGGTTACAGAATGCGCCGGCCACATTCCAGCGGAAAATGGACCAGATGCTGAGGCCCCATCGGAAGTATGCTGCGGCTTACCTGGATGACGTAATTGTCCATAGCACAGATTGGGCCTCACATCTGCCAAAAGTGCAAGCAGTCCTGGACTCTGTTCGGGAAGCGGGGTTTACGGCTAACCCCAAGAAGTGTACCATTGGGCAGGAGGAGGCCAAATATCTTGGGTACACCATTGGGAGGGGAGTAATAAAACCCCAACTCAACAAAGTCGAGGCCATCCAGAGTTGGCCACGTCCCAACAGCAAGAAGCAGGTACGAGCCTTTCTGGGAATCGCTGGGTATTATCGGCGATTCATTCCCCACTTTGCTTCTAAGGCTGTGCCCCTAACCAACCTGACGAAGGGGAAAGGGTCGGTCATGATTAAATGGACCCCCGAGGCTGAGGCAGCATTCCAATTCTTGAAACAAGCCTTATGTAGCCAGCCAGTGTTGTACTCACCCGACTTCTCTAAAGACTTTGTCGTACAAAGTGATGCGTCAGATGTGGGGTTAGGAGCAGTATTGTCCCAGGTCTGGAACGGGGAAGAGCACCCAGTCATTTACCTCAGCAGGAAGTTGAAGTCCCATGAGGTAAATTACGCCACCGTTGAAAAGGAGTGTTTAGCGGTGAAGTGGGCTCTAGATTCCCTTCGGTACTACCTGCTAGGTAGGCACTTTGACATGGTTACGGATCACGCTCCGTTAAAGTGGATGGCTCAAAACAAGGAAACAAATAGAAGAGTGAATAGGTGGTTCCTGGCCCTCCAGGAATTCAACTTCACAGTAAAGCATCGCCCTGGCGTTCAAATGGGGAATGTGGATGCTTTGTCTCGAGTACATGAATGCCTGATTGCTGGTGTTCCAACCCCGAGGTTAAAACAAGAGGGGGGGTATGTGACAGCAGGAAGGTAAAGTCACCTGGTTGCATCCAGGGGGGTAGATATATTTCGCCCAGATTCAGGCTTTACGCCGACTTATACAACTAGGTGGAGAGTTGTATAAGGCTAGTGGGCTCATGGATGACTCATACCTCTAGGGAGAGTGTGGGGCGTCGTGCAGACAGGGAGTTGATGAGACCAGCTGAAGCTTGTCAGCTCATTTAGGCCTCTATAAGAACTCCCAGCTTCATTAGATGTTAGCTCATGCCTGGAACCAGACCTGTGTGGACTGTCTAGGGAGAGTGAACCCCTGTGCGGTGAGACAAAGCCTGTGTGGCTATTTGCTTGGACATTTAAAACCAGGGACTTAGGGACTAGGACAGCACTAGGCTGATCCCAGTTGTTAGTTAGGAAACCTGTATGTTTAGTCAGAGGTCAACTTGACCAGGGTTTATTTTGTTTATGTTTCTTTTGCTTTGCTGTGTTTTGTCACTGTAAATAGAAAATAAACCGCACCTTTTTGATTTTGAAAACCACAACCTCCGTTTGCTGGGCCTGTTTTGTGTGGGGAGCCCATCCCGGGGGTCACACACACCCGCTGCCGAGCTAACCCCCTCACAGTTGGTGGAGAACCAGTGGCAGTTTTTTTTTAAGCCAGCATGGAGGAGATACTGAAGCAGCTGGCTCTAGCAAATGCCAATCAACAGCAGACAAATGCAGGTTTGCAAAAGAGCCTTGCAGCTCATCAACAGAGCCTTGCAGCTCAACAACAGAACTTCGCAGCCCAGCAGCAAGCTCATCAACAGAGCCTTGCAGCCCAGCAGCAGACAAACGCAACTTTGCAACAGAGTCTGGAGGCTCAGCAACGAGCCCAGCAGCAATCTGAGGCCCGCTTCATAGACCTGTTGCAGAAGCAAGAGCAGAGACTACAACAACAGATGGAAGCAGTAATGCAGCAACGTCCGCAGACCAGTGAGGAAAGCCGTCCCACTAATACCGCGTCCTTTGGGGTGAGTCGTTTATTGACAAAAATGACTGGAGAGGATGATCCAGAGGTATTTTTGACCACATTTGAAAGGACCGCTGAAAGAGAAAAGTGGCCTGAGGAGCAGTGGGCTGGACTGGTGGCTCCTCTGTTAACTGGTGAATCGCAGAAAGCTTACTATGACCTAGAGCCTAACCAAGCAAAAGACTATGTGATGCTAAAAGCTGAAATATTGGCAAGGCTGGGTGTCACCCAGGCTGTCCGGGCTCAGCGTGTGCATAACTGGACTTTCCAGCTTGGAAAACCCCCCAGGTCTCAAATGTATGATCTCATTCACCTGAGCAGAAAGTGGCTACAGCCAGAGACTTTGTCCGCACCAAAGATTGTGGAACGTGTTGTAATGGATCGGTTTTTGAGAGCTCTTCCTACTGCCATCCAAAAGTGGGTAAGCCATGGAGACCCAGAGACGGCCGATGGTCTTGTGGATCGTGTGGAGAAATACTTGGCTACAGAGAACCTGACGGCCTCTTCCAGAGACACTCTGACTTTCCACCCTAAGACCAGACCATCCCCAGGGGCGGATAAGAGGATTCCAAGGGGTGAGGGTGGAGAGAGTGAGAGGGTGGGAGCTCTACCCCAAGTTTGGCGAGAACAGCCTGGGAAATCAGCGGCTCAAGAGGCGGCAAGAAGGATCGTTTGCTACCGCTGCCGGCAAGCGGGACATATTGCAGCCAATTGCCCGGTTGTGGAGGAACCCATGCAGTGTGACTTTCTGACGGGCAGACGTCAGTCGCTGTGTGCGACAGTCGCATGCACTGCCATTCGAGGAACTGAGAAACATTTATGCAAAATGTGTGTTAATGGTAGAAATGTTGTGGTATTGCTGGATTCAGGTAGCCTTGTGACCCTGATAAAGGCTGAGTTAGTTAAAACAGAGGTCTCTGGGAATAGCAAGGTAGCTGTTATTTGTGTGCATGGGGACACCCGAGAGTATCCAGTGACTACAGTGTGTTTCGAGACCCCCAAAGGTACCCTCTCTCATCCAGTGGGCTTAGTATCTCAGTTACCGCATGACGCCATTGTGGGAAGGGATTTTCCGAAGTTCTGGGAACTGTGGGATGATCCTGAGCCCCTCACTGGTGCCCCTATGTACCAGGAATGTGATAGCCAGAACTCCCCTGAGAGTGGTGAGGACTCTCCGGAATTTCCCTTATCAGTATTGGCAGGGGAGACTCAAGAAACTGGAGAGGAGCCCACCTCCTCAGACGAAAACCTACCGTCTGTGGAGTTTTCTGATCTTGAGGTTCACAGGGAAAACTTTGCCACAGAACAGTTGAAAGACCCCGCCCTAATAAAGGCACGGGAAAACGTAGTGAAAATAGATGGCGAGTTAGTGAACCCAGATAATACCTGCACTTACCCATACTTCAGCGTAGAGAAGGACCTACTGTATCGGGTGGCAAAAAGGGCAGAAGAAACCGTTGAGCAGCTTGTGGTGCCCAAACCTTACAGGAAGTTGGTGTTGGAGTTGGCCCATGGGCACATTCTTGGAGGTCATCTGGGGACAGAGAAAACCCGAGAGAGGGTATTACAGAGATTCTATTGGCCGGGGGTGATGAAGGACATAGAAAATTATTGTTCCTCCTGCCCTGTGTGTCAGAGGTCGGCCCCGATGCCACATTTCCGTAGCCCGCTGGTCCCTCTACCCATCATTGAGGTCCCGTTTGAGAGGATCGCCATGGATTTGGTAGGTCCTATAATCAAGTCCGCTAGGGGGCACCAGTACATATTAGTTATAATGGACTATGCCACCCGTTATCCAGAAGCGATCCCTCTCCGAAATACCTCGGCCAAAACCATAGCCAAAGAGCTATCTCTTGTGTTTAGCCGGGTGGGTATTTGTAAAGAACTGCTTACGGACCAAGGTACACCCTTTATGTCCCGGGTTATGAAGGAGCTGTGTAAATTATTCAAAGTGACGCAATTACGTACATCTGTGTATCACCCCCAAACCGATGGGCTGGTTGAAAGATTCAACAAAACCCTAAAACAAATGTTGAAGAAAGTGGTGGATAGAGATGGAAAGGATTGGGACTGTCTACTTCCTTATCTGATGTTTGCTATTAGGGAGGTGCCCCAATCCTCTATGGGATTCTCCCCCTTTGAGTTACTGTATGGGAGACACCCAAGAGGGCTGTTGGATATTGCCAAGGAAACTTGGGAAAGTGAGAGTTCTCCCCACAGGAGTGTGATTGAGCATGTCGCCCTGATGCAAGACCGAATTGCACAGGTAATGCCCATCGTGAAGGAACATTTGGCCCAAGCGCAGTTAGCACAGCAGAGAGTGTACAACCGTGGAGCCAAGACCCGTACCTTTTCCCCGGGGGATAGGATACTGGTACTTGTCCCTACGGTTGAAAGTAAATTCCTTGCCAAATGGCAAGGCCCCTACGAGATAATGGAAAAAGTGAGCGAAGTGAATTACAAGGTCAGACAACCAGGAAGGCGAAAGCCCGAACAGATCTATCACGTTAATCTGTTGAAAGCCTGGAGGGATAGAGAGTCCCTAGTCGCAGACACTTGGTCACCAGCTCAAACTGGTTGCGTGATTCCTGAGGTTGGAATAGCAGCCACCTTGTCACAACCCCAACAACAGGAGGTTAAGGAGTTTGTGCTTCGCAACAAGGAGGTATTCTCTGAGCTGCCGGGACAAACATCTGGGGTAGAGCATGACATCATTACCCCGCCCGGTGAAAGGGTGAAGTTAAAACCCTATCGGATCCCAGAGGCCCGACGGGAGGCAATACGGGAGGAAGTACAGAAAATGCTGAACTTAGGGGTGATAGAGGAGTCCCAAAGTGATTGGTCTAGTCCCATCGTGTTGGTGCCTAAACCGGATGGGAGCTGGCGATTTTGTAACGATTTTCGTCAGTTGAACAAAGTTACAAAATTTGACACCTACCCCATGCCACGTATAGATGAGTTGATCGACCGGCTGGGAACAGCCCGATACATGACGACTCTTGACCTCACAAAAGGGTATTGGCAAATCCCCCTGGCCAAGTCGGCCAAAGAGAAAACCGCATTTGTAACCCCAGACGGGGCGTTCCAATATAAAAGAATGCCGTTCGGGTTACAGAATGCGCCGGCCACATTCCAGCGGAAAATGGACCAGATGCTGAGGCCCCATCGGAAGTATGCTGCGGCTTACCTGGATGACGTAATTGTCCATAGCACAGATTGGGCCTCACATCTGCCAAAAGTGCAAGCAGTCCTGGACTCTGTTCGGGAAGCGGGGTTTACGGCTAACCCCAAGAAGTGTACCATTGGGCAGGAGGAGGCCAAATATCTTGGGTACACCATTGGGAGGGGAGTAATAAAACCCCAACTCAACAAAGTCGAGGCCATCCAGAGTTGGCCACGTCCCAACAGCAAGAAGCAGGTACGAGCCTTTCTGGGAATCGCTGGGTATTATCGGCGATTCATTCCCCACTTTGCTTCTAAGGCTGTGCCCCTAACCAACCTGACGAAGGGGAAAGGGTCGGTCATGATTAAATGGACCCCCGAGGCTGAGGCAGCATTCCAATTCTTGAAACAAGCCTTATGTAGCCAGCCAGTGTTGTACTCACCCGACTTCTCTAAAGACTTTGTCGTACAAAGTGATGCGTCAGATGTGGGGTTAGGAGCAGTATTGTCCCAGGTCTGGAACGGGGAAGAGCACCCAGTCATTTACCTCAGCAGGAAGTTGAAGTCCCATGAGGTAAATTACGCCACCGTTGAAAAGGAGTGTTTAGCGGTGAAGTGGGCTCTAGATTCCCTTCGGTACTACCTGCTAGGTAGGCACTTTGACATGGTTACGGATCACGCTCCGTTAAAGTGGATGGCTCAAAACAAGGAAACAAATAGAAGAGTGAATAGGTGGTTCCTGGCCCTCCAGGAATTCAACTTCACAGTAAAGCATCGCCCTGGCGTTCAAATGGGGAATGTGGATGCTTTGTCTCGAGTACATGAATGCCTGATTGCTGGTGTTCCAACCCCGAGGTTAAAACAAGAGGGGGGGTATGTGACAGCAGGAAGGTAAAGTCACCTGGTTGCATCCAGGGGGGTAGATATATTTCGCCCAGATTCAGGCTTTACGCCGACTTATACAACTAGGTGGAGAGTTGTATAAGGCTAGTGGGCTCATGGATGACTCATACCTCTAGGGAGAGTGTGGGGCGTCGTGCAGACAGGGAGTTGATGAGACCAGCTGAAGCTTGTCAGCTCATTTAGGCCTCTATAAGAACTCCCAGCTTCATTAGATGTTAGCTCATGCCTGGAACCAGACCTGTGTGGACTGTCTAGGGAGAGTGAACCCCTGTGCGGTGAGACAAAGCCTGTGTGGCTATTTGCTTGGACATTTAAAACCAGGGACTTAGGGACTAGGACAGCACTAGGCTGATCCCAGTTGTTAGTTAGGAAACCTGTATGTTTAGTCAGAGGTCAACTTGACCAGGGTTTATTTTGTTTATGTTTCTTTTGCTTTGCTGTGTTTTGTCACTGTAAATAGAAAATAAACCGCACCTTTTTGATTTTGAAAACCACAACCTCCGTTTGCTGGGCCTGTTTTGTGTGGGGAGCCCATCCCGGGGGTCACACACACCCGCTGCCGAGCTAACCCCCTCACAATATATACACTGTATTCAGTTTAGCTAGATCTCACTTCAGAGTGTTCCTGTTATTCTCGCTGCAGTATATTAAGTCAGTGTACTGTATACTGGGCTCAGTGTGCAGGTAAAGCTGACTGCAGACCATCCCTGTTCTCTTCCTAATAATATAGGCAGATGGTTGATTGAGCTAACCTGCAGTATATTAAGTCAGTGTACTGTATACTGGGCTCAGTGTGCACGTAAAGCTGACTGCAGACTATTCCTTTTCTATTACTGATAATACAGGCAGTTGATTAAGCTAACCTGCAGTATATTAAGTCAGTGTACTGTATACTGGCCACAGTGTGCACGTAAAGCTGACTGCAGACTATTCTTTCTCTATTACTGATAATACAGGCAGTTGATTGAGCTAACCTGCAGTATATTATGTCAGTGTACTGTATACTGGCCACAGTATGCACGTAAAGCTGACTGCAGACAATTCCTTGTGTACCTATTCCAATACATCAAATACAGTATGTCTAGAAGGCCAACAAGGAGAGGCAGACACTCACAGGCCAATAAAAGAGGGAAAGCAGGCTCTGTGTCTAGAGGCAACAGTGCTGGTCGTGGACACGGTGCATCCTCATCAGCACGTGGCCGTGGGGCACGCTTCTCCTTTTTTCCGTCAGCTGGCCGTGTTGAGACGCAACATGCCAAAGAGTTGGTAGAGTCAGAGTGGATAACCAAGCTGTCCTCATCCCCCTCATCCTCTTTCATCCAGGCTCAAGGTACTTTGTCTGCCAAAGCAACTGCCAAAGCAGCCGCTTCCCTCGGTTCAATGGCATCAGTCACTCCTTCCCTAGCCCCACCATGTCCTGAGGAGTCCTCCGAACTGTTTGACCGCAGTGTTGGGTACATGCTGCAGGAGGATGCACAGCGTTTTGAAGGCTCCGATGATGGTACCCAGCTTGAGGGAGGCAGTAACATGAGCCCAGAGAGAGGGGGTGCCCAAGAAGGACAGCAAACTGGCAGTCATGTTCCACCAGCTGCAGCATACTGTCAGGTTTTCTCCAGTGACGAGGAGGAAGGGGATGATGAGGTCACTGACTCTACGTGGGTGCCTGATAGGAGAGAGGAAGAGGAGGAGGAGGTACATCTCCAACGAGGCAGGATGCCCTCCAGGGGCCAACTTCAGGGCAGCCAACCGACTGCATCACACCGCAGAGGTCCGCATGTGCAGGGCGCTGCTGTCTCTGAGCGTTATTCCAAAAGTTCTTTGGTGTGGGCCTTTTTTGAGATGTGTGCAGCAGATCGCACCGTTGCTATTTGCAACATATGTCTGAAGCGTATCTCGTGTGGCCAAAACATCAGCCGCTTGGGCACCACATGCTTGATCAGACATATGTCGAACCATGCAGTCCATTGGCAATCATACATAAAAGACCCACACCAAAGAAAAAAGCGGACCTCTCCTTGCTCCTCATCAGCTGGGATCTCCAACCCCACTATACCTTCAGTCCTCTCAGAAACCTGAACTGAGAGGAATGAAGGTGTAGAATTAGGTGTGTCACTGCCAAGTACTTGCGGGCAATCTGCTATCGGTACACCAACGTCCGATTGTACCAGGCAAATTTCCCTGCCTCAGCTGCTGCACCGACAAAAGAAATTCGCTCACAGCCATCCACATGCCCAGCGGTTGAATGCTAGCTTGGCTAAATTGCTAGCACTTCAACTGCTGCCTTTTCAGTTGGTAGACTCTGCCCCCTTCCGTGAGTTTGTGGAATGTGCGGTACCTCTTTGGCAGGTTCCCAAACGCCACTTTTTTCACGGAAGGCGATTCCGGCTCTCTACCGGCATGTGGAAGGCAATGTCTTGGCCTCGCTGGACAGGGCGGTCAGCGGTAAGGTGCATATTACTGCTGACCCATGGTCCAGCAGGCATGTACAGGGATGTTACCTATCTTTCACGGCCCACTGGGTGACTTTGCTGGCAGCTGGGAAGGATGCAGGACAAGGTGCAGTAGTGTTGGAGGTTGTCCCGCCACCACGCCTACAAATTGCTACTAGTGGTGATTCTGACACACCTCTCTCCTCCACCCCCTCCTCTTCTTCTTCCTCCAGGGCCTCTTCCTGTGCTGATTTGTCCTCGGAACCAGCGGTGCTCCGTAGGCGTTCAAGGGGCTACGCAAGTATGTAGGAAAAAAGATGCCATGCAGTGCTTGAGCTGGTGTGCTTGGGGGACAGGAGACACACTGGGGCAGCGATTCTGTCAGCTCTGCAGGGACAGGCTCAGAGGTGGTTGACGCCACGCCAGCTTAAGCCAGGAATGGTGGTTTGCAACAATGGCACCAACCTCCTCTCTGCCCTCTGACAGGGACAGCTGACCCATGTGCCCTGTTTGGCTCACGTCCTTAACTTGGTGGTGCAGCGGTCCTTGGGCAGGTACCCGGGCTTACAGGATGTCCTGAGGCAGGCCAGGAAAGTCTGTGTGCATTTCCGCCGGTCATATAATGCCAGTGCTCGGCTGGCTGACCTCCAAAAGGAATACAACTTGCCCAAGAACCGCCTAATCTGTGACATGCCCATCAGGTGTAACTCAACTTTGGCCATGCTGCAGCGGCTGCACACGCAGAAGAGGGCCATCAATGAGTACCTGTGCGACTATGGCACCAGGACAGGGTCAGGGGAGCTTGTTTTTTTTTGCCACGCCAGTGGGTCATGATCAGGGATGCATGCACTGTCCTGTCACCATTTGAGGAGGCCACGAGGATGGTGAGCAGTGACAGTGCATGCATCAGTGACACTGTCCCTCTTGTCCAACTGTTGGAGCACACACTGCGTGGAAAAATGGACAAGGCACTTAAGGCAGAACAGAGGGAGGAAGAGGAGAACTTCCTTACTTCTCAAGGCCCCCTTTATCCAGACAGTGTTCCTGCTGGCCCGCCGATCACACAGGAAGAGGACGAAGAGGAGGATTGTGTCAGCATGGAGGTGGAGCCTAGCACTCAGCATCAGCAGCAGTCTTCAAGGGATCATTTACAGTCCCAAGAAACCCATGGAGTTGTACGTGGCTGGGAGGAGGTGGCTGCGGATCATGTTGTCCTTAGTGACCCAAAGGACTCCGGACCGAATGCCTCAGCAAGCCTACACTGCATGGCCTCCCTGATTCTGCAAAGCCTGCAAGAGGATCCTCGTATTCGTGGTATCAAGGAGAGGGATCATTACTGGCTGGCAACCCTCCTTGATCCACGTTACAAGGGTAAGGTTGCAGACCTTATCCAGCCATCGCAGAGGGAGCAGAGGATGAAACATCTTCGGGAGGTCTTGCAGAAAGGTTTGTGCAATGCGTTTCCAGAGCCTGGGAGGTTACAAATTCCTGGTCCTGGACAACGTATTGCTGAGGCTTCGGTGAGTCACAGAAGGAGCGGTGGAGAAGGTGGCCGTCTGACTGATGCGTTCAGACAATTTTTTAGTCCGCAGCCCCAAGGTATGATCGGTTCCAGCAACCATCGCCAGCGTCTGATTCACATGGTGCATGAATACCTAGGGGCAAGATCAGACTTGGACACCTTTCCCACCGAAAATCCTCTGGGTTACTGGGTCTTGAGGATGGATCACTGGCCAGAGCTTGCACAGTATGCAATTGAGCTACTGGCCTGTCCTGCATCCAGCATTCTTTCGGAACGCACATTCAGTGCTGCTGGAGGCTTTGTAACCGATCACAGGGTGCGCCTGTCCACCGACTCGGTCGATCGGCTGACCTTCATAAAAATGAATCAGTCTTGGATCACCAGCTACCAAGCACCTGATGCTGATGTAACCGAATAATTTTCCCTTCAAGACTGCCTATGCTGATGCTGAGTGACTTTCCTGTTATGCTGAGTGACTATCCTCTTCCTCCTCAATGTTCATGTTGATAGCTTGTACTGTAAGAACATTTTTGGCTCTGGGCCCTGCCACCAGTGGCTAAGGCCCAATTTTTCTGCACCTGTTTAACAGGGGCGTGTAATTACAATTTTTGCTGCAATTCTTTGCAGCAGGGCTCATTCCTGCGCTCCGACTAGAGTATCTAAGAGGGGTTGCAATGTTGTGGCACCAGCACAGTGCTTAAGGCCCAATTTTTCTGCCCCTTTTTAACAGGGGCGTGTAAATACAATTTTTGCTGTAATACTTTGCAGCAGGGCTCATTCCTGCGCTCCAACTAGAGTATCTGTGAGGGGTTGCAGTGTTGTGGCACCAGCACCAGTGCCTAAGGCCCAATTTTTCTGGCCCTGTTCAACAGGGGCATGTAATTACAATTCTTGATCTAATATTTCACAGCAGGGCCCATTCCTGCACCCACCAAGAGTAACTGTGAGGGCTTACAGTGTTGTGGCAACACCACCACCACCACCACCAAAGGCCCAATTTTTCTGCCCCTGTTCAACAGGTGCATGTAATTACAATTCTTAATATAATATTTCATATCAGGGCGTTCTAGCGCCCACCAAGATTAACTGTGAGGACTTACAGTGTTGTGGCAACACCAACACCTAAGGCCCAAATTTCTGCAGAGTACATAGGGCAGGCCCCTACTTTCAAACATCCTACTTTCAAACGACTCCTACTCACAAATGGAGGGAGACAACAGGAAGTGAGAGGAAATCTACCCCTAGGAAGGGTAATTCTCTCCTGTAAGAGTTAATATGGGAAAAAGGTGTCTCCTCTCCACTGATGCTTTATCACCAATCCTTGTTTCCCTATGTAGCACTACCCCCGTAGGAGCTGCTGTTTGTTTGATTTGGGTCTACGTCCTGCCTATCAACCCCTGGAAGTGGCTCAAACCTTCCCTTAGCACAACTGATATGAATAAGGAGTGTGAGACCTATTGAGTATTAGGAGACACAATCCTGCATACATCACACAATAACCTGTAAATGTTATTACCTTTGCTGGTCACTAGTCCTTCTAAGTGACAGAGATACTTCACACAAGTTATATGCTTAATCAAAGGTACCTTTACTCAGTATAAAAGGGAAGGGTAAAGAATCACATTAATACACACAGTTGACTCTGCATGTGCATTGCAGAGTCAATAAACCAATAAGGATAGGTATCACTGAGATTAGGTAATAACAGGAAATAACATCAGCTATATATATATGTACATGTATCTATATGTGTCTCTGCATGGCTAACTGGTTGCTCGCGAGCTCCCCCTTTGTTGCAATACCTTGCACGTGTTCATTCCCTATAATAGGTAAGCAAGGCCTATCTGCGTCCCACTCAAAGTTCCTTTCTCCAATGAAGTCTTCGCTAGCCACCGTCGGTGCACAAGTTAAATTGTAATCCACAGGGTTTCAACAAGATGCTGTAATTATCCGCAATATACCTGAGTACTCGTGTGCCTGCCACCCACTAATGACGGATGCACCAATCTCTGATCACATAGTCTCCAGTGAGATACACTAGGCCGCAAGCTGTGGCGTGATAGGTGAAGTGTGGCTGGCACTAACTAAATCACTTTCCTCTAAGGTAGTAGTCAATTCTGGGCAGGTGCCCTTCTCACCAAACAGGCCCGACTTTCAGATAGTCTCCTCTGGCTTGTCCCGGTCACTCGATCTCCACGCTTCTGCTTCAGCTGCAGTCTCCGGACTCCGTCACTAACAGCATATGGTGATGGACGACTCCGGTCTCTGCTGGGCAATCACAGGACGCTGTGGACGATCCTCTGCTGAAAATCACTCAGGCACTCCCGTAATTTAGGCCCAGGCTTCTGGCCTAATCCTTAGGAAGCAGGCCTCCGTGCCAACTTCCTGCTTGATTGAGAGCTGGATCCAGAGAGAGACACTGGCCCCTCCCCTGGTTTAAGTAGTCTGCCCAGAATGCTTTGCGGTGTTGCAATGCACCCTGGGTAATGTAGTCTGTCTTTTACTAAAAGCAACAAAGTCTTTTCTCCTAGCTGATATCTGTCCCAAAGTGCATTAGTTGCATTGTAACACTTATACCACCGGAGGGAGCCGGATTCCTTCTTACATATGGACATCCTGCTACACCTAAAAAGATTTTTTTTTTTAAATCCAATTGTCTTTGGGACAGAAAGTGAGGTGAAATCTTCTGAACAGGTGCACAGACAGCAAAACAAATGTTACAGGGGTGATAACCCTTCCCTATGTTTTCCAAAAAGCTTAAAAATAGATTTTTTGGCTGGAGCTACACTTTAAAAATGTACCAGTTTAAAATTACAAACAGATTCTACATAAGAACAAACTTACAGTCCCTGTCTTGTTTGCAACACCTGTATACTGCTGTTCAGAGTATATAGGCCCTGGGGGCCCCACGCCTTTCCTTTTTTTAATTTAGGTGCGAGGTTCCCCTTAATATCTATACAAAACCCAAAGGGCCTGGTAATGGGCTGGGGGAGGAGGGGGGGTACCCATGCCGTTTTTCTCAATGATTTTCATCCATATTGCCGGGACCAGACATTACATTAAAGCCGCAAGCAGTTTTAAATGACTTTTATTCCTTTAGAAATGTTATTTTGCGCAGGGACAGTTCTAAACACGGGAAACACACGCCATGTTACAGGCATACTATAGACAACCCCAAAGCACGATATTTAAAGGAATATTTCACTTTTATTTTTTCACTTTAAGCATCATTAAAATCTCTGCTCCTGAAAAAACTGCAGTTATTGAAACTTTTTTTTGCATTGATACATGTCCCCCAGCGGCAGGACCCGGGTCCCCAAACCCTTTTTTGGACAATAACTTGCATATTACCATTTAAAATTCACACTTTTGATTTCTCACGTTCGAGTCCCATAGACTTTAACGGGGTTCGAAAGTTCGCGCGAACTATCGGTCCGTTTGCATGTTCTGGATGAGAACCGAACCGGGGGGTGTTCGGCTCATCCCTACTCCTCATGTGTCCCTCATTTTGGTCTGGTCTATATCCACTTGTCCCCCGCCCACTGTCAATTGACGGTGGGCGGAGGATACTCTCGTTCTGGGAGGACGTCATATGACGTCCTCCCTTTAAAACGAGCTAGGAGGCGCGCACGCCGCGTTCACAAGGCCCCGATGCGCGTGCCCGGCGGCCGCGATTGCCGCCGGGCACCCGCGATTGCCCGGGAAACGAGCAGGAAAGTGGATCTCTGTGTGTAAACACAGAGATCCACGTCCTGTGAGGGAGAGGGGACCGATGGTGTGTCCCTTGTACATAGGGACAACCATCGGTCACCTTCCCTAGTCAGTCCCCTCCCCCCACAGTAAGAACACTTTGAGGTGACATATTTAACCCCTTCCCGCCCCATAGTGGTTAACCCCTTCCCTGCCAATCACATTTATACAGTAATCAATGCATTTTTATAGCAGGGATCGCTGTATAAATGTGAATGGTCCCAAAAATGTGTCAAAAGTGTCCGATGTGTCCACCGCAATATCGCAGTCACAATAAAAAATCGCAGATCGCCGCCATTACTAATAAAAAAATAAAAATGCTATAAATCTATCCCCTATTTTGTAGACGCTATAACTTTTGCGCAAACCAATCAATACGCGCTTATTGCGATTTTTTTTTTTTTTTTACCAAAAATATGTAGAAGAATACGTATGGGCCTAAACTGAGGAAAATTTTATTTAAAAAAAAAATGGGTATTTATTATAGCAAAAAGTAAAAAATAGTGTTTTTTTTCCAAACTGGATGCTCTTCTTTTGTTTATAGCGCAAAAAATAAAAACCGCAGAGGTGATCAAATACCACCAAAAGAAATCTCTATTTGTGGGAAAAAAAGGACACAAATTTCGTTTGGGAGCCACGTCGCACGACCGCGCAATTGTCATTCAAAGTGTGACAGCGCTGAAAGCTGAAAAGTGGCTTGGGCAGGAAGGGGGTTTTCGTGCACAGTAGAGAAGTGGATATAGCATAGTTGCCAACAGTCCCGTTTTTCCCGGGACAATCACGGATTTGGGACCCTCGTCCCGTATTTATTTTGTCCCGTCTATTTTCCCGGTATTTTGCCTTTGTCCCGGCCGCCGGGAAAATCGGGAATGCTTGAGGTAAAAAAAACGGCGGGCTACACAAAGATGGCCGCCGCTGCAGACACAAGGATTATTTCCTCTTGTGTTCAGTGGTGAGGGGAGGAGCACTGAGTGAAGGGGCGGCGCCGCCCGTCCTCCCGCGGCCGCCTCCCGCACTAATGTAGCTCCCGGCGCCGCGGCCGGCCTGCTGGAGCGCGGCGCTGGCACAGCAAATGCTACTGATCCTACTTGGCCTGGGGAGGGGAGTGACAGGCACCCCCATGACGGCCGATGACTGGCCAGAGTGGCGGAAACAGAGCCTAATGCTCCGCCTACCTTTCCTCTGCGCGCCATCACCTCCTCCCCCCCTGAGCGGGGAATATGAAGTGAGGTGAAGAGGAGAAGAGAGGACGGGAGAAAGAATATATGGCAGCCCGATGGGGAACCCCCAGCAGCAGCACCAAGAAAAGCACCAGCCAGGTACTACTTCTTGATAATGCTCAGTGGATTCAATAAATATTCATAGCCATAGCATAAATAAACTGTAATAAAGTGATTTGTGAACAGC
Organism: Rana muscosa; assembly: GCA_029206835.1. NCBI lineage: Eukaryota > Metazoa > Chordata > Amphibia > Anura > Ranidae > Rana > Rana muscosa. The sequence continues at coordinate 360,810,831 of CM055119.1, read as the reverse complement.
TGTTGCACAAATCACTGTATTACACTTTATTAATGATATCTATGGCTATGCCTATTTATAATTTATTTAATCCATATTGAGCACTATATTTGATGCCTGGCACACACGCACAATCGCACATGATGATGGCTTAAAAGTTTTTTAAGTCATCATCATGTGCGATTGTGCATGTGTGCCAGGCATCAAATATAGTGCTCAATATGGATTAAATAAATTATAAATATGCATAGCCATAGATATCATTAATAAAGTGTAATAAAGTGATTTGTGCAACAAGTTCATTAAACAGTCCACATTCAGTGAAAGTTCATCTACTACAAACTTTGCAGTGCATTAACTTTCACTGAATGTGGACTGTTTAATGAGCAGGGGCTATTGATGGGTACATTAGCTGCGTTTGATGGGTACATTAGCTGCGTTTGATTGGCACAGTGGCTGCGTTTGATTGGCACAGTGGCTGTGTTTGATGGGCACAGTGGTAGCAATTGATTGCACAGTGGCTGCGTTTGATGGGCACAGTGGCTGTGTTTGATGGGCACAGTGGCTGTGTTTGATGGGCACAGTGGCTGTGTTTGATGGGCACAGTGGCTGCGTTTGATGGGCACAGTGGCTGCATTTGATTGGTACAGTGGCTACGCTTGATGGGCACAGTGGCTGCGTTTGATGGGCACAGTGGTGGCAATTGATGGCACAGTGGCTGCGTTTGATATGCACAGTGGCTGCATTTGATGGGCACAGTTGTGGCAATTGATGGCACAGTGGCTGCGTTTGATGGGCACAGTGGCTGCATTTGATAGGGGCGGATATGGTTAGAAGAGCCCCTTGCTGTATTGAGAAAAGCATCCGCCCATCATAAATCACTGGCCATCATGCTATTTCTAACCATATCCGCCCATATCCGCCCCTTTGAGAAAAGCAACCGCTTGCTTGCTGGGGGAGATATTGAAGGACCCGGCCTTGGGGCGGCAAAGGGAGTAAATCCGGGCCTGGATAGGAGTCGGGAGAGCCAGGGGGAACAGAATCCGGCGGGGGAACCATTCTCGGCACGACACCGCTGGGAAATGATCATGGACCGCGGAGCTGCCTCTGCCTCCAGCACATACACGGAGACGCCGGGAGGTGAGAGCATCTGTTCCCCGGGGCTGGCTGCCGCTGCTAGGGGACACAGACCTGTAAGGAGGGCTCCGCTGCTGGGGGACACCACCAGATGTAAAGGAGGACACCAGATGTAAAGGAGGGCTCTGCTGCTGGAGGACACCAGATGTAAAGGAGGGCTCTGCTGCTGGAGGACACCAGATGTAAAGGAGGGCTCTGCTGCTGGAGGACACCAGATGTAAAGGAGGGCTCTGCTGCTGGAGGACACCAGATGTAAAGGAGGGCTCCGCTGTTGGGGGACACCAGATGTAAAGGAGAGCTCTGCTGCCGGGGACACCAGATGTAAAGGAGGGCTCCGCTGCTGCCAGCTGCTGGGGACACTGAAGTAAGGAGGGCTCTGTTGCTGGGGGACACAGATCTGTAAGGAGGGCTCCACTGCCGGGAACACCAGATGTAAAGGAGGGCTCCGCTGCCAGGGACACAGTTCTGTAAAGAGGGGCTATGCTTCTGGGAGCACCTGATGCAAGGACGGACTGCTGGGGAGGCATCTGGTGGCAGGTGACACACTTCCACTGATTCGGCATTATGGTGAGTTGAATGATTTCATTTTATATTACAATGTAATAATAGAAATAATGCACTTCAATCATCCTGACACCGTAACAACCATGGTGCCGGGATGATTGAAGCGCCAACAGGTGTTTTGGAGTATCCTTATCTGCCAATTTTGTTACACATTACTATTGTGGTGTAGGATCTGGCTTTCTTTCTATTTCTTTCTCTCACCTCGGACTCTAGCCACACCCCTTTGAACCACGCCCATTTAAGCCACACCCACTACCGTACGTAAACCACGCCCATTTTTCGTCGCAGCGCGCGAAGCGCGCCGCATTTTTCATTCCAGCATGACACGCCTATAACCGAATGCCCCGCCCTCTAATTATAGCAAGGCTCCGCCTCAATACAAAAAAAGTGTCCCAGATGTTTTTTTTGCAATGTTGCCAACTATGATATAGTTGTATATAAAATTCACTTTTAATCTTTCAAAAAGTGTTTCCCAGTGCTAAACCTTTCATCCAATTTCTAAATTGCTGCATTTGTAAACCATCAGTGTGGTCGGAGGAACGACTGAATCACAGACACACATCCACACCAGTGACGCTGGACCTCTTCCTCTACCCGGAAGTCGGAGCGGATGTACCGTATACATGCCATACCTGCCTGAAAACACTACAATATTGTGAGTGTATTTTAACATTCCTTACCTATTAAAAAGTTTACTTACTGCACTTAGAGAGCGCTGTTCTCCTTTCCTTTCTCCATGCTCTCTCTACCCACCAGTCTGATGACTGGATAGTAAAATAGCAGCAGCAGACGGATGGAGTCATCCCTCTGCTCACTCTGCTCTCTTCTCTTATTAGCACTTTCATTCTCAAAACATTTGCATGCAGCGCACCTCTATGGCTCCCAGTTTGACCCTCCCCTAGTGGATTGCAAGATGTTGATACAAAGTCAAATTTAATTAATGATTTAATAATAATGGATATAGGGTTGCATTAATTTTTGCCTTTTTGGCCCAACGGTCAGCATAAATAGAACTTGGTACTTTGCCCCGAGGGGGAAAAATGGATGAAAAATGCTTTTTCTTTACCAAATATTCAGGCATAGATGAATAGGAAATAAGACTTTTCGCATTCTTTATTTTGATCAAAGCCCCCCTGTTAGGCACACAAACCAAACCAAGATGTGTTTCTATATTGTATGTATTTTTGTCATTTCCTCTGTGTATTATCCCTTTCATAACCACAGATCCATTGAACATTACCCGCCTATCATTTCTGGTCATCACCAATTTTAATGTTCCAGAGTAATTCATTTTCATTCATGATTTATTTCTTTTTAATCTGAGCAGCAGAAACATCTTGATCAATGTAACCATACATTTTTATCAAAGCTTTTTAATTATATTTCCTCAAAAGACACGCTAATCATGGGACGGGAGCATTACAGAGTTAATGGTTTCTTTCTTTAATTTTTTTTAGGTATGTGTGAGTATTGAGCATATTTAACAGATGATTGTTCTTCCAGTAAACGAAATTAAATGGATAGTTTTAATTAAATTTAGATTAGTTGGTGTATGATACTTCTCCAAAGGCCACTTGAGACCTCAGCTGCCACTTAAAATCTACTGCTACTATTAGTGACATCTACATTTATAATAGTTTTTGCTGCGCTTTGTCGCATTTATTATGGGCTTCATAAAACCATTAAGATTTCTGCTTTGTTCTTCTTTAAAGTGACACTGTTATGAGGCAAGCACAGAGCTGCCATTGCTGGTCTCTTGAAGAAAATGCTTGTTTCATATGTAGCGACCTCACCTCTCACTCCCGATTTCTCTTCTCGATCAATGGCTCTTGTCTAGGGCAGTTTTTCTCAACTCCAGTCCTCAAGGCGCCCCAACAGGTCATGTTTTCAGGCTTTCCATTATTTTGCACAGGTGATTTGATCAGTTTCACTGCCTTAGTAATTACTGCAGCCATTTTATCTGAGGGAAATCCTGAAAACATGACCTGTTAGGGCGCCTTGAGGACCGGAGTTGAGAAACACTGGTCTAGGGGACCAGGGAGGAGAGTGTGGCGCACCACCAGCTCGTATCCTCTTGTGTGCAGAGGTGTGAGCTATAACCTTTTACCTTCGGGCCTGTGTCCCTGTCCAGAGCCAAAACTTCCCTTGAGGATGATTCCCACCCTCCACGCAGGTGGAGGTAGGACCCTTTAGCTCCCAGAAAGTCAAGTTCCACACCACTGAAAGTCCAACACTTATTTATTCTTCAGAGCAATAAATAGTCCTTTAAGAGCAACTGGTTAGACACAGAACTGTTCAGAACAAAGTGGGGAGAAGGTCCAGGCACAAACTTGAACTTGGGTTTTCTCCTGTTCCGTTATAGCGCGAACAGGCTTGGCGCACAGTCACTGCACCGACCATGAGGGGGTCTCTGCCACAGACCAGATGAATAAGGCCTCCGCCACAGACCTGGTTGTTGGGTCTCTGCCACCGACCTGATTCCCGATGGGTCCCTGCCACAGACCATGAGAATGTGGACTACCTTCTATGAGCAATGGCCCCTGTCAGAGAGAGGACATCCATCCGGACAGTTACCAGAGGTCCCGCCGTCACCAGCAAATGGTGCACTGGGTCTTCGGAAGGGTCACCTCCCTGGCCTCCTCGTCCCAGATTCGGGTGTTCACACCGGGGGACACCCTAGGAGCCCTCGATCCCTTGCGGGACCCAGTTGAAGGTACTGGGCCCCAGGCCTCCAGAGAGTACCTCAGCCCAGACCGAAGGTGTCTGGTGTGGAACCGCAACTCCGTCCCCGGGCCTAGGGCACCCGGAGACCACCATCACTCACCCCCAGGCTAAGGGTGCCTGGGAGTGGACCCCGAGCGGAAGATGTCTGCCCCCTTTATACCCTCTCCCAGCATGCACAGCAGGTTCCCCCGCCCCGCTGTACTACTGCCGCGAGAGGACACAAAGGGCGCAGCCCTCCAATGGCGGTTCAACCCCGGCCTATGGCAACAGCGCCACCTATAGGCCGCAGGGAACTGAACACCATTGATATCCTCCACTGGCATAAATTGGTCCAGGAATCCTTACAATTGTTGCATCTGAGCCCGATACCACTCAGATGCCTCCCCTAAATATGACCACCCGCTACACATTGTTACATAGTTAGTCTGGTTGAAAAAAAACACAAGTTCATCTAGTTCAACCAATAAAGGGGGGGGGGGGAGGAATTAGACAATCCTATATACACAATCCTATATCCACAGTTGATCCAGAGGAAGGCAAAAAAGAAAAAGAAAAAGCAAAGCATGATCCAATTTGTTCCAGCAGGGGAAACAAAATCCTTCCTGAACCCCCAAGAGGCATTCAGATGTTCCCTGGATCAACTTTACCTATAAATGTTAGTATTCAGTTATATTATGTACATTTAGGAAACAATCCAGGCCTTTTTTTAAAGCAATCTACTGAGCTAGCCAGAACCACCTCTGGAGGGAGCCTATTCTACTTTTTCACAGCTCTTGCTGTGAAGAAGACTTTCCGAATTTGGAGATGAGATTTTTTTCCCTCTAGACGTAAAGAGGGCCCCCTTGTTCTCTGTGATGACCTTAACCACTTCAGCCCCGGACGATTTGATTTCTCAGTGACTGAGCCATTTTCTGCGATACGGCACTGCGTCGCTTTAACTGACAATTGCGTGTGACGTTGTACCCAAACAAAATTGATGTTCTTTTTCCCCCACAAATAGTGCTTTCTTTTGGTGGTATTTGATCACCTCTACGGTTTTTATTTTTTGCGCTATAAACAAAAGAAGAGCGACAATTTTGAAAAAAACACTATCTTTTACATTTGCTATAGTAAATATCCTAATTTAAAAAAAAAAAACACATTTTTTTCCTCAGTTTAGGTCGATGTGTGTTCTACATATTTTTGGTAAAAAAAAGCACAATAACCGTATATTGATTGGTTTGCGCAAAAGTTATAGAGTCACAAACTATGGGAAAGATTTATGGCATTTATATGGTGTTTTTATTACTTTTTTTTTTTTTACTAGTAATGACGGTGGTCTGCAATTTTTTGCGGTATCGCGGCGGACAGGTCGGACACTTTTGACACATTTTTGGGACCAATGACATTTACAGAGCGATCAGTGCTATAGATATGCACTGATTACTATGTAAATGTCACTGGCAGGGAAGGGGTTATTACTAGGAGGCAATCAAAGGGTTAACTGTGTTCCCTATGTGTGTGTTCTAACCATGGATGGGACTAACTAGGAGAGATGTCAGATCGCTGTTTCTACTTTGTAGAAACACACAATCTATCTTCTCTCCTCTGACAGCACAGGGATTTGTGTGTTTACACACACAAACCCCCGTGCTGCCGCTCTTGCACACGATTGCGCCCGCCGGCCACGCGTATCGGGTTCCCCCACTGTGCAGTGGGCGCACGCGCGTGCCCTCTGGTGGCTCTCCTGGGCAAAGCCATATATGTATGGGATTTTGCCCAGGAGAGCCATTCTGCCGCAGTATATCTGCGTGAGCCGGTCGGGAAACGGTTAAAGTGAATAACTCAAAACCCAAGTTCACTATATGGACCACTTATGTATATATGTTGCTCATATCCACCCTTAATCTCCTCTTCTCAAGAGAGAACAAATTCAATTCCTCTAATCTTTCCTCATAGCTGAGCTTATCCATGCCTCTTATCAGTTTGGTTGCCCTTCTCTGCACTTTCTTTAGTTCCCCGATATCCTTTTTGAGAACTGGTGCCCAAAACTGAACTGCATATTCCAGATGAGGTCTTACTAATGATTTGTACAGGGGCAAAATTATATCTCTCTCTCTGGAATCCATACCCCTGTTAATGCTTGGCATTGCATGCCATTGCCTGCCCAACTGCGTCTGACACACAGGCAGCATTTTACCAACAGGCTAATGTCTATGGGAGGTCCAGAAGGGGGCAGTGTGGATAGTGTTTCAGCTTTTGTTTTTTTAATTTATTTGAAATGTCACTTAGTGACAATTCATTCATATCTACACAGAGCAGCATGGTGCATTGTGCTGTGGTGAAGAGACATGCAGTGCCATCCAGCGCGCTGCAGAAAAATGCAGCATGTCTGCGCACCATACAGCACTGTACATCACAGCAGCATTGTGTTGGGAACAGGGCACATAGAAAACAATTGTTTTCTATATGCCCTAGCAGAGATCGCTGTGCAGAAAAATTCAGGCCACTTTATATACTGTAGTGTGAACCTACCCTTAAGGCAGAACTCCAGAATAAAAGCAAAAAAATAATTTTTTTTCTTGATTTCTGCTTCAAGGGGACCCTGTTGCTATACTACATGAACCTTTCAAAGTGCTATACCTGTACAAAACAGTGTTTGTCTGCCCATCCCCAAAAAATCCAATTCAGAACCGATCACACGTTTCATCATCCAGTATCATGTCAAACACAAGAAAATGGAAAACATCTTCAAGAAACGTTGGACTATTCTTACTCAGGATCCCCACTTATCCAAAACTCTATCAGTTACTCCCAAATTCGCCTACCGTAGGGCCCCAAACATCAAAAGTAAGATCGCTCCAAGCAAAATCAAAACACATAATAATCATAAGACCTATATGCTTAAACAGCTTACTCTAGCTCCCCTTGTAGGGATGTACCAGTGCAAAAAGGCTCTATGCTTAACCTGCTCCAATGTTACCCATGGAAAAAAATCGTTTATGGCCAATAGCAAGATTTTTAATCTTAGCTCTTTTTATAACTGCTCCACTACCTATGTGATGTATTGCATCTCTTGTCCATGCGGCCTCCTGTACATAGGCAGAACCATCAGAGCCCTACGGGCCAGATTCGGAGAACACCGTCGTGCAGTCCAAGGAGGAAACTCTAAATACAGTGTGGCACGCCACTTTTCAGCCCACCACCATAAAGACGTTAGTGCCCTTCAAGTTTGGATTATTGAATCCATACCGGAAACGCCCACCGCAGTTGAGAGATTTCAACGCCCCTGCAGACAAGAAACCTATTTTATTTATTCTTTGAACACTATGTCGCCTCCTGGCCTCAATGAAGAAATAGAAACCAACAACATCATCTAAATAGTCTTGCCTCATCACCATTCTGTTCCCTCTTTTTAATGTGGTTTATTGCCCACCCATTTCTCTCCTTTTATTGCCGATTCATTTCATGCGTTTTTTTATGCGTTTATTCTATGCATTTTTTGTTCCCCTTGCAACACATTTCCCTTGCATAGGTGTATGTGTATGCATACTTACTTATTTATTCACTCGTTTATATTTACACTTCCCCTCATCCCCCTCCCCTTTTTTTATATATATTTTTTATATATGTATAATTTTTATATATATATATTTTATGTATGTATATATTCTTTTTATATATATGTATATATTCTCTATATTTATATATCCTTATCCCCCTCCCTCATATATGTACACGAATGACCTTCCCTCCATATGTTTTCATATACAGATGCATCCTTTCCACCATCTATCTTTTTCATATGTATGTTCTCAACATACCTCTGCACATTCCCCCCCCCTTCCTCCCCCCCTTCCTCCCCCCCCCTCCCCCCCCCTTAGCATCATTCCTTCTATCCATGTCCCCAGGTTGCTATACCCGGACACCCTTCCTCATTACCATATTCCCCTACCATTTGTGTATTTGGCATACTTCCTCCATATTCCACATATCATTTATTCTATTATATATTATATTTTATATATTATATATATTTTTTATTATCCCAGCTCCCAAAAAAAAAAAATGTATATCTCTCATACATATATTATATATTATCTCTCCAGACCTGCTATACCTTATCTCCTATATGTACTATTATCATTAATTTCCTTACCCTTATTTATCTATCCAGCGCTCCCCCCCCCTTTTTTACATGACATATCCTTTATTAACATATTTTATTTTACATCATACATAATTCACATGACCCCATCGTTTTATCCCTTTACCCATGCAGAATCTTCTATATGCTGTTTACACCTTTGTATAATTACATGACATATTAACCTATCACTGCGTCCCCTCTCAAATGCATGTGTGCTCTGAGCCAATCACAGCCCTTCTCTCTGCCTTCTAATGTCCACCTATCACCATGTCTCCCATGGATCTGATGAAACAGCGGATGCTGAAAAACGCGTCATCCTATTGGTCCGTTCCCATACTACGTCACTTCCGGTCTGACGGCACGCTGCGCTCCACGCTGAAGCGCACGCTGAAGCGCATCTTCCTGACCCTTCATCCATCATAGAAGGAATACATCACGCACATCTACAGCGCCTGGAGGCCCAGGATGTTCCCTGCTGACACTGCAGACCTGCCTTCAGCTTCTTCTCCATCTGGGACCCACATCCCCCCGGCGGACTGCCATTGATGACACCGGACCATCTTTATCTACTACATTGATATGCCTTATATAATTCATCACCTTGTGAGTAGCCATTTGGCTGTCTTTTTTATTTGCCATTAAATACTCTAATACTGCACTTAGTTTGGCGCACCTTCCTTTCCTCAAAACAGTGTGACTACTCACCTTTCTTGCTGCCTATGCCACCAAACACTGATCTGGTCCTGAGAAATCTTCTCCTGAAATCTGCAGGATAATCAACACTTCTGGCAGTGTCGTTCCCCTAGGTCCCCCCTGCTCTCATTGGTTCTTCCTTCTCACCTCTACATGATTACTTTCGCCTTTAAATAATGCAGCCCCCACATCTAAGAATTAGTGAACTGCAATATATTACAATTTATTTGGGGGTTTAGGTATCGTTTAATGGGAAATTTGTCCACCGGGGACATAGACTACCCGAAAACATTTTCTGCAGTATTATAGAGAAAGGTTAGTACCTCTGTCTGTATTACTCGCTTAAACAACAAATCAATCCCTTAAAAGTTGTCTGCACTACTATATCTACACAAATTATATTAAAATAAATATTATATCAGAAAGAAAGGCCTAAGCTAGCCAAGTGTCAAGAAGGTGCCACATCCCAATAATTACTAGAACAAGAAAGAGAAGTTGGACGTGACTTTGAAAGCACCAAAGGACACTTAGAAATGGATAATGTATTAAAGATTTTATTGGTACAAACATTTTAAAATCCATATAAAATAAAATATTGTACATACAGCAAGGTAAGCAGTACATGTCTAGATCAAAAAATTGTATATGATAACATTCCTCAAAAGAAAAACTACATCACAACATTTTACTTACGCGTTTCAACTATAACAGTCTTCCTCAGGGAGTTCTTTGTTGAGGAGTACAGTGAATGGACAATAAAAGACAAATGTCAATCAGAGACACATTCTGCAAAATCATGTTCAAATCAAATTATATTAAAACCAGGTGTATGAAATCGTAAATTTCATTAATACGTGTACATCCTAAATATAGACACATAAACTAAGTATTCACACAAAATATACAAACCGTTACAAAACGCACATTATTTTTAAAACAATTAAATCATGGCCCAGTACCCAAATAACCAGGACAAAATCTGCCAAATATCAACCACTGACCAGGGTGTTTCCTGTGAGCTCCATCTTGGCATGGCTATGGTCATTAAAGGTAATAGTATGTACAAAATAATTTATTCAGTGTTGAATAGCCAAACAAATGATATAAAATGTGTAATTACTATCAAGAACTAAGTAAAACGAAATTTGTAATATATCACCAACTAATGTCTGGCAAAATCAATAAAGTGCTAATTACTACAGCATCTAATAGCTAGTAAATACTATTAAATAAATAAAGCAATAACATAATAGTCAACCGAATTGGTAGTGGTAGAGTAATCCTGTACAATATAGAAGATACCTAATTGTTGTGACACATGTAGAGCAGTCCAACTCTTATTTTTCAGCATTATTAGCTCTCCGGGGATTGTGCCACCTTGCTTCTATGTTTGTAAGATTTATTGTTATATTATTGCTTTATTCATTTAATATTATTAACTAGCTACTAGACTTTGTAGTAATTACCACTTTTTATTAATTCTGCTAAACATCAATTGGAGATAAGTTAGCAAATTAGTTTAACTTTAACTTAACTTTCTTGATAGCATTTACCCATTTTAGATTTGTTTGGAAGATCACCGCTGAATAATAAATTTTGTACTTAATCTTAACTTCAATAACCCGGAACCTGACAAAATGGAGCTCAAAAGTGAGTGTCCTGGTCACTGGCTGATTTTTGGCATTGTGTAGGTTGGTTACTTTGATATTGGTCCATGTTGCTTTATAATTGTTTTTTTTTTTTTCAGGGATTTTATATTTTGAGTGGATACTCAGTTCATAGAGTTGATTTACTAAAGGCAGATGGACTGTTCACTTTGCAAGGAAATGTTCCCTTAGCTTAGTGAATGAGACGAAACTCCAGTGACTTCCATCATCCAATCATGTACAAGCAAAAAATTGTTCTTTATTTTCCTTGTACATGAATAGGTATTCTTTGGTAAATTAATTTTCACCACATTCTCTAAGCAATTCCTTTGCAAAATGTACAGCCTATTTGCCCAATCAACCCTTATGTGTCTAACGTTAAGATCTATAAGTATGTATTTGTAAAGTTTACACATTTTCATACTCCTAGTTTTGCTATAATTTGTGTAAATATAGTAGTACGGATAACTTGTACGGGATTGATTTGTTATTTGAGCTTTACATGTACTTTGGTCCCTTGTCCAGTCCCATACACTTGGTGGTGATGTTTCTACTGGCATAGTAAGCTGTTTTTACTATCTGTGTCTTCCTAGCCTATTGATCACACTGACACAAAATGAACAAAAATTTCTAATCAGAGTCAAAAACGGCAATAAAAATATTGACAAAAGTAGTTACTCTTTCCAACCCTTTTCAAAACTGAATCAAAACTTTCTGAGTAGAGTTGGACTTTAATAAAAAAACAAAATCTGTATTACACTAATATCATATAAATTTGGCTGCAGCTGTACAGTGGGCAACACGTGGGGGTTAATTTACTAAAGCTGGAAAGTGCAAAATCTGGTGCAGCTGTGCGTGGTAGCCAATCGGCTTCTAAATTCAGCTTGTTCAATTAAGCTTTGACAAAAACAAAAAACAAAACTGGAAGCTAATTGGTTTCTACGTATATCTGCATCAGATTTTGCACTCTCCAGTTTTAGTAAAGCAACCCCATTGTGCCATATCACATCTTCACTTTAATAATTTGCTTCCTAAGCAAAATTTTATGTTTCTATCTATATCTAGACGATTCTCTCAACTATACTTACTGCATAGAATATACTTTACCCCCGAATGGTTATATAAGTACAGGCGTCTGGATTCTCCTTTGTGCCCTAGGTGTTCCCGGGATACTGGTAATCTAATACATATGTTTTAGCATTGCCCCAAACGCTGTATTGGCATGACATCGTGGACCTCATTATTCTGACTTGTAATACTTGTATTTAATAACTTGCTTCTTCTCCCTCTGGAAACACCTATTCAAATAACATCTTTCTGCATAGCCATCACCTCCTCCTCCCTGTCTATTCTTAAACCTGGTAATAGACGATTCAGGCACCAAGAGCTGCCATGTGTAAAGTGGAAGGGTTGTGTCAATTCTTTCTATATTTGGAAGTTTGAGATTTCCAGGGGGCTCTGGAGGGACTAAATTTAAAGGTAAGTTGTGGCACCTCATGAGGATGGCTTTATGACTGCAGCCTCAGTTTACATTATGTCACAGGTTTACTTTATTAGCCAAAACTAACAGCCCTGCCTAAGAGTGAATCCCACAAAGTACCTGTAACCTTTATTAGCCATACAACACTCTCTTGTGCACCTCTCTGATATAGTTCTACCTTGTTACCAGGGACTTGCCTTCCAGGGTACCCATCTAACCCTACATGCACATAGTAGTTTAATTTAATTTAACATTGACAGATGCAAAAATGAATCTAAAATTCTGCACAATAAATATTGTCTGTGACTTTAATTTGATCATATGTCTATTAGCCAATGTAGCCAATAGCTAACAAACCATTTGTAGGGCTTGCCTTGGGGCACCATTTCTCCTTTATGCCAGGTACTTCGTTAGCATCCCATTTGCAATTTAATTGTGAGCGCTGCTAATGATCTTGTGACATTTGGATTCAGCCGATGCAAAGACGTTCTTCTAATGTGTATTCATTAGGTAATTATTGATGGTACTTTTCCACTGCCATTGTCTGTCCACAGACAAGTCAATAAAGTGCACACATACTAGCCGCAATGTCTTTATAAGGAATGTATGGGAACTTGCCTCAAATTCACCTAATGTTTTCTAAAAACCTTCTCTGGGCTCAAATAACTTACAAAAAGATAAAAAGGTTATATATCTCATTTGATTAATTTATAAAATACAATTGGTAAATTTATAGATATATGATAGATAGATAGATAGATAGATAGATAGTAATATACTAAAACTGGAGGGTGCAACATCTGCTACAGCTGTGCATGGTAGCCAATCAGCTTCTCACTTCAGCTTCAAACTAGCTGATTGGTTTCTATGCAGAGCTGCACCAGATTTTGAACCCTCCAGTTTTAGTAAAGCAACCTCATAGATAGATGTTTTTTGGGTGGTACCATTAAAATCAATAATTTGATTACAGTGGAGTCCAAGGAACCAGAGTATATTAAGTGCAACCCGTGGTGGGTAAGTTATGTGTAAACCCTGGTAGGTATATTATGTATTATCTGTAATCTCCAGGTCAGCACTGTTGTGTTAGCTGCTGTTTTATTGGTTTGGTCCTGTCCCAATAACTACTTGAGAAAGCAGTCTTTATGTACCACTCATGACTGCAGTCTCAGCTTCCTATAGGGCTTGTATACAGCCATTGCTGTCAAGTGTTGGCTTTTGCTTTTGAAAGCAGTGGAGCTCCCACACATGCATTTAAATCCCAATCACAGCCAAAGTCTGCATTTGGCTTGCTTTGACATCAATGTAAACATATCTCAGTAGGATATGCTACATCCAGATATATCCAAAAGCATATCCCAATACAGACTAGGTCAGCTTTAGAACTTGTAACAACCAGTAAGATTATATGGCTTTTTGTGGTTGTACCACATCCATTGAGACAATATACTATAAAGAACCTGAAAGAATTGACACATAGAATTTATAAAAAATTTTTTTTTATTACAAAGTATATAAAAAAAGACAGATGAAAACATAAGCTCCCATGTCCTGTGCAACTGGCCTATTACTAAGCCACCATTATATTAGAAGTACACCAAAGAGGTCATACTAACCAAACCATTGAATTTTTCATAGGTGTTTCAAAAGGCCAATGCGTTTCGCCTATTAGCCTCATAATCTTGATCGCAAAGATAGCAAAGTGGTCTAGCCAAAAAAGAAGGCACAGTAAATAGCATGGAACACATACAAAATCATAATATACATTCAGGGTTTCTCTTTGTAAACTTACACATAAGTAAGTTTGGGGGCCCTGAGGAAGCTAATAGGTGAAAGGCGTCGGCCTCTTACAAAGCCTCAGCAAATTTCAATGGTTTGATTAGTATGACCTTTTTTGTGTACTTCTACTATGATGGTGACTTAGTAATAGGCCAATTGCACAAGACATGGGAGCTTATGTTTTTATCTGACTTTTTTTTATGTTTTGTAATAAATATATATTTTTTTTAAATTCTATGTGGTCGTTTCTCACTGGTACCAGTAAAGTCCAAACTATTTCAGGTTCTTTACAGTATATAGCTTTAGAACTGTCATCTACAATGTACCATTGAGGTAAATGGAAACCAACTGACCTGTATTTAAAGTGCATTTTTAAATGCATTTCAAACACCAGAAAACATTGCCTGTGTAAACAAGTTTATATTATGCTGTCACAATATAAGCCTTGGCAGGGTAAAGGCAGAGATGTCTTTGCAACTATAGGCATACAACCAGTGGGGTAATTAGAACCTTAAAGTGGTTGTAAACCCAATAAAAAATAAATAAAAAAAAACTGTGCAAGACAAAGAAGGCATAATGAGCTAGTATGCATAGCATGCTAGCTCATTATGAATTACTTACCTTAGATCGAAGCCCCCGCAGCGGTCCTCGTCCCCCCCTCCGGCGGCGACATCTCTCCCGGGGGTTACTTCCGGGTATCGCGGCTCCAGCGCTGTGATTAGCCGGAGCCGTGATGACGTCACTCCCGCGCATGTGCGCAGGAGCCGCCGGTAACAGCACACAGGCTGAAGCAACAGCACATAGAAGCCATTGCTTCAGTTTGCCCCAGTGCGCATGTGTCGATGACATCGGCACATGCAGGGGGTGGGATATCTCCTAAATCGTACAGGTTTAGGAGATATCCTGGGTAGCTACAGGTAAGCCTTAATATAGGCTTACCTGTAGCATAAAGTGGTTGCAAAGGGTTTACAACCACTTTAAGGGCCCCCGGTGCAAGAAACCATGAAGGTCCCCTCTGATCCCTGGCCGGGGCCCTTCCCTTCGATCCCAGTGTGACCTTTGTGACCCTGGTAGTTCTGCCACTGTTGTCATTTATTTTTTATTTGTGTAATTTAATTTTTTTTATTTTTTTTGCATTTTTTCATTTTATTTTTTTAATTATCATTTTTTTTCATTTTTTTTAGGAGCTTTGGGGGGCTTTTGTGAAATACCAGGGTTCTAAACAGACCTCTGATGTTGCGACTTTGAGACAAAGAAAGGAGATTTAGGACACAGCCCTCAATCTTCTTCCCTGCAGCCTCAGCTGCACAGTATAAATGGGCAGGAATAGCTCTGTACAGAGCTTCCCATTCATTCACAAACTGACTCTGTTCATTAAGACAAGGAAGGGGATGATGGAAAGAGTACAGGGGGCAGGAGAAAGAAGCTGGATAGGAGGTGCAGCAGGCATTCAGCAGCTGCAGGAGGAAAATGTAGAGATTGCTTCTGCTGTATGCAGCCACCCTGCTGCTCCTCCTATCAAGGTGTACGAGGACCAGAACCTTTGCTAAGTAGAAGAGTAGTT
The DNA here is from genome assembly GCA_029206835.1 of Rana muscosa. Taxonomy (NCBI): domain Eukaryota; kingdom Metazoa; phylum Chordata; class Amphibia; order Anura; family Ranidae; genus Rana; species Rana muscosa. The sequence continues at coordinate 360,795,139 of CM055119.1, read as the reverse complement.
TTGATAGTAAAGTTAGCAGTGCCTCCACCTAGTACAGGGCCTCTGAACAGAGGGGGATTCCCTTTCTGAAAAATTAATCGGTAATCTAAACAAAGTAATTGAGACCAGAACTGCAACCAGCATATAGCATTAACCATAAAATATATAGATGCACACCAGTATAGAAATAATACAATCTTTATATAAGAAGAGATTAAAAACAGTACATACATTCAATGTACAAACAGATATTATCAGCAAAAAGTCCTTACTCCGATAGCAGTCCTTGGGGATTTGTGTACAAATTCCTGTCAGGGATGCCATACACAGGCATCCAGCACAGGGTGATCAGATCAGTGGGCTGCACTTTAAGGAATCAGGAATAGAAGAGTATGTGAAAAAGGTATATTTATGAAAGATAAAGACACATGTGCAAACCAAACGGCAAACCATTAACAAGTCACGAACGTAAAGAAACACAGCAAACCCCAAAACACCTAACTAATATATACAAGTAAAGGAAACACACATAAAGGCCAGGTACTTGGATCAGTCAGCAAGGGGGAGCTTGGAGCAGGTATCAGGGGAAAGGTCTCAGGGACAGGATACACGAAACGGAGTCCAGGACAAGGCAGGAAACAGATCAGGTTCAGGCAGGGACAAGGCTTGCCGGGGGAAATACTGAAGCCCTGAGCACATCAGGGAGGGCTAATATACTCCCAATTCCACATTAGGTGCAGCTTGATCATCAGAACGTCCCTCTGCTGGGAGACACTCGCAGGTGACCACCAGAACTACACCCTTTGGTGCTAAAAGCAACAGTGCCACCAGCAGGTGACCCAAGCAATAACTCTGATCCTGACAATACTTTGCAGCAAAGTCCAGTTGCAGGGGCCCCTGACGATGATGCAGCACCCATATTTGTGTCAGGTCAACACTCATGGAGGTATCCACCAACTGTTGTCCAACCAGCTTGGAATGGGACTTCCCACTGCCAGAAACTGTGCTGTGGCACTGGAAATCAGAATCAGCTTGTCTGCACTGCACTTTAGCCCCCCTAGTAGTGTCTAAAATAATAAAAGTGGTATATAAACTCTATTGCAATAAACAGGTTCACTTTCTAAAATAAAGTAAGGGGACCACTATATACATATAGCAGAACAGACCTAGATATCTGGCACTGTGCTAGTGAAATAATAACAAAGACAGGGCAGAGATGCTCTGTCTGTCACAAGGATTCAGATCACAGGAATACCTGCATAGTCTCTTCTGGTCCAGGATTTAGGAGCATGAGCAGGACGTGTGGCTGAGAATTTCTATCTCTCTCCACTTTCTCCTTCCAGGGTTTTAAAGCCAACAAACCACAGGCATGAAGTGCATACATAATATATTTACAGGCATTTACAAATTCAGACAGTACCTAACCTGATCCCTACATGTTCATTAGGTGAGAAGAGGTTAAAATCGAACTATTAGCAGCCATATACATGTATGTAGGAAGCTGTTAAGCTAGTTCTTGCACCAAGGCCTAAAGTTGAAGTGTTTGCAAAGGCTAATTTTTATTGAAACAATAAACACGTTAAACTCACCTGCTTTGTGAAATTGCATTGCACAGAGCAGCCCCAAACCTTCTCTTCTGGGGTCCCCCACTGTAAATCTTAATGCCTCTTCTTCTGTGTCTGTGTCAAGAACTTGCTATTGGGGCAGACATGTGGGCTTGATCCCAAGCCGGGCTGTCAGCACCGATTGACACACACAGCATGGCTCAGCCCCACCCTTTTCTCACAGGATTTGACTGACAGCAGCGGGAGCCAGTGGCTCCTGTTGCTCTCAGCCAAACTTGTGAGAGCATGGAGAGAGGAGAGATGGGCACCGCGCTGTGTCAATACAGGACCCATGTAAGCATTTGGGGGGGGGTGGAGGGTACAGAAAGAGGCAAGGGTACTAGGAATGTGCACCCAAAAAAACTCACCACCAACGAGTAGCGCCCTCCTTTACTACACTACCACTAATTCTTGTTTTAATGTCCACATCCCCCAGGCATTGGCTGTACCATACCAACCAATACAGCAGTCTAAACCAATAACCTTAAGATTCTTGCCTTAATGAGTTTGCCAAACCCACGCTGATCATCTCCATTGACACAAACATGTAGTCTTGATTTTTTTCTGGTCACATACTGTTGGAGTTTTCTACTCTATTTCCATCTAGGGTTGTGCACTGAAACAGCTTTCCTACTTACTCTTCATGTCTCTATAATGTTGAATGTTTTCTCTCTATGTCGAATAATCTTGGACTAATAGAGTTAGGTTAGGCACATTCGACCGCAGGTTCGATAGACACTGATCGCTATTGTCACAGTGACGTTGAATCTTCTATCTATATCGAACTGTTGTCACAACGATACGAAAATAAAGCATTTTTTATGTCGGATCTTTTTAATTTTCGTATTCTGCGCGTTCGTTAAAACGAACTCGAAAATCCCAGAAATTTGGACAAAAATGCATTTGGATGAAAACTAATGCACATGTCTAAACCCTAGTGGAACAAGGCAGACATATCCATCTTGGTCAAAGATGTTATATTTCATCATGGGACTATATAGCCAACATGTCATTGTCACTAAATAAACCAATCACAAACACAAAGGACCATATGTATACTTTAAATAAATCGTGCCACTATGCAAAATATTTTCAAGTGATCCATGCATTTAAAAGAAGACAGTACACAGTTTTCCTTCTTCAACCCAGTGGAGTTTGGCAGAGTGGACATTGGGTCAGGTAAGTATAAATTGTTTTCTTTTCAGGGATGACTGCTTTTCAAGTTTTAAAATTAGCAACAGAATTGCTTTAGGCTGACCTTTTGGCATTTGGGAGAGGTGCAGTACAAGTATTTACATTATCCAGTGTGTACCAGATTAACAAAGTTATTACATGTCCCCAGTTTTCGTCTTGGCCCATTTTCACAGGTGGTTAAATAGAAATATGATTTGGCTGCACTTTGCCTGTTTTGAATTCCTAAAACCAAACTTGGCTTTATTCTTTGGCTTCTGCGCAACATGATGGGGTACAAAAATAAACCTCGAAAATGTAAAACACACACACACGCAGCTCTGTGAGGTGCAAGAGAGAAGTTGACACTGTAAATAACCCTGAAGAAAATACCAACTAACTGACAAATCTACAGAGTGTACTGAACTATTGTTATTGTTTGTTTAAGTTAGCAGTATATTAGAAAGTGTAGCTCTCTGAGGGATCAAAGACCCTGCCATAACCCAAAATTAACACACAAGGATTGAAGTTAAATATGTTCAAGTTATAAACTGTTGGTTGAAGAATTGACAGTTGGGAGAACCTCTGCCAAACCGAAACACAGTGCAACATTGTTTCTGTGAAAGAAGAACTTTACCTGAGCCGAGTGTTAGCTAGGAACATTCCTTATAATCCTATGTGGTGGTGAAACTATCAAAGGTGATACAGGGCCTTGGGCATAGTAAAATGCTTTTCGTGAAGGCCCCCATCATCCCCTAGAGCACTACTTCTTAGATATAGATGCTTCTCTAATGAGAGCCTCCTGAGGTCCTGAAGTCAGAAGGATGATGGGTCTCACCACTCATTCCAGCTCAGATCAAGAGCCTTGGTCAGCTCATAGTAGTCAGAACTTGTAGCAGAGCCTGGGAAGTGCCAAAATGATGTGCCACGGTTACAATGTAACCTTTTTTTTACCTTCTGTTTGGTTTTCATTCTTGATCCAACCTGTCAGGAAGATCCTGGCAGTAACAGGCGTTCCAGGCTCATTGGCGTGCAATCGGGGGCGCCATTGCGCGTGCGTGCTCCTATTGACGCCAGGCGGGCTATTTAAACCTGCCTGTCACATACAAACTTCGCTGTCTGCTCTATAGCGTTCTGTGTGCCTTTACCTGATCTGAGACCTAAACCTGTGAAAACCCGGCTACTGTACCTGTGACTATCCCAGCTATCTGCTTGCACCTGACCTCCGACATGCTTTTGACTACTCTCCTGCCTGTTCCTCTGGCTCTTCTGCTGCCCGCATCATATACGACCCGGCCTGCCTGACTACTCTCAGTGTGTTCCAGTGTGTTCCTAGTTCCAGTCCAGTACTCCTGTTCCAGTCTGCTAACCTGTCAGCTGTTCCAGTCTGTTCCTGGTTCCAGTCCAGTGCTTCTGTTCCAGTCTGCTAACCTGTGAGCTGTTCCAGTCTGTTCCTGGTTCCCGGTTCCTGCTTCAGCTTGCTAGCCAGTGCCTGCCCTCCTGTTCCTGTCTCCTGTCTCCTGCAAGGGATTCCTGGACTTCTGGACTGACTTCCTCTGCTGTTGATCCTGCCAGGCACTCGTACCACTCCTCACTCCTGTGCCTTCTGTTACCTTACCAGGGGCCGCGAGTAGGAGCCATAATGGAGGCCTCCCTCTGCAATTCGGGCTCAAACCACCAGGTACGTGGCACAACCTGAAAGAACTTCTATCACTTTATGACCTTAGTACACCAGGCCAAGAGTTAGAGATAACAATTGGTCCCAAAGCAGAAATATACACAGCAATAAAAACATTTACAATGTTCTAAAGTATCCTGACTCTACTAAAAATTTGTTTTTGTCTATGACCACATTGGGGAGATTTCTCCCACTTCCTGTCCTGACAGGAACTAGGAAAATCTCCTTCTAATACCAGACAGTATTAAAAAACATGACAAAGGCTCTAACCCTTCTGCAATATTATTATTATATAGGATTTTTATAGCACCAACTGTTTGCGCCTTGCTTTACAACATGAGGGCAGACAGTACAGTTACAATACAATTTAATACAGGATTAATCAGAGGGCCCTGCTCGTTAGAGCTTACAATCTAGGAGGGGGGGTCAAGTGTTACAAAAGGTAATAGCTGGGGAGATGAGCTGATGGAGAAAATAAAAGTACAGTTGTACAGTCCAGGATTAGACCTAGAAACGTGGAATGCGGGGATGGATTGATAGTTGTGCCATCGATCTTGACAGAGAAATCAGGGGAAGAGGCACATGGGGGAGGAAGTATTATAAGCTCGGTTATAGACAGATTGAGTTTGAGGTAAGGTTTGAAGTATGACATCCAGGCTGGTGTGTCTGTTATGCCCCTTTCACACTGGGGCGGGCATGTGCGGTGGCGGTAAAGCAGTGCGATTTTTAGCGCCGCTATACTGTCGTATTTACCGCGATTTTCGGCTGCTAACGGTGCGGTTTTAACCCCCGCTAGCGGCCGAAAAAGGGTTACTACCGCGGTGTCCCATTGAGTTCAATGGGAAGGAGCGGTATACACACCGCTCCTTCACAGCTCCAAAGATGCGGCTTGCAGGAGATTTTTTTTTTCTTCTGCCAGCGCATCAGGCTTTCACATTGAGAATGCTGGGGTAGGAGTATTTCAGGCATTATTTATGCGCTATTTTTAGCGCTAAAAAGCCTGAAATACGCCTCAGTGTGAAAGGGGCCTTAGTAAATTAGTGATATGTGGGGAGACTGAAGGAGTGAGCTGAGGGGTAGAGTGATAAATGTGGGTGTTTGTTCTTGGAGGGGAAATTTGGGGGGGGGGTGGGATTTGTGCCATGAGGGGAGACCGGGGGGAGAATTTGTGCTGAGAGGGGGATTTGGTGTGGGAGGGAGAGAATTTGTGCTCGGAGGGGAAATTTGCAGGGTAGAGAATTTGTGCTAGGAAGGAAGGTGATTTTTTTTGGTGGTGGGATTTGTGGTGGTGGGATTTGGGGAGAGAGTGGAGTTAAACTTGGAGGGGGGACAGGGGGGATTTGTGCTGGGAGGAGGGATTTCTGCTGACACGTAATAATCATACATCTTGGGGGGGGGGGGTGGTTTGGAATGTTTGCCCTGAGCTCTAGGTGAACTTGTCCCAGCACTGCTAGCCGTTCAAGGAGTTTGGATAAAAAGGGGAGCAAGGAGATGGGACATAGGTTGTTAAGATTGGTTAGGTCCAGTGAGGGCTTTTAAATAAAGGGGGTGACTAGTGCATGTTTTATAGAGTTGGGGAAGATGCCAGAAGAGAGGGGGAGATTGAAGATGTAAATTACAGAGTGTAGGACAGGGCTTGACAAATTTGCTTTGAATCTAGGAGCCTTTTTTTTTTAACTAACAAATCTTACGGGTGGAACATGTAACATGTTACCAAAGGTGAACTTATCCTTTAACCCTTTCACAGCCAGAGACATTTTTTATTTTTTTGCACACATTTAAAAAATCCTTTTAGGCTTGAAGATTATGTAAAACCCCCAAATTATATTTTCTGAAAGCAGACACCCTAGAGAATAAAATAGTGGTAGTTCCAATTATTTATGTCACACGATATTACCACAAAGGTCTAGGTAAAACACAACATTTCTGTAAACAAACAAATTAAAAGTAAATTTTAGGGGGCACAAAAATGCAATAAATTACCCAATTTTTTGGGTAAATATAAAAGCACTGTGTAAATAGATACCCAACATATCAAAACTTAAACATGTCAGGACCCTATATTTTCCACAGGTGACACTTTAAATGCCCCCTATAGGTTTAGCTTTATAAAGGAGGTCTGGTGCTAGAATTATTGCTCTCATTCCGGCGTGTGTGGCGATATGTAACACGTGAATCGCAATCAACATTTTCAGGTGTAGGCGCCCGGCCGCGTGCGTCTACATTTGTATGTGCGTATATGTGGGGGTGGGGATTTTATGTGCCTTTTCCCTCACAAAAAGTCTATGTGATGACTTTTTTTGTGTGACAGGTTCTCTTTAATGAGAGATTCAGGGTCTCCCCTGTGCTCCACTGAATGTAATGCAATGCATTCTTTCCCGGCCTTCATGGCCGGGGAAACTGTCAACAGGGACCCGGAAGTGAAGCCACACGTCACTTCCGGTTCAACAACTATAAGGGGAGGAGAGCAAACATGTGTCTAGTCTCTTCTCTCCCCCAATCCCTCTACCCGGCGCCATTCTGCTATGCCAGTCCTGGGCCTGCAGATGAGCAAGGAGTGTGGGGAGCATTCGCCACGATGAAACTTCTTGTCATCATGGCGACCTGGCGCCTAGGGTTTGTTGAGCTGTGGTGTAGGATAGAGCCAGAGGGTGACTGTAGCATTTGCAAGGGAACAGGGCCTAGGGGACAGGTGGATGCCAAAAAAATTTTAGTAACCTTGTTTATAGTGGTGGGGTTGCATGAGGGAAGTAATGATTGTACCTGTGGACATGGAGTTTTAAATTAGGAAGGTATCTGTACAGCGGAGATCTCCTCATGAATTGTATCAATTTTATTTTTGAGGTGATTGGCGATCTTATGGGCAGTGAGTGAGTTAAGCCCTGTACACATGGGCCGATGGTCGGGAGACATTGGCCGGTTCAATAAAATCTGGCCAACATTCAGTGTGTATGTCAGCCGGTCAGATGAGCATGCTGGAAAACCAGCAGCCGACCGGCTCCCTATCAGTGCTCAACCAATGGCTCAGAGCGATAATCAGAGTGACCTGGCAGGGGGCCATCCCAGCTCAGCGAGGGAGATCGCTGTACTAACATTGAATCGTTAGTACAGTGGCTCCGACCGAAGCTGTCAGTTTTTTCAATCGCTGGGTTGAACGAAAAAAAAAAACTATTATGCCGCGTACACACGCTCGAAATTTCCGAAACAAATGTTCGATGGGAGCTTGTTGTCGGAAATTCAGACCGTGTGTAGGCTCCATTGGACATTTGCTGTCTGGATTTCAGACAACAAAAATTTGAGAACTGGATCTCAAATTTTCCAACAACAAAACCCGTTCTTGTAAATTCCGAACGTGTGTAGACAATTCCGATGCACAAAATTCCACGCATGCTCTGAATCAAGTACAAGACAGAAGCGCTCGGTCTGGTAAAACTAGCATTCGTAATGGCGATAGCACATTCGTCACGTTGCAAATTTTTAAATCTTTTAATGCAGCGTATTCTCTTCTTCTTTATAATGCTAGAATAATGAAGTTGTTTTGCTGCTGATATTCACACAGAGTTCTGACAAACTGATTTCTCAGAGACTCAGAGAGATTGGGAACAGCAGCAGATGACATATAAGTGCGATTCGTCTCTCAACAAACTTCTACTAGCTAGGGATGAGCCAAACACCCCCCGGTTCGGTTCGCATCCAGAACATGCGAACGGACCGATAGTTCGCGCAAACTTTCCAACCCCGTCAAAGTCTATGGGACTCGAACGTGAGAAATTAAAATTGCAAATTTTAAAGGCTAATATGCAAGTTATTTTCCTAAAAAGGGTTTGGGGACCCGAGTTCTGCCCCAGGGGACATGTATCAATGCAAAAAACATGTATCAATTTTAAAAACTGCTGTTTTTTCAGGAGCAGTGATTTTAATGATGCTTAAAGTGAAAAAATAAAAGTGAAATATTCCTTTAAATATCGTACCTGGGGGGTGTCTAAAGTATGCCTGTAAAGTGGTGCGTGTTTCCCGTGTTTATAACTGTCCCTGCACAAAATGACATTTCTAAGGGAATAAAAGTCATTTAAAACTGCTTGCGGCTTTAATGTAATGTCTGGTCCCGGATGACCAGACATGGATGAAAATCATTGAGAAAAGCAGCATGGGTACCCCCCCCCCCCCCCCCAGCCAATTACCAGCCCCTTTTGGTCTTGTATGGATATTAAGGGGAACCCCGCACCCAAATAAAAAAAAAGGAAAGGCGTGGGGCCCCCAGGCCCTATATACTCTGAACAGCAGTATACAGGCGGTGCAAACAAGACAGGGACTGTAGGTTTGTTCTTAAGTAGAATCTGTTTGTAATTTTGAACTGGTTTTTGAACTGTTTTTAAAGTGTAGCTCCAGCCCAAAAATTATTTTTTAAGCTTTTTGGAAAACATAGGGAAGAGTTATCACCCCTGGAACAGGGCCGATCCTAGGGTCACATGCGCCTGGGTGCAGAAATATTTCTGGCGCCCCTATAAGGGTGTGGTCACCTTACTAACTCCTCCCCCTTTACAAATGTTTCTATGGCAAGGACTCAAACACAGAGATGCTCCCCTAAGGAGTCATTGTTACCCTGGGATCCTCCCACGATCTCTTAACAATAAACAAAATACAGGAAGAGAAGCAGAGTACTCTAATTGGACCTGCAGGGGGGTCTCTCTAATGGACACAGAGAGGGCCTCTGTTAGAGAGTTTGTTTAGAAAGAGCCCCAGACATACTACAGGAGATGGTCAGAGACTGCAGACATACTACAGGAGATGGTCAGAGACTGCAGACATACTACAGGAGATGGTCAGAGACTGCAGACATACTACAGGAGATTGTCAGAGACTGCAGACATGGTAAAAGAGATCAATGCAGCCTCACCAGTGCCCATCAAATGCAGCTCATCAGTGCCCACCAATTGCAGCCTACCATTGCTCACCAATTGCAGCCTACCATTGCTCACCAACTGTAGCCTACCAGTGCCCACCAAATGCAGCCTACCAGTGCCCACCAAATACAGCCTTATTAGTGCCCACAAAATACAGCCTACTAGTGCCCACAAAATGCAGCTTACTAGTGCCCACAAAATGCAGCCTACTAGTGCCCACAAAATGCAGCCTACTAGTGCCCACAAAATGCAGCCTACTAGTGCCCACAAAATGCAGCCTACCATTGCCCACCAAATGCAGACTCATCAGTTCCCACCAAATGCAGACTCAGGGGGGGGGAGAGGAGGAGGAGCGGGGGGAGGAGGAGGAGGGGGGGAGAGGAGGAGGAGGGGAGGGGGGAGAGGAGGAGGAGGAGGGGTGGAGGAGGAGGAGGGGGGGGAGGAGGAGGAGAGAGGAGGAGGAGGGGGGAGAGGAGGAGGAGGGGGGAGAGGAGGAGGAGGAGGAGGGGAGAGGAGGAGGAGGAGGGGGGGAGAGGAGGAGGAGGGGAGAGGAGGAGGAGGAGGGGGGGAGAGGAGGAGGAGGAGGAGAGGAGGAGGGGGGAGAAGAGGAGGGGGGGAGAGGAGGAGGAGGGGAGGAGAGGAGGAGGGGGAGAGGAGGAGGAGGGGGGAGAGGAGGAGGAGAGGGGGGAGAGGAGGAGGAGGGGGGAGAGGAGGGGGGAGAGGAGGAGGAGGAGGGGGGGAAGAGGAGGAGGAGGAGGGGGGGAAGAGGAGGAGGAGGAGGGGGGAGAGGAGGGGGGAGAGGAGGAGGAGGGGGGAGAGGAGGAGGAGAGGGGGGAGAGGAGGAGGAGGGGGGAGAGGAGGGGGGAGAGGAGGAGGAGGAGGGGGGGAAGAGGAGGAGGAGGAGGGGGGGAAGAGGAGGAGGAGGAGGGGGGAGAGGAGGGGGGAGAGGAGGAGGAGGAGGGGGGGAGGAGGAGTGGGGGGAAGAAGAGGAGGAGGGGGGGAAGAGGAGGAGTGGAAGATGGATCAATGTCCCAGGCTGCATAGTGTACAGTGCAGAATCTGAAGTAAAAGGAAGCTCCAGTTGTTCTGCTGAAGTTACTCACTCATGTCCTGTAGTAGTGCTCTCGGTCCCCGACTCCCTGCTCATCCATGTGTGAAGGCTAAGGCTGCGGGCGGGGGAAACATGCAGAGCAGCGGAGTATGTCTTCCTGAGCCACCTCCATGTCAGTGGACACTGACAGATCTCGCTGATAGGAGAGCAGTGCAGCGGTAACGCCAGCATGGTTTAATCATCCCCAGGTGCGGCTCTCTCTCTCTCTCTGTGTTGACAGCCGCCTCTGGCTGGAGGAGACGGTGTCCAGCGCAGCGTGGTGTCACTGGCATCTTGCTGCTTTGAAATCTCCCGCCCACACCCCTTTCCAGGCACAGATTGGCCACACAAGGGGTTGTGGGCGGGCACAGGGGGGACATGGGGAGGAGGTGGGGCGGACCTAACTTCCCTCCTCTTCCCTCCTTAGTATGGATACAGCGGGCGCTGGGCGGGGGTGTGGACACTGCTGCCGGCGGGCGGGTCAGTGGGCGGCGGAGGTAGGGGGCAATGAACGAGGAGGTCACGGCGCCCTCACTGACATGCGCTCGTGACTCGTCTAGGACAAAACACCGGCGCCAGACTAGTTGGCAACACACTCGGGACCAACGATGCTCCTGAAACTTTGACGCCCCCTCCCCTCTGGCGCCTCGGTGCATTGCACCCCCTGCACCCCGTATCGGATCGGCCCTGCCATGGAACATTTGTTTTGTTGTCTGTGCACCTGTTCAGAAGATTTCACCTCACTTTCTGTCCCAATGACAATTGTATTTTGTAAATTTGTTTTTTTTAGGGAAACAAGGATTGGTGATAAAGCATCAGTGGAGAGGAGAGACCTTTTTCCCATATTAACTCTTACAGGAGAGAATTTCCCTTCCTAGGGGTAGATTTCCTCTCACTTCCTGTTGTCTCCCTCCATTTGTAAGTAGGAGTCGTTTGAAACTCGGATGTTTGAAAGTAGGGGCCTGCCCTATGTACGCTTCAGAAATTTGGGCCTTAGGTGTTGGTGTTGCCACAACACTGTAAGCCCTCACAGTTACTCTTGGTGGGCGCTGAAATGCCCTGCTGTGAACTATTATATCAAGAATTGTAATCACATGCACCTGTTGAACAGGGGCAGAAAAATTGGGCCTTTGGTAGTGGTGGTGGTGGTGTTGCCACAACACTGTAAGCCCTCACAGTTACTCTTGGTGGGCGCAGGAATGGGCCCTGCTGTGAAATAATAGATCAAGAATTTTAATTAAATGCCCCTGTTGAACAGGGACAGAAAAATTGGGCCTTAGGCACTGGTGCCACAACACTGTAACCCCTCACAGATACTGTACTTGTAGCGCAGCAATGAGCCCTGTTGCAAAGTGTAACGGCACCCCAAATACGAAAGGGGGTAACGCCATTTAGATCCCTTCCCTCTCCTGGACACAACTTCACTGTCGATCCTCCACAGCCAGACAACCCCTTCCCATAGGAATTAATCCTTCCAAAGAACGAGACAACACGCTCTGTATCTTTCTAGGATCGAATTAATTTATTGAGAAAAACATTGTAACTTTTATACCCATCCAATACTGCATTAACCTAAAATGAACAATGATCCAGCTCCACCCACAACATAACAAGAGCCAATAAACATTATTTTGACGTCTGCTATGAGACAACAGGTTCTAATCCCCTTTATGTTTAAATAACTATGCATGACCTTTATATGCCACAACACTGCAACCCCTCACAGATACTCTAGTTGGAGCGTAGGAATGAGCCCTGCTGCAAAGTATTACAGCAAAAATTGTAATTACACGCCCCTGTTAAACAGGCCCAGAAAAATTGGGCCTTAGGCACTGGTGCCACAACACTGCAACCCCTCACATATACTCTAGGAATGAGCCCTGCTGCAAAGTATTGCAGCAAACATTATAATTACACGCCCCTGTTAAACAGGGGCAAAAAAATTGGGCCTTAGGCACTGGTGCTGGTGTCACAACACTGCAACCCCTCACAGATACTCTAGTTGGAGCTCAGTAATGAGCCCTGTTGCAAAGTATTGCAGCAAAATTTATAATTACACACCCCTGCTAAACAGGGGCAGAAAAATTGGGCCTTAGCTACTGGTGGCGGTACCCAGAAACAAAAATGTTCTTACAAGCTATCAACATAAACAGGAGAAAGATGATAGTCACTCAGCATAACAGGATAGTCACTCAGCATCAGCATAGGCAGTCTTGAAGGGATCTCACATTCAAAAAAAAAATTATTCGGTTACATCAGCATCAGGTACTTGGTAGCTGGTGATCCAAGATTGATTCATTTTTATGAATGTCAGACGATCGACCGAGTCGGTGGACAGGCGCACCCTGTGATCAGTTACAAAGCCTCCAGCAGCACTGAATGTGCGTTCCGAAAGAACGCTGGATGCAGAACAGGCCAGTAGCTCAATTGCATACTGTGCAATAGGGATGAGCTTCGAGTTCGAGTCAAACCCATGTACGACTCGAACATTGTCTGTTCGGCCGTTCGCCGAATTTCGAACATTATGGGCGTCACGGGCCATAATTCACTGCGGCATTGCAGTGCATTGCTGGCTGATGATTGGACAAGCATGCACTATGACCCGCATGCTTTGGCCAATCACAGCACGGAAAAAAATGGAGAGCCATAATTATGTCTCAGGGGGTTTAGTACACGCCCCACACTATATAAGGCCGCCTGCGTGGCAGCCTTGTGTAGTGTGTTGCGGCAGGGGTTAAAGACAGAGAGAGAGAGAGATAGTGTCATTTCATTTGAGTTAGAGCAGGCAGACGAGTCAGTTAGCTTCAGTTACAGTGTGTAGAGGATATATATGCATCCTAGGTGTTGTATATATATTTACACACTGTATTCAGTTTAGCTAGATCCGTTCCTGTTATTCTCTATACTGACAGGTAGGGATGAGCTTCGAGTTTGAGTCAAACTCATGTTCAACACGAACATTGCCAGTTCGCCTGTATGCCAAACAGCGAATAATTTGGGGTGTTTGCGGTAAATTCGAAAAGCCGCGGAACACCCTGTAAAAGTCTATGGGAGAAATCTAATGCTAATTTTAAAGGCTTATACGCAAGTTATTGTCATAAAAAGTGTTTGGGGACCCGGGTCCTGCCCCAGGGGACATGTATCAATGCAATTTTTTTTTTTAAATGGACGTTTTTTCAGGAGCAGTGTTTTTAATTATGCTTAAAGTGAAACAATAAAAGTGAAATATTCCTTTAAATTTCATACCTGGGGGGGGGGGGGGGGGGTGTATAGTATGCCTGTAAAGCATTGCTTGTTTCCCATGCTTAGAACTTCCCCTGCACAAAGTGTAATTTCTGAAGGAAAAAAAGTAATTTGAAAGCACTCGCGGCTATAATGAATTGTCGGCTCCCGGCAATACAGAGAAAAGTCATTGATAAAAATAAAATAAAAATGCGTGGGGGTCCCCACTGAATTCAATTACCAGGTCCTTCAGGTCTGGTATGGATATTAAGGGGAACCCTGCGTCAAATAAAAAAAAAATTACATGGGATTCCCCCCAAATATCCACACCAGACCCCTCAGGTGTGGTATGTTTTTTTAGGGGAACTCCACACCAAATAAAAAAATGGCGTGGAAAAAAAAAAAAATGGCGCCCCCCTCCTGAACCGTACCAGGCCACATGCCCTCAACATGGGGAGGATGCTTTGGGGGTCTGTGACCCCTCAGAGCACCATGTCCCCATGTTGATCGGGACAAGGGCCTCATCCCCACAACCCTTGCCCGATGGTTGTGGGGGTCTGCGGGCGGGGAACTTATCGGAATCTGGAAGACCCCTTTAACAAAGGGGACCGCCAGATCCCGCCCCCCCCATTTGAATTGGTAAGTACCCCTACCATTTCACAAAGAAAGTGTAAAAAAAAAAAAAAAAACACACAGACACCGTTGGGAAAAGTCCTTTATTAAAAATATTTTTTTTTTAAAAAAAGATTCCAGCTGTGGTAATCCACTCTCGGTATCCTGCGATGGGTGATCTTCTCTCCGGGGTCCAGCAGTGGATGATCTCCTCTCCAGGTCCAGGCTCCAACGATGATGTCCAGCGCAGTACGGAACAGCACACGGTCCTCTCTTCACCGGAGCGGAGACACCCCGGGAATGACGTGGCTTCAGCCAGTGACACCTCCTAAGTAGCTGAGGGCGGGGCCACCCGTCAAGTGACCCCGTCCCTCTCTGACGCAAGGGGAAACCCGGGCTTCCCCAGTGATGTGCGGGGGACCCCGCCCCCCTCTGATGTAACGCAGGTTTCCGTTACATCAATCCCTCCTTGTTCTGTATTTCCTGTTCCACCCAACCCTCTCGTCACTAGGTTATAAGCCAAACTTCCCTCTCCCGGTCTAGTGATATTCTGTCCCATTCTTACCCCTTCCCTTATTTATTTTCTGTCTCTGCTGTGGGGCAGGATCCACCCTCCTCAACTCAAATCCTAGATTTGCAACTCTGTCTTGTAAAGAGTTTTAAATAGCCCGCTCAGATACTTAGCTGAGGCTCAGCCTAAAGTGATTGTAAACTCACTAATGCAACTTGCACCTACAGGTAAGTCTAGATTAAGGCTTACCTGTAGGTGCAAGAAATATCTCCTAAACCTACAAGGTTTAGGAGATATTTTCAAAAAATCACATGCATCGGTGTCTACGGCGCGTGCGCGCCGTAGACAACGGCGCATTCACAGGGTTAATCCCATTCACAAATCCGGCTTAGCAGGATTTGACGGCTCCCGCGTGCATGCGCAGAGTGACGTCTTCGCCGCTCCGGCCAATTACAGCCACTACACCCTGCCCTATATCACCCCAACCTGTCCTATGCCACCCAACCTGCCATATACCACCGCAAACTGCCCTATACCACCCAAACCTGCTCTATACCACCCCAACCTGCCCTATGCCACCCCAGCCTGCCCTATAATACCCCAACCTGCCCTATATCACCCCAGCCGACCCAATACCACCCTATACTTTAATTTACAGTGGTCATTTGGGGGTGTGCCTCGTGACCGTGCGCTGCCTGCAGGGCGCTGGGCAGGATGGACAGGAGGGGGGGTGACACCATGTTTTGCTGCACCAGGTGACATCAACTCTAGTGACGCCACTGCCCCAGTGCACTCTCAGCTGCGAGTCGGAGCCGCACTCGAGTGACAGTGACACCTGTCGGCACATCAGGGGGCCGGGACCCGCAATGATCCCCTTCTCTCTGGCAAGGTGGCCGCGGCACTGATGATCTGATCAGTCTCGGCTCGGCTGTCTCACACAGCTGAGCAGAATGAAGCCGCCTCTCCCTCCTCCTTTATGTCCACACAGGGGTAGAGGACCCAACATGCAGTCCTGTGCTGATCTGAGGTACATTATGGGTCTGAAGGGGGGGTCTGTATTGTAGGGGGGTTCTGTATTGTAGGGGTGGTCTGAAATGTAGGGGGTTCTGTATTGTAGGGGGGTCTGTAATGCAGGGGGGTTCTGTATTGTAAAGGGGGTTCTGTATTGTAGGGGGGTTCTGTATTGTAGGGGGGTCTGTAATGTAGGGGGGTTCTGTATTGTAGGGGGGTGTCTGAAATGTAGGGGGGTTCTGTGTTGTAGGGGGGATTCTGTATTTTAAGGGGGTCTGTAATGTAGGGGGGTTCTGTATTGTAGGGGGGGTCTAAAATGTAGGGGGTTCTGTATTGTAGGGGGGTCTGAAATGTAGGTGGGTTCTGTATTGTAGGGGGTCTGTAATGTAGGGGGGTCTGTAATGTAGGGGGGTCTGTATTGTAGAGGGGGGCTGTAATGTAGGGGGTCTGTATTGTAGAGGGGGTCTGTACTGTAGGGAGGGGGTCTGTACTGTAGGGAGGTCTGTGTAACATGCAGGGGGTCCAGAACTGTTAGGGGGTGTCTGTGTAACAAACTGTGCGGTGCTATGTAATGTAAAGGGGTCCAGAGGTGCAGGGTGCTGTGTAATGTAAAAGGGTCCAGAGGTGCAGGGTGCTGTGTAATACAAAGGGGCCCAGAGGTGCAGGGTGCTGTGTAATGTAAAAGGGTCCAGAGGTGCGGTGCTATGTAATGTAAAGGGGTCCAGGGTGCTGTGTAATGTAAAGGGGTCCAGAGGTGCAAGGTGCTGTGTAATGTAAAGGGATCCAGAGGTGCAGGGTGCTGTGTAATGTAAAGGGGTCCAGAGGTACAAGGTGCTAGAACCCCACATCCCATCATTAACCGCCGCCGCAAAGCGCCGCCCAGTCTAAAATGCCCGGGCCTATTTTTTGTCCCAGTCCGGGCCTGGCGTGTACCTACTCCGCTGAGCCATGATTGGCCAAAGGCACCCTTCCTTTGGCCAATTATGGCTCTCTTTGCTGACGGCGCTGTTATTGGCCAAAGCATGCGGGTCATAGTGCATGCTTGGCCAATCATCAGCCAGCAATGCACTGCGATGACGCAGTGCATTATGGGTCGTGACGCGCCACTCGAATTTGCCGCGAACAGCTCATAATGTTCGTAATTCTGGGAACGACCGAACAGACGATGTTCGAGTCGAACATGCATTCGACTCGAACACGAAGGTCATCCCTACTACTAACACGAAATTAGCAGAAGGAGCCCAAAGGGTGGCGCACTTGGTATTGAACTTACCTTTTCTAGTTCTGTCATACTTGTTGTACGTGACCGTGTTCTTGGCGATCGGAATTTCCGACAACATTTGTGCGACCGTGTGTATGCAAGACAAGTTTGAGCCAACATTCGTCGGAAAAAAACGGTTTTGTTGTCGGAATGTCCGATCGTGTGTACGCAGCATTAGAGTGTACCAGGCTTTAGTGGGTGGAGGTAGTGGGGGACGAAGTAGAAAGTTAAAGGTAGGAATAGGTTAATGGGAATGGGATGATAAGTTTGTTAATGAGAGTGATAAAATAGGTCTACTTGGCAGTGAGGAGGCAGGAATTTTATTTTTGGAGGGCAAACTTATATTGGTTGAAATCTTTCTGAGACTTGTGCCATGTACACACGACCGGTTTTACCGATGAAAACAGTCCGATGGACTTTTCTCATCAGACAAACCGATCATGTATGGGCCCCATCGGTCTTTTTTCCATTGGTGAAAAAAAATATAACATGTTTTAAATTTATCCGATGGGGAAAAAAAACGATAGCAAATTCCGATCGTCTGTGTGGAACTCCATCGGACAAAAAACCCACGCATGCTCAGAATCAAGTCGACGCATGCTCAGAAGCATTGAACTTCATTTTTCTCGGCTTGTCGGAGTGTTTTACGTCACAGCGTTTGGGACAGTTGGATTTTTGACTGATGGTGTGTAGGCAAGACTGATGGAAGTCAGCTTCATCGGATTAGAATCCATAAGAAATCCAATCCTGTGTACAGGGCTTTAGTCTTACGCCACAGGTACTCAAGGGCGTGGCTATGTTTTTTCAGACTTCAAATTTCATCTGTTTGCCAAGGTTGTAGGGGTCGGAGCCTAATTCTGTGTGGAGTGGGTGGGGCCAGTGTGCCCAGGGAGGATGACAGTGAAGTGTTGTAGACAGAAGTGGCTAGGTTGGGGCAGGACAGGGATGAGATTTTGTCAAAAAGGTGGTCAGTAGCAGGGTAGAGAAAAAGGATTGAGGTGGCAAAGTTTTCTTACGGGTAATTGTTAGGCAGTTGGAGGTAGAGGCGGTAGAAGACAGGGAGAGAGTGAAACTAATAAGGTAGTGATCAAAGACAGGGAAAGGAAAGTTGGAGAGGTTGCATGGAATGCACATATGGGAGAAAACATGGTTAAGGGGGTTGCCGTCAGAGTGAGTAGAAGCATGTATCCATTGCTTCAGGTCAGAGGAGGTTAGATTGAGAAGTTTAGAAGTAGCAGAAGTATCTACACTATTCTACTCTCCTCTCTTCTCCTTTTCTATCTTTCTTTCACCACTTTTTTTTTTCTTTATTATGTATATTTCTTTTTCGTACATCACGGGACACAGAGCGACATAGTCATTACTAATGGGTTATATAGTTACCGTCAGGTGCTGGCACTGGCAACTTCCAAAACCGGAAGTACCCTCCCCTATATAAGCCCCTCCCATCCGGGAGCACCTCAGTTTTTTGCCAGTGTCTAAGGTGTTGGCCAAGAAGAAACATGTGTTTTTCACTGAGCTTGCGTACAGGTTCTTTTGGGCCTCAGTAAGCTATTCCGGATCCGACCAAAAAAGCTTCATAGCTAAACGGTCGGTACCCGGGCCTTGCAGAGAAGAGCAAGGTTCTGCCTGTAATGCTTCTCTTAGGAGAGCTGGACCCTGGGATCCAGAGCTCTGGTCATACCCACGACCAAGATGTTTTCTGTGCAGGGTGCTATACAGGTCCAGGGGAGTGGAATCCTTGGGAACCCGGTCCCTGAAGGTTTGATTACAATGCCTGCCGTGATAGGTGAAGTTTGGGCTTTTGTGGACCAAACAAAGTCCTGCGGCGGGGAACAGGTAAGTGGGGGCCCCCAGGAACTTGGTTCTATTGGGGGACCCCCAAGCCTAATTTGTCTTTCTGTCTGTTACCTAACGGTATTCCCGCTAATATCTGTGCATGCCTGTAACTACTAAAAAAAAATGTAATAATTTTTAATGGTGGTCAAGAAAAAAAAAAAAAAAAAAGAATGTTTTTTTATATATGTTTAGTATATTAAACTGCGGTACCTGTGTTTGTCCACTAGAGGCCGCTGTGGAATGTTTTTCTTGTCATATGGACTAGTTTCTTCTCAGAGAGCAAAGTCCAGGCAGCTGGTGAGTTCTCCTACAGGAAACTGTTTCCTCTGCCATGTTGCAGTGTTCGTCTATCCCCCGGCCTGCGGCAAAAGGGGGCCCTGGCTCCTGTCCCTGGTTTCCATGTTTGAAAATTAGCGCCGAGGCGCACGTGGCCGCGCGCGTGCGCGTGCACGCGCCTCTATATATAGAGGTGGCCGGAAAAAGGGGCGGGGCCTGGGGGATGACGCTCTGTGCGCGCCGCAGCGCTTCTGCGCATGTGCGGGCGTCCCAGCAGGTTTTTAAAAAGCCACATTATTGCAGTAAGCTGGCTATGAAGTACAGAGACAGAGCTGGCAACATTTAAAGGCATACAGCAAGCGGTTGATACAGGCATCCCCTAGAAAGGCACATTAGTAGACACCAACTGTGATATAGCAGCAATTGTGCTAGACTATTCTCAGTAAAAGTGGTGTATTACGGCTGGAATACCTCAGCTTTAGGCTTAGGAATATGCCGTCCAGTAGCTCCGGAACTGAATCTTCCAGGAAGCGAAGGGGGTCTCATCGGGCTCTGAGGATCTTGGGCATACTCCTGCTGCACCAGTCTCCCCTGAAGTTCAGAGGTAAGTGACCGTAGAGACCCCGCAGGGGTACTTGGTACTGTGGCTGTCCTCAGTCACCTGCTCCTGTGTATGTAACAGAGGAGGTTTTTTCCTCAGCTCTGGGAGGATTAGAGAGAGATTGTCAAAATTTATCGCTGCCTCCCTGTCAGGGAAAGCACGCCCGATCTCCGTCTCCTCCTTCAGAGTGCCTGTTAGCAGAGCAACAGTCCCATACAGGGATCGACCTGCCTGAAGGGGATCAGGATAAGGTTGATTCTGTTATAGAGGAATCAACAGTGGGGGAACCTTTTCTCAGCATCTCAAGCTGAAAGATTATGGGTTCAGTCTCTGACTAACATGGTCCGATCAGCATTTAAAAATGCACCTTGCGGAACCATCAACCACTACTGTATCCTCGTTGGGGTCGCTAGAAGCCCCCAGACTGTTTGTTCTTTTCCACTTCACCCTTTACTGAAAGGGCTCATTTACCAGGATTGGGAACGTCCTGAGAAAATATTTATTCCCCCAAGAGATTTCCGGTGGTCTATCCCATGGAGGATAAGTTCATCAAAAAAAAAAAAAAAAAAATGGAAGGTCCCTACAGTGGACGCAGCCATCTCTTGTATGTATAAATCACTGACATGTCCAGTGGATAATGTCCAAATGTTCAAGAACCCAATAGATAAAAGATTGGAGTCCTTATGAAAATCTGCTTGGTGATACAACCAGCAGTAGCAGCTATTGGGGTCTGCTAAGCAGTGAAGGATCAGTTGAAACAGGTCTTGAGGGACTTGACAGATCAGCAGGCTTTGCCCTAGCTGATCTACCTAGAGCCTTAGGCTTTGCGGTTGACGCCATAGAGGATTCAGTCCATCAGGCCTCCCGCCTTACGCTGTCTATAGACATATGCGTAGGCTCCTATGGCTCAGAAACTGGTCTGCTGAAGCTCCCTGTAAAGAATGGCTGGTTAGCGTCCCATTTCATGGTGAACGCTTATTCAGGGAAAACCTGGACAAATATATCCAGAAAATTTCCAGCGGTAAAAATACGCTCTTGCCGGTTAAAAGCAGAGTTAGAGGTCCCTCTTTAAGGGGCCTGCTTCTCCAGTCCCTGGGGCATCGGCTGTGTAACAGTTCCGACGGCCTCCTCGGTCAAATCCCGGGGGTAAAAAACAGGGACAGTAGCAGGGTAATGAGAAACCCTGGGTCAGGGGAGGTACAAAACCTCCCCCAAAGTTAAATTCATTGAAGCCCCCACTCAGTCGGGTGGGGGGAGGACTCCAGTTGTTCGCAAAGAGACCTGGCGGGACACGATCAAGACAGATAGGTGCTCTCCGCAGTAGGTTTGGGATACAGTTTGGAGTTAAAAGACTCTCCTCCTTCCCATTTTTAAGGTCAAACGTGCCAAGGGATCCCCGGAAGAGAGAGTCCCTCCTGTTGGCACTAGAACAACTATTGCTCCAAGGAGTAATTATGGAAGTTCCCCTGGAAGAATGAGGGTTCGGGTTTTACTCAAACCTCTTTACAGTCCCGAAGCAAACGCGGACGGGAGGCCCATATTAATTCAAAAAGGGCTATACAAATTCCTGTATATCAGGACTTTCCGATGGAGTCGATCCGATCGGTGGCCACTGCCCTACAAGGGGAGGATTGGTTAGCCACGATCGACATCAAAGATGCTTATTTGCACATTCCCATCTTTCCAGTCCACCAAAAATTTCTACGCTTTGCAGTAGAAGGGCGCCATTTTCAGTTCAGAGCCTTACCCTTCGGTCTGGCCACAGCACCAAGAGTGTTCACAAAAATTCTGGCCCCATTATTGGCCAATCTAAGAACACGAGGTGTAACGATAATGGCATATCTAGACGACTTGTTGCTGATAGACCACTCAGTGGAAAAACTAGAAGTGGTTGTTCACGAGACAATCAAGTATCTGGAATATCACGGTTGGATTATCAACCGAGACAAGTCAGCCCTAAAACCAGTCAAAAGTCTGGAATACTTGGGGCTAAGGCTGGATTCAGACCAGAGAAAAATTTTCTTGTCTCGAGAAAAGGGGTCGTCTTTGAGAGATTTGATCCACTTAGTGGGTTCAAAAAGACAGCCATCCATACGCCTGTGCATGAGGCTGCTGGGAAAAATGGTGGCATCATTCGAAGCAGTACCCTACGGTCAATTCCATTCAAGGAAGTTGCAAAGGGCCATACTGTCAGCCTGGAACAAAAAAGTTCAGGCTCTGGACGTACCAATGTCCTTGTCCCCTTCCGTTCGCAGAAGCCTCCGTTGGTGGTTGGTTCCCCGGAATCTGGAAAGAGGGAAATCCTTCAGTCCGATTTCTTGGAAGGTGGTCACTACAGATGCCAGCCTTTTAGGCTGGGGAGCAGTACTGGAGCAATGGTCTCTCCAGGGCAGATGGTCGGATGCGGAAAAGGCCCTGCCCATCAATCTCTTAGAGATACGAGCAGCCCGGTATGCCCTAGTAGCATGGACATCCAAACTCCAAGGGTCCCCTGTCAGAGTTCAGTCAGACAATGCCACAGCAGTGGCATATATCAATCGTCAGGGGGGCACCAGGAGTCGTGCAGCCCAAAGGGAAGTAAATTACATCCTGAGATGGGCAGAAAGATATGTCCCAGCCATATCTGCGGTATTCATTCCAGGGGTGGAGAATTGGAAGGCGGACTTTCTAAGTCGCCAACAATTATGCCCAGGGGAATGGTCCCTTCATCCCAAGGTTTTCCGGACAATATGTCAGCGGTGGGGAACACCGGATGTAGATCTGCTAGCATCCAGGTTCAACACGAAAGTGGACAGGTTTGTCTCTTGGACAAGGGATCCCCTAGCGTGCGGCTCGGATGCCCTAGTGTTCCCTTGGGATCAGTTCAAGCTGATATATGCATTCCCACCGCCACAATTGTTACCTCGATTACTCCGCAGAATCAGGGTAGAAAAGAAACCAGTGATTCTGGTGGCTCCAGCGTGGCCCCGAAGAGCATGGTACGCGGAGATTGTAAAAATGTCTGTGGGGAGTCCTTGGACCCTCCCACATCGTCCGGACCTGCTTTTGCAGGGACCGATATACCACCCTTCCTTACCAGCCCTAGGTTTGACGGCCTGGCTATTGAAGCCCACATTCTAAAAAGGAGAGGGCTCTCTAATTCTGTGGTATCTACCATGATCAATGCCAGGAAGCCGGTATCCAGGCAGATCTACTATAGAATCTGGAAGGCGTACATCGCCTGGTGTGAAGCCAAGAAATGGCATCCACGTAAGTACGTAATAGGTAGGAGTCTGGACTCCCTACAATGGGCTGTAGATAGGAAGCTTGCCTTGAGTACTATCAAGGGTCAGATTTCGGCCTTGTCAATATTTTTTCAAAGGCCCTTGGCTTTGCATTCACTAGTCAAAGCCTTTATACAAGGAGTGATGCGTATTAGTCCTCCGGTTAATATTCCCATATGTCCATGGGATCTAAACTTGGTTCTGTCGGTTCTACAGAAACAACCATTTGAACCATTACAGCATATTTCCTTGGTGCTTCTCACCAGGAAATTGATTTTTCTAGTAGCCATTTGTTCGGCTAAAAGAGTATCGGAATTAGTAGCTATGTCCTGTAAGGAGCCATATCTGGTTATCCATAAGGACAGAGTAGTGTTACGTCCTCATCCAGCCTTTCTTCCTAAGGTGGTATCGAGTTTTCATTTGAACCAAGATGTGGTTCTTCCTTCTTTTTTCCCCAAGCCTACTTCGGTAGAGGAAAAGTTATTGCATTCTTTGGATGTAGTAAGAGCAGTTAAACCTTATCTAAAAGCCACTGCTCAGATTCGCAGAACGGATACTTTGTTTATTCTGCCGGAAGGCCCCAGAAAGGGTCAGGCAGCGTCAAAATCTACTTTAGCCAAGTGGATTCGACAGGTCATAATACAAGCCTATAGCTTGAGAAGTAGACCGCCTCCGTTCAAAGTTAGGGCGCACTCCACGAGAGCAGTTGGAACTTCATGGGCAGTGCATCACCAGGCCTCCCTGGCTCAAATCTGTAAGGCCGCAACATGGTCTTCGGTACACACGTTTACTAGGTTCTACCAGGTGGACGTTAGAAGTCAGGAGGATGTCGCCTTTGGGCGCAGTGTGTTGCAGGCCGCAAAAGATCCTCATGTCTGATAGCGCTCAGCTTATATATGGTGTATCCCCCCCCTCATTTGGCATTGCTTTAGGACATCCCATTAGTAATGACTATGTCGCTCTGTGTCCCGTGATGTACGAAAAAGAAAATAGGATTTTTATAACAGCTTACCTGTAAAATCCTTTTCTTGGAGTACATCACGGGACACAGAGCTCCCACCCCTCTTTGGGGACACTTATTGCTTTGCTACAAAACTGAGGTGCTCCCGGATGGGAGGGGCTTATATAGGGGAGGGTACTTCCGGTTTTGGAAGTTGCCAGTGCCAGCACCTGACGGTAACTATATAACCCATTAGTAATGACTATGTCGCTCTGTGTCCCGTGATGTACTCCAAGAAAAGGATTTTACAGGTAAGCTGTTATAAAAATCCTATTATTCGTTTCATTTTCCTTCCTTTTTATAAATATTTCATCGGGTATGCATAAGAACATTGTTTGAATTTATATTCCATATCTTCATCATAACTTAAATCTTATAGACGTTATGAATTTATTGACATTTAGAATGTTTTAAGGAATCATATACTACTTGCAAACCACTTAAAGGAACTAAAAGATTGATACATTGCATGTTTAGTTTGTTAAGCAACCTCCTTTAAAATTAACAAAAATCTAGCTTTTGGAGTATAAAGGAATTATAACGTTTGTTAATATAAGCATAATCAAGATTGTATGTACGATACCCTCTGTATGCCTTAATAAAATATTTTGACAAGGAAAAAAAAAAAAAAAAAAAAGAAGTAGCAGAAGTATTAGTATTATGTAGACATGTGCAATTCGTTTAGTTACAAATTCGTTATTCGTCAAAATTCGTTATATTCGTTAATTCGTAAACATACGAGTGAACAAACGGTTTACTAAAATTACCAACAAACAACGAATTATCGAAAAGAACAAATATGGAAAACAACGAAAATACGAAATTATTAAATTAGAAACAGCGAAAATACGAAAGAGTGAAAAAACGAAAACATAGAAACAACGAAAATACCGAACAAAGATTCAAAATAACGAAAATCAAAATGAACGAAAACTCGAAATTACGAATATTCGGAAAACGGAAATCAAAACAACGAAAATACAGAAAAAAGATTCAAAATAACGAAAATCAAAATGAACGGAAAAAAAACAACTAAATTACGAATATTCGGAAAACGGAAATCAAAACAACAAATTCGTTAGTTCTGAAATATTTCTGGACGTTGGCCAATAAGCTTGTCCCTTCCCCTGAAGAGGTTGTCCCTTCCACCAATGAGCTTGTTTCTTATTCCCTTGTGTGTTTTTCTGTGTTAGACTGCAGTGCATTTCATCCAGAGTCCAGATAGGGTGTGGTTGGGTAGGTGGCACAGTTTTGGTGGATTTGTGAGTTACTGTAAGTTGTGACTTGTGAGAGAGAAATTCTTTGTTTCTTAACCACTTCCCTACCCAGCCATAGACAAATGACGTCCACAGATGGGATCTCCCATCCTGGGTGGACGTCATATGACGTCCTCAGCTTTGTAGGGGGATATCTGAATGATGCCTGCAGCTAGAGGCATCATTCTGATATCCTTTTGAAGTGCCGGCGATTCTGTGCACCATAAGAATGATCATAGTGGCGGTTCCGCCGCTTGATCGTTCTTATAGGCGGCGGGAGGGGACACCCCCCCTCCCGCCGCCATCCGGTGCTTCTCCGGGCTCCCCCGTGCGATCGGGGACCCGGAGCGAAACTTCCGGCATCGTTGGTGGAGTCACGTGATGAGCATAGAGATGACTGGTGACCAGATGGTCACCAGTCATCGCTATGATCGTCGGAGGCCCGGGCGCGATGTGATGACATCACGCCCGGGTCTCAAATGTAAACAAAGCCGCCATTGCGGCTGTAAGTATGAAATCAGTGAAAAAATTTTCACTGATCTCATGCTTTCCAGCCTGGAGGAGAGATGTGGGGTCTTATTGACCCCGCATCTCTCAATAAAGAGAACCTGTCACACACATTCCTATTACAAGGGATGTTTACATTCCTTGTAATAGGAATAAAAGTGATCAAAAAAAAAAAAAAAAGTAAAATCATTGTAAAAAAATAAATAAATAAGTAAAATAAATAAATAAATAAAAAAAATAAAAATTAAAACGCCCCTGTCCCCGGTAGCTCGCGATCAGAAGCGAATGCACACGTAAGTCGCCCACATATGTAAACGCCGTTCAAACCACGCATGTGAGGTATCGCCGCGTGCGTTAGAGCGCGTGCAATAATTCTAGCACTAGACCTCCTCTGTAATTCTAACCTGGTAACCTGTAAAAAAAATTAAAGCGTCGCCTATGGAGATTTTTAAGTACCGAAGTTTGGCGCCATTCCATGAGTGTGCACAATTTTAAAGCGTGACATGTTAGATATCTATTTACTCGGCGTAACATTATCTCTCATATGTTCCCAAAAAATTGGGCTAACTTTACTGTTTTGTTTTGTTATTTTTTAATTCATGAAACCATTTTTTTTTTAAAAAAAAGGCATTTGAAAAATTATTGCGCAAATATTGTGCAAGAAAAAATGTTGCAATGACCGTCATTTTATTCCCTAGGGTGTCTGCTAAAAAAAACATATATAATGTTTGGGGGTTCTGAGTAATTTTCTAGCAAAAGAATGATGATTTGTACATGTAGGAGAGAAGTGCCAAAATAGGCCCGGTATTGAATAGGTACAAAAAGCCCTGTATTGAAGTGGTTAAGCATACTCTGTCTAGATTCTAATTTCTTTATATTTCGAATTATGCCCCGATTATGAATCTACGAAAACAATGTTACGAAAGTACGAATAAATGAGCCAGTCAATCTCACGAAAGTACGAATAACAAAATTACGACAAGTAGTGTTTCGAATAAACGGAAAATGTATTCTAACCAAGGTACGAATGTAATTAAAGCTACAAAAGTACAATTTTCCAATCAACGGAAATTAGACACGGAAATACGAATCATTGCAAATCAACGAAAATATAGTTCTTACGAAAATACGAACGCGGCCGAATATAAAATACAACGAAAAATACGAATTTCGAATCAACGAAAAAATAACCCTTACGGAAATACGAAAGAGTCCGAATACGATAACCCACGTCTTATGAAATTAAGAATCGTTACGAATCAACGGAAACGAACAGAAACGGACATGTGCATTTGTTTTCGTCCGAATACATTTTCGTCCAAATTTCTGTGATTTTCGTTTCGTTGCGACAACAGTTCGATATAGATAGAAGATTCAACATGACTGTGACAATAGCGATCTGTGTCTATCGAACCTGCGGTTGAATGTGCCTAACCTAACTCTATTAGTCCAAGATTATTCGACAGAGAGAAAAGATTTGACATGAAGATTCGACGAAGCAGCTAAAAACTGATGGGGAACTGCCTCCGCAGTGTAATAAATGAATAGACCCGCCCCTTCTCACGTTCCGCATATGGTCCACTTAGCCTTACACCTACGTCATTGGCTGAGCGGACCTGATGGGGAACTTTAGAAGGGGCGGGTCTATTCATTTAATACACTGCGGAGGAAGTTCCCCATCAGGTCCGCTCAGGCTTAGCCAATGACGTTTCATGTGGACAGCGCTGGACATTGGACATTAGATCGCCGCAGGACACTGGATTACATCGCTGGAATGGGTTTTTTCTTTTTTTCTTTTTTTCTTTTTAATAAAGGACTTTTCCAAGGTGTCTGTGTGTTTTTTTTACATTTTTTTTACACTTTCTTCGTGAAATGGTAGGGGTACAATGTACCCCTTACCAATTCAAATGGGGGGGCCGGGATCTGGGGGTCCCCTTTGTTAGAGGGGTCTTCCAGATTCCGATAAGCCCCCTGCCTGCATACCCCCACAACCACCGGGCAAGGGTTGTGGGGATGAGGCCCTTGTCCCCATCAACATGGGGACATCCTCCCCATGTTGAGGGCATGTGGCCTGGTAAGGTTCAGGAGGGGGGGCGCTCTCTCGTCCCCCCTCTTTTCCTGCGGCCTGCCAGGTTGCGTGCTCGGATAAAGGGTCTGGTATGGATTTTTGGGGGAACTCCACGCCATTTTTAAAAAAATTTGGGGTGGAGTTCCCCTTAAAATCCATACCAGGCCTGAAGGGCCTGGTAATTGAATTTGGGGGGACCCCCACGCATTTTCTTTTTTCTTTATCAATGACTTTTCTCTATATTGCCGGGAGCCGACAATTCATTATAGCCGTGAGTGAGTTTTAAATTACTTTTTTTCCTTCAGAAATGACACTTTGTGCAGGGACAGTTCTAAGCACAGGAAACAAGCGCGACTTTACAGGCATACTATACACACACCCTAGGTACGAAATTTAAAGGAATATTTCACTTTTATTGTTTCACTTTAAGCATTATTAAAATCACTGCTCCCGAAAAACTGACTTTTTAAAAACTTTTTTTTGCATTGATACATGTCCCCTGGGGCAGGACCCGGGTCCCCAAACACTTTTTATGACAATAACTTGCATATAAGCCTTTAAAATTAGCACTTTACATTTCTCCCATAGACTTTTCAAATTTGCCGCGAACACCCCAAATTGTTCGCTGTTGGGCAAACAGGCAATGTTCAAGTTGAACATGAGTTTGACTCGAACTCGAAGCTCATCCCTACAAATGAGGAGAGTAACAGAGTAACAGAGAGGGAGATAGGTGAAGGATTTCCACTTCCCCTCCCTTCCATCCACTGGGTCTGGGGGAGTGAGTCCCGACAAGGCCACCATGGGAAAGGGCAGCAGGAGAAGCAGTGTCGGATTCATGAAGCCAGGTTTCAGTAATCGTGAGTAGATTAAATGAATTAGCGATAAAGAGGTTGTGGAGAGAGGTGAGTTTGTTACAGACACAACGGGCATTCCAAAGAGCACAAGCGAAAGGGAGTCTGGTCTTGGGATGAAGAGGAATGTAAAAAAATTGTGTGGATTGCGGCTGCTGCCAGAGGTTGCAGAGTGATGGGTGCGTTGGGTAAAGTTAATTGATGGAGGCCCAGGGTTTGGGGATATACTGTATCTTCAGAGGTTAGGGGAAGCAGAAGGGTGAGGGAGGTAATATGGGAGTGTGATTTATATGAAGCGACATGCCTCAGTGTCCTGGAGGCTTTATTAGCTTGAAGATTTAGAATTAACAGGAGTTTGTGAGTGCTATAATAAGGAGAGGAAAGAAGTGAGGGGTCATATACTGTATATATGCTGTGGGGTGGAGAAGAGGGGTGAAGGAGAGAGGACACAACTGTCAGGAGTGGTAGAGAGCGTATGAAACAGAGGATGGAGAGCTGAAGGGGTAAACAAGGTCACCTATGGTCTTTATGGTGTTTTTAAAAGTATTTTCCTGTGTACTTTCACTCTGTGCAATCGCTGAAGCGCAGAGTCTGAAGTGCTCCTGCTTAAATAAATAACCCCCATTTATAGAAAGAAACCCAGCAGCAAATGTGCCTCCAGCAATAAACAAAGAAAACATGTTTCATATGAATGTTTAATTACTGTTTAATTACTGGCGAAAGTTGATAACATTGCACAGTTTTTTTGTATCTGCACTTTGTTGAGTCAATAATTGATACTTCATTGGAAATATTGCACATTTGAATCAAAAAGTTTTTTGGATATATTATTTGTATTGATCTGTTTGGTATATAATATTGATTGAGAAGTAGGTATTGGGGGCACTAGCCGTAAGGATCCCCCACAAGAAGTAGGGTATACCTATTTATATATTTTATTTACGTTCTTGGCACGATAAGATATTATTTGAATTGCCATCGAAGTTAGCGCAATCCACAACTGGTCATAATACAAACATTCCACTCTAGGGTGGCACACATCTGAATGCAGCAAACAAAATCATTAGAGACATATTTGTGTTTTTGCGCCGGTAGCATTTTCTTCTACATGTTTTAGATTATGTTTGTTTTAGGGGGCACAAAAAAAATCGTTAGCCATTATACAGCAACTAAAATATTTTTCAAAGGGTAGGGGGGGGCGGGGGTCTTTGAGCAATTCCAGGCAACACAGCTGGGCCAATGTCCATGGATCCAAATTCCACTCCTTCCATGTGAGATGGCTGGGTCCTGAGCTTCTGCTCTGTAATTTGCTAGATCCAAGGAGCATACATAAATATTTAAAACCTGTTTAAAGTAGATTTTCAGCTCAAACTTTTATTTCCCTGGTTTTTGAGAGTGGGCAAGGTTGTTTTCCATTGTCGGTGCTCCCTTAGGGGAGATCCATCCTATCTATTTGTCATTGTGACCATTGTGTCAATGATAAAAGTGAGAGGATATCCAGAATATTAGAAAAGCTGTACGAGCAGAATGACGTGGAGGCAATTGTTCAGTGACAACTGTCAAAGATGCAATTTTTAGTCCCTTTCACAGGATTTCCACTCATATTCTGTTGTGACTCAGAGATGGCAACTGGTTTGATATCTCCTCAATGGGGACAGAGAGGAAAACACACATACACTGATTTTAATCCCTATCTATAGCAGAATAAATGTTAACTGGATTTTTACTTCAATCATTTGCAATGTATTGGCACAGTAGCGAGCAGATGGATGTCAAGAAAAACAACTCAAATAAGTTTCAACTGTTACATTCCTTATAAACAGAGATTTTATATAGCAGTTAACCTGCATTTATCTACATGACAGTTTGCTATAGCTAATGTGATATCAATATACCACAGTTACTAAAGAAATAATTATATTGACAAAGTAATCACCTGGTCTTCAGCATACTTTAATTGCCTAGATTAAATATCACTTCTGTGCATTGACTAAGCTGTTACCAGAAAGAAGTGTACTGAGATTCATGCAAAGGTGTTAAAGAGACATAAGAGCGTGTTTACTTAAAGGATATCTAAAGGTTTTTTTTTTTTGTTTTTTTTTTAACAAACATGTCATACTTACCTCCTCTGTGCAGTTGGTTTTGCACAGCGTGGCCCCGATCCTCCTCTTCAGGGGTCCCTCAGCGGTGCTCCAGGCTCCTCCACTTCTCAAGTGCCCCGTTGGAGAGCCGCTCTCCCTCGGGGCACTTGTGCGGGCGCCAGTGCCGGCTGGTGCTCAAAATTTTTGGGGAGGCGCAAACAAACTGAAAAAAAAAAATCATCAATTGCCGCCACTGTGCCCATTAAACGCAGCCACTGTGCCCAAACGCCACCAGTTTTCCCCCCCAAATGCAGCCAATTTGTCCCCAAATGCAGCCAGTTTGTCCCCAAATGCAGCCGGTTTGTCCCCAAATGCAGCCAGTTTGTCCCCAAATGCAGCCAGTTTGTCCCCAAATTCAGCCAGTTTCCCCATCAAATGCAGCCAGTTTCCCCCCAGCCCTGCACATACCTTCCTCGGGTCAGCGCCGTCCTCCTCCATGCTCCCTCATGTCTTCTTCCGTCCTCGATGCCTTCTCCCGCCCTCAATGTCGCTTCAGCCAATCAGGTTACCGGTAACCAGTCCCGGTAAACCTGATTGGCTGAGACGCGTGTCAGTGTTAACCAAGGAAAGCAACAGCCCGTGCGTCCCCTAGTTAACTATTTGGAAGCCAATTACAGCCCACAGGCTGTAATCGGGAAGCCTGTCAGACCTGCTGGCTCTGATAGACACTTCCAAAAACCAACCAACTGCTATTATTCAGATGGCCCGCGCTCGCCAGGGGGCCGGCCATCTGAATAGTGGGCGGTAGCCGCGCCGGCAACAATACATACATACATTCATGCAATGCATGAATGTATGTATTGTTGACGGTGCAGGGGAGAGAGGGGACGGCGCTCCTGCGCCCACTATGGACGCACCGCCACTGGCGGGCGCACTGCTCGTCCTGCTGCTGCGTTTATTGACAAAGACAGCAGGACTCGGACCCCCCTCCAGCTCCCGCATCATTGGATTTGATTGACAGCAGTGGGAGCCAATGGCTGCGCTGCTATCAATCTATCCAATCAGGACCCCAGACACTGGCTGGAGCTGGTGTGCTCTTGCCCGTTGCTGGAAAGACCGGGTTCAGGTAAGTAAAAGGGGGGCTCTGGGGGGCAGCTGCATCACAGGAGGTTTTTCCCCTTAATGCATAGAATGCATTAAGGTGAAAAACCCTGAAGGTTTACAACCCCTTTAAGGAGTATGATGTTTATAATCTTTATATATCCAACAGGAGCGAAAAGGACTATTTGGGTAATAATACGAGACAAGGTTCATGATGTAGGTTAGGGAAGAGATGTGGGTGGCTTTGTATGTTATTGTCAGTATTTTAAATTTTATTCATTGGGAAATCAGAAGCCAGTGGAGGGATTGACAGAGAGGAGCAGTGGCTGCTGAGCGATCGGTGGGGTGCATGTTTCTTGCAGCAGAATTCATGATATACGGAAGGTGGATAACCTGTGTAAAGGCAGGCTAACGAGGAGGTAGTTGCAGTAGACAGATAACAAGGGAATGCATTAGAAGCTTTGTGGTATCATTTGTTAAGAAGGGGCAAATTTTAAAGATATGACAGGTGTTAAGGTCACAAAAATTGAAAAATGATTGGCTGTGGGGCCAGAAGAAGTGGGCAGAATCCAGCACTACACCTAGCACCCTGGCCTGAGAGGGAGGGTAGATAATTTTTCTTTGATTGCAATGGAGAACTGAGGAAGAGGAAGGAAAGATTATGAGTTTAGCTTTGGACAGGTTGAGTTTTAGAAAGTGGTATGACATCCAGACTAATATGTCAGTTAGTAAATTAGTGAGATTAGGAGCAGAGAAATGGATTTGGGGATAATCAGTAGGGATGAGCCGAACACCCCCCAGTTTGATTCGCATCAGAACTTGCGAACATGCAATAAATTTGTTCGAACATCCGAACACCGTTAAAGTCTATGTGACTCGAACATGAAAAATCTAAAGTGCTAATTATAAAGGCTAATATGCAAGTTATTGTCATAAAAAGTGTTTGGGGAACCGGGTCCTGCCCCAGGGGACATGTATCAATGAAAAAAACGTTTTAAAAACTGCTGTTTTTTCGGGGGCATTGATTTTAATAATGCTTAAAGTTCATTATAGCCGCGAGTGCTTTTAAATGACTTTTTTTCCTTCAGAAATGACACTTTGTGCAGGGACAGTTATAAGCACGGGAAACAAGCGCTGCTTTACAGGCATATCATACACACCCCAGGTACGAAATTTAAAGGAATATTTCACTTTTATTGTTTCACTTTAAGCATTATTAAAATCACTGCTCCCGAAAAAAATGATGTTTTTAAAACTTTTTTTTGCATTGATACATGTCCCCTGGGGCAGGACCCGGGTCCCCAAACACTTTTTATGACAATAACTTGCATATAAGCCTTTAAAATTAGCACTTTCGATTTCTCCCATAGACTTTTCAGGGTGTTCCGTGGCTTTTCGAATTTGCCGCGAACACCCCAAATTGTTCGCTGTTCGGCGAACGGGCGAACAGGCAATGTTCGAGTCGAACTTGAAGCTCATCCCTAATA
Organism: Rana muscosa; assembly: GCA_029206835.1. Lineage (NCBI taxonomy): Eukaryota > Metazoa > Chordata > Amphibia > Anura > Ranidae > Rana > Rana muscosa. The sequence continues at coordinate 360,761,767 of CM055119.1, read as the reverse complement.
TTCAGCATAGAGTTTGTATTGGAAGTCTGAGGGAGTTTTAAACTGAGATGTACAGTATCTCACAAAAGTAAGTACACCCCTCACATTTTTGTAAATATTTTATTATATCTTTTCATGTGACAACACTGAAGAAATGTCACTTTGCTACAATATAAAGTAGTGAGTGTACAGCTTGTATAACAGTGTAAATATGCTTTCCCCTCAAAATAACTCAACAAACAGTCATTAATGTCTAAATCACTGGCAACAGAAGTGAGTAAACCCCTAAGTGAAAATGTGCAAATTGGGCCCAATTAGCCATTTTCCCTCAAGTGACTCGTTAATGTGACAAGGTCTCAGGTGTGAATGAGGAGCAGGTGTGTTGAATTTGGTGTTATCACTCTCACTCTCTCATACTGGTCACTGGAAGTTCAACATGGCACCTCATGGCAAAGAACTCTTTGAGGATCTGAAAATAAAAGAATTGTCGCTTTAACTGACAATTGCGCGGTTGTGCGACATTGTACCCAAACAAAATTGACGTCTTTTATTCCCCCACAAATATAGATTTCTTTTGGTGGTATTTGATCACCTCTGCGGTTTTTATTTTTTGCGCTATAAAAAAAAAAGAGCGACAATTTTGAAAAAAAAAGCAATATTTTTTACTTTTTGCTATACTAAATATCCCCCAAAAATATATAAAAAAAACTAATTTATTTCTCAGTTTAGGCCGATATGTATTTTTCTACATCTATCGCAATAAGCGTATATTTATTGGTTTGCGCAAAAGTTATAGCGTCTCCAAAATAGGGGATAGATTTATAAAAAAAAAATATATTTTTATTTTGTATTAGTAATGGCGGCGATCTGCATTTTTTATCGTGACTGCGACATTATGGCGGACACATCGGACACTTTTGACACCATTTTTGGACCATTGTCATTTATACAGCGATCAGTGCTATAAAAATGCACTGATTATTGTGTAAATTACACTGGCAGGGAAGGGGTTAAACACTAGGGGGCAATCAAGGGGTTAAGTGTGTCCTAGGGAGGGATTCTAACTGTGGGGGGGATGGGCTACCACTGACATGACAGGGAGCAGTAGATCCTTGTCATGTCACTAGGCAGAACAGGGAAATACCTTGTTCCTGCGGGCACGGTCACGGAGCACGCAGTGGGCGCACGCACGCCCACTAACCTGCCCATTTGCGCAGCCGTGCCATTGTGCTGACATATATCGTCATGTGCTAGTCGGCAAGCAGTTTAATAAAAATAAACCTTTTATTTCAAATTAAAATGCAAGTGAGCGTTCAGAGGCAGAAGCAGCTTACACAAAAAGGTGACCTACCAACCTTATATTCAAAATAGCCCAAGAAGAGTGCAGCGCTTCAATATAAAGTGCATCAAAACTTATAAACAGTGCATAAATATATAAAACAAAAATACATCCAAAAATTATTGGAAAGCCACTATAGTGACCATAAAATGACAGTTTTGTAAACACTCAAAAACTCCAGGAGAAAGTACCAAAGTTGAAAAAACATCCACCAGAGACACTTAATAATGATGATTCCCAGTGCAATGGATCATATACTATGTGATTGTAAAGTGCAGAACCGCCAACTTTATGCACTCACCAGAAAAATCACTGGAATTTGCATGTCAAGCTGACCACACAAAAAATTTCCACTTGCTGATCCTCAATTCAGACCTCGTGCATCCAAAGCGGGGACCTGTGTAAAAGCTGACGTCACTACGCCGTTTCCGGGTGCAGATCAGCGGCCATCGTAGTAAGTTTGGCCGCTTGTATTGAGTTTGTTCCAAGTGGAATTTCAAGTTGTTTGTATTGGATCCATTCTAATAATTAAATAAATATAAAAAATGTCGCGCCCCTAAAAATATTACAAACTTGATAGACTACACAGGTGACACTAAATGAATAGTATCAAGTAACACCTGTAAAAATAGTCCCACCATATATATTGCTCAGTGAAGTGTAAATATAATGAAAACGTGCAAACATAAAATAAACACTGATTGCTGAAGGCCGATCAGACCATCAGGTTGAATAATTAGCTAACCAAAGACTGAGCAACAATAAAGAGCAAATGAATATGAATATGGAAAAAAAGTCCTTGAATGGCTTAGAAACACAAAATTGCAAAAAATAATGTCCACCACATATAGAAGTATTTCCTTCACGCTGGAAAGAAGGGGAAGAAAAAAAGGAACTTAAAAGGATGTAATCATGGGGGAGGATGATGGTGTAAGGAGATAAGTCCCAAAGAATCCACAGATGACGAAGAAGACCACATCCACCGCGGTGAGTAAATAAGTAAAAGATGGGTACGTTACCAGAAGTGATGGACCTCCACTATGGCAAGGTCTAGCAGGCATGCAGATATCACCCTCTGCGGGGTACAGGAGTTGATCCACCTGATTTCGCGAAACGATGATACCAGTGTAGGTTCTTAGCCTCTGTTATACTGATCCTTTTACTGCAGGTGCTGCGAAAGATCACTCCAAACCAGGAAAAAAACGAACTTTCAAGTTGGTGTAGGAACCATGAAAGAAAAGGGAAAAGGACTCCAGTAGTGTAATACCTCAAGGTATATTTATTCCCAAAAAATAGAGGTATACAGAAAAAACAACAATACAAAATAAAAATGAACAAAGTTTAAAATTGCCGGCATGCAACGCACTGACGTCACTACTACGTGACCCCGCTAGCACGGGCGAACGCCACATTGCATGCCGGCAATTTTAAACTTTGTTCATTTTTATTTTGTATTGTTGTTTTATCTGTATACCTCTATTTTTTGGGAATAAATATACCTTGAGGTATTACACTACTGGAGTCCTTTTCCCTTTTCTTTCATGGTTCCTACACCAACTTGAAAGTTCGGTTTTTTCCTGGTTTGGAGTGATCTTTCGCAGCACCTGCAGTAAAAGGATCAGCATAACAGAGGCTAAGAACCTACACTGGTATCATCGTTTCGCGAAATCAGATGGATCAACTCCTGTACCCCGCAGAGGGTGATATCTGCATGCCTGCTAGACCTTGCCATAGTGGAGGTCCATCACTTCTGGTAACGTACCCATCTTTTACTTATTTACTCACCGCGGTGGATGTGGTCTTCTTCGACATCTGTGGATTCTTTGGGACTTATCTCCTTACACCATCATCCTCCCCCATGATTACATCATTTTAAGTTCCTTTTTTTCTTCCCCTTCTTTCCAGCGTGAAGGAAATACTTCTATATGTGGTGGACATTATTTTTTGCAATTTTGTGTTTCTAAGCCATTCAAGGACTTTTTTTCTATATTCATATTCATTTGCTCATTATTGTTGCTCAGTCTTTGGTTAGCTAATTATTCAACCTGATGGTCTGATCGGCCTTCAGCAATCAGTGTTTATTTTATGTTTGCACGTTTTCATTATATTTACACTTCACTGAGCAATATATATGGTGGGACTATTTTTACAGGTGTTACTTGATACTATTCATTTAGTGTCACCTGTGTAGTCTATCAAGTTTGTAATATTTTTAGGGGCGCGACATTTTTTATATTTATATTGTTTGTATATGGTTTCACATATTATATTGTTGCAGCCCTGGTGTGACTAACACTAACATTTTTCCATCATTATACTTTCCACATTAGCGCAGTTAAACACCTTTATATCCATAATAATTAAATACTACACCAGTACTACACCAGTGGCGGTGCATCCATAAAGGGCGCACAAGCACCACCCCTTCTCTCCTGCCACCCCTCTATCACCATAGATAGATTCATGCATTGCATGAATCTATCTATGGTCGCCGCTGCCACCCCCTATTCAGGTTCCTGACCACTTTTCGGGTGCTGAGAGCCTGAATTACAGCAGCGGGGTATTTTTTGGAAGCATCTGATTAGAGCCATAGGCTCTAATAGGCGTCCAAAAAGGTGAACAGCTGGCGCCATGCTGGGCGTTCGCAGTTCACTCAGTTGTGTGTTAGGAAAGCAAATGAATATTCGCTTTCCTAACACTGAACCGCCTCTCAGCCAATCAGGTGCTCGGGGCTGTTACCTGTCACCTGATTGGCTGAAACGACAGGCGCTGTGATTGGACACCTATCAGGCGTCCAATCACAGCAGAGGGTGGGAAGAGAGGACAGGAGTAGACATTTAGGAGTGTGGAGGACACCGCCGCCGTGACCCGCTGCCCCACCGAGACAGGTAAATGTCGGGCGGGCGGGGGATGCACACTGGCAGCATTTGATGGGCACAGTAGCGGCAATTGATGGGCACACTGGCAGCAATTGATGGGCACAGTAGCGGCAATTGATGGGCACACTGGTAGCAATTTATGGGCACAGTGTCAGCAATTGATCGGCACACCCGCAGCAATTGATGGGCACAGTAGTGGCAATTATTGAGCACACTGGCAGCAATTGATGGGCACAGTAGCGGCATTTGATGGCACAGTGGTGGCAATTGATGGCACAGTGGCTGCGTTTGATGGGCACAGTGGCTGCGTTTGATGGCATAGTGGCTGCGTTTGATGGGCACAGTGGCTGCGTTTGATGGGCACAGTGGCTGCGTTTGATGGGCACAGTGGCTGCGTTTGATGGCACAGTGGCTGCATTTGATGGCACAGTGGCGGCAATTGATGGGCACAGCAGCTGCGTTTGATGGACACAGTGGCTGCAATTGATGTTTTTTTTTCAGTTTGTTTGCGCTCCCCCCCCCCCCCAAAATTTTTTTTTTGCAGCACCAGCCACCACTGTACTGTAATATACTGTACACCTCACCCTTGGGTTCCATGTGGTGGCATGGGCGTCCGCTCCATAGGGCAAGGGGGGTCAATTGCCCCCCCTGGAAGTCAGAGTGAAGACACACACTTGCCCCCTGTGTTGCAATGGCTGCCTCCGCGGCAGCCATGGACTTTTTTTTCTAAGTCTGCAGACTGCTGCTGGCCTGGGGGCTAGGGCTGCTCTCAGTCTTTTCCAACTATCCATCCCTCCCTTCTCACCCCCGGCCCGAGCATCGGATTGGCTCCGCCTCTGCTTTACATCACCGTGACCCTGACCCAGCTGTTCCGTGATTGGCTGCTGCCTCAGCCTGCCTCTGCCTGTGTAAACGTTGCCTATGCCGATCCGGCCGGAGCGGCGCCGGCTCCTCCCACAGGTGCGTGGCTTGCAGTGGCCGAGACAAGAGACTGAATATGCTGCCAGGGCCTGCCCCATCGCTGAAGAAGAACTACAGGTAACAGCAGTGCCTGTGCCACGACACCACTGTGTACATCTTTTTGTATTGCAATGTATTGCCCCCCCCTGAAAAAAGTTCAGCGGAAACCCATGTGTGGTGGGCATCTTTTACACAGGTCCCCACTTTTGATACACGAAGTCTGAATTGAGGATCACAGAGTCAAATCCATGTGAAGTCAGCTTGACATGCTAATGCCTATGAAGAAAAATAAATAAATCACAAATGAATATATATGGTAATATAAGTTGTCACATTCTATTTTGTCTGAACAAGCCCAGGAACTTCCCTTTCACACAGTTTAGATGTGTAAGATAATAAGTGTCTTTCAACCTCCCAAATTTTCTAGCTTTTGTAGATGGGATTGTTCTAAATTAAATATAACATTTTCCTTTTTTTGAAGAGTTATACAACTCTAGTAATGCGGCTGAAAAAAAACCCCATCTTATTAAAATGTAGTTTTGTATATATTCATTAGAAATACCCCTTTAAATGAACGTCATTGCCAAGAACAATTTCAATTAGAACAGTTGCTTGGGAATATTCAGATAAATCTATTCCAAACCAATGACGGCTCTAATTAAATCCTCATCCTGCCCAATAGTTGAAAGGTCAACTGTCTTCCACCTTTGCACTATATATGTAATACAAAGATTCAATTAGATAAAATGCAATAATTAGCAAACATTTTAACTTTAGGCATAATGAAATCTTTAAGGGAGGACACCGTAATCAATGGCTTATAAGGACAAGTTCATAAATTAATTAATCCTTCCATTCATTGCTTGGCAGCAATCGATGGGCGCTAATCAAAATACAACATGAGGGGACAATGCTAAAGTTACACCGTATCTCAAATGTAATTTGTTTAAAAAAATTTGATATATTCAATATTCCCGTATGCTTTGTTTTCCAGAAACAGAAAGTTACACAGATATTTTCACCTTTACAGACTTATTCAACATAGAGCTCCTAAAAACTGATAACAACCAATCAAAATTCATTCTGCAGAGGTGCGACAACTAGAAGTGGCATTACTATATCTAATTGCTTTACAGTCTATTTATTTTTTTAACTTAATAAAGTTTTAATTAAAAAAATTGACAAGTATAAGTCATTGAACCCTTCCAGAGAAATTAAAGCGGAGTTCCACCCAAAAATTGAACTTCCGCTTTTCGGAATCCTCCTTTCCTCCGGTGTCACATTTGGCATCTTTCAGGGGGAGGGGGGAGCAGATACATTTGTAATACAGGTATTTTGCTCCCACTTCCGGGCATAGATACTCGAGCTAACCGCAGGTATCTATACCACTTCTGGGGGCCATTTCCGCCCCCCCCACTGTCTTCTGGGAAACACACAGGTCCCAGAAGACAGCAGGGACCAGTGAGAACATGCAGCGCGAGTCGCGCATGCGCAGTAGGGAACCAGGAAGTGAAGCCGCAAGGCTTCACTTCCTGATTCCCTTACCGAAGATGGCGGCGGCAGCACCCAAGAGCCGAGGGTCAGATCGACTTCATGCGCCCACATTGCGGGCGCCCTGGACAGGTAAGTGTCCTTATTTTAAAAGTCAGCAGCTGCAGTATTTGTAGATGCTGACTTTAAAAAAAAAAAAAAAATTGTCGGAGCTCCGCTTTAACACAAACATATCAAGGTATTAGCGACAATTCCAACATTGTCACATTAGTACATATAAAAGGAATCATTCTCATCCTAAATGTCTGTAGCACCCCTTTACTTTTAGGGGAGCTAGGTACCTAAATTTAGGGGTTGATCTGGGTTAGTAGCCAGACCCAGATCGCTTCAATTGTTAGGTTTTGTTCTTCTGCTTTTGCCAAGTGGTGTTGCTGGTGTACAGTTCCCTGTGGCCTGTGGGTGGCGCTGCCATAAGAGGTCAGGGTTGAACCGCTAGTGACATTACTGTACCTTTGGGTGTCCTCTCCAGGCAGCTGTGCGGGGGGCGTGGTCGGCCCGCTGCGCATGATGGGAAAGGATACATAAGGGGCAGACGCCATCTTAGGAGGAGAGAAGGAGGGGAGAAGGAGGGGTACTGAGAAGCAGTACCGAGGAGCAGTCTGTCTGCGCCTCGTGGCCCTCCAGGCCATGGGAGTGCACAGGGGAAGATCAGTCTCAGGCACCTTTAACCTGGGGCTGCAACTCTTCATGTGGGCCCAGCACCTTTAGCTGGCCTACCATCTAAAGAGGAATTCCAGGGCACTCGAGGGTGACCCATTCTGGAGAGGGGGGGTTACCGGTGAAGGAAGTCACCGCCTTGGATTAGGCCTGGTCACCTACAGAGGGATTCCACAAGTCCGCCAGAGGCATTGTAGCATGCTTCAACTTGCACCTAGGTCCTTATGCTACAAGTGCTGGGAAGTTTGGAACTAGGCAAATGGGTTCCGATCGTATCCCTAGGAAAGAAAAGTAAAGTTCGTGCATCACTCCGGCTGCTAGGACCGTGAGAGGGAACTATCCGGGTGAGCAGAGTCCACTTAGGATTAAGTGGTGATATAAAGTGCCTGAACCTGCCTTCCTGTTATTCTATTCTTCACTTTCAACTTTCCTATCCGGTTTCAAGCATAAAGAAAATAAACCTTCAGCCATTGAGGTTTAACCTTGTCTGGACATTGGCCTTATTGATATACAAACAACAGACTTTTCTCTACACTCTAGAGAAAGGAACCAGCCCAGGAAGGGTAACTCGCTGCGGAACCCAACAAATTGTGAACACCGCTGAACCTCTTCAAACAGGAGGGTACGGGCATATAGTACGGTGTGCCTTATCTTACAAGTGAGCCAGGTGAGAAAAAGGTCCATGTGCTACATGTCAAATTACAAAACATACCACATTGACTCCATATATAAACCTTCAAAAGATGAGGCTGCCAATGTCATTATTACACTTCCTGTCCTGAGGTGGCAACGCTTACTCACTGCACTGTATCTATGGAAGAACAACATTGTCACCCTGCAATAAAAAGTGTTTTAGGCTACTTTCACACGAGGCGTTGTGCCGCCGGCGGTAAAGCGCTGCTATTTTTAGCGACGCTTTACCGTCGTTTTTCAATGGGCTTTAGGAGCGATGTATACACCGCTTCTACAGCGCCTCAAAAATGCGGCTGGCGGGAGATTTTTGAGCGTCTTGCCAGCGCACCGCTCCAGTGTGAAAGCCCTCGGGCTTTCATACTGGAGTGAAAGAAGAGGCGCTTTCAGGGCGCTTTGCGAGTGCTATTTTTAGCGCTATAGCGCCTGCAAAGTGCCTCAGTGTAAAAGTAGCCTTATGGCTACAGAACACCTCCTTCCCTCTCCAGCTTTATAAAATACACTCACAGGCCACTTTATAAGGTACACCTTGCAAGTCCTGGGTTGGACCCCCTTTTGCCTTCAGAACTGCCTTAATTCTTCGTGGCATACAGTAGATTCAACAAGGTGTTGGAAACATTCCTCAGAGATTTTGGTCCATAGTGACATGATATCATCAAGCAATTGCTGCAGATTTGTCGGCTGCACATCTATGATGCAAAACTTCCATTCCACCACATCCCAAAGATGCTCTTTTGGTGACTGCGGAGGTCATTGGAGTTCAGTGACCTCATTGTCATGTTGAAGAAACCAGTGGTGAGATGATTTGAGCTTTGTGACATGGTGCATTATCCTGCTGGAAGGAGCCATCAGAAGATGGGGACACTGTAGTCATAAAGGGATGGACATGATCAGCAACAATACTCAGGTAGACCGTTGTGTTTAAAACGATGCTCAATTGGTACTAAGGGGTCCAAAGTGTGCCAAGAAAATATCTCCCACACCATTACACCACCACCAGCCTGAACCATTGATACAAGACAGGATGGATCCATGCTTTCATGTTGTTTACTCCAAATTCTGACCCGACCATCTGAGTGTCGCAGATGAAATCGAGATTCATCAGACCAGGGAATGTTTTTGCGAACTTCTATTGTCCAATTTTAGTGAGTCTGTGTGAATTGTAGCCTCAGTTTCCTATTTTTAGCTAACAGCAGTGGCTGCCCATCAACTTCAAGGTTCGATGTGTTGTGCAATCAGAGATTGTATACCTTGGATGTAATTGAGTTATGCCGTGTATACACGATCGGTTTTACCGATGAAAACAGTCCAATGAACTTTTCTCATTGGACAAACCGATCGTGTATGGGCCCCATCGGTCTTTTTTCCATCGGCGAGAAAAAATAGAACACGTTTTAAATTTATCCGATGGGAAAAAAACGATAACAAATTCCAATCTGTGTGGAACTCCATCGGACAAAAAACCTACGCATGCTCAGAAGCATTGAACTTAATTTTTCTCGGCTTGTGGGAGTGTTTTATGTCACGGCGTTTGGGACGGTCTGATTTTTGACTGATGGTGTGTAGGCAAGACTGATGGAAGTCAGCTTCATCGGATTTCCGATGGAAAAATCCATTGGATTAGAATCCATAGGAAATCCGATCGTGTGTACAGGGCTTTACTGTTACCTTTCTATCATCTCGAACCAGTCTGCCCATTCTACTCTGACCTCTGACATCAACAAGGCATTTTCGTCCACACAACTTCCTCTCACTGAATATTTTCTCTTTTTCGGACCATTCTCTGTAAACCCTAGAGCTGGTTGGGAGTGAAACACTCAGTAGATCAGCAGTTTATGAAATACTCAGACCAGCCCATCTGTCACCAACAACCATGCCACGTTCAAAGCCACTTAAATCCCCTTTTTTTTTACTAGTAATGGCGGCGATCTGCGATTTTTATCGTGACTGCGATATTGCGGCGGACACATCGGACACTTTTGATGCTATTTTGGGACCATTGTCATTTATACAGCGAACAGTGCTATAAAAATTCACTGATTACTGTGTAAATGACACTGGCAGGTAAGGGGTTAACCACTAGGGGGCCGAGGAAGGGGTTAAGTGTGTCCTAGGGAGTGATTCTAACTGTGGGGGGCTGGGCTACATGTGACACAACACTGATCACTGCTCCCGATGAGAGAGAGCAGAAGATCAGTGTCCTGTCAAAAGGCAGAACAGAGAGATGCCTTGTTTACACAGGCATCCCCCCGTTCTGCAGCTCCGTGACACGATCGCGGGACAACGGCGGACATTGAGTCCGCGGGTCCCACGGGCCCAATCACGGAGATTGCGGCAGGGGCACGCGCCTACACGGCGGCAAATTTAAAGGGACGTATATATACGCCCATTTGCCTGTCTGTGACATTCTGCCAAAGTAAATGTTCGTGCGGCGGTCGGCAAGTGGTTAAATAGGTAAAGCAAAACACTTTTGAATGGTATACTTAACAGACCAAAAGGAAGCAAATAAGAGAAGTTTATTGTTAGGGTTTACATACAGTTGAAATACGTTTTTTTCCTTCTATAAGAGCTACATCATTTGAAAAACCAATAGCTTTGTATTGCAGTGCCCCCTGGTAAACCTGCATAGTGCAGCTGGCGCTACTTCAGCATTCCCTGTCCCCTCTGGGTATTGTCTACATCAGTATTACCCAGAAGTCATTGTATACACACTCTGAACTCTAGCAGGTCCAAGACAAACTCCTGAGAATGCAGCACTGTTAGTTTAGGAACTGATCTGCCGGTCCTGTGGGCAACCTTGTGTCTTTGCATGTATTCTTTTTATTGATGTTCAAATGAAAGGGTCTGACTGCTTTTATTTCTGTGACACTCTATACTTTTCATGTAGTTGTTCAATAAAACCAGCTGCTGGCATCTACTGAAGGGCTTTTTTTGTGCGCAGCTGAAAGACGCCATGTGCACTGGATGGGCCAAGCAATCTGTGAGCAATTACCACTTCTGACAGTTGACAGTAGCCATGGTGTTGGTGGAGTACATATTTCTCTATACACGTCTTATTAAGATTTGCTTTCATAAGTAGGAGAAAAGTAAAGAATTCAAAAGTTTACTATTATGACTTTTTTTAGACTTGTCCAAATATATATATAAAAAAAAAAAATACTGAACTGGAGAAAACTGATTTTAGAGGGCCAGTAAACTAAAAAGAACAGTAATGACAGGACTCCTCTGAATTTTATTATGGATGCTGGCATATCATTCAGATCTGTACCCTTCCAATGAGATGGTAAAAATTGGGGTGTTCTTAATTGCTAGATGTAATTTTTTGATCTTTAACAGTAATGTTGTAATGCAGTGTGCAAGCTGCAGAAATAAATTGCAACAAGTACCATGATCTCATCCCCCTGAGGAAGCCACATGACCCTGTGGTGTAACGCGTAGGAGAGGTGCTTGCTGATGTCAAGACACATTTAAAGTGATAGGATTCATGTTTTGATAATATAGTTTATTTTTAAGAGTGTGGAGTGTGGCATCATGGAAATCATCACTTTACACATGATGGCTGTGTTCTTGCAACAATATTAGTCTAAGGTCAAATTGTATTTTGTTTTTTAAAATTTTAAAATGTATACATTTCTAAGCTGATTTTTAACTATATGTCAAGAATCTTTATTCCACACGTAAACATTCATTAGTTAGCAAAGGATTCCCAGAGTGCAATGCTAAAAAGACAGCACAGCAGTAGCTGCTTGCCTTGAGGCCAGCATTGCCTGATTGAAATCTCCAATAGAATCTCTAACTAATTAACCACTTCCATACCCACGTATAGACATATCACGTCCACAGGAGGGATCTCCCATCCTGGGCGGATGCGTCACCAAGAAGCCGATGCGCGTACCCGAAGGCCGCGATGTTAGCCGGGCACTCACGATCGCTCGTTACAGAGCAGGACCGTGGATCTGTGTGTGTAAACACACAGATCCATGTCCTGTCAGGGGAGAAAAGACTGATTGTGTGTTCCTAGTACAGGGCAACACCGATCGGTCCCCTCCCCTTGTCAGTCCCCTCCCCCTACAGTTAGAGGCACTCCCTAGGTAACACATTTAACCCCTTGATCGCCCCCTAGTGTTAACCCCATTCCCTGCCAGTGACATTTATACAGTAATCAGTGCATTTTTATAGCACTGATCACTGTATAAATGTGAATGGTCCCAAAATAGTGTGAAAAGTGTCCGATATGTCTGCCGCAATGTCACAGTCATGATAAAAATCGCAGATCACCGCCATTCCTAGTAAAAAAAAAAAAAAAAATAACAATAAAAATGCCATAAATCTATCCCCTATTTTGTAGGCGCTATAACTTTTGCGCAAATCAATCAATATACGCTTTTTGCAATTTTTTTTAACCAAAAATATGTAGAAGAATACATATCGGCCTAAATTGAGGGACAGCATTTTTTTATTTCTTTTTTAAATTGGGATATTTTTTATAGCAAAAAGTAAAAAATAATAGGATTTTTATAACAGCTTACCTGTAAAATCCTTTTCTTGGAGTACATCACGGGACACAGAGCGACATAGTCATTACTAATGGGTTATATAGTTACCGTCAGGTGCTGGCACTGGCAACTTCCAAAACCGGAAGTACCCTCCCCTATATAAGCCCCTCCCATCCGGGAGCACCTCAGTTTTGTAGCAAAGCAATAAGTGTCCCCAAAGAGGGGCGGGAGCTCTGTGTCCCGTGATGTACTCCAAGAAAAGGATTTTACAGGTAAGCTGTTATAAAAATCCTATTTTCTTTCTCGTACATCACGGGACACAGAGCGACATAGTCATTACTAATGGGATGTCCTAAAGCAATGCCAAATGAGGGGGGGGGATACACCATATATAAGCTGAGCGCTATCAGACATGAGGATCTTTTGCGGCCTGCAACACACTGCGCCCAAAGGCGACATCCTCCTGACTTCTAACGTCCACCTGGTAGAACCTAGTAAACGTGTGTACCGAAGACCATGTTGCGGCCTTACAGATTTGAGCCAGGGAGGCCTGGTGATGCACTGCCCATGAAGTTCCAACTGCTCTCGTGGAGTGCGCCCTAACTTTGAACGGAGGCGGTCTACTTCTCAAGCTATAGGCTTGTATTATGACCTGTCGAATCCACTTGGCTAAAGTAGATTTTGACGCTGCCTGACCCTTTCTGGGGCCTTCCGGCAGAATAAACAAAGTATCCGTTCTGCGAATCTGAGCAGTGGCTTTTAGATAAGCTTTAACTGCTCTTACTACATCCAAAGAATGCAATAACTTTTCCTCTACCGAAGTAGGCTTGGGGAAAAAAGAAGGAAGAACCACATCTTGGTTCAAATGAAAACTCGATACCACCTTAGGAAGAAAGGCTGGATGAGGACGTAACACTACTCTGTCCTTATGGATAACCAGATATGGCTCCTTACAGGACATAGCTGCTAATTCCGATACTCTTTTAGCCGAACAAATGGCTACTAGAAAAATCAATTTCCTGGTGAGAAGCACCAAGGAAATATGCTGTAATGGTTCAAATGGTTGTTTCTGTAGAACCGACAGAACCAAGTTTAGATCCCATGGACATATGGGAATATTAACCGGAGGACTAATACGCATCACTCCTTGTATAAAGGCTTTGACTAGTGAATGCGAAGCCAAGGGCCTTTGAAAAAATATTGACAAGGCCGAAATCTGACCTTTGATAGTACTCAAGGCAAGCTTCCTATCTACAGCCCATTGTAGGAAGTCCAGAATCCTACCTATTACGTATTTACGTGGATGCCATTTCTTGGCCTCACACCAGGCGATGTACGCCTTCCAGATTCTATAGTAGATCTGCCTGGATACCGGCTTCCTGGCATTGATCATGGTAGATACCACAGCATTAGAGAGCCCTCTCTTTTTTAGAATGTGGGCTTCAATAGCCAGGCCGTCAAACCTAGGGCTGGTAAGGAAGGGTGGTATATCGGTCCCTGCGAAAGCAGGTCCGGACGATGTGGGAGGGTCCAAGGACTCCCCACAGACATTTTTACAATCTCCGCGTACCATGCTCTTCGGGGCCACGCTGGAGCCACCAGAATCACTGGTTTCTTTTCTACCCTGATTCTGCGGAGTAATCGAGGTAACAATTGTGGCGGTGGGAATGCATATATCAGCTTGAACTGATCCCAAGGGAACACTAGGGCATCCGAGCCGCACGCTAGGGGATCCCTTGCCCAAGAGACAAACCTGTCCACTTTTGTGTTGAATCTGGATGCTAGCAGATCTACATCCGGTGTTCCCCACCGCTGACATATTGTCCGGAAAACCTCGGGATGAAGGGACCATTCCCCTGGGCATAATTGTTGGCGACTTAGAAAGTCCGCCTTCCAATTCTCCACCCCTGGAATGAATACCGCAGATATGGCTGGGACATATCTTTCTGCCCATCTCAGGATGTAATTTACTTCCCTTTGGGCTGCACGACTCCTGGTGCCCCCCTGACGATTGATATATGCCACTGCTGTGGCATTGTCTGACTGAACTCTGACAGGGGACCCTTGGAGTTTGGATGTCCATGCTACTAGGGCATACCGGGCTGCTCGTATCTCTAAGAGATTGATGGGCAGGGCCTTTTCCGCATCCGACCATCTGCCCTGGAGAGACCATTGCTCCAGTACTGCTCCCCAGCCTATAAGGCTGGCATCTGTAGTGACCACCTTCCAGGAAATCGGACTGAAGGATTTCCCTCTTTCCAGATTCTGGGGAACCAACCACCAACGGAGGCTCCTGCGAACGGAAGGGGACAAGGACATTGGTAAGTCCAGAGCCTGAACTTTTTTGTTCCAGGCTGACAGTATGGCCCTTTGCAACTTCCTTGAATGGAATTGACCGTAGGGTACTGCTTCGAATGATGACACCATTTTTCCCAGCAGCCTCATGCACAGGCGTATGGATGGCTGTCTTTTTGAACCCACTAAGTGGATCAAATCTCTCAAAGACGACCCCTTTTCTTGAGGCAAGAAAATCTTTTTCTGGTCTGAATCCAGCCTTAGCCCCAAGTATTCCAGACTTTTGACTGGTTTTAGGGCTGACTTGTCTCGGTTGATAATCCAACCGTGATATTCCAGATACTTGATTGTCTCGTGAACAACCACTTCTAGTTTTTCCACTGAGTGGTCTATCAGCAACAAGTCGTCTAGATATGCCATTATCGTTACACCTCGTGTTCTTAGATTGGCCAATAATGGGGCCAGAATTTTTGTGAACACTCTTGGTGCTGTGGCCAGACCGAAGGGTAAGGCTCTGAACTGAAAATGGCGCCCTTCTACCGCAAAGCGTAGAAATTTTTGGTGGGCTGGAAAGATGGGGATGTGCAAAAAAGCATCTTTGATGTCGATCGAGGCTAACCATTCCTCCCCTTGTAGGGCAGTGGCTACCGATCGGATCGACTCCATCCGGAAAGTCCTGATATGTAGGAATTTGTTTAGCCCTTTTAGATTTAATATGGGCCTCACGTCCCCGTTTGGCTTCGGAACTGTAAAGAGGTTTGAGTAAAACCCGAACCCCCATTCTTCCAGGGGAACCTCTATAATTACTGCTTGAAGCAATAATTGTTCCAGTGCCAACAGGAGGGATCCTCTCTTCTGGGGATCCCTTGGCACGTTTGACCTTATAAAGCGGGAAGGAGGGGAGTTTTTTAACTCCAATTTGTATCCCAGATTTACTGCGGAGAGCACCCATCTGTCTCGGATCGTGTCCCGCCAGGTTTCTGTGAACAACTGAAGTCTTCCCCCCACCCGATTGGGTGGGGGCAACCCTTCATGCATTTGACTTTGGGGGAGGTTTTGTACCTCTCCTGCTCCAGGGCTTCTTGTTACCCTGTAACTGTCCCTGATTTTTACCTCCGGGATTTGACCGGGGAGGCCGTCGGAACTGTTTCACAGCCGATGTCCTAGGGACTGGAGAAGCCGGCCTCTTAAAGGAGGGACCTCTAACTCTATTTTTAACCGGCAAAAGTGTACTTTTACCGCTGGAAATTCTCTGGATATACTTGTCCAGGTCTTCCCCGAATAAGCGCTCCCCATGAAATGGGAAGCTGACCAGCAATTTTTTACAGGGAGCTTCAGCAGACCAGTTTTTGAGCCATAGAAGCCTGCGCATATGTACTACAGACAGCGTAAGGCAGGAGGCCTGATGGATTGAATCCTTTATAGCGTCCACCGCAAAGCATAAGGCTCTAGGTAGATCAGCTAGGGCAAGAGCCTGCTGATCCGGCAAGTCTCTTAAGACCTGTTTCAACTGATCCTTCACTGCTTGGCATACCCCTATAGCTGCCACTGCTGGTTGTGTCACCAATCCTGCTGTAGAAAAAGCAGATTTCAATAATGACTCCAATTTTTTATCTATTGGGTCCTTGAACATTTGGACATTTTCCACCGGACATGTCAGTGATTTATTCACACAAGAGATGGCTGCGTCCACTGTAGGGACCTTCCATTTTCTGATGAACTTATCCTCCATGGGATAGACCACCGGAAATCTCTTGGGGGGAGTAAATATTTTGTCAGGATGCTCCCAATCATGGTAAATGAGCCCCTCCAGTAAAGGATGGATCGGAAAGGAACAAACAGTCTGGGGAGCTTTTAGCGACCCCAATGAGGAGACAGAAGTGGAGGATGGCTCCGCAAGTGGCATTTTAAATGCTGATCAGACCATATTAGTCAGGGACTGAACCCATAACCTCTCAGCATGTGATGCTGAGAACGGCTCTTCCACTGTTGATTCCTCTACAACCGAATCAACCTCATCCTGATCCCCCTCAGGTAGGTCGACCTCTGTATGGGACTGTTGCTCTGTTAACAGGCACTCTGAGGGAGGAGACGGAGATCGAGCGCTTTTCTCCTGTGACAGGGAAGCAGCGATTAATGCTGACAATCTCTCTTCCAGTCCTCCCAGAGCTGAGGAAAAAACCTCCTCTGTTACATACACAGGAGCAGGTGAACTGAGGACAGCCACAGTACCAGGTACTCCTGGGGGTGCCCTACGGTCACTAACCTCTGTTCTTCAGGGGAGACTGGTGCAGCCAAAGCATGCCCAAGATCCTCAGAGCCCGATGGAGACCCCCTATTCCTCCTGGAATTTCTAGTCCCGGAGTTTTTAGACGGCATATTCCTAAGCCACAAAGCTGAGGTATTCCAGCCGAAATACACCAATTACTGATAATAGTCTAGCATAAATGCTGCTATAATAAACAGTTGGTGTCTACTAATGTGCCTTTCTAGGGGATGCCTGTATCAACCGCTTGCTGTATGCCTTTAAATGTTGCCAGCTCTGACTCTGTACTTCATAGCCAGCTTACTACAATATTGTGGCTTTTAAAAACCTGCTGGGACGCCCGCACATGCGCAGAAGCGCTGCGGCGCGCACAGAGCGTCATCCCCCAGGCTCCGCCCCCTTTTCCGGCTCACCTCTATATATAGAGGCGCGTGCACGCGCACGCGCGCGGCCACGTGCGCCCTCGGCGCTAATTTCAAACATGGAAACCAGGGACAGGAGCCAGGGCCCCTCTTTGCCGCAGGCCGGGGGATGGACGAGCACTGCAACATGGCAGAGGAAGCAGTTTCCTATAGGAGAACTCACCAACTGCCTGGACTTTGCTCTCTGAGAAGAAACTAGTCCACATGACAAGAAAACATTCCACAGCGGCCTCTAGTGGACAAACACAGGTACCGCAGTCTAATATACTAAATATATATAAAAAAACATTTTTTTTTTTTTTTTTTTCTTGACCACCATTAAAAATTATTACATTTTTTTAGTAGTTACAGGCATGCACAGAATTTTGCGGGAATACCATTAGGTAACAGACAGAAAGACAAATTAGGCTTGGGGGTCCCCCAATAGAACCAAGTTCCTGGGGGCCCCCACTTACCTGTTCCCCGCCGCAGGACTTTGTTTGGTCCACAAAAGCCCAAACTTCACCTATCACGGCAGGCATTGTAATCAAACCTTCAGGGACCGGGTTCCCAAGGATTCCACTCCCCTGGACCTGTATAGCACCCTGCACAGAAAACATCTTGGTCGTGGGTATGACCAGAGCTCTGGATCCCAGGGTCCAGCTCTCCTAAGAGAAGCATTACAGGCAAAACCTTGCTCTTCTCTTTGCAAGGCCCGGGTACCGACCGTTTAGCTATGAAGCTTTTTTGGTCGGATCCGGAATAGCTTACTGAGGCCCAAAAGAACCTGTACGCAAGCTCAGTGAAAAACACATGTTTCTTCTTGGCCAACACCTTAGACACTGGCAAAAAACTGAGGTGCTCCCGGATGGGAGGGGCTTATATAGGGGAGGGTACTTCCGGTTTTGGAAGTTGCCAGTGCCAGCACCTGACGGTAACTATATAACCCATTAGTAATGACTATGTCGCTCTGTGTCCCGTGATGTACGAGAAAGAAATTGTGTTTTTTTTTAAACTTGTCACTCTTCTTTTGTTTATAGCGCAAAAAACAAACAAAAAAAAAAACGCAGAGGTGATCAAATACCACCAAAATAAAGCTCTATTTGTGGGGATTTTTTTTTATTTGGGTACAGTAATTTATGACCGCGTAATTGTCATTCAAAATTTACAGCGTTGAAAACTGAAAATTGGCCTGGGCAGGAAGGAGGTGAAAATGCCCTGAATTGAAATGGTTAAAGAGGTTGTAAACCTCCATCTAACATTTTTACATATAGGTAAGCCTAGAAAAAGGCATCAGCGTCCCTTTTACATCAGGTGTCCCCCTTTACATCAGTTGTCCCAATCAGAGTCCTCCTTTACATCAGGTGTCTCTATCAGAGTCCCCCTTTACATCAGGCATCCACATCAGTGTCCCCCTTTACATCAGGCATCCCCATCAGAGCCCCCCTTTACATCAGGCATCCCCATCAGAGCCCCCCTTTACATCAGGCATCCCCATCAGAGTCCCACTTTACATCAGGCATCCCGATCAGAGTCCCACTTTACATCAGGCATCCCGATCAGAGTCCCATTTTACATCAGGCATCCCCATCAGAGTCCCATTTTACATCAGGCATCCCCATCAGAGTCCCATTTTACATCAGGCATCCCCATAAGAGTCCCATTTTACATCAGGCATCCCCATCAGAGTCCCATTTTACATCAGGCATCCCCATCAGAGACCTCCTTCACATCAGGTGTCACCTCCCCCCCCCTCCTCGTACTTAGAGCTCTCACAGCATCCACCTTCGGCCCTGCCAGAAACCGGAAGTGACGCAGCGGGACCCGCCAGTTACTAACCACAACAGGGAACAATGATAGAGTGGGAGTGTTCATGGCGCAGAGCTCTGCGCCCCGAGGACATTCTAAAGGAAGCCAATTGAGCAATTTTTTGCAGCACGTCATGCTTCCCATACACCTATGTGTCCAGCATCCCACACACACTTAAAGGGCCATTATTTTTTTTATTTTTTATTTTTTATGATGAGTAGCTTTGGGGGGGGGGGCTGCCCCTGTGCCCCCTATTGACGGGCCGCCACTGGTGCCAAAACTTCTGGCAATTATTAGAGCTTGCCACTAAGCCACATTCCCTACAGATGCATATTGACAAATATAAAACACTGTGTATAAATATAATGAATTATTTTATCCAGTCAGCAGCTGGATAAAAAAATGTCACAAAAATTCCAACTCAAACTTCTACACCTGAGTAAATAAATCAGAGGAATAACCTGTCCCTAAACCTCCACCTATCTCTGCATGACTCCCACTGAAGATTCAATAAAAGACAACCTGTCTGAAAGCAGATAACTACTAATGTGCTTAGAAATCACATGGTGCTCTGGAAATACATTGTCATGACATATATAATACAAACATCAGTTTAAGTAGCTTAAATTGTATATTTTTTTCTAATGCATAAATGCTGTCTGGATAAATCACTTTTTTACATTTTTTTTAGATGTAAAAGCAGTGGCGGCCCGTCCATAGGGGGCGCCCGGGCGCCGCCCCCCCTCCTGTGGTCACCAAAAAAAAAAAAAAAAAAAACGGGCCCTTTAAGAGTTTTTTTTTTTTTTTAAATGTCTTTTTTTTACACATGGCGGCGCGACCATAGTGGGCTACCGCTCACTTCTGCGCCCGGCCGTCACTCACCACAACAATACATAGGTTCATGCATTGCATGAACCTATGTATTGCTGCCGCCCACTATTCAGATGGCCGGCCCCTTGGCTGCATTATAGGGGAGAAACTGGCTGCATTATGGGGGAGAAACTGACTGCATTTGGGGGAGAAACTGGCTGCATTATGGGGGAGAAACTGGCTGCATTTGGGGGAGAAACTGGCTGCATTATGGGGGAGAAACTGGCTGCATTTGGGGGAGAAACTGGCTGCATTATGGGGGAGAAACTGGCTGCATTATGGGGGAGAAACTGGCTGCATTTGGGGGAGAAACTGGCTGCAAATGGGGGAGAAACTGGCTGCATTTGGGGGAGAAACTGGCTGCATTTGGGGGAGAAACTGGCTGCATATGGGGGAGAAACTGGCTGCATTATGGGGGAGAAACTGGCTGCATTATGGGGGAGAAACTGGCTGCATTATGGGGGTGAAACTGGCTGCATATGGGGGAGAAACTGGCTGCATATGGGGGAGAAACTGGCTGCATTTGGGGGAGAAACTGGCTGCATTATGGGGGAGAAACTGGCTGCATTTGGGGGAGAAACTGGCTGCATTATGGGGGAGAAACTGGCTGTATTATGGGGGAGAAACTGGCTGTATTATTGGGGGACAAACTGGCTGTATATTGGGGGGAAACTGGCTGCATTTGGGGACAAACTAGTGGCGTTTGGGGACAGTGGCTGCGTTTTAATGGGCACAGTGGCGGCAATTGATGATTTTTTTTTTTCAGTTTGTTTGCGCCCCCCCAAAAAATTTGAGCACCAGCCGCCACTGTGTAAAAGCATATATCCACTTGACCTCCGGAAGACTTAACCCCCTTCATGACCAGGCCATTTTTTGCTATATGGCACTGCATTACTTTGAAGCCTCGTACACACGTCCGAGAATCTTGTCAGGAAAAAACAAGTTGTTTTTCCTGACGAGATTCTTGACAAGAATCTTGTCCCGGCCGAGTGTACACACACTCGATTCAAAAGAACCGCCGTTCTTTTGAATGGAACGAACACGGTGACGTCATCGACTACGATGAGCGTGCGCTTGTCACATTCGATGCCGCCACCGCCATCTTGCTACACCCTACCTATGCCTAGGAAGCTACCGCGCATGCGTCAAAGTCATTTCGAGCATGCACGGGTTTCCACGGCGACAGGTAAGCGTACACACGCTCGGGTAGAGCAGGTTCTCTATTTTTCTCGTCGAGATTCTGGCCAGTTTTCTTGATGAGAAACCTGAAAGCTTCGTACACACGGCCGGTTTTCTCGGCAAGAAAGCTCTCCCGGCAGTTTTCTTGTTGTTTCTTGACGAGAAAACCGGATGTGTGTACGAGGCTTATCTGTCAATTGCACAGTCATGCAACGCTGAAATTTATGTCATTTTTTCCCACAAATAGAGCTTTCTTTTGATCACCACTGGGATTTAATTTTTTTGCACTATAAATAAAAAAAAGACTGGAAATTTTGAAAAACAAAAAACAATATCTGTTACATATCCCCTAAAATAAATAAAAAAAAATTAAAGTTTTCATAAATTTAGGCCACTATGTATTCTGCTACATATTTTTAGTAAAAAAAATCCCAATAAACGTATATTGATTGGTATACTGTATGTACTGGAATTTTTATTTATTTATTTCTTTTTATACCAGTAATAGCGGCGATCAGTGAGTCAAAGTGGGACTGCAATATTGCAGTGGACAATCTGACACTAGCTGACACTTTGTGGGAACCAGTGAAACTAAGACAGTGATCAATGCTAAAAATATGCACTGTCACTGTACTAATCCATTACCATGTTTATGCGGACGACACCCAGGTTTACTTAAAGATTCCTAGGAACCAGACTGCTGATGCCACCCTTGCCAGCTGCTTGGAGGCCATCAACACATGGATGTCTGCCAACTTTCTAAAACGTAATGGGGGAAAAACTGAGGTGATCATCTTCAGCGATCTGGCCACCTCTCCAGATATCCCACCTTGGCCTCCCTCATTTGGTCCTGCTCCAGAGGTGGCCCCCCAGGTCCGTGATCTGGGATTTGTCCTAGATTCAGGTTTAACATTGGCTCCTCAGGTAAAGAGGGTCCTCAGTGCATGTCACTGGCAGCTAAAACTCCTGAGGGTGCTGTTTAAATATTTGGATATCTCGGACAGAAAAACTGTCATCTGCGCCACAATAGGTAGCTGCCTAGACTACTGCAACTCTCTTTATCTGGGATTGCCAAAGATGTTAGTGCAGAAGCTTCAACTTATTCAAAATGCTGTGGCTAGGTTACTCATGGATGCCCCACTGAGAGATCATATCACCCCTGTCCTCTGCGTCTTGCACTGGTTGCCGGGCCACTATCGCACCTTATTTAAGGCCGGGTGTATTATGTTTAAGATAATGAGAGGCCTGGCCCCAAGCTATCTCTGCTCTCGTTTTCATAAACAAGCTTTTCTTAGATCACTCAGATCTACCGGCACAGATCTCCTCCACATCTCGGTGCCCAAGAAGATCCGACGTGGTGGTCGGGCCTTCTCCCACCAGGGTGCTGTTTTGTGGAATAGCCTCCCTGTCGAGCTCCAGGAGGCCCCTACTATTCCGGTCTTCCGTGGGTTACTGAAGACTTGGCTTTTCACGCAAGCTTTTCCTGTGTAACCTCTCCCTTCCACCCTTTCTGCCACTGTGCTGCTTCTGGTTCCTGGGTCCTCTTCTCCCAGAAACTCTGCTATGCATGTCGGGACCCTTCGGGGTAAGACCGCGCTATATTAAGATACCTCTCAACTCAACTCTCAACTAATGACACTGGCTGGGAAGGGGTTAAATATCTAGGGCGATCAAAGGGTTAACTGTGTGCCTAACCAGTGTTTTTGTGTTTACATTTAGGTGCTTTTTCTAAGAGATGTGCTGGATTTTATTCCCTGCTTTGCAGGGCAACAAAATTTAGCACAGCCCCGCCTACAGGATGAAGCTCTGCATTGTTTACATATGCAAAACTGTGTCCACTGTGTCTCCTTGAATTTAAAATATAGCCTCTAAAGTGAAATACATAAACACTATAATTGGTAGTACCATCATCCAGAAATTTATGAAGGCCTGTATAGGGGCGGGGCATGGTAGGGGTTTGGTGGGGCAACTGGTGGCAAGTAACCCTTAAGGCCTGGCTAGTAGCTCAGGACTTGAAATTTTGAGCCCTGTTGTAGTACCGTATATATAATACAGTGGAGAATAGTCAGTGTAGTATATATAAAACAGTGCAGGGTAAATAGTGCAGAGTATATAATACAGTGTATTGAAGTGGTTAAGGGGAACCCTATGACAGAATTAATAAAAAAAATGATCTTTTGGTCTGGTATAGATTTTAACCACTTGCCGACCGCCGCACACACATATACGTTGGCAGAATGGCTCAGGCAGGCAAGTGGGCATCCCTTTGAATTTGCTGCCTTTCGGCCTAAACTGTGGAAGAAATTAGTTTTTTTATATATTTTGGGGGGATATTTATTATAGCAAAAAGTAAAAAATATTGCCTTTTTTTCAAAAATGTCGCTCTTTTTTTGTTTATAGTGCAAAAAATAAAAACCGCAGAGGTGATCAAATACCACCAAAAGAAAGCTATATTTGTGAGAAAAAAAGGCCATCAATTTTGTTTGGGTACAACATTGCACGACCGCGCAATTATCAGCGACGCAGTACAGAATCGCAAAAAATGCTCTGGTCAGGAAGGGGGTAAATCCTCCTGGGGCTGAAGTGGTTAAGGGGAGCTGTACGCCAAAAAAAAAAAAAAAAAGTGTCCCACCCAAAACCCATACCCGGCCCTTTGAATCTGGTATAGATTTTAGGGGAACTCCACGCCAAAATTTTAAAAGAATTGGTGTGGGGTCCCCCCAAAATCCATACTAGACCCTTATCCGAGCACTGTCCCCTTATCCGACCCTTATCCGAGCACTGTCTCTTGTGGTCTTTACTTTTTGACACTTTTTTGGTGAATGGGTAGGGGTACAATGTACCCGATACCCATTCACATAGGGGGGATCTGGGGACCCCCTTGTTACAGGGGGCTTCCAGGCTCTGATAAGGCCCCCGCCCACAGACCACAACAACCAACGGCCAGGGTTGTCGGGAAGAGGCCCTTGTCCCCACCAACATGGGGACAAGGTGCTTTAAAGGGGCCCCCAAAAGCACCCTCCCCTTGTTGAGGGCTCTTCCCCCGCCCTTGCCTGGCCAGCCAGGCTACTTTCTCGGATAAGGGCCTGGTATGGATTTGGGGGGGCACGCTATATTTTTTCTCCATTTTGGCCCAAAGGGCCTGGGATGGACTGGGGGGGAACCCCACGCTGTTTTTTTTCAGCTATATTGTCGGGAGGCGGCAATACATTACAGCTGCGAGCAAGTTTAAATGACATTTTTTTGTCATTATTGCTGCGGCATGTTTTATACATTGCACAGATGTGCCACTTTACAGGCAGACTAAGGGGACCCCCTAGGTATGAAATTTAAAGGAATATTTAATTTTTATTGTTTCATTAAAATCACTGCTCCTGAAAAAACTATTGTTTTAAAAACTTTTTTTTTGCATTGGTACATGTCCTCTGAGGCAGTACCCGGGTCCCCATACACTTTTTTATGGCAATAACTTGCATATTAGCCTTTAAAATTAGGTCTTTTGATTCTTCATGTTCGTGTCCCATAGACTTTAATAGGGCTCGCATGTTCGCTAGAACTTTTTGTCTGTTCAAGGTGTTCTGGTGCGAACCGAACCGGGGGGTGTTCGGCCCATCCCTACTTGGGAGATACAGGGGGTTTTTGTTGATGTATTGCTCGAATGGTGAGCAACACACCAACTAGCTTTGATCTGAAACCTGCTTTGGTGCTGGTTGAAGCTGCTCGCCGGGTGCAGAGAAGAACCAGAACTGACAAGTGGAGCACATGAGAGTGATAGGGAAATGTCTCTAATTGAAAAAGATACAGTAACAAACATTATTGTAATAAAGTGTTTAAGGCCTGTTGCACACGGGAGTAAAATATGCTGAGTTGTTTACTGATCTGAAATGAGATGCATTGTTGTCTATGACACAGTAAAGATCAGTAATATGTTGTAAAGTGCTGCGCAAACTGTTGGCGCTATATAAATCCTGAATAGTAATAATAATAATAATGTTACAACGTTGAGTTCAGAGCAGTAAAACAAAAATAGAACATTTTTCATTTGAGTGCAGTCATTTACAAATTTTGGCCCCTTGCACACCGGCGTCACAAATTCCTCAGTAAACATCAGTAAATTATGACGTCCGTGTGCAAGTGGCCTAAAGCTGAGGTTTCTGTTGTTGTCTCTGACCCCTGTTTTAATCATTTCCCAATTTCCCTTTGGGATTAATAAAGTATTCTGTAGTATTCTGTAAATTATGACGCCCGTGTGCAAGGGCCTAAGTATAAATTAATATTACAATACTGGCAATGAAGAAGAATTTTACTCGTCTATATGCTTACACATCTTTACTGGCCTATACTCACCTATACTCAACATAACTCAGGTCTTTACACACTGTTTTTGGCCCCTTGCACACGGGCGTCACAAATTCACGAGTAAACATCAGTAAATTATGACGCCCGTGTGAAAGGGGCCTAAAGCTGAGGTTTCTGTTGTTGACTCTGACCCCTGCCCCAGAAGTCCTGGTTCCTGTCCTGGTCTAATGCCGCGTACACACGACCGTTTTTAATGTCATTTTCAAAAACAACGTTTTTCTCAACGTGATTTTTCTTGTTTCCTCTCAAGCCTGTCTTGCATACACACGTTCATTAAAAAAAACGATCGAGCAAAGCGCAGTGACGTAGAACACGTACGACGGCACTATAAAGGAAAAGTTCAGTTCGGATGGCGCCACCCTTCATGTTAGTAAAGTTTGTTTTCAGCCTCGTGCTTTTCAGTCCGTTACAGCATGACGAATGTGCTATCTCCATTACAAACGCTAATTTTACCAGAACGAGCGCTCCCGTCTCATACTTGATTCTGAGCATGCGCGTTTTTTTTCCCCTCGTAAAAGCATACATACTACCGTTTTTCACGTCGTTAAAAAAAACGACGTGAAAACATGGAGCAGGTTCTCATTTTTTTAGGCCATTTTTCACGTCGTTAAAAATGCTCTGGAGCCTACACACGATCATTTTTAATGGCCAATTTAAAAAATGGAAATTTTAACGTCACAAAATACGGTCGTGTGTATGCGGCATAAGTGTTTCAGAGGGCAGGATACAATGAGAAATCTCTCTAATGGAAACAGGTAACAGTAAAGCCCTGTACACACGATCGGATTTCCTATGGATTCAAATCCGATGGATTTTTCCATCGGAATTCCAATGAAGCTGACTTCCATCAGTCTTGCCTACACACCATCAGTCAAAAATCTGACCGTCCAAAACGGCGTGACGTAAAAAACTCAGACGAGCCGAGAAAAATAAGGTTCAATGCTTCTGAGCATGCGTCGACTTGATTCTGAGCATGCGTGGGTTTTTTTCTCCGATGGAGTTCCACACAGATGATCGGAATTTGCTATAATTTTTTTTTTTTCCATCGGATAAATTTAAAACATGTTCTATTTTTTCTCACCGATGGAAAAAAGACCGATGGGGCCCATAGACGATCGGTTTGTCCGATAAAAAAAGTCCATCTGACTGTTTTTATCGGTAAAACCGATCGTGTGTACAGGGCTTAACAAACACATTTTAATTGGAGCTGAACTCTACATTTTACTCCAGTCAAATGTTCCCTTTTTTAGGCAAAACCCCATGTATCTGCTGAACTCATACCTCACAATTCCAAATGCCACATTTATTATGCTATGAATTCCCATAGTGGTGGCAAATAAATATTTCAGGGTTTTTTGGGGAGGGGGCAGGCCTGAATTTAAAGAAAACCTGTACTGAGAGGAATGTTTAGGTTTCCATTGTTGGCTTCCCAATGCTATTTGGCTTGGAGTCAAGTTCGTCTAATGTCATCAGTGCTTTTAGCATAGCTCCCAACTGTCCCTGATTTCGAGGGACTGTCCCTGATTTGGAGGAATGTCTCTCTGTCCCTCTTTCCCTCTCATTTGTCCCTCATTTTGGTCTACTCCATATAGTTGTATATAAAATGCACTTTTTAACTTTCAAAATGTGTTTCCCAGCGCTAAACCTTTCATCCAATTTCTAAATTGCTGCAGTTGTACATTTTAAAAGCCAATATAAAGGAATAGTAGTGGTAAAAAAAGCCCCTGTGGATTTTATTAACCTTTTTTTTGGTTAATTCTCCTTTAAGGGGGTGTGGCAGGGGGCGTGCCCTATGCCTACATACGTTTGTTAGTAGGTGTCCCTCATTCCCATCTCAAAATGTTGGGAGGTATGCTTTTAGAGTCATGGTTGACCCCCCTTAATATGATAAACTTGATTGGTCCCTTGTTGTTTAGCTACACATGTATCAATATGATCCTTCAAGCTATCATTCAATGGGATTAAATAATCAAATTGAAAAAAATTATAAACAGAAGACCCTCGATTCAATCCATTTATCACTTTGATTAATGATAAGTTGAGAAGGATTAGAACACCTGTCAGTTTTATTGCTGCCTGTGCCCCCATTAGGGAGGTTCACCCTCTCTATATGTCCTGTTGACCAATATAATGGAAAGTGAAAGTAAAAGAAAAACAAAGTCCCACATTTTGGGTTGGCATCAGAACACTAATAAATAGGGATGAGCTTCGTGTTCGAGTCGAACATACGTTCGACTCGAACATCGGCTGTTCGATCGTTCGTCGAAGATCGAACGATTTGGGCCGTTCGCGCCAAATTCGAGTGACGCGAACGGCCCACAATGCACTACGCCATCGCAGTGTCATCCAGGCGCTGTGATTGGCCAAGCATGCACTGTGACCCCGCATGCTTGGCCAATCACAGCGCCGGCAGCGAGGAGAGCAATGATTGGCCACAGGCAGGATGCCTGTGGCCAATTATTGCTGATGGGGTTTAGTACACGCCCCACACTATAAAAGGCCGCCAGCGCGGCGGCCTTGTGTAGTGTGTTCCGGAGCAGGGAAAGAGAAGCATAGGCAGGGACAGTGTCATTATTTTTCCTTTACTATTCCTGGATTCCTTGTGTTTAGGGACAAATAAGGATAGGTAGGGAGAGTGTCAGTGACAGTGTGCTATTCTGTGCTAATCCTTGTTTGTAGGGACAGAGAGGTACAATGAGGGAAAGTGTCAGTGTGCTATTCTGTTCTAAAACTATTTTGCTGAACCATATTTTCAATCCTTGAGTTGAGGGACAGAGTAGGACAGTGAGTGAAACTGACAGTGTGCTATTCTGTTCTAAACCAATTTTGCTGTTCCATATTTTCAATCCTTGAGTTGAGGGACAGAGAGGTACAGTGAGTGAAACTGACAGTGTGCTATTCTGTTCTAAACCAATTTTGCTGTTCCATATTTTCAATCCTTGAGTTGAGGGACAGAGAGGTACAGTGAGTGAAACTGACAGTGTGCTATTCTGTTCTAAACCAATTTTGCTGTTCCATATTTTCAATCCTTGAGTTGAGGGACAGAGAGGTACAGTGAGTGAAACTGACAGTGTGCTATTCTGTTCTAAACCAATTTTGCTGTTCCATATTTTCAATCCTTGAGTTGAGGGACAGAGAGGTACAGTGAGTGAAACTGACAGTGTGCTATTCTGTTCTAAACCAATTTTGCTGTTCCATATTTTCAATCCTTGAGTTGAGGGACAGAGAAGGACACTCGTAGAAATTATCAGTGTGCTATTCTGTGCTAAATCTTGTTTGTAGGGAGGGACAGAGTAGGACAGTGAGGGAAAGTGTCAGTGTGCTATTCTGTTCTAAAACTATTTTGCTGAACCATATTTTCAATCCTTGAGTTGAGGGACAGAGAGGTACAGTGAGTGAAACTGACAGTGTGCTATTCTGTTCTAAACCAATTTTGCTGTTCCATATTTTCAATCCTTGAGTTGAGGGACAGAGAGGTAGAGTGAGTGAAACTGACAGTGTGCTATTCTGTTCTAAACCAATTTTGCTGTTCCATATTTTCAATCCTTGAGTTGAGGGACAGAGAGGTACAGTGAGTGAACCTGACAGTGTGCTATTCTGTTCTAAACCAATTTTGCTGTTCCATATTTTCAATCCTTGAGTTGAGGGACAGAGAGGTACAGTGAGTGAAACTGACAGTGTGCTATTCTGTTCTAAACCAATTTTGCTGTTCCATATTTTCAATCCTTGAGTTGAGGGACAGAGAGGTACAGTGAGTGAAACTGACAGTGTGCTATTCTGTTCTAAACCAATTTTGCTGTTCCATATTTTCAATCCTTGAGTTGAGGGACAGAGAGGTAGAGTGAGTGAAACTGACAGTGTGCTATTCTGTTCTAAACCAATTTTGCTGTTCCATATTTTCAATCCTTGAGTTGAGGGACAGAGAGGTAGAGTGAGTGAAACTGACAGTGTGCTATTCTGTTCTAAACCAATTTTGCTGTTCCATATTTTCAATCCTTGAGTTGAGGGACAGAGCGGTACAGTGAGTGAAACTGACAGTGTGCTATTCTGTTCTAAAACTATTTTGCTGAACCATATTTTCAATCCTTGAGTTGAGGGACAGAGAGGTACAGTGAGTGAAACTGACAGTGTGCTATTCTGTTCTAAACCAATTTTGCTGTTCCATATTTTCAATCCTTGAGTTGAGGGACAGAGAGGTACATTGAGTGAAACTGACAGTGTGCTATTCTGTTCTAAACCAATTTTGCTGTTCCATATTTTCAATCCTTGAGTTGAGGGACAGAGAGGTACAGTGAGTGAAACTGACAGTGTGCTATTCTGTTCTAAACCAAATTTGCTGTTCCGTATTTGCAATCCTTGAGTTGAGGGACAGAGAGGTACAGTGAGGGAAAGTGTCAGTGTGCTATTCTGTTCTAAAACTATTTTGCTAAACCATATTTTCAATCCTTGAGTTGAGGGACAGAGAGGTACAGTGAGTGAAACTGACAGTGTGCTATTCTGTTCTAAACCAATTTTGCTGTTCCATATTTTCAATCCTTGAGTTGAGGGACAGAGAGGTACAGTGAGTGAAACTGACAGTGTGCTATTCTGTTCTAAACCAATTTTGCTGTTCCATATTTTCAATCCTTGAGTTGAGGGACAGAGAGGTACAGTGAGTGAAACTGACAGTGTGCTATTCTGTTCTAAACCAATTTTGCTGTTCCATATTTTCAATCCTTGAGTTGAGGGACAGAGAGGTACAGTGAGTGAAACTGACAGTGTGCTATTCTGTTCTAAACCAATTTTGCTGTTCCATATTTTCAATCCTTGAGTTGAGGGACAGAGAAGGACACTCATAGAAATTATCAGTGTGCTATTCTGTGCTAAATCTTGTTTGTAGGGAGGGACAGAGTAGGACAGTGAGGGAAAGTGTCAGTGTGCTATTCTGTTCTAAAACTATTTTGCTGAACCATATTTTCAATCCTTGAGTTGAGGGACAGAGAGGTACAGTGAGTGAAACTGACAGTGTGCTATTCTGTTCTAAACCAATTTTGCTGTTCCATATTTTCAATCCTTGAGTTGAGGGACAGAGAGGTACAGTGAGTGAAACTGACAGTGTGCTATTCTGTTCTAAACCAATTTTGCTGTTCCATATTTTCAATCCTTGAGTTGAGGGACAGAGAGGTACAGTGAGTGAAACTGACAGTGTGCTATTCTGTTCTAAACCAATTTTGCTGTTCCATATTTTCAATCCTTGAGTTTAGGGACAGAGAAGGACACTCGTAGAAATTATCAGTGTGCTATTCTGTGCTAAATCTTGTTTGTAGGGAGGGACAGAGTAGGACAGTGAGGGAAAGAGTCAGTGTGCTATTCTGTTCTAAAACTTTTTTGCTGAACCATATTTTCAATCCTTGTGTTTAGGGACAGAGAAGGATAGGCAGGGGACAGTGTCAGTGTCATTGTTGCTAAGCCTCCTGCACAATATACACCTGAAGGTAGCCCTTATTGCTGTTTTTCCCATCTCCCTGCAGGCCATCCATTAAAATGTCTGGAAGGCAACCAAGGAGAGGCAGACAGTCAGGAGGCAAAAAAAGAGGGCAAGCAGGCTCTGTGTCTGGGGGCAACAGTGCTGGTCGTGTACGCGGTGCATTGTCATCAGCACATGGCCATGGGACACGCTTGTCCTTGTTTTCGGCAGCTGGACATGTTGAGCCACATCATGCCGAAGACTTGGTAGAGTGGATGACCAAGCCCACCTCATCCTCCTCATCCTCTCTCACCCAGGCTCAGGGTACTGGCAAAGCAGCTGCCAAAGCGTCCTCTTCTCTGGTATCATTATCTTCATTAGGCAATCCTTCCCTAGACCCACCATGCCCTCCTCCTGAGGAGTCCCCCGAACTGTTTGAGCACAGTGTTGGGTACATGCTCCAGGAGGATGCCCAGCGTTTGGAAGGATCTGATGATGATACCCAGCTAGAGGAAGGCAGCAGCGTGAGTGCAGAGAGAGGGGATGCTCAAGAAGGACACCAATCTGGCAGTCATGCTCCAGCAGCTGCAGCATACTGCCAGATTGGCTCCAGTGATGAGGAGGGAGGGGATGATGAGGTCACTGACTCCACGTGGGTGCCTAATAGGAGAGAGGAGGAGGAGGAGGAGGATGAGGAGGAGGCACATCTCCAACGAGGCAGGATGCCCTTGAGTGGCCAGCGTATGTGCAGCACACCGACGGAATCACACCGCAGAGCTCCGCCTGTGCAGGGCGCTGCCTCTGCCCGTCATTCAAAAAGTTCTTTGGTGTGGGCCTTTTTTGAGGCGAGTGCATCAGATCGCACAGCTGCTGTTTGCAACATATGTCTCAAGCGTATATCGCGTGGCCAAAACATCAGCCGCTTGGGCACCACATGCTTGATCAGACATATGTTGACCTACCGTGCAGCTCGTTGGCAAGCCTACCTTAAAGACCCACACCAAAGAACAAAGCTGACCTCTTCTTGCACCGCATCAGCTGGGATCTCCAACCCCAGTATACCTTCAGTCCTCTCTGAAACCTGCTCTGAGAGGAATGAAGGTGTAGAATTAGGTGTGTCACAGCCAAGTACTTGCGGGCACTCTGCTAGCAGTACACCGACGTCCGATTCTAGCAGGCAAATTTCCCTGCCCCAGCTGCTGGACCGTCGAAAGAAGTTCACTCCCAGCCATCCACATGCCCAGCGGTTGAATGCTAGCTTGGCTAAATTGCTAGCGCTTCAACTGCTGCCTTTTCAGTTGGTAGACTCGGCCCCCTTCCGTGAGTTTGTGCAATGTGCGGTTCCTCAGTGGCAGGTTCCCAAACGCCACTTTTTCGCACGGAAGGCTATTCCGGCTCTCTACAGGCATGTGGAAGGCAATGTCTTGGCCTCGCTGGACAGGGCGGTCAGCGGTAAGGTGCATATTACCGCTGACTCATGGTCCAGCAGGCATGGACAGGGACGTTACCTTTCTTTCACGGCCCATTGGGTCACTCTTTTGGCAGCTGGGAAGGATGCAGGACAAGGTGCAGTAGTGTTGGAGGTTGTTCCACTGCCACGCCTCCAAAATGCTACTACTGGTTGTGACACACCTCTCTCCTCCACCCCCTCCTCTTCTTCTTCCTCCATGGCCTCTTCCTGTGGTTTGTCCTCGGAACCAGCGGTGCTCCGTAGGCGTTCAAGGGGCTACGCAAGTACGCAGGCAAAAAGATGCCATGCCGTGCTTGCGCTGGTGTGTTTGGGGGACAGGAGCCACACTGGGGCAGAGGTCCTGTCTGCTCTGCAGGGGCAGGCCGAGAGGTGGTTGACGCCACGCCAGCTTAAGCCAGGAATGGTGGTTTGCGACAATGGCACCAACCTCCTCTCCGCCCTCCGACAGGGACAACTGACCCATGTGCCCTGTATGGCTCACGTCCTTAACCTGGTGGTGCAGCGGTTCTTGGGCAGGTACCCGGGCTTACAGGATGTCCTGAGGCAGGCCAGGAAAGTCTGTGTGCATTTCCGCAGATCTTATAATGCCAGTGCTCGCTTGGCTGAGCTTCAAAAGGAGTTGAACCTGCCCAAGAACCGCCTTATATGTGACATGCCCACCAGGTGGAACTCAACGTTGGCCATGCTGCAGCGGCTGCACACGCAGCAGAGGGCCATCAATGAGTACCTGTGCGACTACGGCACCAGGACATGGTCAGGGGAGCTCAGGTTTTTTTCACCACGCCAGTGGGGCATGATCAGGGATGCATGCACTGTCCTGGCACCATTTGAGGAGGCCACGAGGATGGTGAGCAGTGACAGTGCATGCATCAGTGACACTGTACCTCTTGTCCACCTGTTGGAGCACACGCTGCGTGGAATAATGGACAGGGCACTTGAGGCAGAACAGAGGCAGGAAGAGGAGGACTTCCTTGCCTCTCAAGGCCCCCTTTACCCAGACAGTGTTCCTTCTGTCCCACCCATCGCACAGGAAGAGGAGGATGAGGAGGAGGAGGAGGAGGATTGTGTCAGCATGGAGGTGGAGGCTGGCACTCAGCATCATCAGCAGCAGTCTTTTAGGGATGATTTACAGTCCCAAGAAACCAGTGGACTTGTACGTGGCTGGGAGGAGGTGGCTGCGGATCATGTCGTCCTTAGTGACCCAGAGGACTCCGGACTGAATGCCTCAGCTAACCTACGCTGCATGGCCTCCCTGATCCTGCAAAGTCTGCGGAAGGATCCTCGTATTCTTCGGATCAAGGAGAGGGACCATTACTGGCTGGCCACTCTCCTTGATCCACGGTACAAGGGTAAGGTTGCGGACCTTATCGTACCGTCGCAGAGGGAGCAGAGGATGAGACAACTCCGGGAGGCCTTGCAGAAAGGTCTGTGCAACGCGTTCCCAGAGACTGGGAGGTTACAAACTCCTGGTCCTGGACAACGAGTTGCTGAGGCTTTGGGCAGTCAAAGAAGGAGCGGTGGGGAAGGTGGCCGTCTGACCGATGCGTTCAGACAATTCTTTAGTCCGCAGCCCCAAAGTATGATCGGTTCCAGCAACCATCGCCAGCGTCTGATATACATGGTCCAGGAATACCTAGGGGCAAGGTCAGACTTGGACACCTTCCCCACTGAAAATCCTCTGGCTTACTGGGTCTTGAGGATGGATCACTGGCCAGAGCTTGCACAGTATGCAATTGAGCTACTGGCCTGTCCTGCATCCAGCGTTCTTTCAGAACGCACATTCAGTGCTGCTGGAGGATTTGTCACGGATCACAGGGTGCGCCTGTCCACCGACTCGGTTGATCGACTGACTTTCATCAAGATGAACCAGTCTTGGATCACCACCAGCTACCACACACCAGATGCTGATATAACAGACTAATTGATTTTAAAATGTCACATCCCTTCAAGACTGATGCTGATGCTGAGTGTCTGTGCTGTTATGTTGACTGGCTATCCTCCTCCTCCTCCTCAATGATACGATTAACGATGATAGCTTGGAAGATCATTTTGGTTTATGGGTGACGCCACCAGTGGCTAAGGCCCAATTTTTCAGCCCCTGTTTAACAGGGGCGTGTAATTAAAATTTTTGATGCAATACTTTGCAACAGGCCTCATTGCTGTGCTCCAAGTACAGTATCTGTGAGGGGTTGCAGTGTTGTGCCACCAGTGCCTAAGGCCCAATTTTTCAGCCCCTGTACAACAGGGGCATGCAATTATAATTATTGATCTAATAATTCACAGCAGGGCCCATTGCTGCGCCCACCAAGAGTAACTGTCAGGCATTACAGTGCTGTGGCACCAGCACCACCATCACCACCACCACCACCACCAAAGGCCCAATTTTTCAGCCCCTGTTCAACAGGGGCATGCAATTATAATTATTGATCTAATAATTCACAGCAGGGACCATTGCTGCGCCCACCAAGAGTAACTGTCAGGCCTTACAGTGTTGTGGCACCAGCACCACCATCACCACCACCACCACCACCAAAGGCCCAATTTTTCAGCCCCTGTTCAACAGGGGCATGCAATTATAATTATTGATCTAATAATTCACAGCAGGGACCATTGCTGCGCCCACCAAGAGTAACAGTCAGGCCTTACAGTGTTGTGGCACCAGCACCACCATCACCACCACCAAAGGCCCAATTTTTCAGCCCCTGTTCAACAGGGGCATGCAATTATAATTATTGATCTAATAATCCACAGCAGGGACCATTGCTGCGCCCACCAAGAGTAACTGTCAGGCCTTACAGTGTTGTGGCACCAGCACCACCATCAAAGGCCCAATTTTTACTACCACTGATCAACAATTATATGTTATTACAATTCCTGATATTATACTTGACAGCAGGGCGTTCCAGCACCCACCAAGAATAACTGTGAGTGCTTTCAGTGTTGTGCCAACACCAACACCTAAGGGGCCAATTTCTGCAGAGTATAAACGGAAGGTCCCTACTTTCAAACATCTCTCCTTTAAGAATTAATATGGGAGAAAGGTGTCTCCTCTCTACTGATGCTTTATCACCAATCCTTGTTTCAATAAAAACACCACATTTCAAAAACAGTTGTCATTGGGACGCAAAGTGAGGTGAAATGATCTGAACAGGGGCACAGACAGCAAAAAAATGTGACAGGGGTGATAACCGTTCCCTATGTTTTACAAAAAGCTAAAAAAAAGGAATTTGCCATGGAGCTCCACTTAAACAATGCAGCTGTTCAAAATTATAAACAGATTCTACATAAGAACAAACCTACAGTCCCTGTCTTGTATGCACCGCCTGTATACGGCTGTTCAGAGTATATAGATCCTTTTTTATTTTGTGTGCGGGGTTCCCCTTAATATCCACACAAGACCCAAAGGGGCTGGTAATGGGCTGGAGTAGGGGGGGGGGGTTGATGGGGTAGCTATGCCATTTTTCCTAAAGATTTTTATCCATATTACCGGGACCAGACATTGCATTAAAGCCGCAAGCAGTTTTAAATGACTTTTTTCCCTTTAGAAATGTTATTTTGTGCAGGGACAGTTCTAAACACGGGAAACACGTGGCACTTCACAGGCATACTTTAGACACCCCCCAGGTACAAT
This sequence comes from Rana muscosa, assembly GCA_029206835.1. Lineage (NCBI taxonomy): Eukaryota > Metazoa > Chordata > Amphibia > Anura > Ranidae > Rana > Rana muscosa. The sequence goes on along the minus strand of CM055119.1, from coordinate 360,725,489 downwards.
ATTTAAAGGAATATTTGCCTTTTTTTTTTTTCACTTTATGCATCATTAAAATGACTGCTCCCGGAAAACGTCCGTTTTTAAAACTTCTTTTTGCATTGATACATGTCCCCTGGTGCAGAAGCCGGGTTCCCAAACTCTGTTTCGGACAATAACATGGATAATAGTCGTTATAATTAGCACTTTAGAATCCGAACGTTCGCATCCATTGTATTTAATAGGGTTCTAATGTTCGTGCGAACTTTCGGTCCGTTCGCGGGTTCTGGTGCGAACCGAACCCGGGGGTGTTCGGCTCATCACTATTAATAAAGGTGAAATCTTCTAATGGGGACTTTAGTTCTGGTGACATACCGGGATTCCTTCACTTTGGATGGATTTCCTCTCACTTCCTGTTTTGGCTATGGGACAGGAAGTGAAGGGAAATTTCCCCAATGGGACACAGATTGCAAATTAAAATTGTTGGGGGTTATTACCTTCCCTTGCCCTATCTAAAATGAAAAAAGTCTTACCTTTAGTTACACTTTAAATTAAGGCTTGACAAATTTGTTTTGAATCTAGGAGCCAGCTAAAAAAAGTTTGGCAGTTTGTGCGCGCCGATATGTAAAGTATATCGCAATCAATGTTTTTTATGCGTAGGCGCCCCAACGCATGTATTTACATTTGTACGTGCGTATATGTGAAGATCTCCCCTGTGCTCCACTGAATGTAATGCAGTACAGATCGCACTGCATTACATTCTTTCCTGGTCATGCTGGCCGGGGAAACTGTCAACAGGGATCTGGAAGTGAAGCCATACACATTACTTCTGGGTCATAAAAAAGATGGGGAGGAGAGCGGACGTGTGTCCACTCTCCCTCTCCTCTCCCCTGTGGCACTCGCTATGCTGGTCCCGGGCTGCTGATGGGCAAGCAGAGCCCAGGATACATAGCAGGGGCGCACCTGGTGTGGGGGGGGGCACTTTACGCAAAGCAGTAGAGGGCATATGCACCATCCCCAGTAGCCCAAGGCAGAAAGGCAGCATCACAGCCTGTCCGTCACCTAACCACCATATGCATGTAAAGCCTAGTACACACTGTCAGTTGAATGAAAAAAACAGCTCAGGTCAGAGCCGTTGTACTAACAATCTGATTTTAGTACAGCGATCTCCACCGCTGAGCTGTTGTGTTCTGGCAGGGGGCGGCCCCCCACCAGAACACTCTATTTAACGCTCTCTGCCATTAGCTGAGAGCGCTGATCGGAAGCCGGTTGGCTGCTGGTTTTCCAGATGCTCGTCTGGTTGACATTCGTCCTACACGGGCCGAAGGTCAGCCAGTTTTTATTTAAGCAGCCAATGTCATTCGGCATGTGTGTACTATGCTTAATAGTGTGATGGGCAGCGGCTCACTAGGTAAGGACAGTGCAGCAAGGTGGGGGTGATAGGAGATCCAGTGGCACATGTCACATTCACATGGGCACCTCCACTAAGTGGAATCAGCTTGCTCAGCGGGGATCTCTCCACTGATCCCCGTTGAGCAGGCGGATGACAGGTCCATGTCCGATCTGCTATGCATAACAGACACAGTCCCGCTCTCCTCTATGGGGAAATTGGATGGAAAATAGGACCACCATTCGTCTGTTTTTGTCAGACAGGATTGGATCGGATGGCAAAGTGTGTCCCCCACCCCAAAGCACCCTGTCCACATGTTGATGGGACAAGGGCCTCTTCCCAACAACCCTGGTCGTTGGTTGTCGGGGTCTGCGGTGGGGGGCTTATTGAAATCTGGAATCCCCCTTTAACAAGGGGGACCCCAGATCCCGGCCCCCCACCCCATATGAATGAGTATGGGGTACATCGTACCCCTACCCATTCACCCCCAAAAAAGTGTCAAAAATAAAAACAGTACACAGTTTTTTGACAAAGTAATTCATTAAAGCAGTTCCGGTATCTGTTCTGATTTCTTCCCCCTCCGGCGATGTCTTCATCCTCTGGTTCTTCTCCTCTCACCACTGATGACTTCCTCCGCTGCCGGTTCTCCTCTCTCCGCTGTCTTCTCCCTCTGCCGGTTCTCCTCTCTTCGCTGTCTTCTCCCTCTGCCAGTTCTCCTCTCTCCGCTGTCTTCTCCCACTTAAAGGTTTAATTTTATTCTTTTTTTTTCTTTTTATTTAGTTCAGCTAAAGTCGAAATCCAAAACCTTTTTCTCTTTTCTGATGACTGGTAGACAAAGAAAAAGGAAATAGGAGAAAATCTTGCTAATGGGGATGTAACTATAAAAAAAAAGAAAAGAAAATCTTTGTCTCTACTCATGCTCTAATAGGGTGCTCATATTGAGGGGTATTTCATTTTATTAGGGCTGTGGAAACTAACTATTAATTCTTCGGTTAATCGATAATTTTTTTTGATTGATCAAATTTATTTTGATCGGTACTCACCTCTCCGCCGGCTTCCGGGTCTTCAGGGAGTTCTGTCGGAGATCCGGTGACGTCACGGACACCGGCGGGGCTTGCCGTGTCCATCTGAAGCGCTCCTTTGCTGTGCCTTCATATCTGCATGCCGGCGGGACCTTACTATCTGCCACACGCAAGGGCTGTTACACTTCCCTCTATCAACCTGGGATTCTACAGCCATCCACTGGGAGTTGTGATAGTTCCCTTCACGGGACATCTACATGCCGATGGACTGATGTTAACCCCTCCTCATCTGGATTCAGCAGTGGTATAGTTGTACACATTTTTATACCAGTATCATACTTAGCTACATGTTTTTATGACTGCTTTTGCTACCGCTTGGTATTACTCGCACCATTTTTACAGTTTATGTAGCTACATCGATTTTTTATTTATTTATTTTGTTACCTACTTGAAGACTATAAAAGTTTTAATGCTATTCCCATCGAGCGCTGCCTTTGTGTGTTTTTTTGTATCCTGCTATCCATTTTTCCAGTGGTTGGTAGCTGCATCAGCCTGCAAGGAGATCAGCTAAAAGTAGGATCTGTATGTGCATTATAATTAATCGAAATTAGTCGATTAATCGATAAAAAAAAAAAAACGATTAATCGAACACGAAAATTTTAATCAGTAACAGCCCTACATTTTAGGTATGCTGATCTTTTAATCTGTTGCTGCTGGAGGGTGGATGGAAGATTGGTATAAAATGTAAGTTTAAAGGTGCCCTTTTAACAATTTTAGCTTTATTGGACTTTAAAATGCCACAACAGTTTAATGATATGTTAGTTCTGGCAGGTTGACCTGGCAGAAATGTTGATGCTTCTAAGTCCCTCTCCTTCCTCAGCCATTAAAGCTCTATTTAAAAATTATAGCCAACTTCAGAAAAGTTTAAGACTACTGTCAAGATATTTTATTCACGCTACCACATGAATAGATGTTTAAGCAGTAAGCAAGCTTTGTGACGGATACACTATCATCTGTTTTAAGTGAGTACATATTTTTATCTATCAGTGTAATATTTACCTGAAAACATATTTAAGGCCGGGTTCACAATGGTAAGACAAACGCCCCGACATTGGGAGCTCATGTCGCATGACATGTAAAAATCAATGTTTCCCTATGAGAGTCATCTTGACTGGTCCGACTTTGAAAAAGGTTCCTGCACTACTTTGGTCCGACTCTGATCCTACTTCAAACCATTCAATATCATTGAAGGTGGATAAAAGTCGGATCGTCTTAACTGATCCGGCTTAGCATGGATTTGTGCTCTGAGGATCTTGAAGGGGAACCCCACGCCAAATTTTAAAAAAAACGGCATAGGGTTCCCCCCAAGACCATACCAGGCCCTTCGGTCTGGTATGGAATTCAAGGGGAACCCCAACTCCAAAAAAAAAAAACGGCATAGGGTTCCCCCCAAGATTCATACCAGACCCTTATCCGAGCACGCAGCCTGGCAGGTCAGCAAAGGGGGTAGGGACGAGCGAGTGCCCCCTCCCCCTCCTGAACCATGCCAGGCCACATGCCCTTAACATGGGGGGGTGGGTGCTTTGGGGCAGTTGGGCCCTGCACCCCCCCAAAGCACCTCGTTGATGGGGACAAGGGCCTCTTCCCAACAACCCTGGCCGGTGGTTGTCGGGGTCTTCGGGCGGGGGGCTTATCGGAATCTGGAAGCCCCCTTTAACAAGGGGGCCTCCAGATCCCAGCCCCCTACCCATTCACCTAAAAGAAAGTGTTAGAAATAAAAACAGTACACAGGTTTTCGACAAATTAATTTATTAAAGCAGCTCCGGCATCTCTTCCGATTTCTTCTCCCTCTGGCGATGTCTTCATCGTACGGTTCTTCTCCTCTCTCCGCTGTCTTCTCCTCTCTCCGCTGTCTTCTCCCTCTGTTCTTCCTCCGATGTTCTCTCAATGCTGTCTCCCGCTGTATTGCTAGGGCCCCCCTGCCCCAAAGCACCCACCCCCCATGTTGAGGGAATGTGGCCTGGTATGGTTCAGGAGGGGGGGCGCATGCTCATCCCTACTCCCTTTCCTGACCTGCCAGGCTGCGTGCTCGGATAAGGATCTGAAATTGATTTGGGGGGGGGGTTCCCTTTAATTTCTATACCAGACTGAATGAATACTGCAGAGAAGCCTGTGACCAAATTCCACACACCCCCCAGAGTACCCCAGGACACCCTCATCCCTGACAGGCATCTTCACCTTGTGAACATGTAAGTGTATATATTACAGTAATATTCTACAAATAGTAGAACTATCTCAGCTGGCGCTCAGCTGTAATTTTTTAAAAATAATAAAACTAATTGGATAAATATTACTTTTTTTATAAAGAAAGTCTGGGGCCCCCTCTGGAAGGGGGCCTGGGGCAATTTCCATGTTTTCCCCCTTATAAATCCAGGACTGACCCCCTAGTAACTTCTGTAAGAACCCTATAGTTCCACAGAAGCCAGGCTTATAACAGCTCCTTTAGGCTGATCACATCTACTTGTAAATTAACCATTTCACATCCGCCCTTTAGCAGTTTTACTGCTACAGGGTGGCAGCTATGTGCCAGATATGTACATGATCCAACACTTCTAGGTAGGAGGCGTGCATGTGTGCCGACGGCGGCTCACTTTTGCTGTCATTACACGCAGCATAGGGCCCATCGGTGGGTGCTGAGTGCTTGATGTCCACCGGCTCCACGCTGATCATTAGGCAGAGAGGCAGAACAGCGATCTGCCTATGTAAATAAGGCAGATTGCCATTCTGACAGGAGGGAAGGGATGGAATTTGTTTTATAGCAGAAAGTACCAAATATTGTCTTTTTTTATTTATAGCACAAACAATAAAAAAAATTAAGAGGTGATCAAATGCCACCAAAAAGCTCTATTTGTGGGAAAAAATGGCATACATTTTAATTGGGTACAGTCCGGGCCGCTGATGGGGGGGACCACCAGTCCTCCTGTAGGGGGCCCGGGCTTACTGGGGGGCCCAAACAGCAGAGGGAATCAGTGCGGTCGGATGGAGGGGCAATTACTGGATGCCCTATGTGACTCTCTGCAGCAGCTGAAAACGGGCTTCTCCCCCTCCCACTGGCTTTCAGCTGCTGCAGGGAGAGACACAGACACTGCTACTGGCTTCCCTGTCCCATTAAAAGAATAACAAATTGTAACCCTGTATTGTTTTACGCCCTTGTAAAATTTAATACAATTCTTGTAAAAAAAAAAAAAAATTCAAAATATTTAAATGTTTTAAAAAAAAAAAAAAAAATGTTTTGTTCAAAGATGTAAAAAACTATTTAAAAAGGGGCTAATTCACACAGCTTCTCTGTTATCTTTGTGTCCGCTAAGAATGATTTTAGTATATTTTAAGTAAAAATCTTGTTTTGATATATTTGAGGGGGGGCCCTGCCAGGTAGGCTGTACAGGTCCCGTGATTTCTAACAGCAGCCCTGGGTACAGTGTCGCACAGACGGGCAATTGTCAGTTAAAGTAACGCAGTGCCGTATCACAAAAATGGCCTGGTCATGAAGAGGGGTAAATCTTCTGGAGGTCAAGTGGTTAAAGGAAATTCATAGACCCTTTCAAAAGAACTTCAGATTTTTTTTTTCTTGGTTTTAGATTAGAGAGGAAAGATTAGAACCCCTGCCAGGTTCTTTTTTCTGTCTATGTCAGTTCATTCCTATTCCAGAGAAACAAGAAGAAGTAAGAGAATACCTTTCCAATGTGAGGAGAAATCCCAAAGTTGACAGCTGGCCCCACACCTCCTATTTTAGTGACACCTGTAGTATTTTGGTTTTCATGTCCCTGTCTGTTCCAGTGATAACGGTCATTAGGACAAATTCATAGAGTCACTCTTCTCAACAGTTCAAAAGACAGCAACATAATTCTGACGGAGTTCCTAACACTTGCACACATTATCCATACTAGAAAACAAGGATGCAAATGTGACAGCTGTTTTTGCAGGGACCATGTTGCATTTGGCATGCAATCATTCATGATTAGTGTAAAGTCATGGAGCATTTACATTACAAAGGATCAATTTATGACTATTCAGATATGATGATCACAATTAATGACTTTAAGACCTAGCCTAAAGAGCAGCTAAATGTCATGTGTTTTCTTTTCATTCATCTGAGCAATGTGATAAGGGTCTATGTTGACGTCCACGGACAAGAGGCCTAGTTATGAAGAGTGGGCCAAGAGGTAATCAAATGTGATCCATGAAATCATTCTGAAGTACTGCAGTGCCTCCTTAAAGTGAGAACTTTACCCCATAACAACTTGATAAAAATAATGTTCCTTAGACCCCTTTGACACTGAGGTGCTTTGCAGGCGCTATAATGCTAAAAATAGCGCCTGCAAAGCACCCTGAAAGAGCCGCTGTTGTCTCTCCAGGCTTTCACACTGGAGCAGGGTGCTAGCAGGATGTTGAAAAAACTCCTGCTAGCAGCATCTTTGGATCGGCGAAGGAGCAGTGTGCATACCGCTCCTCCACTGCTCCTGCCCATTGGAATGAATGGACACCCCGGCTATACCGCCGGCAAAGCGCTGCTGCAGTGGTGCTTTGCGGGTGGTTTTAACCCTTTCTTGGCTGCAATGGCGTCCCTAGGAGGGGTAAGGGGGGCCCTGACCCCCCCAACATTATGCTGTGCCCCCCCCAAATTTTTTTTTGTATTTTGCTTGGGCCGCTGCTAGAGTAACACAGTCTCTCCTGAGAGGGAGAGCATCCCCAGTCAGCTCCTGCGGGGGATTCCTCCCCCCTCCCTCTGCTCGCTGACACTGCATAATGCGAGCGCTCACACAACCACAGCCGCCCGATCTGCTCCTTCCACTGCATCCTCATTGGCACGGAGAAGAGCGAGTTGCAGGAAGGACTCCACGAGCACTGTGGGGGGGCCCAAGCCTTCATCTCAGTTACTGAAAAAACAGACTGATTTCTCCCGTCCTTAGGACAGCAGAACCAGCCTGTAAATTCCAAGAGTGGTGACTGCAAGCTGAGCCGAGTGTCAGTCTATGACACTCTTTCACAGCCCAGTGAGTCCAGCCACCCCCCTCACTCTCCTCTCATACGAGCAGAGAGGAATACAGCTCCTCCTCCTTCCAGTCTCGCCCACACTATCCCGGCGTGCTGTATCTGAAGAGAGGGGATGTGTGGGCGGGAAATATGAAAATCAGCAGCATTCCTGGCTATGTGTGAATGATGCCTGAGATTCTAGCCTGGACCGTGGGTAAGTGTGTGCACTGCAGACTGCAGTACACTGTAATCAGGGCAGCTGATAGAAATCATAGGGCCCCATACAGCCTACCTGACGGGCCCCCTTCAGCTCCACCCCTGGCCCCGCCTTCAGTCCCACCCCTGGCCCCTCCCCAGACCCCGCCTTGAAACTGTCTCTGCAGCACATTACAGCATTGGCGGCATGGGTGGCACTGTCCCTGCAGGCAGCACATGCGCTATGGGCCATAACGCATGTGCTACCTGTAAACAGTGGCAGCCATGCCGCCAATGCCATATTGTGCTGCAGACAGTGCCACCCATGATGCTAATGCCATAACGCATGTGCTGCCTGCCGACAGTGCCACCCATGCCACCAATGCCATATTGTGCTGCAGACAGTGCCACCCATGCCACCAATGCCATATTGTGCTGCAGACAGTGCCACCCAGCAGGCAGCACATGCTTTATGGCATTAGCGTCATGGGTGGCACTGTCTGCAGCACATTACGGCATTGGCTATTTGTCAGCATGGGTGGCACTGTCTCTGCAGGCAGCACATGCGTTATGGGCAGACAGAGCCACCCATGCCACAATGTATAGATGCTGCTACTGCAGTGGTAGTAGATCTTGAAGTCCCCCCCCCCCCAAGCAAGCACACACCTGACCTGTGTAATTGTTGGCTGGGTCCAAGGAGTCACTTATTCCTGATCCTGCTGCTTCCTGGACTTGAGGGTCCAAATTTTTTCCAGTAGATGATCATGGGATGCCTCTGCCAATGCCGATATCCTCTGCCGCCGCTGCTCCCCTTGAGTCGCCTCACTGCTATTTCTTTACGCAGAGAGAGAGGAATCAGAATCGCTCCACGGCGCCAGAAGGTGACGGAACTACAGATTGAGCCAGCATGGCATGAGGAGCGGGCGTGGATGAGGTATTCTTCCGCGCCTGAAATACGAGAAATAGTCCCTCCCCTGCCGCGGCCGCCACATAAGAATGTAAGAATGCACATAGCAATTAAAAAAGAGAAAGGAAAATGTAAACCGGGGGGGGGGGTAAGGTGTGGTGGCGGTGGGATTGGTGCTGGATGATGTTAAGGGACCCTGATTGGTCTTTTTTTTACATTTAACTACATATCTGTTCTGGCCTATCAGCGGCCCTGACTGTAATCACTGAACTGCATTATCTCCATCCCATCTCTCCCACATCTGTCTCCCTCCCCCTCTCCTGTTCTTTCAAGACATTCACAATTTACATTCACTTTCAGTTAGGCAGGTAATATACGGTGCAAATTTCTTTCCTGCTTTCTGTCATGGAAAGTTGGCTGTTTGCAGAGCACACAGCCATTTCTCCTTGTGCTCATAAGCACACCCTTCGTCTCAATGATATAATGCATCTTAAGCTAAAATTCACTCACCTTCCATTCGATCCCCATTCATACAAATCAAGAAGCATCACCAGACTGGTCTCATCATCAAGGCATCCCAGCAAAGACTGCCTGCCGACGCCCTAACAGCGTCCTTTTATTATCACAAAAGATCTCACCCACAGGAGGCGATTCGCTGCAGCATGTGACCTCCTCCATAGGAAGTGATGTCACAGCATGTGACCTCCTCCATGGGAAGTCAGGACACAGCATGTGACCTCCTCCATAGGAAGTGATGTCACAGCATGTGGGCTCCACACAGAAAATGCCCATATATTGATTTGGCAACACAGGATGTGACAATACATGATAACCCTTCCAACAGGGATGTTTAAATACATACAATTTAATACCAATACAAAATAACACAATAATACAACAACATGATGGCTAAAGTCTTATGGACGTGTCCGGGCAGGGAAAGCGTGTATGCTCCCAGCAAATGAAGCTGTATTGCTTTAAAACATGGGCGCTTTTCCTGACTCTGAAAACGCTCGCAAGCTCTCATATTACCGCTGATAGGAATCCTTATTCTACGCTATTCCATAGAATAACGCATATTCAGATTATACTATTATTGCTTGTGCGTAGGGAGGCTATCTGCAGCCGTGTGCTACGAATCTCGACCATGCTGATCAGACACAGCCGAGACAAGAGTGCACACCTGCCTATAACCAATGATGTTATTGCAGAGCGAGCATACCCCCTCATCAACGATCGTCCATGCTAATGCACAGAGGGCCCCTCGTCGGCGGACATATCCCCACGCTGCAAACATCACACTCCAACCTCAAGACGTTTTCCACTACCAGACGGGATTCAACCAGCCTCAGACTGCCCCAGTCAGCTCTTTAGAGCGGGTTGCGGAAGTTCTAACACTGGGTGACACTAGGACAATACATATTAAATACATCTTCATAAAATTTTCCACAACAATCCACAGATTGCAGGAAAGAAACTTGTAAGATTCCCCCATCAACACAGACAGTGCTGACAGAGGAATCCCTCCTGCCCAGCAATTTAGTTCTCCCAACAAATAGTGATTATCACTAGTGGCTATAGCAACCACTAGTGATAATCATAAAATAATCTTCTCATTAATGGTTTAAATCTCACAGCCAGTTCCTGCTGAACCAGCTGAGATTTCAACTGTCTATGGCTGGTCTTAGCTCTTAGGCAGCCCATACATTGATCACTTTTTTTCATTCAACTATTAGGTTGAATGAAAAAAAAAAAGAAATGATCCAATTCCCCCATCTACACATTATAGGTGGATGGGGGAATCCTCCCAGTGTGGACCAGTGCTGGAACAACCAGAGTTGCTGTCCTGTCCCGGCTATTCACAGCGCTGGTCTCTGTCTCCATGGCAGCGGCGGCAGCACATTGGAACCCAGTGCTGGTTACTTTATGGGGCTGATGTACAGGAGGGCCAGCACAATTTGTTGTTAGAGATGGGCTGGGCATGTTCAAAATTCCACATGCCAGAGCCTGCCCGGAAGCCCACACTGCACAGCGCTAATCACAGACAGTGAGACATTTCCCGGTCCGCAGCTGCACAGATCAGGAAATGTCTCACTGGCTGTAATTAGCACTGTGCAGTGCCGGCTTCCTGGCAGGATCGGGCATGTGGGATTTCAAACACACCGAGCCCATCTCTATTGGTTGTAGACAGTTGAGCTCCCTGCAGGTTGCTTAGCAGCAGTGGAGCCTTCTCTGACATGCTGATCGTGATGCAATTCAGGTGATGCTCCTAGTCAAATCCTAGTGTTAAATATCAGTGATTTTATTGATCAAAGCCCACACTTTACAGGCATAGAGCCCACATGGCTGCTGAACATATGGTTGATTATATATATGTGGTTTTACTCTTGATGCTAATAAATACTGTGTTTATTAGATCTGACTGGGAGCATCACCTGGATCACATCCCGATCAGCATGTCAACAGAGAAGGTTATACAGCATTACTGCTGCTAGGTGACCAGCTGGGGGCTCGGCTCTCTATAACCTATAGTGCCAGCCTTCCCCTGCATGCACCCATAATGTCACCAGCACTAGGTCCTAATAGACTGCCGCTGCTGCCAAGGAGACAGATGCCAGACCAGTGCTGTCAATAGCAGGGACAGGACAGCTGGGGAACCCCACAGTGGCAGAACACCAGGGCCCGGTGGCAAGACAACCTTTGCAACCCTGATAGTTCTCCCACTGCTTTGGACCCTTATATTTTCTTGACATATATCTCTTGTTTTCTGCCACCCTGGGGGGCCCCAGTACAGTAGGAAGGGAGCTCACTGCAGAACATGTGAAAGGGCCCGTTGTGGGATCGTAGTAAAGGGCCCCAGGATATATATATATATAGTTACATTTTATAGTTGGCCCCCCTACTTTTGTCCCTGTCCTCCCATGTGCCCCCCCTAAATATTAAATCTGGAGACGCCACTGCTCGGCCGCTAGCGGGGGTAAAAGCGCCCCGCTAGGGGCCGAATAGCACTGCGAAATTGACGGTAAAGCGCCGCTAAAAATAGTGGCGCTTTACAGCCGACGCACCCACCGCCCCAGTGTGAAAGGGGCCTTTGGAAGGAACATACATAAATATTGAAAAACAGACATGGCATATCATGTATTGCAGGGAATCAGCCTACTATACATATTTTGCAGCATAAGCCACTTCTTCCGGGCTTCATTGCCCGTGTCTGATTCAAAACATCTCCAAAACATGCGTTGGATGTATTAGGGCTAAGAGGAGACCAATTATCAGCACTTCATCTTGCTAATGTCAGACACAGTCCGAGAACCAAAATATCAGGTATGGTACCTGCTGGGTCAAGACCAGAGGGGGAGGAAGACACTTTTGCTTAAACAGCAGCAGTGGAACAGAACTTAGATTGTTACCAAGGGAATATGTAAACCACAGGTGTTCCAAGGGAGAGCGATCCAAGATGCCTGATTCACAGACAAATCCAGCCAAGGAGTATCAAAGAAAAAAAAAGTAAACGGTAAACAGCACATGACGTCTGGGTCTCCCGAGGACCCACTGATCCAGTACATTTTCCCCCACACAGGTCTGCCCTTAAGAAGGCAAAAGAGGCGGTCACTGGGGCGTTGGGTAGGTCCTCTCTCAGATGGCCAACCCATACAACCAACAGAGGGAATAGCATAGCGATGGCACCTAAATACTCCAGGCAAGCTAGAGTGCCCATACCTTTTTTGATATGACGTTTTGTATGAACAATAAAAGTTTTGTATATTATACAAATTAGTGTGATACAGTTTGACATATCCATGAGAACCACTATTTAAAGGCCACCTTGATACCACTCTTTTGTTTAACCACTTAAGGACCAGGCCTATTTTTTAAACTTGTTGTTTACAAGTTAAAATCTTTTTTTTTTTTACTAGAAAATTACTTAGAACCCCAAACATTCTATACATTTTTTAACACCTTTCTGTCACACGGTATTTGCGCAGCAGTCTTACAAGCGCAGTTTAAAAAAAAATTAATAAAAATTAATTAAAAATAAGACAACAGTAAAGTTAGCCCAATTTGTTTTTCTATTGTGAAAGGAGATGTTAAGCCAAGTAAATTGATACCCAACATGTCATGCTTCAAAATTGCGGCCGCTCGTGGAATGGCGACAAACTTTTACATTTAAAAATCTCAATAGGCGACGTTTAAAAAATTCTACAGGTTGCATGTTTTGAGTTACAGAGGAGATCTAGGGCTAGAATTGTTTCTCTCGCTCTAACGATCGTGGTGATAGATCTCATGTGTGTTTTGAACACCGTTTTCATATGTGGGCGCTACTCACGTATGCGTTCGCTTCTGTATGCAAGCTCGGCAGGACGGGCACGTTAAAAAATTATAATTTTTCTTATTTATTTTTCCTTTTTATTTTTTATTTTTACACTGCTCTTTTAAAAAAAAAAAAAATTGTGTTACTTTTATTCCTTTAACAAGGAATGTAAACATCCCTTGTTATAGAAAAAAAGCATGACAGGACCTCTTAAATATTAGATCTGGGATCAAAAAGACCTCAGATCTCGTATTTATTTTAAAATGCAGAAGAAAAAAAAAGTCTCTTTAAGAGCTATGGGCGGAAGTGACGTTTTGACGTCACTGCTGCCCTGCAATGGTATGGAGCAGGGTGGGGGCCATCTTCCCCTCACTCAGCTCCATATCTAACAGGGAAGAGGACCCGATCGCCCTCTCCCGCCGCTGATAAAAGTGATCTTGCGGCGAATCCGCCGAAGTGACCACTTTTATCTGAAAGCGGACCGCCCGCTAAAGAAGAGGATACCGGGGTTACGGCAGCTAGCTGCCGACATAACAACGATATGCCACTTCAAAGAGGCTGCCATCTAATGATGGTGGGTGGTCCGTAAGTGGTTAACATACATTAATAATGCTACCAAAATTAGTGTGTGCTGTAAATTGGCTCCAGCAGTGTTACTGTTTCTGCTTGCTGGAGGCTGCCTTTTTGCTGAAGTTCAGAGCCCCTGAACAGCAGTAAATCCTTAGGCTGTCAGCAGATCGGCCTCTAAATTCTGCATCAAAAAAAGCATGGAAAATAGGTTATATGGGTTCTAACCATGGGCGTCCGCTCCATCCCCCTGGAATCGAGAAGGTGTTGGCCAAATTGTCAGTGTTCTACACCCTCCGCCGTCCTTACAATCATTTCAGGCCCCGCACAGATCTGCACCGCAGCACATGTACCCCCCCCGGGCCCACCACACCTCCCCGTCGCCGCTTTAAGGCGGCCGTGTCTTGTGGTTTGGCAGCGCTGGCTGAACGGGGCCTCGCGCTGCAACCCGATTGGCCCTGGCTCTTCTCGTTCTTCTGGGCTGGATCCGCCCCTGGCCCTTGGACTGTGCAGCTCGCCCGGGGAGAGAAGAAGAAAAAGAGCTAGGGGGGAGATGGCGGACCCAGGGGGAGATGGCGGAGCGGAGGGTGTCTCGAGTCGGTGGTGGTAGTACCTCGGGGGCCTGGCCTCCTGCGGGGCGGCCTGCTGCACACACCCGCTCGACCTGCTGAAGGTGAGCAGGAAGGAGAGCCGGGCTGTGTGTGTGGTATGGAGGGAAGAGGAGATGTCCTACAACACGTGTGTGTGTGTGTGTGTGTGTGTGTGTGTGTGTGTGAGAGACTGCAGAGACATGACGTCATAGAGGACACGTCATACATATGGTCAGTGTGTAGTGTAGTGGTCAGTAGTTGGTGTGTAGTGTAGTGGTCAGAGTGTAGTGTGTGTAGTGTCCAGAGGTGCAGGGTGCTGCTGTGTAATGTAAAGGGGTGCAGGGTGCTATGTAATGTAAAGGGGTCCAGTGATGCAGGGTGCTGTGTAATGTAAAGGGGGCCAGTGATGCAGGGTGCTGTGTAATGTAAAGGGGTGCAGGGTGCTGTGTAATGTAAAGGGGGCCAGTGATGCAGGGTGCTGTGTAATGTAAAGGGGTGCAGGGTGCTGTGTAAAGTAAAGGGGGCCAGTGATGCAGGGTGCTGTGTAATGTAAAGGGGGCCAGTGATGCAGGGTGCTGTGTAATGTAAAGGGGTGCAGGGTGCTGTGTAATGTAAAGGGGGCCAGTGATGCAGGGTGCTGTGTAATGTAAAGGGGTGCAGGGTGCTGTGTAAAGTAAAGGGGGCCAGTGATGCAGGGTGCTGTGTAATGTAAAGGGGTCCAGAGGTACAGTTGTGGAGAGGGGGTACACAGTAGTGACAAAGAGATATTTAAAGATGCAGGGGGCACAGTGGGGTGTTTTTACATTTTAAGTGGGGGGGGAGTCGCTTTTAACCCCCCGCTAGCGGTCGAAGAAAGGGTAAAATGCGAATGTATCGCCGCTGCCGAAGCATCCCCCCCCCCCTGAAAAAATTTCAGCGGACGCCCATGGTTCCAATGGCATTGTTTACACCAGTGCAGTGCTTTCCAGTGTGTTTCAGTTCCAGAAAAAAGTACAACATGCTGCTACCTACCATGCAGCGCTTGGTGTCGGAGCAGCCAACTGAACAGGCTCAAAAACTGCCACATGGCGAGGGACAGGCAGCTGACTCATACCCCTGTGCAAGTTTCAACTCTGCAGAAGAAAATTAGAGAAGGACAAAGCAGATTCTTGTGCCTGTTATGCAATGTCAGGCTAAATATGTTTTTATTTCCCTAAAGGATCATATGCACATAGATATTTAAAACAAAACCTGCAAGCTGACTATTAGCTTCCCTTTAACCCTTCATTAGACATGACCACTAGATGGCAATGTTCTCCTTCTAATTCTTCCTATCTTCACCCTTTTCATGCTGGGACTCAGGCTTGTTGTCATTCTCGCAGTCTATGTATATAAATGCTTTCTATTTAAGTGGATGATAATGTAAGAAAACTGTCATTAAACTAAAATTATTAATAGCCTAAAAAAAGAAAATTTGTAAACTGGAGGTGCATAATACTGTAGGCGTTAAAGGGAATCTGTAAGTAATTTAAAAGTAGCAATTTACTAATTAGATAAAGCAGTATTTTCCACTAACTCATTATACAAATTAATACTATAATGTAATCCTAAACTTATTTGTGGGGACTTCCATTTTCAGTAAATGCACGGAGAAGTGTTACGGGCTCCTAAATTTGTGCTGGATTCTACTATGGTGATATAACCTTTTTGAAAGAGAATATATTTACAGGTTATATTAAAACATAAAAAAAAATAAGAATAATAACAAAATTGCGCTAATTCATTTTAAGTTAGTGGCCAGAGTCATGCAATAAATTCACTGCAAATAATTCATAATTCAGTTAAAAATGAAGTCAATGCTAGTGAGTAAGATATACAAAATTGTAAGGGGGGGGAGAAAGGTAATTAAAAACTGTTTATAAGATGAAGAACACAGCAATTATGTTATAGCTACTATATATAATAATATAATAAATTAATTTTAAAAAAACATTATAAAAATATATTTTGTTATACCATTGTATTATTATGATTATTATTGTTATAAAATTATTTTATTTAAAATGTAAAAAATATAATATTAATATAAAGCTTAACTCACATGTTTCATATCGTATATCTTAATATATACCCTCCTTATGATTCTTTGTATGCTTTCATATTACAGTTCTCACAAAAGTGAGTACACCCCTCACATTTTTGTAAATATTTTATTCTATCTTTTCATGTGACAACACTGAAGAAATGACACTTTGCTACAATGTAAAGTAGTGAGTAGGGATGAGCTTCGTGTTCGAATCGAACATACGTTCGACTCGAACATCGGCTGTTCGATCGTTCGACGAAGATCGAACGATTTGGGCCGTTCGCGCCAAATTCGAGTGACGCGAACGGCCCACAATGCACTACGCCATCGCAGTGTCATCCAGGCGCTGTGATTGGCCAAGCATGCACTGTGACCCCGCATGCTTGGCCAATCACAGCGCCGGCAGCGAGGAGAGCAATGATTGGCCACAGGCAGGATGCCTGTGGCCAATTATTGCTGAGGGTGTTTAGTACACGCCCCACACTATAAAAGGCCGCCAGCACGGCGGCCTAGTGTAGTGTGTTCCGGAGCAGGGATAGAGCAGCATAGGCAGGGACAGTGACTTTTATTTATTTCTTGCTTAACCTGGATTCCTTTAGTTTAGGGAAAGAGAAGGATAGGTAGGGAGAGTGTCAGTGTGTTTTGTGCTTGTGCTATAGTGTGCTTAAAAAAAACATTTTTTCTAGGGACAGAAAACTGTAGGTAGGGAGAGTGTCAGTTTCTTTCACTGTGTAAGTCCTTGTTTCTAGGGACCTGGAAGGACAGTGAGTGAATTCTGCTTGTGCTATATTGTGCTTAAAAAAAACATTTTTTCTAGGGACAGAAAACTGTAGGTAGGGAGAGTGTCAGTTTCTTTCACTGTGCAAGTCCTTGTTTCTAGGGACCTGGAAGGACAGTGAGTGAATTCTCCTTGTGCTAGATTGTGCTTAAAAAAAACATTTTTTCTAGGGACAGAAAACTGTAGGTAGGGAGAGTGTCAGTTTCTTTCACTGTGTAAGTCCTTGTTTCTAGGGACCTGGAAGGACAGTGAGTGAATTCTCCTTGTGCTATATTGTGCTTAAAAAAAACATTTTTTCTAGGGACAGAAAACTGTAGGTAGGGAGAGTGTCAGTTTCTTTCACTGTGTAAGTCCTTGTTTCTAGGGACCTGGAAGGACAGTGAGTGAATTCTCCTTGTGCTATATTGTGCTTAAAAAAAACATTTTTTCTAGGGACAGAAAACTGTAGGTAGGGAGAGTGTCAGTTTCTTTCACTGTGCAAGTCCTTGTTTCCAGGGACCTGGAAGGACAGTGAGTGAATTCTCCTTGTGCTATATTGTGCTTAAAAAAAACATTTTTTCTAGGGACAGAAAACTGTAGGTAGGGAGAGTGTCAGTTTCTTTCACTGTGCAAGTCCTTGTTTCTAGGGACCTGGAAGGACAGTGAGTGAATTCTCCTTGTGCTATATTGTGCTTAAAAATTTTTTTTTTCTAGGGACAGAAAACTGTAGGTAGGGAGAGTGTCAGTTTCTTTCACTGTGCAAGTCCTTGTTTCCAGGGACCTGGAAGGACAGGGAGTGAATTCTCCTTGTGCTATATTGTGCTTAAAAAAAACATTTTTTCTAGGGACAGAAAACTGTAGATAGGGAGAGTGTCAGTTTCTTTCACTGTGCAAGTCCTTGTTTCTAGGGACCTGGAAGGACAGTGAGTGAATTCTCCTTGTGCTATATTGTGCTTAAAAAAAACATTTTTTCTAGGGACAGAAAACTGTAGGTAGGGAGAGTGTCAGTTTCTTTCACTGTGCAAGTCCTTGTTTCAAGGGACAGAGAAGGACACCTGAAGGTAGCCCTTATTGCTTTTTTCCCATCTCCCTGCAGGCCATCTATTAGAATGTCTGGAAGGCAAACAAGGAGAGGCAGACAGTCAGGAGGCAATAAAAGAGGGCAAGCAGGCTCTGTGTCTGGGGGCAACAGTGCTGGTCGTGGACGCGGTGCATTGTCATCAGCACATGGCCATGGGACACGCTTGTCCTTCTTTTCCGCAGCTGGACATGTTGAGCCACATCATGCCGAAGACTTGGTAGAGTGGATGACCAAGCCCTCCTCCTCCTCCTCATCCTCTCTCACCCAGGCTCAGGGTACTGGCAAAGCAGCTGCCAAAGCGTCCTCTTCCCTGGTATCAATGTCAGACTCATCATCAGTCACTCCTTCCCTAGACCCACCATGTCCTCCTCCTGAGGAGTCCCCCGAACTGTTTGAGCACAGTGTTGGGTACATGCTCCAGGAGGATGCCCAGCGTTTCGAAGGGTCTGATGATGAAACCCAGCTACAGGAAGGCAGTAGGGTGAGAGCAGACAGAGGGGATGCTCAAGAAGGACACCAATCTGGCAGTCATGTTCCAGCAGCTGCAGCATACTGCCAGATTGGCTCCAGTGATGAGGAGGGAGGGGATGATGAGGTCACAGACTCCACGTGGGTGCCTAATAGGAGAGAGGAGGAGGAGGATGAGGAGGAGGCAAATCTCCAACGAGACAGGATGCCCTTTGGTGGCCAGCGTAAGGGCAGTACACCGACGGAATCACACCGCAGAGCTCCGCCTGTGCAGGGCGCTGCCTCTGCCCATCATTCAAAAAGTTCCTTGGTGTGGGCCTTTTTTGAGGCTAGTGCATCAGATCACACAGCTGCTGTTTGCAACATATGTCTCAAGCGTATATCGCGTGGCCAAAACATCAGCCGCTTGGGTACCACATGCCTGACCAGACATATGTTGACCTGCCATGCAGCTCGTTGGCAAGCCTACCTCAAAGACCCACACCAAAGAACAAAGCGGACCTCTCCTTGCACCGCATCAGCTGGGATTTCCAACCCCACTATAACTTCAGTCCTCTCTGAAACATGCACTGAGAGGAATGAAGGTGTAGAATTAGGTGTGTCACAGCCAAGTACTTGCGGCCACTCTGCTAGCAGTACACCGACGTCCGATTCTAGCAGGCAAATTTCCCTGCCCCAGCTGCTGGACCGTCGAAAGAAGTTCACTCCCAGCCATCCACATGCCCAGCGGTTGAATGCTAGCTTGGCTAAATTGCTAGCGCTTCAACTGCTGCCTTTTCAGTTGGTAGACTCGGCCCCCTTCCGTGAGTTTGTGCAATGTGCGGTTCCTCAGTGGCAGGTTCCCAAACGCCACTTTTTCTCACGGAAGGCTATTCCGGCTCTCTACCGGCATGTGGAAGGCAATGTCTTGGCCTCGCTGGACAGGGCGGTCAGCGGTAAGGTGCATATTACCGCTGACTCATGGTCCAGCAGGCATGGACAGGGACGTTACCTTTCTTTCACGGCCCATTGGGTCACTCTTTTGGCAGCTGGGAAGGATGCAGGACAAGGTGCAGTAGTGTTGGAGGTTGTCCCACCGCCACGCCTCCAAAATGCTACTACTGGTTGTGACACACCTCTCTCCTCCACCCCCTCCTCTTCTTCTTCCTCCATGGCCTCTTCCTGTGGTTTGTCCTATGAACCAGCGGTGCTCCGTAGCCGTTCACGGGGCTACGCAAGTACGCAGGCAAAAAGATGCCATGCCGTGCTTGCGCTGGTGTGTTTGGGGGACAGAAGCCACACTGGGGCAGAGGTCCTGTCTGCTCTGCAGGGCCAGGCCGAGAGGTGGTTGACGCCACGCCAGCTTAAGCCAGGAATGGTGGTTTGCGACAATGGCACCAACCTCCTCTCCGCCCTCCGACAGGGACAACTGACCCATGTGCCCTGTGTGGCTCACGTCCTTAACCTGGTGGTGCAGCGGTTCTTGGGCAGGTACCCGGGCTTACAGGATGTCCTGAGGCAGGCCAGGAAAGTCTGTGTGCATTTCCGCAGATCTTATAATGCCAGTGCTCGCCTGGCTGAGCTGCAAAAGGAGTTGAACCTGCCCAAGAACCGCCTTATATGTGACATGCCCACCAGGTGGAACTCAACGTTGGCCATGCTGCAGCGGCTGCACACGCAGCAGAGGGCCATCAATGAGTACCTGTGCGACTACGGCACCAGGACAGGGTCAGGGGAGCTTGGTTTTTTTTCTCCACGCCAGTGGGGCATGATCAGGGATGCATGCACTGTCCTGGCACCATTTGAGGAGGCCACGAGGATGGTGAGCAGTGACAGTGCATGCATCAGTGACACTGTACCTCTTGTCCACCTGTTGGAGCACACGCTGCGTGGAATAATGGACAGGGCACTTGAGGCAGAACAGAGGCAGGAAGAGGAGGACTTCCTTGCCTCTCAAGGCCCCCTTTACCCAGACAGTGTTCCTTCTGTCCCACCCATCGCACAGGAAGAGGAAGAGGAGGAGGAGGAGGAGGAGGAGGAGGATTGTGTCAGCATGGAGGTGGAGGCTGGCACTCAGCATCATCAGCAGCAGTCTTTTAGGGATGATTTACAGTCCCAAGAAACCAGTGGACTTGTACGTGGCTGGGAGGAGGTGACTGCGGATCATGTCGTCCTTAGTGACCCAGAGGACTCCGGAGCGAATGCCTCAGCAAACCTACGCTGCATGGCCTCCCTGATCCGGCAAAGTCTGCGGAAGGATCCTCGTATTCTTCGGATCAAGGAGAGGGACCATTACTGGCTGGCCACTCTCCTTGATCCACGGTACAAGGGTAAGGTTGCGGACCTTATGTTACCGTCGCAGAGGGAGCAGAGGATGAGACAACTCCGGGAGGCCTTGCAGAAAGGTCTGTGCAACGCGTTCCCAGAGACTGGGAGGTTACAAACTCCTGGTCCAGGACAACGAGTTGCTGAGGCTTCGGCCAGTCAAAGAAGGAGCGGTGGGGAAGGTGGCCGTCTGACCGATGCGTTCAGACAATTCTTTAGTCCGCAGCCCCAAAGTATGATTGGTTCCAGCAACCATCGCCAGCGTCTGATAAACATGGTGCAGGAATATCTAGGGGCAAGGTCAGACTTGGACACCTTCCCCACCGAAAATCCTCTGGCTTACTGGGTCTTGAGGATGGATCACTGGCCAGAGCTTGCACAGTATGCAATTGAGCTACTGGCCTGTCCTGCATCCAGCGTTCTTTCGGAACGCACATTCAGTTCTGCTGGAGGATTTGTCACGGATCACAGGGTGCGCCTGTCCACCGACTCGGTTGATCGACTGACTTTCATCAAGATGAACCAGTCTTGGATCACCACCAGCTACCACACACCTGATGCTGATATAACAGACTAATTGATTTTAACATGTCACATCCCTTCAAGACTGATGCTGATGCTGAGTGTCTGTGCTGTTATGTTGACTGGCTATCCTCCTCCTCCGAGTCCTCAATGATACGATTGATGATGATAGCTTGGAAGATCATTTTTGTTTATGGGTGCCGCCACCAGTGGCTAAGGCCCAATTTTTCAGCCCCTGTTTTACAGGGGCGTGTAATTACAATTTTTTTAGCAATAATTTGCCATAGGGCTCATTGCTGTGCTCCAAGTACAGTATCTGTGAGGGGTTGGAGTGTTGTGGCACCAGTGCCTAAGGCCCAATTTTTCAGCCCCTGTTTAACAGGGGCGTGTCATTACAATTTTTGAAGCAATACTTTGCAACAGGGCTCATTGCTGTGCTCCAAGTACAGTATCTGTGAGGGGTTGTAGTGTTGTGCCACCAGTGCCTAAGGCCCAATTTTTCAGCCCCTGTTCAACAGGGGCATGTAATTACAATTCTTGATCTAATAATTCACAGCAGGGCCCATTCCTGCACCCACCAAGAGTAACTCTGAGGGCTTACAGTGTTGTGTCAACACCACCACCACCACCAAAGGCCCAATTTTTCAGCCCCTGTTCAACAGGGGCATGCAATTACAATTCTTGATCTAATAATTCACAGCAGGGCCCATTGCTGCACCCACCAAGAGTAACTGTCAGGGCTTACAGTGTTGTGGCACCAGCACCACCATCAAAGGCCCAATTTTTACTACCACTGTTCAACAATTATATGTAATTACAATTCCTGATATAATAGTTGACAGCAGGGCGTTCCAGCACCAACCAAGAGTAACTGTGAGTGCTTACAGTGTTGTGCCAACACCAACAACTAAGGGGCCTATTTCTGCAGAGTATCTACGGCAGGTCCCTACTTTCAAACATCCAACTTACAAACGACTCCTACTTGCAAACGCAAGAAGACAACAGGAAGTGAGAGGAAATCTACCCCTAGGAAGGAAAATTCTCTCCTGTAAGAATTAATATGGGAGAAAGGTGTCTCCTCTGTACTGATGCTTTATCACCAATCCTTGTTTCAAGAAAAACACCACATTTCAAAAACAGTTGTCATTGGGACGGAAAGTGAGGTGAAATGTTCTGAACAGGGGCACAGACAGCAAAACAAATGTTACAGGGGTGATAACCCTTACCTATGTTTTCCAAAAAGTTTAAAAATAGATTTTTGGGCTGGAGCTATACTTAAACAATGTACCTGTTCAAAATTACAAACAGATTCTACATAAGAACAAACCTACAGTCCCTGTCTTGTATGCACCGCCTGTATACGGCTGTTCAGAGTATATAGGGCCTTTTTTATTTTATGTGCGGGGTTCCCCTTAATATCCATACAAGACCCAAAGGGGCTGGTAATGGGCTGGGGTGGGGGAGGGGTCATGGGGTAGCTATGCCATTTTTCTTAAAGATTTTCATCCATATTACCGGGACCAGACATTACATTAAAGCCGCAAGCAGTTTTAAATGGCTTTTTTTTCCTTTAGAAGTGTCATTTTGTGCAGGGACAGTTCTAAACACGGGAAACACGTGGCACTTCACAGGCATACTTTAGACACCCCCCAGGTACGATATTTAAAGGAATATTTGACTTTTTTTTTTTCACTTTATGCATCATTAAAATGACTGCTCCCGAAAAACGACCGTTTTTAAAACTTCTTTTTGCATTGATACATGTCCCCTGGTGCAGAACCCGGGTTCCCAAACCCTTTTTAGGACAATAACATGCATAATAGTTGTTATAATTAGCACTTTAGAATTCGAACGTTCGCATCCATTGTATTTAATAGGGTTCTAATGTTCGTACGAACTTTCGGTCCGTTCGCGGGTTCTGGTGCGAACCGAACCCGGGGGTGTTCGGCTCATCACTAGTAGTGAGTGTACAGCTTGTATAACAGTGCAGATTTGATGTCCCCTCTAAATAACTCAACACACAGCCATTAATTGAAAAAATAAGTGAGTAAAGTGTGGCGCTACCTCATAAAACTAGTAAGCAAATATTTAAAATGTGATCAAGTGCTAAAAAACTAAAAGGTACAATGAATCTAATTGTATGTATCCTCAATCCAATAAATCATATAACAGTGAAAGCGATCTTATGAGATATATGCACAAACAAAAGAAAGTTGAATCACTGTGATAAGGAAGGTGATAAAAATACAAAATAAAAATGAAAATAACTTAATCGTCCTCGGATTGAAAAAAAAAATGATGATCCACCTCCAACCGTGCGTGAAAAATTCACACTCACCAACGCTTACACACTAGAAACCCCTGGAGGGATAAAGTGTTCCCTGTTACCAGCGGTGAGAGGGATGACGGTTCCTTGTTCCTCTGTAACTTTTAGGCTATTAAACTAAAAACATAAGAGACACAACATAGGAAGAATCATAGCGTAATATGCTTCATATCAGAGATAAATTCAGGTAAATAAAACATTAGAAAGTGCTATGTGCTAGCACCAACATTGACAGCTTAGTATACCTCTGCACGCCGTCCTGACGGCCGCAGCGTGCGTTTCAAAGACAGGGGATATGGAACCAACAAGCCTGGAAATGACGTCAGCAAAAGAACAAATTCATTGTACCTTTTTATTTTTTAGTACTTGATCACATTTTAAATATTTGCTTACTAGTTTTATGAGGTAGCGCCACACTTTACTCACTTATTCTTTAAAATTTTTGGAGTGGTTATCCACTGTAAAAGGGGCAGCTTCACTCACTTATTATTTGTATATTGTATTGGTGCCATTCCTTGTCACTTCTTATTATTCACACAGCCATTAATGTCTAAACCGCTGGCAACAAAAGTGAGTACACCCCTAAGTGAAAATGTCCAAATTGGGCCTAAGGTGTCAATATTTTGTGTGGCCACCATTATTTTCCAGCACTGCATTATTCCTCTTGGGCATGGAGTTTACCAGCGCTTCATAGGGTGCCACTGGAGTCCTCTTCCACTCTTCCATGACGACATCACAGAGCTGGTGGATGTTAGAGACCTTGCGCTCCTCCACCTTCCGTTTGAGGATGCCCCACAGATGCTTAATAGGGTTTAGGTCTGGAGACAGGCTTGGCCAGTCCATCATCTTTACCCTCAGCTTCTTTAGCAAGGCAGCGATCGTCTTGGAGGTGTGTTTGGGGTCGCTATCATGTTGGAATACTGCCCTGCAGCCCAGTCTCCGAAGGGAGGGGATCGTGCTCTGCTTCAGTAGTAGCTCCCCAGTGCCGGCAGCACTCATGCAGCCCCAGACTACGACACTCCCATCACCATGCTTGACTGTAGGCAAGACACACTTGTCTTTGTGCTCACCTGGTTGCCGCCACACACGCTTGACACCGTCTGAACCAAATAAGTTTACCCTGGTCTCATCAGACCACAGGACATGGTTCCAGTAATCCATCCATCTGCTTGTCTTCAGCAAACTGTTTGCAGGATTTCTTGTGCATCATCTTTAGAAGAGGCTTCCTTTTGGACTGGGATGACAGCCATGCAGACCAATTTGATGCAGTGTCCGGCGTATGGTCTGAGAACTGACAAGCTGACCCCCCCACCCCTTCCACTTGTGCAGCAATGCTGGCAGCACTCATACGTCTATTTCCCAAAGACAACCTCAGGATATAACACTGAGCACATGCACTCAACTTCTTTAGTCGACCATGGCGAGGCCTGTTCTGAGTGGAACCTGTCCTGTTAAGCCGCTGTATGGTCTTGGCCACCATGCTGCAGCTCAGTTTCACGGTCTTGGCAATCTTCTTATAGCCTAGGCCATCTTTATGTAGAGCAACAATTCTTTTTTTCAGATCCTCAGAGAGTTCTTTGCCGTGAGGTGCCATGTTGAACTTGCAGTGACCAGTATGAGAGAGTGAGAGCGATAACACCAAATTTAACACACCTGCTCCCCATTCACACCTGAGACCTTGTAACACTCACGAGTCACATGACACCGGCGTGGGAAAATGGCTAATTGGGCCCAATTTGGCCATTTTCACTTAGGGGTGTACTCACTTTTCGTTTCCAGCGGTTTAGACATTATTGGCTGTGTGTTGAGTTATTTTGCAGAAACAGGACATTTTCATGGTTATACAAGCTGCACACTCACTACTTTACATTGTAGCAAAGTATAATTTCTTCATTGTTGTCAGATGAAAAGATATAATAAAATATTTACAAAAATGTGAGGGGTGTACTCACTTTTGTGAGATACTGTATATCCAATGGCAGATTCAGCCATTGGATACATGCACATGAACGTTTAAAGACCAAAAAAACACGATTGCAAAACTCCTGGTCTTTTCCTGCACCTGGTGGCACATTGAATTGGCTATAGAAGGGTATGGGTGTACGCTAAGCTGTAAATGCTAATGCTCTTTCACATCAGCATTTACTTGCACATTCTTGTGAGATGTATTTCTCGAACGTCGAAGAAAATATGTTATACATGCAGACCCTCATGCAAGAACGCATGCGGCTCCCCGGGTGTGGTAAAATGCCAGCAGGATTAAGTTAGAGCTCCCTTGTGCCTGTAAACGTCCAAGTGTATGTAGCCGAAAGAATAGCCTGACTTCAGCCAACTTTCTCATCACATTTCCTATGACCACAGATCCTGGCGAACACACAATTCCCAATAACTTATACAAAATAAATGTTTTTAGCAAAGACGATATATTTGAAAAGAAATGCTTGCAAACTTTTCAATGACATGTTTTAACACAGTGAAACAAGATTAATGGACCTTTAAAATGTATCCAAAATGAGACCATGGCCAAAGACGTATCATAATATACCACTAACAAACTGCATTTTGGTATCTGGGTGGTATTAGAGAAATTCTGTCAGTCTGGCCAATTTAAGTCTCTTTAAAGGATAAGTTCACCTTTACAAAAAAATAAAAATAAATGCACATTTTTTTGCAAGCAAATAATAAATAAATGCATTATTTTTTTTTTGTAATGATCTGTAAAGCAGATCGTGGGTGTATTGTCACGGTCCTGCAGACTTTCTGTGTATGTGTCTGAATGTACCTCCGATACGGCCAGGCAATTATGCCGTGTACACACGATCGGTTTTACCGATGAAAACAGTCCGATGGACTTTTCTCATCGGACAAACCGATCGTGTATGGGCCCCATTGGTCTTTTTTCCATCGGTGAGAAAAATAAGAACATGTTTTAAATTTATCCGATGGGAAAAAACCGATAGCAAATTCCGATCGTCTGTGTGGAACTCCATCGGACAAAAAACCCACGCATGCTCAGAATCAAGTCGACGCATGCTCAGAGGCATTGAACTTAATTTTTCTCGGCTTGTCGGAGTGTTTTACGTCACAGCGTTTGGGACGGTTGGATTTTTGACTGATGGTGTGTAGGCAAGACTGATGGAAGTCAGCTTCATCGGATTTCCAATGGAAAAATCAATCGGATTAGAATCCGATCGTGTGTACAGGGCTTTACACTGTGACAGGAAGAATCAATGATCTACCACAGTGCTCCACAGCGCCCTGGTAACTCATTGAGAACTACAAGCTCATAGCCACAAACGCTGTTGGACCTTGTAGTTTTCCCATTCACAGAACATTTTGAATGGGTGACGCTGCTGGGTGGGCAAATTGTGACAGCTAGTAGGGGGGAGAAGATCCCCTGCTAGCTGTCAGAATGGGGGAGTGGGGGAGGTGCATCTGTAACATGTTACAACCTGAATATGTCATGGTGCTCAGGCATGAGCAGCCAATCCCCAGCCCCTAACAGTGAGGGGGGTAGTGACCTCATCAACATTGTGTAAGCTATTACACATTTCCAATTGGAGCTTACGCTGGGATAGGACTGTGGGGGAATGGATTGGAGGGGGAGCCCTTAAGGATCAAAGTTACAGATTATCTTTAACCACTTCCCGCCCCGTCAATAGCAGATTGACGTCCGGGAAGTGGTTGTGTTATCCACACTGGACGTCATATGACGTCCTACGGGATAACAGCCGCCGCGCGCCCGGGGGGGGCACGCATCGCGGCGATCGGTGGAGCGGTGGGTCAGTCTGACCCACCGCTACACTGATCTCGGTAAAAAGCCTCTGGCGGAGGCTTTTTACCACGTGATCAGCCGTGTCCAATCACGGCTGATCACGATGTAAACAGGAAGAGACGTTGATCGGCTCTTCCTCACTCGCGTCTGACAGATGCGAGTAGAGGAGAGCCGATCGGCGGCTCTCCTGACAGGGGGGGTTCGCGCTGATCATTTATCAGCGCAGCCCCCCCTCGGATACCCACACTAGACCACCAGGGAAGCCCCCGAGGACGCCCCAGGAAGCCCCAAGCATGTGGATGGCCCCCATGGCCATCCACATGTAATAAAAAAAATAAAAAATAAAAAAAAATATGCCAATCAGTGCCCACAAATGGGCACTGACTGGCACTATGATGGCACCACCACAATGTGTGGTGGCTGGCATTGCTGGGCATCAGTGTCCATCAGTGCCACCTACTAGTGTCCATCAGCGCCACCTATCAGTGCCCATCCGTGCCCATCTGTGCCCATAAGTGCCCACCTATCAGTGCCCGTCCGTGCCACCTATCAGTGCCGCCTATAAGTGCCCATCAGTGCCGCCTATGAGTGCCAATCAGTGCCGCCTATGAGTGCCAATCAGTGCCGCCTATGAGTGCCAATCAGTGCCGCATACCAGTGCCACATATCAGTGCCCATCAGTGCCACCTATCAGTGCCCATCATCAGTGCCCATCAGTGCCACCTCATCAGTGCCACCTCATTGGTGCCACCTCATCGGTGCCCATCAGTGTCGCCTTATCAGTGCCCGTCAGTGCCGCCTTATCAGTGCCCGTCATTGAAGTAGAAAAGGTACTTATTTACAAAAAAAATTAACAGAAACAAAGAAAAACATCGTTTTTTTCAAAATTTTCGCTCTTTTTTTATTTGTTGTGCAAAAAATAAAAATCGCAGAGGCGATCAAATACCACCGAAAGAAAGCTCTATTTGTGGGAACAAAATGATAAAAAATTTGTTTGGGTACAGTGTAGCATGACCGCGCAATTGTCATTCAAATTGCGACAGCGCTGAAAGCTCAAAATTGGCTGGGGCAGGAAGCTGTATAAGTGCATGATATTGAAGTGGTTAAGGAACTAGTCACCCAAAACTAATGTTTTAGTTTAAAGTGGAACTAAACCCATCAATTTAACAGTTATATTCCAGGCATGTACTGAGAATGTAATTGTCACATTGGTGCCCTCACCCAAAACCTTTACACCATCAAATGGTTGGTGTCATAACTGATCACATGTGCAGCATCATGGCAGTTGAAAATAAAACAGGCGAGGCAAAGATGGCAGCTTCCTTGGCTGAAAATGATAGGAGGGTTTAGTTCAGTTTTAAAGCAGAGTTCCAACCACAAATGGAACCTCCACGTATTTGCTTCCTGCCCCCCCTCCCCTCCGGTGCCACATTTGGCACCTTTGAGGGGGGGAGGGGAGATTGGGTGCCTGTTTTTGACAGATACCCTTCCCCACTTCCAGGGGACAGCGCAGCGGCTAGGATTATATGGAACTCTAAGGTCCCTCCAGAGGTTGCTAGGGCTTCCTTTAGGAGGGAGTAGTGGTAGATTTTCTACACTGACCACCATTGTAAGGATCACAACAACTTTCACTGTGGTTTTTTTTCTGGCTGTATAACAATACAAGACTTAATTGCTCAAGATCTACTCACCTGATTCTTCACACTGCTAGACAGGTCCCTACAGAATCTTCTCCCCCATGTTCCAGTGGTCTAAGGCAGTGGTTGTCAACCCTGTCCTCCAGTACCCCCAACAGGCCATGTTTTGGGAATTTCTCTTAGATAAAATATCTGTCCAAAATACTAAGCCATTGGGGGTTATTTACGAAAGGCAAATCCACTTTGCACTACAAGTGCACTGCAAGTGCAGTCGCTGTAGATCTGGGGGTAAGATCTGAAACGAGGGGAAGCTCTGCTGATTTTATCATCCAATCATGTGCAAACTAAAATTATGTTTTTTATTTTCCTTGCATGTCCCCCTCGGATCTACAGCGACTGCATTTCCAAGTGCACTTTCAGTGCACTTGTAGTGCAAAGTGGATTTGCCTTTCGGAAATAACCCACATTGATCCTGATCTAAAGCACCTGTGCAAGCCATAAAAAAAAAAACTGCAAACATGGCCTGTTGGGGGTACAGGGTTGAGAACCACTAGTCTAAAGTACTGATGTACATGAAGATCAATGCAGGATCCATAGCTCAGCACCGGATAAGATGGCAACCAGGTACAGTCCATCGCCGGAGCAGAGGAGCGCCATCTGCTGGAGGGAGTGAAGGATCAGAAAAGTTAAGCCTCGTACAAACGGCCGGGAATCCCATCAGGAAAAAAACGTCGGTTTTCCTGACGGGATTCCTGGCAAGCTTTCCTTGCCAAGCCGTTCTTTTGAATGGCAAGAATGCAGTGACGTCATCGACTACGACGAGCATGCGCTCGTCACATTCCATGCCGTCGCCGACATCTTGCTACACCCTACACTACCCTTGTATGCTACCGCGCATGCATCAAAGTCTCATCGAGCATGCGCGGGTTTACCTGGGGACAGGTAAACATACACACTCACGGTTTTCTCGGCAGGAAACACTCTGCCGAGAATCCCGACGAGAAAATAGAGAGCAGGTTCTCTATTTTTCTCGTCGGGATTCCCGGCAGTTTTCTCGCCAAGAAACCATACACACGCATGGTTTTCACTGCAAAAATCTCTCCCAGCAGCTTCCTTGCAGAGAAAACTGTGCGTGTGTACGAGGCTTAAAAGTACTTTTACTCTCCAATAGACAAGCAGGTTAACCCTTGCAGTGCAGTCACAGCCCAACTGCAAGGGAGGATTTTCAAATTTCTTAGAGATGGGCTTTAAAACCGAACTATACTGCATCTAAACATCACAAACTAAAAATGCTATTTAATTCCTTTTTGGTATTTAAAGCAAACCCACCCATTCACCCATGTCTCCATGCTTTAGACCCCTTTCACACTGGGGTGCTTTGCAGGCGTTATAACGCTAACAATAGCACCTGCAAAGCACCCTGAAAGAGCCGCTGCTGTCTCTCCAGTGTGAAAGCCCCGAGGGCTTTCACACTGGAGCAGTGGGCTAGTAGGACGGTAAAAAAAGTCCTGCTAGAAGCATCTTTGGAGCGGTGAAGGAGCGGTGTGTATATCGCTCCTCCACCGCACCTGCCCATTGAAATCAATGGGCACCGCGGCTATACCGCCGGCAAAGCGTTGCTGCAGCAGCGCTTTGCGGTGGTTTAAACCCTTTCTCGGCCACTAGCGGGGGGTTAAAAGCACCCCGCTAGCGGCCGAATACCCCCGCAAATACGACGGTAAAGCGCTGCTAAAAATAGCGCCGACGCCGTGGACGCCCCAGTGTGAAACACCCACCTAGCTTTTCTAGTCATGGCCATCTTGAGTGAGGGCAGATGATTCATGTGGGCATTTATTTCCTGAAATCCATTTGCCCTTAGCTCAGGCATGCAGACGGGAGGGTGTGCTGAAGACTCCTGAGACAGGAAAGGCAGGGATGTATGACAAGACAAGGAATCCAGGAAATAATTGAAGAAATTTAAAAAATAAATAAAAGGTTTGAAACAAGTAAATATGATATATTTTCCTATTGATTTACTAATGCCGCCAGTAATAAGAAATACATGGTCATAGTTGGCTGAAAAAGTGACGTCGTACTTTAAGTACTACTGTATATTATTATTATTATACAGGATTTACATAGCGGCAACAATTTGCGCAGCGCTTTACAAAAAGTATTTTTTTAAAATATTTTTTCACTCTATACAACCTACTAATTACCCAATAGCATTTTTAGGGGGGGGGGGGGGGGGCGGGGTCCTTAAACCTGCAAAATTTTTCAAGGGATGATTCGTGGATAAAAGCATTATAAAGGCTGCTCTAAACTCTCAGTTGCTATGAACTATTATTCAGCCCATGAATATATAGTACTGTAGATAGAATTGCTCGACTCTGAATTATAACTGGCTGTACTTTTGTGAAAGCAGTTGACAATCTATAGTTTCACGCTGGGCAGAGGTGAATACAAACATACTATTTGCGGTTTATTATATTATAAACTCCTTAGTCTGTTTATTTGTTTTCTTGTGGAATGTTTTATTGTTTGGGGCACCGCCCTCTTATTTCCTAAAGATGGCACTATTGCCTTAGAGGCTCATGGTTTCCTAATGTAACCGTCTCTGCAAAAGTGCAATACAATTCAAATCACAGACACCCATGTTTATTATACGTGTGTAGACTTTATCAAGGATACAGCATTACCTACAGAGCCACAACATTTTGCAAAAAGAATGATGCATGAAAACAATGAATGCACCTTTAAAGCGCGCCCCCCCTCAGCCAGCCACCCAGCCCCCCAGCCCCCCAGCCAGCCAACCAACCAACCACATACGTCCACCCAACCCCCCGGCGCTCGCCGCTTCCCTCCCATTGCTCAATTGCTTGCCCGTCACCCGCCAGACCCCCCACCAGCCCCGCACTTACCCCATCCAGGTCGTGGCTTTGGCGGCTTCCCCCCCACGTCTCCTCCTGAGTCCCGACAGTCGCTTCTCCTCCTGGCCAATCTAGAGTTAAGACTCGTGGCCAATCGGGTCTTAGGACTTCCGCCAAATCGGGTCTAGGACCCGCTTCCTGATTGGCCTGGAGGAAAAATAGGAAGACATTAGCTCTGCATCCGAAGCCCACCCTCAAAAAACCTTGAAATCCATGCATGTGGTGCCCTGCATGTAGAATAGGTGCAGGGCGCATGGATTAGAGGGGCTGCTCACTGCATGAGCCGCCAATCGTGGATAGAGATTCAGTCAGTTCAGTGAGGACCCTCCGAGTTTGGATCCATGTATGGTCACCATCGTTGTACACAAATCAATCTATCGATTTGTGTACAACCAGCCTGTTGGGTTTTTCTAGAACGATTAGTGTCGCCGACTATAGCCAGCAACACTAATCATTGTTTTCTGCGAGCAGGGTAGGCACCCCCCGCCAGCAGAACACAATAGCATGGCAGGAGGGAGTCCCCATCAACACTATCTGTGTTGATGGAGGGATCAAGCAAAATTGCGTAATGTATGGCCTGCTTAAGCATCCCATGGAAATGATGACTTTCTGAAAGTCGTTATTTGCATAGGACTAAGCACCGCCCGTCCCCCCCTCACTCCAAAGTGCATTGTGGGAAGGAAAAGGGGGTAAGTATATATTTAAATACCCAAGCTGTTATTATGAAAGTATATTGATGAACTTTATGATGTATGCTGTGCAGTCATTATGAGTTTGCAAGAATTCCAGATCCATTGGCCTATTAGATGGACTAAACAAGAAAAAGGAGAATTATAGATAAAAAAATAAATATGTAAATATACTCAATAAGTAGTGTACCCAGAAATAACAGCACATCACACATATTACCATTCATTTATTTCCTTAAATCTGAACGCTAGGCAAACAGTTAAATACAGAAATGAAATACTGTACATATATGGAAGCTGTTTTACCCACCAAAAGATTTGTATTTCTGCCCATCCAGTCCTGGGATTTACACAGAGGGGTGGCTTAATTATTTATACATTTTTAAAATTGAACACAATTTGAATAAAATTGAATTACCAGGTAATTAATACCTATAAATTATTATAATGCTAAACCCTGACTCATCTAACTATTGTCTAGATGGATGCATCTTAAGTGATCTGTGTAAGACCCCATACACACTATTAGATTTTTTGCAGATTTGATGTTGTCCCCTGATGGGCAGGAAGTCGAGTGAGGGAATGATAGCCCCACCCGACTCTATGCCATTGGATGACGTGAGCAACGTCAAATGTCACTTCAGTCCAATTTCGTTAAAGGGACAATTTTTTTTTATTGAAAAAAAAAAAGATTTATTTTTTATTTTTATTGCTTTTAAGTGTAAATGTGAGATCTAATGCCGCGTACACACGACCGTTTTTCACGTCGTTAAAAATGCCATTTTTTAAATTGGTCATTAAAAACGATCGTGTGTAGGCTCTAGAGCATTTTTATCGACGTGAAAAAACGGCCTCCAAAAAATGAGAACCTGTTCTATTTTTTCACATCGTTTTTCACGTCGTTTTTTTTTAACGTTGTGAAAAACGGTAGTGTGTATGCTTTTACGAGGGGAAAAAAACGCGCATGCTCAGAATCAAGTATGAGACGGGAGCGCTCGTTCTGGTAAAACTAGCGTTCGTAATGGAGATAGCACATTCGTCACGCTGTAACGGACTGAAAAGCACGAGGCTGAAAAGCGCGAATCGTCGCTCAACAAACTTTACTAACATGAAGGGTGGTGCCATCCGAATGGAACTTCCCCTTTATAGTGCCGTCGTACGTGTTGTAAGTCACTGCGCTTTGCTCAAGCGTTTTTTTTTAATGAACGTGTGTATGCAAGACAGGCTTGAGAGGAAACAAGAAAAATCACGTCGAGAAAAACGTTGTTTTTGAAAATGACATTAAAAACGATCGTGTGTACGCGGCATGAGGTCTTTTTGACCCCAGATCTCACATTAAAGAGATCCTGTCATGCTTTTTTTCTTTGTAATAGGAAAAAAAGTGATCCAAATTTGTTTTTTTAAAAGGGACAGTGTAAAAATAAAAAATAAAAAGTAAAATAAATAAGAAAAAAAAACTAAAAAAATGTAAAGCTCGTGCTCCGAGCTTGCGTACAGCAAAGCGAATGCATACGTAAGTAGCGCCCGCATATGTAAACGGTGTTCAAACCACACATGTGAGGTATCGCTGCGATCGTTAGAGCGAGAGCAATAAGTATAGTAAAAGACCTCCTCTGTAACTCAAAACTGGTAACCTGTAGAAATTTTTAAACGTTGCCTATGGAGATTTTTAAGGGTCAAAGTTTGTCACCATTCCACGAGCGGACGCAATTTTGAAGCATGATATGTTATCAATTTTCTCGGCGTAACATTATCTTTCACACTATAGGAAACAATTGGGCTAACTTTACTGATTTCTTATTTTTTCATTTAAAAAAAAAGTGTATTTTTTTTTTTTAAATGCGTTTGTTAGACTGCTGTGCAAATACAGTGTGACATAAAGTGTTGCAATGACCGTCATTTTATTCTCCAGAGTCTCCAAAAAATATATATAATTTTTTGGGGTTCTAAGTATTTTTCTAGCAAAAAAAAATGATTTTAACTTGTGTAGCGCCCCTCAACCCCCTCTACCCATCTTTGGCTCCTCACAGGTAGAGAGGGCACACCACGCCACAAGCCCATACCCTCCCGTGTGAGGAGGTTGAGCGGTGTTGTTGATGGGTCTCCACAGTCAGAAAGTCAGAGAATGTTTCTCACCTCTATGAATGACAGAGATAAGTCCTTGTTTTCCCCAGTAACTTGAATGTCCACACCAGCTGTAACTCCAACGCAGAGTTTATTTTCTCTTTTAGTAAAACAACAGTCTCTGATAGGAAAAAGGTTGGAGTGATGACAGGACAGTATAAGATGTGGGAGAGGTCCAGGCACAAACACAATCACTTCACTGCTCGGCTTCTCAAGCAGACTCAGCCCAAATGGATAGTCTCCCTAGGAAGGGACTAGAAGCCAAATGGTTCTCCAACTTAAGCCCCGTACACACGGTCGGACTTCCATCGGACTTTTCCGTGTTTTTTTGTCCGAACGGAGTTGGTTGGGAACACCCATAGCATACACACGCTCTGACTTTTCTGCAAACTTTCTTAAAACTTCTTACAATATCACGTGTTTTTTTTTTTGCTCTTTTCTGATCTTTACTGCCACCCTTTGGTCAACTTCTGCTATTGTTGGTTGATTTTAACATTAGCTGTTTTGTCCATCGGACTAAAGTCCGATGGTTATCTGTACACACGGTCGGACTTTGCTCCATCTGACTTTTGTTGGGCAAAAGTTTGTCCGTTTGCAGACCCAACTTTTGTCCGATAAAATCCAAAACCAAACGAAAAAAGTTTGTCTGATGGAGCGTACACACGGTCGGATTGTTGGTCCAACTTGCTCAAAACGAAGTTTGTTGGGCAAAAGTCTGACCGTGTGTACGGGGCTTTAGACTCACAGTCTCTGCCACAGACTGGGTTGAATTTGGTCTCTGCCACAGACCTGGTGAACTCGGTGCTTCAAAACTTGGCCTCTATGTAAGGAGATGACATCCCTCCAGAGAGTTACCGGGACCCTTCCTTCACCGTGACTTCTCACGATCCCTCGGAACAGTTCCTCCCCCGGCCTCCTCGTCTAAGATACGGGTCCCCTTGCAAGGCGGCACCCTGGGATTTCTCGATCCTTGATGGGCCCCAGCCGAAGGTGCTGGGTCCAAGGCCTTTGCTGCAGCCCCCGGACTAAAGGTGCCTGGGACTGATTCACCGACCTCCGCCCCTGGGCCAAAGGTGCCCGGGGCGGACAGGAACACACTCCTGGGGTAGGACCCCGGATCACGACAGAACGGACCACCCCGAACTGGCAGCGTCTGCCCCTTTTATATCCTCTCCCAGCATGCACAGCAGGCCTGCCACACCCACGGTACGGCTGCTGAGAGGGGACACACAAGGCACAGCACTGTATCAGTGGTTCAACCCTGGCCTACTATGGCAGCGCCACCTGCAGGCTACAGGGAACTACACACCGATACTCTCCCTGCGGATAAAATGGTTGACAGAATCCTGACAATTGGGGTGTTTGAGCATAACTACCACTCAAACACTTCCCCTAAATTAAGGACCCCGCTACACTTGTAAACACTAAGTGTAAAAAATAGAATTGGTTTTTAAATTAAAGTGGAACTTCACCCAAAAGAGGTCAATTTTGCTCTTCCTTCTCCTCCACCCCTCCTCTGATACCTAGTTCTGATAGGTCCCTGCTCCCACTTCTGCTTGGATCACCTAAGTGAACCGAGCAGAAGTTCTCCTTCCCTCATCCCAGCCCACAACCTTCTGGGACACGTCACAGTTCCCAGGAGGCTGCGGGACCATTCACAAAGCACAGAGCAGCTCACACATGCGCAGTGAGAAGACAGCTGTGAGGCTACAAGGAGTCACAGCCGGCTGCCCACAGTTAACATGGAGGCACCAGGGACCCAAAGACCGGTGAAGAACCGGTCCGGGTGGGGACAGCTCTGGATCCTTGGACAGGTGAGTGTCTGTTTATTAAAAGTCAGCAGCTACAGTTTTTGTAACTGCTGACTTTTAATATCTCAAGAAATCAATAAAGCTCCAGTTTAAAGCCGAGTTCCGGCCAGATAATTTTTATTTACAGTATTTTTTTCATACTCAATTTAGTTATGTTACATAGGCAGTAAAAGACAAATTCCCGATCTGTTTATTAATTAATTTAAAAACGTACATTATATGTTAGAATCGATCATCCGACCGTTTCCATATCAGCTATGGGCATTTGAAACCCAGTTGATTTATCTTCCGGGTTTTACAGAGAGAGGTGTATGCTGGGTAACCAGCATGCACCTCTCGATCTCGCGCATGCGCAGTTAAACGGCGCTCGTAGCACCGCTAGTTTGTATTGTTGCCATGACAACGGGCGGCGACGAAGATCTCGCGCATGAGCAGTTAAACGGCGCTCGTAGCACCGTAATGCCCACAGACACCTGAGAAATAATGACACTCATTTCCCAGGAAGCCAGGCGAGGTAGGTTCACCGCAGACTCGGAACTAGGCAGATTAGGAAATCTGCCTAGTAACAGCCATTTGCAGGCAAGTAAAAAAAACATTTTTAACAGAATGTTTTTTTTTAGATTAAAGGGAACCTAGTAATATGAAGTTAATTTTTAGGGTGGACCTCCGCTTTAAGTCTTAAGACTTAACATCTAAACGGAATATTTTGGCTTAAATTAAGAAGACAGGAAAGGAAAAAAAAAAGAAAAAAAAAACATAAAGTGTACACCTGCTAAAACATTTCTGTAGTACGAAGCGTA
Source organism: Rana muscosa (assembly GCA_029206835.1). NCBI lineage: Eukaryota > Metazoa > Chordata > Amphibia > Anura > Ranidae > Rana > Rana muscosa. The sequence continues at coordinate 360,688,231 of CM055119.1, read as the reverse complement.
CAATAAATAGCTATGTGTGTAATTTCACACGTGGTCAAGGTCAGTGATCTAATAGAGTCTGAACTATAAAAGCAGGTGTTCCACAAGTATTTATTTGCATTGCTCTGCAGTCATTTGTGATACATATAAAACCAACACGCTGTGTGAGTATATGTTGTCTTACATGTCATATCTTTAGACAGGCTTAAGCCAGTTTTATATTTCCTTCCCCTTATGCTATTTTAATTAAGTTTTAACAGCACCATTATAGCACCAATAAACTTAAAAAATGTATTGCTTTACATAATTTATTATTAATAGATTACTATATATAGGGACAATATGTAATTTTAGGAATTATTATTTTTACAGTTACAAAGTTTTCTTAAAAAAAAAATTTTGCCATATTTTTTTATCGTTTTTATTTGCCAGGCCATACTTTCATGGTCATATTTTGTACAATTATTGCAAGTTGTGACCATCTATTGGTTGTCTGGATATTAGATGCTGCCAGTGGCGGTTAGTGCTCAATTTTTTTTGGGGGGCACAAACAAACTGTGCCCATCAAATGCAGCCACTGTGCCCATCAAACGCAGCCACTGTGCCAAACGCTGCCACTGTGCCCATCAAACGCTGCCACTGTGCCTATAAAATGCTGCCACTGTGCCCATCAAATGCTGCCATTGTGCCCATCAAACGCTGCCAGTGTGCCCATCAAATTCTGCCAGTGTGCCCATCAAACGCTGCCAGTGTGCCCAATAAATGCTGCCAGTGTGCCCATTAAATGCCAGTGTGCCCATTAAATGCGTCTCCTGCCTCATCTACCATGCTCTACTCCTGATAGGTGTGCAATAGCGGCATCTGTCGTTTCAGCCAATGGCCTATGGCTCTAATCAGGTGCTTCAAAAATACCCCCCGCCACTGTAATTCAGGCGCCTGGCGCCCAAAAAGGGGCCGGGCACCTGAATAGGGGGTGGCAGCGGTGGCCATGGATAGATTTAATACAATGGATAGATTTTTATACAAACTAACGGTGCTACGAGTGCCGTTTAACTGTGTATGCGCGAGATCGAGAGGTGCATGCTGGTTACCCAGCATGCACCTCTCTCTGTAAAACCCGGAAGATAAATCAACTGGGTTTCAAATGCCCATAGCTGATATGGAAACGGCCGGATGATCGATTCTAACATAGAATGTAAGTTTTTAAATTGATTAATGAACAGATCGGGAATTATCAATGGGCATGGAGGGGGTGGCAGGAGAGAGGGGGTGGTGCCCGTGCGTCCTTATGGACCACTGGATGCTGCAAGAAAATCAGTTATAGGATATGTTTTCTAGAAGAGTAAATTATCTTCTATGTCTACTGTAGATATGGCTGCCCTCATTCGCATGTGAAATTGAAAATAGTAAGAAAGTTTTTAAAATATTCACTAAAGATAAACTGGTTCTATAGGCAATTTTTTTTTTTTTTTTTAAATAACAAAGATGTTACACTTAACTGTTCTTTCAAATGGTTTTGCACAGTTTTGCACAGGGGAGGCCCGATCCTTCTATTCTCAGGTCTTCTTGCCACTTGCTAGGGGGGCACTTGTGCGTAAAGAGCGCAGCTCGACCCCACCCCCCGCTCCCCCCTCACTTGCTGTGATTAACAGCCAATGGCTCCCGCTGCTGTGTCTAAGCCAATGAGGAGAGAGAGAGCTCAGAGAGGCTCTACTCTTATGCACATCACTGGATCGAGATGGGGCCCAGGTAAGTATAAGGGGGGTCTAGGAGGAAGTTGCTTGCAGAAGGTTTTTTAACTTAATGCAAAGAATGCATAAAGGTGAAAAAAAAACTTCTGTCTTTAGAACCACTTTAATAATGCTATTTACATAAAAAAATATATGTATTATATATAAAGGAGGCACTTGGGCAGCCTTTTAGGAGTGGAGTAAACTCTAGAGCAAATATAATGAAAGAGAAGCGCCTCTAAGTGCAGCAGCCAAAAGTTTTATCCGTTGACAAAGGAGAGAACTGGGCTTGCTCCAAAACGCATTACCGCCCCTTACTGTGTGACGTCACTTCCTGTTTGTATTCCACGCTGGTCCTGGAAGTTGCCGAGCGGCCATCTTGCAGGCTCATGTATCCACCCCAGATAGCAAGCAATTGTGCTGCAAGTTTGACTTGCTAAGCTATTGCTAGACTTGCCAGGCATAACAAGTCTGTTCCACAATTGCAGCAAGTCTGCACTGCATGACTCCAGATCAACTTTCTTTGAAAACATTCTGCAAGTCTGCTGCAAGTTCTGGTTTAGTTATGTTGTGCAATAGTCATCCCACCACAGGGGTCACTGTGGCTGAATTTTCATGCTGTAGGCTTGCAGAGCTCTTGTTGTAGACTCACCACTTCAACTTTGCTCTTGCTAGAGACTTGGCATGCAAATTTGCTACAAATTGGAAAAGTGTCAACTAGAACTCATGCTTCCAGTTCTCTGCAAGTGTACAACTTGCCAGTGAAAATGAGCAGCAAGTTAACAGACTTACAATTCAACACCGCCACAAATTTATGGCAAGTTATCCTTGCTATCTGGGCTAGCTGCTAGTCAGCTTTGAGGATTGGCCTAGACCAGTCTCACCAGCTTACTCACGGTGGTCTCCGGTAACAAGGTGGTTGGTCCCTTAGTGGCGACAGCTTCCCCTTCTACCTCTGTCCACAGCTGGTTCCCCATATGGTGGAACCACTACTTCTGGTTGGACTACAAGCCAGTAATCCCATCCCTACGCTGCTCTCCCGCTCCTGGAAAGGCCCTCAGGCAGCCTAGCAGCTAAACGTCCCTGGGATAGGCCTCAGGCTTCCTGTCTAGCAACCCAGGGCAGCACATAACACGTCCACCCAGACAGCTGTCCGGTTGGCACAGAACCCCGATCACCTGACTCCACCCAAATAAATAGGCTCTCCCAGCAGGCCAAGGGACCAAAGAACATCCCTGCCCATTGGCTGAGACACCCCATCCAGTCATGTCTGAGCTTGCAAAGCCCTTGTCTTATCTAATGTCACTAGCATAGTGTCAGCCAGTGACAGAAGAGAAAGGGTGAAACAAGTCCGGATTTAGAGAGGAATCAACTGATCTCCTAACAATTGGCCAGGGCAACTGACGCCTGGCAACTAAATTTGATAGGTGCTAGAACTCTATACTATATCATACTACAAACCATTTATTCATTCACTGTCATCTCCCTTGTTTTTTAAAAATATTCTGTAACCCCCCCATAAAAGGCTCATCCTAAAGTGGAACTATACCCATCTCTCCTTCAGAGCTATGCAATTTCCATAGTCTCCTTCGCTGGCACCAACATCTTCGCTCGGCCTTCTTCTTCGATCTTCGTCCAACTTGATTGGCTTTGGCAAGACAACATAACTCCCACGCATGCGTAGCTCAGTGTACATTGTTAAGAAGATCACAAACAGGTAGGTAAGAATCCTTTATTGCAGAAGAGACATAGTAAAAAGCCTGCCTAGTTGCCCATTTTTAAATTGTATTTAAAATTCCACATTAAAGTGGAATTAACTATATCTGGGCATTAACTTTCTCAAATCCATCTGCTCTTAGCTCAGGCATTCTGGTAGGAGGGAGTGCTTAGCTGAGAAAACTCCCCTCCTACTCCAAATGAAAGAAAAAATTGCCCATGAAGACTCCTGGGATGTATGACATCATTTTGGTCTAGGCGAAAAAATAGGAAGCAACTGAAGAAGTTAAAAAAAAAAGTTTAAAACAAGTAAAGACAACATACTTTGCTATTTACTAATGATAGCAGCATAAGGTTTAAATATTCATGCTGATTGGGAAGGTTTAGTTAGGCTTTAACCTACTACTGTGAATATAAGTGCTCTTTCCTGGACTGGTGAAAGTATGTGTTGCGGTCAGGGCCGCCATCAGGAATTTTGGGGCCCCTTACACAGCTTCAGGCATGGGCCCCCTGGAGCAGAGGAGAAACGGGGGGGGGGGGGGGGTGCTGCTGCCGCAAATTGAGACGCGGGGGGGAGCCGCGAATTAAGAAGAGGGGGGGTGCTGCCGCCGCAAATTGTTGAGGTCGGGGGGGGGGCTTTGGGTGCTGACGAACAAAGAAAGAACAACAACAAAAAAGGGGGGTTGCCATCCGGGGGCCCTGGGGACCTCTGGGCCCCTTACAAAATAAGTTAAAAAAAATAATAATTTATAAAACAAATAAATAAAAAAAAAATATTTTTATAAAAAGAAAAAGGGGGTTGCCACCCGGGGCACAGGGGACCTCCGGGCCCCTTACAAAAAAATAAAAAAATAATAAATATATATATTTTTTTATAAAAAATACATAAAAAAGGGGGGTTACCATCCGGGGCCCTGGGGAACTCCGGGCCCCTTACAAAAAGAAAAAAAAAGAGGGGTTTCCATCCGGGCCCCTGGGGACCTCCAGTCCCCTTACAGGTGTACTGCCTGTACCCCCCTGATGGCGGCCTTGCTTGCAGTGATGAAAAACACAAACAACTAACCCCTAACTCCCATACAACAGCATAAAATGAATCCTTATCTGTTCAAATTCTTAATAGTATGTCAAACCGAAACGTTTTTTTCCTTTGGACAGAGTTGAGATGGATTAAAAAAGTTTACTGTCATCCAGAGCTCCATTAAAGAAGTTCCCTTCACTTTCATGGTAACAATGGTTAACCAGACAGGAAGTGAGGAGAAATCTGCAACTGGGACACAGACAGGAGAAAAAAGCTAACAGGAGCTCTATCCTTCTTCACTCTACTGAAAATAAGTGCTTTTATTTTTAAGCTGTGTATCACAGTTTGGGATAAAGAGCAAAAGGCAAAATACATGGTCTACGTGGGGTAGATACCATGTCATAAAATGTCCATGCAGAGACTAATAAAATTTGTGTTAATTATGTGCACGAAGAACTGCCGCCCCATGTGACTCTGGTGGCCATCTTGGGTCAGTCAGCGTCTATTTAAGTCCCTAGCTCCCAGGCTTGGCGCGCATTACGCGTGTAAGTAGTGTAGGGACATGTCACCCGTTTGTCAGAGACAGTGAATAGTGGTTTGGAGAGGTTTCAGACAAGGCTTTCTAGAAGCCTCCCCATTTGGATATGGACTGGCCAGGCTGCATTCCACCCATCAAAACTGATGCTGTCGGCACATCTGAGACCTGCTCTGCTACAAATCGCTGTTACATCCTGTGAATGTTCCCGGTTGGGTGCCTTCCTATCGGGCTTGTTGTGAATTGAAGAACTTTAATACAAGTTCTGTTCCCTGCAACTTGACTCTGAGTGTTTACTGCCGCCTCACCATGCTGCACCTCCCCACACTACAACAGAAGATTGCCGGTCTCAACTTAACCATTTCAGCCCGGACCATTTGGCTAGCCAAAGACCAGGCCACTTTTTGCGATTCGGCACTGCGTCGCTTTAACTGACAATTGCACGGTCGTGCGACGTGGCTCCCAAACAAAATTGACGTCCTTTTTTCCCCACAAATAGAGCTTTCTTTTGGTGGTATTTGATCACCTCGGCAGTTTTTATTTTTTGCGCTATAAACAAAAATAGAGCGACAGTTTTGAAAAAATATTTTTTAATAATTTACTTTTTTATTTATAATAAAGATCCCCCCAAAAAATATAAAAAAACTTTTTTTTTTCCCTCAGTTTAGGCCGATACGTATTCTTCTACATATTTTTGGTAAAAATAAATCGCAATAAGCGTTTATTGATTGGTTTGCGCAAAAGGTATAGCGTCTACAAAATAGGGGGTGGTTTTATGGCATTTTTATTAATATTTTTTTTTTTACTAGTAATGGTGGCGATCAGCAATTTTTATCGTGACTGCGACATTATGGCGGACACATCGGACACTTTTGACACCATTTTGGGACCATTATAATTTTTACAGCGATCAGTGCTATAAAAATGCACTGATTACTGTAAAAATTACACTGGCGGTGAAGGGGTTAACCTGTAGGGGGCGCTGAAGGTGTTACGTGTGACCTACGGTGTGCTTCTAACTGTTAAAGGGCGTGGCTTGCTGTGACACGTCACTGATCGCTGTTCCCGATGTAAGGGAACAAACGATCAGTGACATGTCACTAGGCAGAATGGGGACACCGATCGCGGGACACCGGCGGACATCGAGTCCGCAGGTCCCGTGGGCACGGTCACGGAGCTTGCGACAGGGTCGCGAGCGCGCCACCGGCGGCGCGCACACGACCACACGGCTCTCAAATTAAAGGGGACGTATATATACGCCCATTTGCACAGCCGTGCCATTCTGTCGACGTTTATCCTCGTGCGGCGGTCGGGAAGCTGTTAAAGACACACCACTAGCCTTTGAGAGGGGTTAAATTATTTTGCACCAGAGGTAATATTTGTTGCTGTTTTGGGGTATTCTGTAACCCCTAACCCTCTCTTCCCTAAACGCTGAGCTAATAAAAGCTGCAAATAAAGATTGAGAGAGTGAATGCCGATCTATCAGTCACCCCTGATGGGTCAGTGAGTGTTTTGGGTAAGCTGTAGGTCAGATCACCTATGGAAAGGCTAGGAGGGCCCATAAAATCGAGTAACTCCTTACGGTAGGGTGACCAGACATCCCCGGTTTCCAGGGACAGTCCCTGTTTGAGGACACTGTCCCTGGACCAAGTCTGTCCCCGGTTTTGTCCCCGGATTGGATTTGAACAGGGGCTGGGGCAAATTCAAAGTCAGTGCAGAATAAAAATAAAATAAAATTCTGAACTACATCCCCCTGCTCTAGTTTAGGGGGGAGGGTGTGTATTTTTTACATTATATGTGCCCCTTTCTGATGATCATGTGCTGGTCGAAGCGGAGGGAATATTTCTTCAGTTTCGGGTGCATGCCCATTCAGCTCCGCTCGGAGCCTTATCTGGCGGAATGATCTTCCTCTGCTCTCCACCCAGTAGTAGCCGGGGCCCAGAGAGTAATAATTGACAGACTGTGAGGGGGGCAGCAGCGGCGACAGGCAAGAGTTGCTGATTGCCGCCATTACTAGTAAAAAAAAATATGTCCCCGGAATTTCAAGCGGAGGTTCACCCACATTTTCAACATTGTTTTAAACATTCACTTTTAGAATGAACATAAACATATGGCTAACCTTTTTTTTTCAGCTGGTGTAGTTATCGTAAATCTGCTATCTCCATTTGTACTTCCGGGATTTCCTCCCGCGGGAGTAGGCGTGTCGTTTGCTTTCCTCTGTGTCGCTGTGTATGCCGGGATGTCTCCTGGGAGCAAAGTGTCCTGCTTCCCAGGAGTAATATCTCGATATTTCACTCGTCACGTGACTCATCTACCCGGTCACGTGACGAGGGCGGATCTAGTTCCGCCATTTTAAATAAGGGCACGCAGGTGTATTTTGCCACTAAGCATCACAACGGGGCGTGTACTTTTAATGTTTACCCCCGTTGTGATGGCAACCAGGAAGTGTTGACGGCGCTGCTCGCCGTCAACACTGCACATGCGCGAGATACAGCGGTGAATGCCAGGAGACGCGCATTCACCGCTGCCCGGAAGACTATGCTTGTGGGCTTCAAGATGCCCACAAGCAAAATGGAAAAACCAGGAAGCTATTTTATAAAGGTTTATTTCTTACGAAAACGGACGGGGGATGTTTTACAGCGCTGGACAAGTGAGTACTAACCAGTCATAAATAGTAGCATTGAATGCACGTAAAAAAAAAAAAAAAAAAGTATGGACCGCGGAACCTCCGCTTTCATTTTAAAAATCTGGTCACCTTACCTTAGGGGGTCATTGGTACGCAAATCACCCAGACAGATTCTCAATGGACTGGCATGTGTTCAGGTCAATGCAAAACTTTCAAGATCCTTCAAACTTCAACTGACCGGGTGCATTTTTTGGAAACAGAAATGGGAAAGCGGAGACAACTCTCAAAACAACTCTCAAAACAAGAGTGAAAATAAACTTCCAATAGGTACAATATTTTGTTTATGCTGCACATATTCCTGAAAGCTTTCATGAAGCTAGAATTGTACTTTAATATATTCTCTACAAAAACATAACACTTTAAAAGTGACAGGACTCACTACATGGAATTACAGATCGATTCAGGGATTTTATAGTTGACACTACATCCTTAGGAATAAAAATTACAGGTAAAAAAACATAAGAGGTGAATGTGATGAATGCTAGTACTGAAGCTATTTATTAATATTTGTGGCCGGAAGACAATCCTGCAGCACCAGCTCCTTATCTAAACACTGACGACAATCAAAAGAGCTCAGTGTACTGACTACCCTTCACCCCGTCGCCGAAGGTTTCCATTAAAACATTACATCTTATAGAACGTGCGTGGCTAAAAAATGAAAGACAAACTTGAAATTCACAGTCGTGAAATAGATTTATATGTCTGCCGCTTCAGCAGCAACTACACAGAGTGCTGACATGGAGTAGAATATGAAAAATTAAAGCTACTACCTTTTCCTGAAGGAAAGGAAAGTCCTGTTTTAGAAAATGGTTACATTAAAAACTGAACCCCAGGCTAATGTAAGCTAGATATGAGTGAAATTGAGAGATTTCATTTCCCTGAACATTCGTCAAAAATTGTGAGATTTATGCAAAATTTACCCATTTTGGCTATATGTGTTGAATTGAACAGATAAGTTAAACTTATGAGGGGTTTGGTTGTTTTTAGGGTGCAGTGGGCGGTAAATGGCTTCTTTCAGCTATCATGGACCTGTTCTTGTGCCAAAAAAATACTCCTTGGTAGCTTTATTGTTTTTCAAACATCAAAAAAAGTAAAGTAAAAAAAATTAGAGCAAATAACCTACAAAGTTATGAAATTGTACATCCTAAAATGACTTATTTACTGTATTTATTGGCGCATAACACTCACTTTTTTACCCTGAAAATAGAGGGTAAACTGTACCTGCGTGTTATACACAGGGGGCTGTGGAAAGTTTTTTTTTCCTGAAACTTCCCTCTTAAAGTTAGGGTGCGTGTTATATGCCTGTGTGTGTTATACACCGATAAATACAGTTTTTTGATGATTAAAAACTATCAATTAAAGTATGTTTAAAACCAAGGCCTTTTTTAGTATTGGGTAGATAAGGGAGTGGATAAAACCCTGTCGTTTTTTTTTCTTCTGTCTTCAGGTTGGGGAAATTTACCTTCACTACCTGTCCTGGAGGCACAACAGGAAACAAAGAGGAAATCTCTCCTAAGTTGTCATGGAGCAAGTATTCCCCATTGGAAGATTTACCTTCTGTTTCTCTATAGGCAGGTGCCTACTAGGGAAGTGTTCTGCTGGTAAGTAAGATTTAGCTGCCAAGGCTAGAAAAGGGTTGAGCTTCGGGTTTGTCGGTTTCCTAGGCTTTTTGGGTTTTGCCCTCCACCCTGCACTACGTATACTGTAAATAGGGGGAAGGCAGGTTCAGGGAGTAAGCAGGACCATGTGGAAAGCAAGAAGGTCTGGATCACAGGGAAAGATGTAGCCCGGTGCAACATTCTTGTTCCTCCCCAAGGGGATACTTCACCAATGGACTCTACCAGTATTGGACTTACAACTGTACAGGTATGCCTGGGCAGCCATGGTTTAGTTAGTGAGGAGGACTGAGTATTGTTGTGACGAGTAATTTTCAGAAGCGTTCAGTAAAGTTCTTTGCACTGTTCGAATGCCTGATCTGAAGTTATTGAAAGGGGTGTATGATGGAACATGGCATATCAGAAGAACTAGGCCTGTTAAACACTCATGGGGTACAGGAGTAAGAGCCACTACAAAGTGCTAACTCTGCAGAAGAGTCTGAGCAGGAGAGTAGTTGCCTCGGGTAACCATAGGCTGGTGGGAATGTATAGCAACCTGTCAATAAAGCGTTGTTCCTTGGCGTAGGTGACAGGTCCTCCAGTAGTGAGGGGGATGGTGTTCTGCTTCCCTCCCTAGAGTTTGGCTCCCCAAAAGTAACTGGGACCAAACCCACGATACAGGGACCTCATGGACCTAGCCACATGGTACGGGAGAGTGGAAGGAGTTATTTTAGGCTGGACTGGTGGAGAGGGTATGGGCTCAGGAGGGTCCCTCCTAAATGCAACATTCAACGAGCAAGGTATGTAGTGGCTTGGGATGGAATGTTCATAAAAGAACTGCACACAGTGTACGGCTTATCTCTAGACCGTGGTTCCGCCTTAACATCGACTTTCATGTGAACGTGTCCCCGTCTGGTCCTGGGTACTGGTAAAAGTGTACACGAGAGGAGAGTTACAACTGTGCGTGCACTGTAAACTTTTTGATTTCCAGGACAGGACAGGCTGCCTGCAGAAAACTATAGAAGGATGAAAACACAGGACCATTTACCTTGCCCAAGAAATAGCAGCAACGTCTTTTCTTAATACAGGAATCTCCTGCAGAGGCAACGTTTTTTACGGGTTATCTGCATAGATCTAGAAGAAATACACAAAGTAAATGGATATCAATTCATCCTGGAACCTGGCGGATGCCGAAATTGGACACGGAGCTGCACATGTAGCACATGTCACTGACCGTGGTTCCAGCTCTGATCAATGTCTAAATAAAGAATCTTCACTCAGTGCCACCAGGTCAACATATTTTAGCAGCACTGGTCAAGGGAGCAAATACTTCCTTGCCTGCCACCCAGTCCTCCCCTGTGCTATGGACACAGCAGACTACTTCAAGTATGTGCTTGTTGTAAAAAAAATGGGATAATTCATTGGTAAGAGGTGTATTGGGGGTATATTTCAGCTATCTTCTGTATTTTTGAAGTGTGGTGTGTGTAGGCTTGCAACCAGTACTGGGGCAAGGTCATCTAGAGCCCAGGGCAAACATGCCAAACTGCACCCCCCCCCCCAAAGATGTATTTGCATTATGTGTCAGCAAAAAATTGCACCCCCCCCAAAAAAAAAAAAATTCTCCCATAGCACAAATCCCCCCCCAATTATCCCTACTAGCACAAATCCCCTCTTCCATATCACCTCTTCTGGCACCTCCCCAAATCCCCCCTCCTAGCACAAATCTTTTTCCCCCCATCACCCTTCCCAACAAAAATCCCTCTAAATCACCACAACTAGTACTGCTCCCTCCCAAATTTCCTCTCTTAAAACAATTTTTATCCACTACCGTCCCCTAATTTCCCCTCCCAACACACATCCCCTCCCCCCAATCTTCTTGTGGCACCCCCCACCTCACACGATACCATAGTGCCAAGGGCAGCCGCCCCTCTTGTCCACCCCTTGTCCCAGCCCTGCCTGCAACTATAATTGTTGATAAGAAAGAATCTAGTTCTTCAGATAAATACTTTTTTTCCAGTGCTTGCAGCCTCTTTCTTTTCATCCATAGCTCATGGGATAGGATCAACGATTAATTGGTAAATTGTGCGTCTTGGTAAAAACTCAGATCACACCGTGATGGACCATTACTATGTTTTTAAAACTGCTGATTCAGTTCTCTTATCAATTTCATGTCTGAACTTACCATTGTTCATGAAGATGTTTCAAAGGTATATTCCTCCACGTAAGGCAGAGTTTTCTAATCGACTTGAAGGAACAATCTTTTGAAGTGAGCATCACAGTCTTAAAATGAAGAGTGCAGATCTGAAATGATTAAGGGCAAGCTGAAGTTCACAACAGCTCTATAGGACTAAAGGGGGAACATGTAATTATAATTCCTCCAGCAATAGGTAATATTTATTACAGTATGTCATCTCCAGGCACTAATTCCACCAGGAGGGGAAACCCTTCCATACTTGACCACACTATGAACAAGATAGCACTAACTCTGCCAAATCTTTACAAACATTGATTTTTATTTTATTTTTTTGCTGCATTCAGTATATGGAAAAGGAAATAAATCCTGAAAGTAAGGGAATATATGAAACCAGAACAGAAAATCTTTCAATAGGTTCACTTTTTCCAGTGACAGTTAAGAGGGGTTTTCCTAAATTGGAGCTATACCCTCTCACTGTGTTTGTAGGGCAAGAAGTTAAGGCAAATCCCCAAAAGGGACACAGAAAAAAAATGTCAGGTGCTTTTAAGTATTTCCTCCTCTATTCAAAAATAAAAACTTAAAACTTTTGGTTTCAGATATACTTTAGGTATTTTAAAGGTAAAATAAGTATAGCGTAGAACGGAAAATGTACAGATTTTAACTAGTGATAGCTTTGGAAGTACTCGTGCTCTAGCAAATACAAAGTACACTTTTTCTTTTGCTAGTTGTCTCATTTGTAAAAACACAAAAAAAAAATGCTGATGGTACAACACATCAAAATTATTGACAAGTTAAATTAATTATTTTTTTCCTCTTTGGTATTTTTTTATACACAACATTCCAAAAAAAGGCAAATGGGTTAAAAATATGTTAGTATATAAACAAGAACATAAATACATAAATAAATACATACAAATTAAGCTAATAAAGGGAGAAGGGAGAGGCTAAGGCCCCTTTCACACGTGCGGACCGTCCAGATACGCCTGTCAGTTTTTTTAGGCGGACCTGAACGGTCGCTCCGTACATCTCTATGGCGCGACGGATGTCAGCGGTGTCCGCTGACATCCAATCCGATCCGCTCTGCTAACGTCTGACAGATGCAAACCCTGTTCTTCCATCTGTCTGGCAGATCGGATCGGATGAAAACGGACGGTCCGTTTTTATACGATCCCCCATAGAGGAAAGCGGAGATCTGACAGGTCCTTTTCTGCACAGTGTGCAGAGACGGACTTGTCATCCGCCGGCTCAGCGAGGATCAATGGAGCGATCCCCGCTGAGCAAGCGGATGTCTAAAAACGGATCCGCATGTGTAAAAAGGAGCCCAATTAGGGTTATCAAGTGTTTGTTTAGCAATTTAACAGGAAGAATATTAAAGTGGGTGTAAACCCTCACATATACCCAAGGAAGTGACTGGCTTTAGGTGATACACAGAGATGAAACAAATCTTCCTACCTGTTTATCTGCAATCTTCTCTTTTCTCTATCTGTTCAAAGTCCACAATTTATACAGCTTGCCTGAGCTTTCATAAGGCAGAGGGCAGGGAGCTAAAGTTACATTCTGCAGAGCTCAGCGAGAGCTGATTAGAGGGAAGAGACACACCCCCCATCACACAGCACACAGGAACAGAGCTGCAGCTTTCAATCACAGGCTATGCACTGTAGCTCCCTCCCTGTCACCTTTTTTCTCTTGGTGTCGGGTAAACTTGTCATAAGTGACTCATGTCAGACAGAAATGACACTTAGTGCTCTGGATTGAGACGCGTACACACTATAGAGGGAAATGCTTTGTTCATATTTCATGTCCGAGGTTTACAACAATTCTAACTCTCTATGGGATCACAGGTTGACTGCTAATATGTTGTCTTTTGGAATCGTATATCTCTAAATCCCTGCCCTGGCCCAAGAGGGGTGTTCCTTTGTTTCCTCCTCTCCCATGGACCATGTTAATAAGAGACAAGGCTTTCCCCTTACATGCTAAAATAAACTTGTAGTGTGTTCTGTATGGTTCAGGCTGCTGGCAAAGTTCCTGAGGCAAGTCTCTAAATGATCTGGAATCCAGGAAACCCCATTGGGTGATCTATCAGGGTAGGTCTGGGGCTCCTCTAATAGACTGCCACTCTGTGCTCAGTTCTGCACCATATTCCTGTGTTTTCAGGGTAGCCCATCAACTTTCCAAGAAAACCCTAATGCCGCGTACACACGACCGTTTTTAATGTCATTGAAAAAAACTGCGTTTTTCTCGACGTGATTCTTCTCAAGCCTGCCTTGTCTACACACTATCGTGGAAAAAATGCTTGAGTAAACCCGGTGACGTACAACACATACGACGGCACTATAAAGGGGAAGTTCCATTTGGATGGCACCACCCTTTGGGCTGCTTTTGCTGATCCTCGTGTTAGTAAAGTTTGTTGAGAGACGATTCGCGCTTTTCAGCCTCGTGCTTTTCAGTCCGTTACAGCGTGACGAATGTGCAATCTCCATTGCGAATGCTAGTTTTACCAGAACGAGCGCTCCCGTCTCATACTTGATTCTGAGCATGCGCATTTTTTTTCACGTCGTTAAGCGTACACACGGCCGTTTTTCATGACGAGAAAAACGACGACGTGAAAAACGACGAGAAAAATTAGAGCATGTTCCAATTTTTTCATGGCCATTTTTCACGTCGTGAAAAATGCTCTGAAGCCCACACACGATCATTTTAATGACCATTTTAAAAAATTGCATTTTCTCATCATTAAAAACGGTTGTGTGTACGCGGCATAAGGCCTTTAATTTTTCCATTGAAATTTGTGAATGTTTCATGGCTGATGTACAACTTATTTATACTTCCAGCAAGTACATCTTCCATCACATATACCTGTAACCCATGCAAATGATTGCTTTTAAGTTGTACTGACAAATCTTTTAATAAAAAACATTGAATTAAAAATAAAAATAAAAAAATGTAACACCCGCCCAGACCTGCTCAATGGGATGTTGTCTCGGACCCATGGGTCCTTAGGATAATGTTGTTTGGCCCACATCTAACATTCTCGCAAAAAATACCCCAAAACATCCCAAAGCATCTGTGCTGAATTCTGATATTTCTGGAGTACTGCAAGAAGGCACTAGCCACCCTAACACACTTTAGATTTATTGTGAATCCCACCAAGGGTCGGCTTGAACCCTCACATGATCTGATATATCTAAGGGAAAGGTTCAACACTTGTATACCAAACATCACCTTACCACAAGACAAAATACGATTCATTAAGAAAAGGGCAGCAAGTGACATGTCATGTTCTCACCTCTCAGTAGCCCAATGCCTCAAGCTAATTAGGATTAGGGATAAGCAGAACACCCCCCGGTTCGGTTTGCACCAGAACCTGCAAACGGACCAAAGGTTTGCGCGAACTTTAGAACCCTTTTAAAGTCTATGGGACTCGAACGTTCGAAATCAAAAGTGCTAATTATGAAGGCTGATATGTAAGTTATTGTCCTAAAAAGGGTTTGGGGACCCGGGTCCTACCCCAGGGGACATGTATCAATGCAAAAAAAAGTTTTAAAAACTAAAGTTTTTTCGGGAGCAGTGATTTTAATGATCCATAAAGTGAAAAAACAAAAGTTTCCCGTGTTTAGAACTGTCCGTGCACAAAATGACATTTCTAAAGGAAAAAAAGTAATTTAAAACTGCTTGCGGCTTTAATGAAATGTCTGGTCCCGGCAACATGGATGAAAATCATTGAGAAAAATTGCATGGTTATCCCCCCCCCTCCCCCAGCCCATTACCAGCCCCTTTGGGATATTAAGGGGAATCCCGCACCCAAATTAAAAAAAGGAAAGGCGTGGGGCCCCCAGGCCCTATATACTCTGAACAGTAGTATACAGGCGGTGCAAACAAGACAGGGACTGTAGGTTTGTTGTTACGTAGAATCTGTTTGTAATTTTGAACTCCCTGCCTGTGGTATTAGTATGAGAACACCAGAAATTGTATTCAGGTAAGCTGTAGGTGCACACTGTGCAAAGGACACTAAAGCAAAATACTGCAGCTCCCTGCCTGTATTTGTATCAGAACACCAGCAATTGTATTTAGGGAAGCTTTTGGTGCACACTGTGCAAAGCACACTAAAGCAAAATACTGCAGCTCCCTGCCTGTATTTATATCAGAACACCAGCAATTGTATTGAGGTAAGCTTTAGGTGCACACTGTGCAAAGGACACTAAAGCAAAATACTGCAGTTCCCTGCCTGTATTTGTATCAGAACACCAGCAATTGTATTCAGGGAAGCTTTTGGTGCACACTGTGCAAAGTACACTAAAGTAATATACTGCAGCTCCCTGCCTGTATTTGTATCAGAACACCAGCAATTGTATTCAGGTAAGCTTTTGGTGCACACTGTGCAAAGGACACTAAAGCAAAATACTGCAGCTCCCTGCCTGTATTTGTATCAGAACACCAGCAATTGTATTCAGGGAAGCTTTTGGTGCACACTGTGCAAAGGACACTAAAGTAATATACTGCAGCTCCCTGCCTGTATTTGTATCAGAACACCAGCAATTGTATTCAGTGTACAGTGTACTTTTGGTGCACACTGTGCAAAGGACACAGTACACTAAGTGAAACACTGCAGCTAGCATAATCACCTGCCTGCCTGTCAGCATAGAGAATAACAGGAACGGATCTAGCTAAACTAAATACAGTGTATAAATATATATACAACACCTAGGATGCATATATATCCTCTACACACTGTAACTGCAGCTAACTGACTCGCCTGCCTGCTCTATCTAACTCAAATCAAATTACACTGTCTCTCTCTCTCTGTCTCTTTCCTTTAACCAACGCCGACACACTACACAAGGCCACCAATCCGGCAGCCTTATATAGTGTGGGGCGTGTACCTACTCCTCTGAGCCATGATTGGCAAAAGCCACCCTGGCTTTGGCAAATTACAGCTCTCTGTACCTACGGCGCTGTGATTTGCCAAGCATGTGGGTCATAGTGAATGCTTGGCCAATCATCAACCAGCAATGCACTGCGATGCCGCAGTGAATTATGGGCCGTGACGCGCCACTCGAATTTGACGCGAACGCCCCATAATGTTTGAAATTCGACGAACGGACAAACAGCCGATGTTCGAGTCGAACATGGGTTCGACTCGAACTCGAAGCTCATCCCTAATTAGGATCATAGCGTCAGCTATCCAGAAGATCAGATAGGAGCAATGGAGGCTAAAACCCTTTCAACTGAGTTTTCACCAACAGTGGTTAACAAAGTCTTTGCACCAGAAGAAAATAGTGACTCACCTAATGAGGGCCAGTCTTTGGCGGTGGCTCAAGATGCTGAACTTATTGAATTGACACTCACTCCAGCTCACATCTTGCATCACTGTTATTCTGTATTCCAGCAGGGGGATTGGGAAGTTCAGGACAAGGTGGCACGGGGATATGGACCTTCTACCAAGAGAGATACTTGTTCAATATCCTAGCGCTGAGAATACCATTCTGTGCATTAAAAGCCCTTTCTCACTATCTGAAGATCCTGTTAATCCTGTTGCATGGGGTCAACAGGATGGCAGTGGAGTATTTAGGCAAGAGGGAAACATGAAGTGCAATGCTCCTAAGGGAAGTGTCTCCCATAATGCCTTGATCCAACCAAATTTGTTTGAGATTTTTATGACTACACAGGCAGACTTCCTCTTGAGAAAATCACTGAGAAGCAATGAGTGGGCACTAACATCAGAGATATTTGAGTGTCTAACACAACTATGGGGGTATCCAGAGGTGAACATCTTTGCCTCATACCAGTATAGAAAATTATCTTGCTTCATTTCGAGATTTCTATATGCCCAAGTGTTGGCCTGGAATGCTGTCACTTTGCAGTGGAAATGAGTGATGATATAGACATTTCCCCTGACGCTGCTAGTACACATACAGTCAGGTCCATAAATATTGGGACATTGACACAATTCTAATCTTTTTGGCTCATATTCAGCCAAATGCTTCAGAACACATTGGATGGCGCTTCACAGTGCAGATGGACAATGACCCGAAGCGTACTGCGAAAGCAACCAAAGAGTTTAAGGAAAAGAAGTGGAATATTATGCAATGGCCAAGTCAATCACCTGACCTGAATCCGATTGAGCATGCATTTCACTTGCTGAAGACAAAACTGAAGGGAAAATGCCCCAAGAACATGCAGGAACTAAAGACATCACCAGGGATGAAACCCAGCATCTGGTGATGTCTATGCGTTCCAGACTTCAGTCTGTAATTGACTGCAAAGGATTTGCAACCAAGTATTAAAAAGTGAAAGTTTGATTTATGATTGTTAATCTGTCCCATTACTTTTGGTCCCTTAAAAAGTGGGAGGCACATATACAAACTGTTGTAACTCCTACACCGTTCACCTGGATGTAAATACCCTCAAATTAAAGCTGAAAGTCTGCAGTTAAAGCACACCTTGTTCGTTTCATTTCAACTCCATTGTGGTGGTGTTTAGAGCCAAAAATATTAGAATTATGTTGATGTCCCAATATTTATGGACCTTACTGTATACCTCAGGGAACTGTGCCAGTAACCAGTAGTAACACTAATTAGTGTACCATTTTGGCCAATATGGCCCTCAGTCACACTCCTTTGCAGATTAGACCACCAGGACCAATGTATCGGCAACTACATTCAGGTTAGGGTTTGTACTTGTAGCAAACTTTTGTTAAAGTTTAACTAGAGACAAAACTTGAGGTACTAGAGGTATTAGAACTCCTGCCAGTGTTTATTGCTGCCAGTGCCCCCATTAGGGAGATTCACCCTCTCTATTTGTACCATTTACCATTATCATTGAAAATGAAAGTAAAAGAAAATCCTACATTTTGGATTGTCCCCAGAAAAGTTATAGAGAGGAAATCCTCCAATGGGGGACACTAGTTCTGGTGACCTACGGGTCCCCAAGGGATTCCCTTAATTTGTAGGGATTTCCGATCACTTCCAGTTTTGGCTATGGGACAGAGAGTGAAGGGAAATCTCCAAAGTAGGACACAGGTGGCGAAAAAGTATCTGACAGGGGTTATAACCCTCTCTTGCTCTATCCAAAATTAAATAAAAAGTTTTGCCTATAGTTCCACTTTAAGCTTTCCACTGGATAGAGTGGTCCTCACTGCTAGACTTTACTTTATCCTGAAAGTGTTGTACCCTGTGAACATTAATCAGGAAATAGTATTATGGGTATTTGAGGTTCCGGTAACGGAAAGTGTGGGTAGATTTCAAAGGTTCTATAGAGAAACAACTGTTGACATCAGAAATTTAGACCAGCTATTTGTGGGCACGTTTGGCAAAAACAAGGGGAAAGAAGTAGCAATACACAAAATAGCGACCTATACCTATATCATCAGACCTATAGGGACTCGTGCCTATTCCAGGAAGGATGACCATCTACATGACACAGAGTCTGACTTCCACTTTGGAGGCGTTGTGTCGGGTCTCAACAAAGGTAATCAACAAGGCAGCTACTCGGACAACGCCTTGCACCTTTATGATTCACCATTGCTTAGATTTGGCATCACTGACCATAAACAACTTCTGCCGAAAAGTGTTGACTTCAGCCAATGTACATATATAAACTTGTAAAAGTGTCTAACTCCTGTTTCAACTAGTTACTTCCTGTTAGTGTGACACCATGGGGAGGATAGGAAGATGGAAAGCTGTTGACCAAAATACCTACTGTAATTTTCCTTTCTTGACCTTTTTCCATGGTATCACATGGTGCCAACTTAATGAGAATGTAATAGCTAGACAACAGAACACTCCTTCTTGGCCAGGACAGGGATTAATAGATATGCAGTTCTATGAGTTCATGAGAGGGCAAAGTCAATCCATTAGTGTGAAGCCACCCTTGATTGGGGGTTGTCCTAGTTGGGTAAAATGATTGCTGTGTAGATATTCTGAGGCAGCTCTCCAACATATGGGAACCTTATCTAGATTCTTATAGAAAAGTGCTGAATAATACTGAAATGACAGCATCAGACAAAAAATAATTTCTATATAGATTTTATTTTTCAAATGTGTTCATTAAAACAGCCAGTTTAGAAGTCCCTCTTCACCGGGGCTACAAACATGAATGCAAAAACGTCATAACAACTATTCAAAAAGTTCATCAAATAAATCAAAAAATACATAAATTACATAAAGCTATTCACTATTTCAAAACATAAAATAAGTATATTTATGTATTTTATATTTTTACATTTTATACATTTCATTGAATATGTTTATCTATACTTAGTTTATGTTTTGGCATTATGATTTGTATTATAATGCTCTTGCATACTGTATGTTTAAAGCCCTAATGAAGGGAGTGTTTGAATCTTTAAAAGAGGTTGGCCATTTTACTAAATGCATTTGACAAATCAAATCCACAACCGGTTTGGTGGGTACACTTCAGTCATTTTTACACCATTATTCACCCAGAATAAACCTTAGTAAGTAATTCTTTCATGAACACATAATCATATATATTTGTGACCATTAAGTTTAAACCACTCGTGCAAACATTACCAACGATCCTACTTTTTTGGCACCATCAAGGACCCGTCGATGCTGTGACAAAAGTACAATATGCTCCACAAGTCCATTATCAAAGAGAAGAAAGGGCACCACTCACCAACCCAGTGCATTAGTATGTACAGTAGATGAATGTGGCCTCACCCAGCGCCACGCCACGCCAGCCAAGCCCCCCAACAAACATGTTTCGCCTCACTCACCGGGGCTTGCCCCATAAGTCCGCCATCCTCTTCCCATACCTCAGTTCCCCAAACATATGCGTCTTCAATCATATCCATATCTACAGATTTACCAAGATGGTGGTCGATGGGCCAAATTTCTCACCACGCTTTCTGTTCCTCCTCAAGGTTTCCCTAAGCTATGACCACAACATCTCTGCTCCCTAATTAATATGCTTAAACAATTTCCCTGTTCATTCCTAACCCTTTTCCTGCCTTCCATCCCAACCTGTCATATGTCCTTTCTTCCATGTGGATGGGGTAGAGACTTGAGAAGTTTTAAAGTAACTGGATCAGCACAACAGCCTAGCAGCTAGATTTTGCAGAATGAGATCAGTCATAATAGCCTTTGAATTTCCCTATGTACATGATTCCTTTAACTAGTTCCCGACCACGCTGTAGCCATCTTTTAGTCCAGTTCTGGGAGGGCATTCATAGACATCCTCCCAGAACCACGCCCCTCCGGGGTGTGCATCATCACAGATTGTGGTAAATGGCCAATCACAACCATCTCCAATCACAGCTGATTACATGTAAAAAAACTTGCTGGTTACCAGCATTCCTTTCCTCATGCGCTGTCACAGGAGAAGAGAGCCGGTAACCAGCAATTGTGACAGGGGACATTTACACTGATAATCAGGGCACTAATTTTAAGTGCAGCCTATCAATGCAGCCTATTAGTGTCCATCAGTGACGTCCTATTAGTGCCTCTTCATCAGTGCCCATCAGTTCTGCCTATCATTGACTCCTCATCAGTTCCCCCTATCAGTGCCACATATCAGTGCCCATCAGTGCCACTTATCAGTGCATCTTATCAGTGCCCATCAGTGCAGCCTCATCCACGCACATCAGTGAAGGAGAAAATTAAATTTTTTTGCTAAATAGAAACTAAGAAAAACATTTGTAGCGGGGTCTCCTTTAGGGCCCGGGACTACGTTACCCAGAACCCTGTTCGGCACCCAGAGTGCAGTTAGCCATCGCAGAGACTCATGGGAGGGGTTATTTAAGGAGGAGGCGAGGCGGAGCTCGGCCTCTTTGGACACCGCGCTGCAAGCAAGAGTTTCTTCCTGTGCAGATCTGCAGCAGTGCAAGGCCTTAAGCCTGGGCCTTGCGCAACTTCCAAAGAGCCTTCCACCCCACTGCGGAGCCTGGGTGGCATCTGACTTGTCGAGTGAGGACATCAGTTGGATCGGGGACCCGATCGTTGCAGACGCTGTGTGCGGATACACAGCAGGGTGGACGTTCCGGACTGGGATCGTGTCCGGAGTGGTGAGCGGGCACCTGCCCAGACAAATAGACTGTGCCGTGTTCAGGCCTATAGACTGCATAGGCCCACAGTTTCATTTATTTGCTGTTCCCCGGGGGGACCGGTAGCAGGACAGAGTTGAAGTGTCCCCCCCCCCCCCAGTATAGTGTTTCAAGTTATTGCCTGGTTGTGGATTACAAAGTACTATTCATAAAGTGCACCACCGAAAACTGGCATGCAAAGAAATCCCTATAGGAGGTGACTGAGATTTATTCCATGTCAGGCCTGACCGGGGTGGGAAGTTAAGATATTGTTTAGTGCACCATAGGGCGCGCACCATAATAGCTAAACGTGGTGAAGTACCACACAGCGCCATTATTGTATACTGCATTGATTTCTGCAGGGCTCTGCTAGCCAATTGCATGGGTTGTGTTCTGCTTATGCTACCTTTAATATGAGAGTAAACTGTTATATTTAATCTCTTGCCTCAGTGTGTTGTCTTACTGCTAAGAGATTATTCCTTGCAATTATATTTGAATGTGATACAAATATAACCCCTAGACTAGCTGTGTCAGAGTGGGTCGAGCAGATTGCTGGGGGTTGGTGGTGCTGTACACAGGGCCCGAAAACAAATCCAGCGGCTCTCTTAACTGGGGGTAGCGCTACACATTTATTAAAAATAGTTTTTTTAGTAAAAAAATAAAAACCCAGTGGTGATTAATACCCTCAAAATACATTTAAATCTATCTCCAAAAAATTATAAAAATTCCATTTGGGTACAGTGTTCCATGACCGCGCATTTGTCAGTCAAAGTGCAGCAGCGCTGAAAATGGGCCTGGGCAGGGAGGGGGTTAAAGTGCCCAGCATTGAAATAGTTAATGGCCATAGAGACAGTACAAGGGAATGACCGCATTCTGTACATTGACACAGGCAAAAAAAAAGTTACAATAAAGTCCTCAAAGCAGTTTTATTTCCCAGGGGCAAAGGAAACAAAATACATAGATATAGCCTGAGCCAGCACTGCAGCCAGAGGCTTGGCTCCTTCACTTAAACTGGGAGGAACTCTTACAGACAGAGCTTGCTTTACATTGATTAACTTATACATAGCATAAAACATCAATTCAATATTAAATATACAGTAGACAAGGTTCACAATCCTATATATACACACATGGGTATACAGTAAAAATAAGTTACTTAGGAACAAAAAAAACTATTCTGGTGCTGCTTAATAGGCAGGCATTTCAGAGTAGCTTTGCAACCCTTGGCATGCAGGAATTGCGAGTTATATAGTGAAGAGAGAAAGGACAGAGTGAGTGGGTGACCAGAAGAGAAAGGAGAAGGAAGGAAGGGAGGGGGGAAGGAGAGGGAAGGAAGGAAATTGAAAGAAGGTGAAGGAAAGAAGGAAATTGAAAGAAGGAGAAGGAAGGAGAGGGAGGGAAGGAAAGAAGGAAGGAAGGAATGAAGGAAATTGAAAGAAGGAAAGGAGGAGAGGGAAGGAATGAAGCAAGGAGCGGGAAGGAAAGAGAAGGAAGGAAGAAAAGAAGGGAGGAAGGAGGGAAGGAAAGAAAGAAAGAAGGAAGGGAGGAAGGAAGAACGGAGAGGAAGGAAGGAAGGAAATTGAAAGAAGGGAGGAAAAAGAGGGAAGGAAGGAAGGAAGGAAAGAAAGGGAAAGAAGGAAATTAAAGGGAAGGGGAGAAAGAATTGAGGAAGGAAAGAAGAAAGAAAGAAAGCAAGGAAGGAAGGAAGGAAATTGAAAGAAGCAAAGAAGAAGAGGGAAGAAAGGAGAGGAAAGGAAGGAAGCAGAGGGAAAGAAGGAAGGAAGGAAATTGAAAGAAGTAAAGAGGGAGAGAGGAGGAGAGGGAGGGAAGGAAAGAAAAGAAGGAAGGAAATTGAAGGAAGAAAAGTAGGAGAGGGAAGGAAGAAAGGAAGGAAGGAAATTGAAAGAAGGAAAGAAGAACATGGAAGGAAGGAGAAAGAGGGAAGAAAGGAAGGAGAGGGAAAGAAGAACAGAAAGGAAATTGAAGGAAGGAAGGAAGGAAGGAAGGAAGGAAGGAGAAGGAAAGAAGGAAGGAAGGAAATTGAAAGAAGGAAAGAAGGAGAGGGAAGGATGGAGAGGGAAGAAAGGAAGGAAGGGGTCTAATCTTAACATCCAATCTGCATCCAGCTCTGGCAATTTAAACTGGTAAAAAAAAATCATTGTTGCATCAATACAACCACGGTG
Organism: Rana muscosa; assembly: GCA_029206835.1. Classification (NCBI taxonomy): domain Eukaryota; kingdom Metazoa; phylum Chordata; class Amphibia; order Anura; family Ranidae; genus Rana; species Rana muscosa. Next base: position 360,664,553 of record CM055119.1, on the reverse strand, counting down.
CCCATGGAAGACCTGAGAAACAATGTGTACAAGAAAAAGGTTCAAGTATCTAATACAAGGTTATCCTATAGATGTATTCTTTTGTGCTGGATGCACAGTCTCCTTAATAGGTGTCCACAAGGACTAGAGACTTTCAATGATAGTTCATAAAGAGTACAAATTGGAGGGGGGAGGGGGGGAAGGAGGGGAAATAAACAATAAAAAAGTAAAATAGGATAAAATAGTAAAATAGGATAAATGGAATGGGAATGGACCACACTCAGGGCTGCCATCAAGGTGGAACAGAGACCATGTTCCCAGTGCTGAAAAGACAAAAGGGGAGAGAAGAGGCACCTCTGGGTGCAGATATTTCAACAAGTTGAGGGATCGACTCTACCGAGGACACCTTGGGACATGACTCAATGCCTGCTTTTAACTACTTAATCGTGAGTGCACTATATGGAAATCTAATTGTATATTAAACTTGTTGAAATATCTGCACCCAGAGGCGCCTCTTCTCTCCCCTTTTGTCTGAGAAACAATGCGCACTATTTTAGTATAAAACTCAGAAATCTAATGTCCTGCTAATGTGATTGGCTCCTGGCTTTTCACAGTAGTTTTACTCTTATTACAACACCAAAACTGACCATGTCATTACAATGACATTGGCTTAAATTCTCGCAATGTCTGCGCCTGTGTGGGAGTTTTTTTTTTGTTTGTTTTCATTTGCAAAAAAGGTTTAATCTGTTGGAGATTTTGAGAAAAGAGAGGAGCAGCAGGCAAATCTAATGGCAAACCAGTAATCAGTGAAGCATTACTTTAGAAAAGGTAGCCTAAAATTTGGTCTACACCAGGCTTGCTCTTCCCATGAATGTAAAGTATCGATCATTTCTAGTGTCACTTTAAAATCTGACCTCTGTTACAGAAGGTGTCCCGATGGCAGGTCTATAGGTGGGAGGGGATTAGTATTACACAGACCAGATAAGGCAAAGTTTTTATGTCACCAGTCTCAAGCCTCGTACACACGACCGAGTTTCTCGGCAAGAACCAGCAAGAAACTTGCTGGCAGAGTTTTCTTGCTGAGTAAATCGGTCCTGTGTACGCGGCTTTCAGTTTTCTTGTCAAGAAAACTGGCAAAAATCTCGACGAGAAAAATAGAGAACCTGCTCTCTATTTTCTTGTTGAGATACTCGTCGGCATGTTTCTCGATGAGAAAAGTGTGTATGTGTACACTTACCTGTCGCCGTGGAAACCCGTGCATGCTCAAAATGACTTTGACGCATCCACGGTAGCTTCCTAAGCATAGGTAGGGTGTAGCAAGATGGCGGCGACGGCATCGAATGTGACGAGCGCACGCTCGTCGTAGTCGATGACGTCACGGCATTCGCTCCATTCAAAGAACCGCGGGTTCTTTGAATCAAGCGTGTGTACACTCGGCCAGGACAAGTTTCTTGTCCAAGAATCTCGTCAAGAAAAACGACAAGATTTTTCCTGACGAGATTCTCGGCTGTGTGTACGAGGCCTAAGGCCTGGGTCACAATTCAGAAAAGCACCCAAGTGTGGTTTTATGGGCAACATTCTGATTGCAGCTGGACTTTTCTCCCCATTGGGGAGGCCTGCAAAAATATAGGAAACATTAGGCTGCCACATTTGAAGCCTTTCTGGTAGCCATAACATTTTGAGCCAGCAAAAGAGGCCATAATATAGAGATGCCCGCACATACCTATAGCAACTTTTGTTGCTCCCTGTACACCAAAATTTGGGGTGGAGGAACTTGACTGGCCTGCACAAAGTCCTGGCCTCAACCTGATAAAATACCCTTGGGATGAATTAGAGCGGAGACTGCGAGCCAGGCTTTTTCGTACACATCAGTGCCTGATCTAACAAATTTGCTTCTGGAAAAATGGTCAAACATTCGCATAGAGACACTCCTAAACCTTGTGAACAGCCTTCCCAGAAAAGTTGAAGCTGTAAGGCCCCTTTCACACATGCGGATCCGTTTTCATGGACTTTGCTTGCTCAGCAGAGCCGGCGGATGGCAGGTCGGTCTCCGCTCACTGTGCAGAGATGGACCTTTCAGATCTCCGCTCTCCCCTATGGGGGGGGGGATCGGATGAAACCGGACAGCCTGTCTGTTCCAGACAAATGGAAAATAGGACAACGAACCGTCTGGATTTAGCGGAGCAGATCGGATGTCAGCGGACATGTAACCGCTGACATCGGTCACTCCATAGAACTGCATGGAGCGTCTGTTTAGGTGCGCCTGAAAAAACTGACAGGCGGACCTGAACGGTCTGCATGTGTGAAAGGGGCGTTATAGTTGCAAAGGGTGGGCCAACTCAATATTGAACCCTACAGACTAAGACTGGGATGCCATTAAGGTTCATGTGTGTGTAAAGGCAGGCGTCCCAATACTTTTGGTAATATCGTGTATATGGGAGCTGCTTTACCTGTCAAACGATTCGTATTTTCATTCATCCATTCCTGAAATGTACACTGCCACACAGCACAGCCTTGTCTGGCAGACTTGGGGATCTGATTTTTCTCTCCTGCAACAAACTAAGTCTTCCAGGTCTTCTCCCTCCCCCAGCCTGTGACTGGACAGCGAAAGGAGAAGCAGCAGACTGAGGAGATCATTTTTCTATTTCTCTGCTCTCTCCTCCAATCAGCATGTTTCTTGTTAGCACATGAGAACTGCAGCACAGCAGATTGGTACCTTGTGTGCTTTTTCCTCTCCCAGCCCAAACTCTACTGTGTCATCTTTCAGGTGGGCTTAGAACAACATGATCTATAAATATGCTCTACCTTCTGCTCCCCCATATTCATAGTGGCCCCAGACTAGGACGGGCAAGGTCCACAAGAAAGTTGGATTTTTGTTGGTTCAAATTGGCTGGTATTCAGCCATACAGGGAGCAACTTCAGCTACTGTAGGTATGTTCAGGCTTATGTGTCAGAGTTACCTTAATAACCAACCAATGTAAAGGGAACAATGTTCTACATAACTGCTTATTATTGGTTGTCTACATTAAACAATATGATCATCTTGTATTAGTATCATATAGTGACGTGATGCAAAGTTGTTCACTTTAAGGTCATTGTTAACGACAAAGGGGGAACTCTTTGCACCTGGAGCACAAAAGCTTAAACCACCAATTATGGAAAGAAGCTAGTTCTACAGTGGATTCCCTCTTTACCCACCTTGTGTTAGCAGTGGGTACAGGCCCCTTTAATTATTTTAGCGACAATCCAGTAGGCTCCAACAATCTCCAGTACACTTGGTCATGCCCAGAGGATGAAAATTCCACTGTGTGCCACCGTCAGGTGCTCAGAGAGACAACACCTAATGCATAGCTCCCAACTGTCCCTGATTTCGAGGGACTGTCCCTGATTTGGAGAAATGTCCCTCTGTCCCTCATTCTCCTCATTTCTCATAGATGTATATAAAATGCACTTTTTATCTATCAAAAAGTGTTTTCCAGCCCTAAACCTTTCATCTGATTTCTAAATTGCTGCATTTGTAAATTCCAAAAGCCAATAAAAAGTACTTGTGGGTTTAACTAATCTTGTTTTTTTGTACAATTCTCCTTTAAGAGGGCGTGGCAAGGGGAGTGTCCTATGCCTGCATACTTTTGCTGACAGGTGTCCCTCATTCCCATTTCAAAAAGTTGGGAGGTATGCCTAATGGGCCAGCAGTGGGCACGCTAGAAGGGGCCTCCTTCATTGTTCCTGACGCATGGGTCACTAGATGAGAGTTCATACGCAGCTTCATCCTAAGCCCCAATCAACCACTGTGGTGAGCACTGTGCTAGTTGGCCCTGGAATACTACCTTTTTCAGTTGCCTAAGACTTCTGCTGCTATCTAGACTCCAAACCAAGGACTCCTTCCATCTTTCCTCCGTTGAGCCTGTCCAAATATGCCTGTGGTTCACAAGCCTGGCCTACCAGGTACAGACAGCCTCCCTGTGCAGGAGGTGTTATTTCCTGAGGAATCCTCAAGTAACCATGTTTGCAATTGACTGGACTGCACTATGCTGTCTTTTTTTTTTTGTGTTAGTGAGTACACTGTTCTCTTAGATACTATTATTTTGCATTGTGCTGCCACCTTGTGGTCTCTGCGAGTACTATCCCCACGCAGCCCTGTACTACAATAGTTGCACTCACTGTCTGTTAGACTTTTAGGTGAAAGAAAGCGGCAGCTCAATCTTCCACAATACATGAGTTTACTAATCCCGGTGTAGTGCAAAATAATACAGGGCTTACGTGTTTCGGCATGTAGCCCTAATAATATGATTAAGGCTATATGTCGAAACGCGTAAGCTCTGTATTTTGTACTACACCTGGATTAATAAACTCATTAGTTGAAGAAGATTGAGGTACCAGCTTTTTTTTAACTATATGTTTGCTTGGGTGCTAGCAAGCCACACTACAAGCCAGTGCACCGACCGCTCACCAGCTCAGGGAATTACAACAGATATTTTCTACTATATTTAAACCTGTTATACTTTGTCCTATGAAAAATTCTAACACTCCAAGCACACCCGATGGTGTTTCAACTCATAATGCTACATCTGTAATGCTGCCTTTCTCAGATAGGGGATCTCCAAGAAGACTGAAAAAACACAAAGGAGTGCTCAAATGCCTAGTGCATTACCATCACCAAAATTTATTGAATTCAGAAGCTAAAAACATACTCACAGACGTGAGATGGAATAAGTGCATCTAATGAAACACCAATCATAGGTAATGATATCTAGCCATGTATGCAGCAGTTGGAAGCATAACGTGTTTTGGGGATGTCCCCCCTTCCTCAGAGCTGTACTGTGCTGTGAGTTCTTCTTCTATGTTGTTCTTTTAGATGTTGTTATTTTGCACTGTGCTGCCCCCTAGTGGTCTTTGTGAGTACTATTCCCAGACAACCCTTTATTACAATAGCTGCACTACCTGTTATACTTTGTCTTATGCTTTAACTTACCACTTCAACATTTTATTGGTATTGTCAGTAAATGTGTCTCTACATTTGCACCAAATAAAACTGGCTATTAATATTTATAAGTAAGTATTTTTTGTTGTCTTTCTCTGGATCAACTGTATGTTTAATGCTGTTTATATGGAAGTTTTTGATTTATTTTAGTTTTTAATTTTTTATTGGATGAACATGTATAATTTTTCAACCAACAAAAATATACTTTATTGATTGTAATAACGATAATGCCATGCAATTTTTTTGCAATAGTATATTCCAGGGAGGCAAAACCTCACCCAACAAACACATAGGGGGAAGAGGGAGTGGGTTGAGGCAGATTAGCTTTGGCTTGGTCGCTGTTTTCTTCTGCTATAGCTTTTACAAATTAGCCTGGTTACTCCAATTACAGTGTATTGTCACTAGTTATCTTTACTGTACACTTCAGATTTGTACTGCTGGAGGGGAAACATGAATTAACATGGACAAAAATAGTTAATTTTACAGGCTGGCCACCACAGCAGCTGAGCCCCGAGCTTCATTAGGCTTGCTTCATTAACTGTACAACGGGACTCAAAAGTGAGCAGTACACATTGTAATAAAATATTACACCTCTGTCAATGGCCTTTAATGAATGACATGGTTCAAAGTGTAATCTTGTGCAGTGACCCATAGCAACCAATTGGGGTCATCTTAACTAGTAGCTTAACTTAATTAAATGAAAGGTCCGTGATCATAAAAAAAAAAATATTGTATGGTAACTGTATGTGGCTAATACTACTAATACATTTATAATTCATAATATTAGAAGTCACCTTTTTTTCCTATTTTATTATTTATATAGACCAGGCTGCCCAGCAAAAATGACAGTAACATACAGGTAGGTCTGGACAAATTATAACATGACCAGGGGTTGTAGTGGGTCCTACAGGTCTGTGATTGTTCAAAACAGACAGCTTACAGTCTAATGGTACAACCTCCCTAGGTAATGAAATGGTCTAACTGATTGGATAGAAATGTACCGATTTTATATTGCCCCCTGTATTAAATAGTCAGTGCTGCATTTAGACATCATAAAAACATATACACAATTAAAAGTTATACGCCCCCCCCCCCCCCCAGGTTTTCATGTATGTAAACTCAACAACAAAATTGTAATGTATTGCAGCTTACCAATTCTTACTTTTTTCAAGCTTTTTTCCTTTATGTTTAATTGCCCCCCAGGCCACTCTGATGCCCCATTAAAGGGCCGCACTGCTTCCACCGCAGGCATGCCTAAAGGCTTCCTAGTGAAGAGGAGTAAAAAGTCCTACCAAGTGCAGGATAAGGATGGGAACAGAGCGCAGGCCACTCCCCTCCCCCGGCATTGATGGTGTACGTTGTGTCCGAGCAGAGGCTGGCTCCGTCCCCCAGTAGAGGCTCTCCTCCCTTCGGCCAGCCCTGAACGAGCCACCCCGACTCCCCCCCATAACCCCCCTGCCAGCCAGTTCAGGAACTGTCAAGCCCAAGTTGCCTGGTGAGCAGAGAGTACCTGGAGTGGAGCTTCAGACTTGGATGGGGGTTGGGAGGAGGCAGGGAAGAGAGAGAGTGAGAGTTGGGTCGAGTCGCTGTACCATGGGCCTCTGGGTTGTTCTTGCCCCCTGGGCCAAAATTGGCCAGTTAGCCCCTGGTGACAACACTCACTCACTCTGCTGTATGCAAAGCCCCCAACTATCCCTGATTTCGGGGGATTGTCCCTGATTTGGAACAAAGTCCCTCTGTCCCCCTTTCCTTGTTAATTTTCCCTCATTTTGGTTTGATCTATATAGTTTGTGACAGCAGGAAGGTAAAGTCACCTGGTTGCATCCAGGGGGGTAGATATATTTCGCCCAGATTCAGGCTTTACGCCGACTTATACAACTAGGTGGAGAGTTGTATAAGGCTAGTGGGCTCATGGATGACTCATACCTCTAGGGAGAGGGCTGGGCGTCGTACAGACAGGGAGTTGATGAGGCCAGCTGAAGCTTGTCAGCTCATTTAGGCCTCTATAAGAACTCCCAGCTTCATTAGATGTTAGCTCATGCCTGGAACCAGACCTGTGTGGACTGTCTAGGGAGAGTGAACCCCTGTGCGGTGAGACAAAGCCTGTGTGGCTATTTGCTTGGACATTTAAAACCAGGGACTTAGGGACTAGGACAGCACTAGGCTGATCCCAGTTGTTAGTTAGGAAACCTGTATGTTTAGTCAGAGGTCAACTTGACCAGGATTTATTTTGGTTATGTTTCTTTTGCTTTGCTGTGTTTTGTCACTGTAAATAGAAAATAAACCGCACCTTTTTTGATTTTGAAAACCACAACCTCCGTTTGCTGGGCCTGTTTTGTGTGGGGAGCCCATCCCGGGGGTCACACACACCCGCTGCCGAGCTAACCCCCTCACAGTTGGTGGAGAACCAGTGGCAGTTTTTTTTAAGCCAGCATGGAGGAGATACTGAAGCAGCTGGCTCTAGCAAATGCCAATCAACAGCAGACAAATGCAGGTTTGCAAAGGAGCCTTGCAGCCCAGCAGCAGACAAACGCAACTTTGCAACAGAGTCTGGAGGCTCAGCAACGAGCCCAGCAGCAATCTGAGGCCCGCTTCATAGACCTGTTGCAGAAGCAAGAGCAGAGACTACAACAACAGATGGAAGCAGTAATGCAGCAACGTCCGCAGACCAGTGAGGAAAGCCGTCCCACTAATACCGCGTCCTTTGGGGTGAGTCGTTTATTGACAAAAATGACTGGAGAGGATGATCCAGAGGTATTTTTGACCACATTTGAAAGGACCGCTGAAAGAGAAAAGTGGCCTGAGGAGCAGTGGGCTGGACTGGTGGCTCCTCTGTTAACTGGTGAATCGCAGAAAGCTTACTATGACCTAGAGCCTAACCAAGCAAAAGACTATGTGATGCTAAAAGCTGAAATATTGGCAAGGCTGGGTGTCACCCAGGCTGTCCGGGCTCAGCGTGTGCATAACTGGACTTTCCAGCTTGGAAAACCCCCCCAGGTCTCAAATGTATGATCTCATTCACCTGAGCAGAAAGTGGCTACAGCCAGAGACTTTGTCCGCACCAAAGATTGTGGAACGTGTTGTAATGGATCGGTTTTTGAGAGCTCTTCCTACGGCCATCCAAAAGTGGGTAAGCCATGGAGACCCAGAGACCGCCGATGGTCTTGTGGATCGTGTGGAGAAATACTTGGCTACAGAGAACCTGACGGCCTCTTCCAGAGACACTCGGACTTTCCACCCTAAGACCAGACCATCCCCAGGGGCGGATAAGAGGATTCCAAGGGGTGAGGGTGGAGAGAGTGAGAGGGTGGGAGCTCTACCCCAAGTTTGGCGAGAACAGCCTGGGAAATCAGCGGCTCAAGAGGCGGCAAGAAGGATCGTTTGCTACCGCTGCCGGCAAGCGGGACATATTGCAGCCAATTGCCCGGTTGTGGAGGAACCCATGCAGTGTGACTTTCTGACGGGCAGACATCAGTCGCTGTGTGCGACAGTCGCATGCACTGCCATTCGAGGAACTGAGAAACATTTATGCAAAATGTGTGTTAATGGTAGAAATGTTGTGGTATTGCTGGATTCAGGTAGCCTTGTGACCCTGATAAAGGCTGAGTTAGTTAAAACAGAGGTCTCTGGGAATAGCAAGGTAGCTGTTATTTGTGTGCATGGGGACACCCGAGAGTATCCAGTGACTACAGTGTGTTTCGAGACCCCCAAAGGTACCCTCTCTCATCCACTGGGCTTAGTATCTCAGTTACCGCATGACGCCATTGTGGGAAGGGATTTTCCGAAGTTCTGGGAACTGTGGGATGATCCTGAGCCCCTCACTGGTGCCCCTATGTACCAGGAATGTGATAGCCAGAACTCCCCTGAGAGTGGTGAGGACTCTCCGGAATTTCCCTTATCAGTATTGGCAGGGGAGACTCAAGAAACTGGAGAGGAGCCCACCTCCTCAGACGAAAACCTACCGTCTGTGGAGTTTTCTGATCTTGAGGTTCACAGGGAAAACTTTGCCACAGAACAGTTGAAAGACCCCGCCCTAATAAAGGCACGGGAAAACGTAGTGAAAATAGATGGCGAGTTAGTGAACCCAGATAATACCTGCACTTACCCATACTTCAGCGTAGAGAAGGACCTACTGTATCGGGTGGCAAAAAGGGCAGAAGAAACCGTTGAGCAGCTTGTGGTGCCCAAACCTTACAGGAAGTTGGTGTTGGAGTTGGCCCATGGGCACATTCTTGGAGGTCATCTGGGGACAGAGAAAACCCGAGAGAGGGTATTACAGAGATTCTATTGGCCGGGGGTGATGAAGGACGTAGAAAATGATTGTTCCTCCTGCCCTGTGTGTCAGAGGTTGGCCCCGATGCCACATTTCCGTAGCCCGCTGGTCCCTCTACCCATCATTGAGGTCCCGTTTGAGAGGATCGCATTGGATTTGGTAGGTCCTATAATCAAGTCCGCTAGGGGGCACCAGTACATATTAGTTATAATGGACTATGCCACCCGTTATCCAGAAGCGATCCCTCTCCGAAATACCTCGGCCAAAACCATAGCCAAAGAGCTATCTCTTGTTTTTAGCCGGGTGGGTATTTGTAAAGAACTGCTTACGGACCAAGGTACACCCTTTATGTCCCGGGTTATGAAAGAGCTGTGTAAATTGTTCAAAGTGACGCAATTGCGTACGTCTGTGTATCACCCCCAAACCGATGGGCTGGTTGAAAGATTCAACAAAACCCTAAAACAAATGTTGAAGAAAGTGGTGGATAGAGATGGAAAGGATTGGGACTGTTTACTTCCTTATTTGATGTTTGCTATTAGGGAGGTGCCCCAATCCTCTACGGGATTCTCCCCCTTTGAGTTACTGTATGGGAGACACCCAAGAGGGCTGTTGGATATTGCCAAGGAAACTTGGGAAAGTGAGAGTTCTCCCCACAGGAGTGTGATTGAGCATGTCGCCCTGATGCAAGATCGAATTGCACAGGTAATGCCCATCGTGAAGGAACATTTGGCCCAAGCGCAGTTGGCACAGCAGAGAGTGTACAACCGTGGAGCCAAGACCCGTACCTTTTCCCCGGGGGATAGGATATTGGTACTTGTCCCTACGGTTGAAAGTAAATTCCTTGCCAAATGGCAAGGCCCCTACGAGATAATGGAAAAAGTGAGCGAAGTGAATTACAAGGTCAGACAACCAGGAAGGCGAAAGCCCGAACAGATCTATCACGTTAATCTGTTGAAAGCCTGGAGGGATAGAGAGTCCCTAGTCGCAGACACTTGGTCACCAGCTCAAACTGGTTGCGTGATTCCTGAGGTTGGAATAGCAGCCACCTTGTCACAACCCCAACAACAGGAGGTTAAGGAGTTTGTGCTTCGCAACAAGGAGGTATTCTCTGAGCTGCCGGGACAAACATCTGGGGTAGAGCATGACATCATTACCCCGCCCGGTGAAAGGGTGAAGTTAAAACCCTATCGGATCCCAGAGGCTCGACGGGAGGCAATACGGGAGGAAGTACAGAAAATGCTGAACTTAGGGGTGATAGAAGAGTCCCAAAGTGATTGGTCTAGTCCCATCGTGTTGGTGCCTAAACCGGATGGGAGCTGGCGATTTTGTAACGATTTTCGTCAGTTGAACAAAGTTACAAAATTTGACACCTACCCCATGCCACGTATAGATGAGTTGATCGACCGGCTGGGAACAGCCCGATACATGACGACTCTTGACCTCACAAAAGGGTATTGGCAAATCCCCCTGGCCAAGTCGGCCAAAGAGAAAACCGCATTTGTAACCCCAGACGGGGCGTTCCAATATAAAAGAATGCCGTTCGGGTTACAGAATGCGCCGGCCACATTCCAGCGGAAAATGGACCAGATGCTGAGGCCCCATCGGAAGTATGCTGCGGCTTACCTGGATGACGTAATTGTCCATAGCACAGATTGGGCCTCACATCTGCCAAAAGTGCAAGCAGTCCTGGACTCTGTTCGGGAAGCGGGGTTTACGGCTAACCCCAAGAAGTGTACCATTGGGCAGGAGGAGGCCAAATATCTTGGGTACACCATTGGGAGGGGAGTAATAAAACCCCAACTCAACAAAGTCGAGGCCATCCAGAGTTGGCCACGTCCCAACAGCAAGAAGCAGGTACGAGCCTTTCTGGGAATCGCTGGGTATTATCGGCGATTCATTCCCCACTTTGCTTCTAAGGCTGTGCCCCTAACCAACCTGACGAAGGGGAAAGGGTCGGTCATGATTAAATGGACCCCCGAGGCTGAGGCAGCATTCCAATTCTTGAAACAAGCCTTATGTAGCCAGCCAGTGTTGTACTCACCCGACTTCTCTAAAGACTTTGTCGTACAAAGTGATGCGTCAGATGTGGGGTTAGGAGCAGTATTGTCCCAGGTCTGGAACGGGGAAGAGCACCCAGTCATTTACCTCAGCAGGAAGTTGAAGTCCCATGAGGTAAATTACGCCACCGTTGAAAAGGAGTGTTTAGCGGTGAAGTGGGCTCTAGATTCCCTTCGGTACTACCTGCTAGGTAGGCACTTTGACATGGTTACGGATCACGCTCCGTTAAAGTGGATGGCTCAAAACAAGGAAACAAATAGAAGAGTGAATAGGTGGTTCCTGGCCCTCCAGGAATTCAACTTCACAGTAAAGCATCGCCCTGGCGTTCAAATGGGGAATGTGGATGCTTTGTCTCGAGTACATGAATGCCTGATTGCTGGTGTTCCAACCCCGAGGTTAAAACAAGAGGGGGGGGGTATGTGACAGCAGGAAGGTAAAGTCACCTGGTTGCATCCAGGGGGGTAGATATATTTCGCCCAGATTCAGGCTTTACGCCGACTTATACAACTAGGTGGAGAGTTGTATAAGGCTAGTGGGCTCATGGATGACTCATACCTCTAGGGAGAGGGCTGGGCGTCGTACAGACAGGGAGTTGATGAGGCCAGCTGAAGCTTGTCAGCTCATTTAGGCCTCTATAAGAACTCCCAGCTTCATTAGATGTTAGCTCATGCCTGGAACCAGACCTGTGTGGACTGTCTAGGGAGAATGAACCCCTGTGCGGTGAGACAAAGCCTGTGTGGCTATTTGCTTGGACATTTAAAACCAGGGACTTAGGGACTAGGACAGCACTAGGCTGATCCCAGTTGTTAGTTAGGAAACCTGTATGTTTAGTCAGAGGTCAACTTGACCAGGATTTATTTTGGTTATGTTTCTTTTGCTTTGCTGTGTTTTGTCACTGTAAATAGAAAATAAACCGCACCTTTTTTGATTTTGAAAACCACAACCTCCGTTTGCTGGGCCTGTTTTGTGTGGGGAGCCCATCCCGGGGGTCACACACACCCGCTGCCGAGCTAACCCCCTCACAAGTTGTATATAAAATGCACTACTGATCTAACAAAAACTGTTTCCCAGTGCTAAAACTTTTATCCAATTTCTAAATTGCTGCATCTGTAAATTCCAAAAGTCGATATAAAGGAATAGTACTGTAGTGGTAAAAAACACTTGTGGGTTTAATCAATCATTTTTTTTGTACAATTCTCCTTTAAGAGGCAGGGCAGGGGTGTGTAGTTGTGTGTCCTATGTCTACATACTGTTGATGATAGATGTCCCTCATTCCCATCTCAGAAAGTTGTATATATACATATATATATATATATATATATATATATAAATAAATAAATATATATATATATATATATATATATATATATATATATATATATATATGTGTGTGTATATATGAAGGAACCCCCTATCAGTGCCCATCAGTGCCGCCCATCAGTGCCATCTATCAGTGCAGCCCTATCAGTGCCCATCAGTGCAGCCTCATTAGCGCACATCAGTGAAGAAGAAAAATTTATTATTTATGAAATTTTATAACAGAAATTAACAAAAATTTATTTTCCCAAATTTTCAGTCTTTTTATATTTATTTACTTAAAAATACAAAAAACCCAGTGGTGATTATATACCACCAAAAAAAAGCTCTATCTGTCACTTAAAAATTATAAAAATGTTGTTTGGGTACAATGTTGCATGAGTAATTGTCATTCAAAGTGTGAGAACACTGAAAGCTGAAAATTGACCTGGGCAGGAAGGGGGTAAAAGTCATCTAGTGGTTAAAAATAATTTTAATTAATCTGCTTTATGATTGGTTTTCTGAAACACAAACAGTTGTAGTTGTGGTGCTGTTCTGCAATATAAAATTGCGATTTTGGCAATTAAAAAAACAAAAAACAGTGTCCAGGAGGCATCAGTAGCGCCTCCTGAATATATGTCAGTCGCTGTTGTACCATCCTCTGCAAATTGTATTCCATAGGGCGCTAAGCGTGCCGCAAATGTGAAGGAAGCCTAAATCAATAGCCTGGTCTTTTCTTTGCATTTTACCCAATTTGATCAGCTTAGTTGCACTGCATGATATATTGATAGAGCATATGATACATATGTGTCAGTCCCTGCCATATGCTATAGTGATATTTATTGGTATGTAAAAGAAGTTTATGATAGAGAGCTGTGAGAGTGCCATCATCCCGATCTTAACAGAAAGAAAATACCCTCCAATTGAGTGGGGACCATTGTATGCACTGCAGACAAAGGAAACTCCAAGAACATAAACTATAAAATATGATTTTTTTTTTACATGTCAAGATAAAAAATCGCTAATGTAGATGGCTTGTACACATATTTAGAGATCGCTCAGGAATGTAGCTGCCAAAATCCGAATGTATTTCTCAATTAACTATTGTTTGGTCAAGGTTTTGGCAGCTAAATCCCTGAGCGATCACTATACATGTGTACAAGCCATCTATATTAGCAATTTTTTATCTTGACATGTAAAAAAGCATTCATATTTTATAGTTTATGTTCTTAGAGTTTCCTTTGTCTGCAGTGAATACAATAGTCCCCACTGAATTGGAGGGTATTTTCTTTCTCTTTATTGTTATGTAGGTGGACTCTGAGATATTTAATTTTTGCAGCTGTGGTGGTTTGGCTGGTCGTGGCCCCTGTCTCCCCTTTGGGTGGTCCAGTGCCCGGGACGAAAACCCTTGTGCGGTCGGCTGATTTGTGTGTGACCTCCCCTGGAGGTATAGCAGTTGGTGTAAGTCTGATATATGTTGTAGTAATCCTTTGGGTATACTGTATGTAGCGGGGTATTGCCTTTTAAATCCCTCAGAGACTACATTAACCAGTACACTTTTAGGCACCCAGGGTGCCTTGCCCCGCGCAAGGACTGCTGGGGTAAACTTTATAAGGGAGAGGCGGGGCCCAGTTCTTTCTCTTTGGACACCGCCCGCCCAGCAAGCTGAACTGCTGTCTGAGCTCCTGTGACTTTAGGCCAGAAGCCTGGCCGTTTTCTCCAAAGAGCCTTCCGCGCACACCGAGGAACCTGAGGGACGTCTCCCCTTGATACTGCACCTTTGCCAGGAGGACCGAAGACCCGGATGTCGATGGATCGGTGTACTTAGGCACCGCAGCGGAAGAAACAGACGTGGACTGGTCCAGTTGGGTGAGAGAGCACCTGCTCATAAACAGACACAGTACCTTTGTTACCTTGGTGGATTACAATTCTGTTCTTCAAGTGCACCACCGTTGCTAGCAAAGATTTTCCTACAGGACTTCCACTTTAGTTCAGTCAGGCCTGACTGGGTAGCGTAGACATTCCTGGGCGCCATATTGCCTACGTGGGGAAGTAGCTGCAAAGGGGACTGTTAGAGTTGCATAACGTTGAATACTTGTTTGCTTGTTTAACACTGTTTATTGCAGGGCTCTGCTTATGACATGTACCCACCTGTTTTACTGCTTACCCACTAATCTAAGTAAACATACCCGGGTTAAGCATATTGGTGTCTGTGTTCTTTACTTTACAGAAGAAATAGGTAAAGGAAGTTTTAAAACATTACTGTGTATTCTTGTCATAGGATTGTGCCGCTGTGAGTTACAGGCCTCACAATCCTATCATCCCCCACTAACCGTGCCAAGGGAGGTTAGAGCCGATTGCCAGGGGTTGACAGCGGTGCACTACAGGGCCCAAAAATCATACAGGCAGCCCTCTTAACAGGGGGTATCGCTACACGTGGGGGCTCGGGTCCGGATTCCTGTAAACTGCACACTGCAATCAAGCCGGTCAGAAGTACCAACATGGACCCGCCAGCAATGTCACAGTGGTGCGCAGCGGTTGGCGCAGATTCAACCGAGGTGGTAGTTATTGAACTCCCGGGGGGGATCTGGCAAGAAAACAAGATAAAGCAGCTCATAATGTTGTTGTCCCCGAATCAAAAGGCATGGGTGATGGACATAAGGCCAGATATCTCGTGCACTTACGTACTAGTGGAATGGAGAGGAGAAGTTCCGGAAGATTTTAGAGGTCAGAACCTAAAAGCTACAGATGGCCAGATATACCGCTTAGTGCATACGAGGGCTATAAAGAAGGAATGTCCAAAAATCTCCCCGCCATCATCCCCGATATTCTTCCACAAAATGGAAAGCAGTCGGGATACGATAGCCCCGGGGACACCAGTGGCAGCCATAGGGCCGGAACTATTGAATGCTTTGGGAGACTTTGTCACTAAGTGCCAGAAGAGCAACACAGTACATGTGGAAGCCGGGTACCGGAAGCTCCGGATCTTTTCAGGAAAGCTACCTGTGCCTTCCGGAAAAGAAGACTTCGACACCTGAATTGAGCAGGCAATGCAGGCAGTAGAAGGATGGGAAGTACCAGAAGCACAGAAGAAGCAGTGCATCATTGAAAGCTTGAAGGGCGCTGCTGCTGAGGCTGTGAAGAACCTTAGGTTCAGCAATGCTGCCTGTACTGCATATGACTATCTGGCTATGTTGCAGGAGGAATTTGGCCAGAAGGTGACTGAACTAATGTACCAATTCGAGCATACCCTCCAACAGCCGGGAGAGAAATTATCTGAATATGTCCGGAGGTTAAATAGAATGCTGTGCCAAATTGTACTCAAAAAGGGAATGCTGCCCCAAGTCATAGATGCAACTAGGATGAAGCAGATTCTGAGGGGAGCTTTACGTTCGGATCCAGTTTTGAGTTACCCAGACCTTGTGTGGATCATAAGGGACAAAGAGGCCCTGTTGAAGGACCAACAGGCGGTTGAGAAGACCACTCCCCTCCCCTCAGTAGGAGTCAGAGCAGCAGTAACCCCTGAACGGGACTTAGAAGTGGAGACCTTAAAGTCCCAGATGACCCAAGTACAGGACTTATTGACCTCCCTATTGGCCAAGAACTCTGGAGCCAAAGAGCAAGAGGAGATCAAATAGGAACCATACCAGAGTGTTTCCACTCCAACATCCCCACAGGGAAGAAGAGAAACTGTCTATTTCAACTGTGGAGGAGTCGGCCATTTTGGAAGAGTGTGCCCTAGTCCAAGGAAGAACCGGAGCACTTACCACTAGCCAGCGGAAAACTTCAGAGGGCCCCGGTGAAGGGGTCAGCCAGACCCCACTATTTACAGAAAGCTCCAAAAAGATCCAAAAGCCAGAAGAGGGAAAGAGAAACAATGTCCCTTCTAAAATACTCGATGCCACTAGTCAGGAGTCAAAATCTAGCCATCTAAGGGAAATCAATGCATACCACGCCCAACAAGGGTTGAGATCCAGAAAGAAATGGAAGAAGAAGAAAACCTCAAAAGGAAAGTCCAAGAGTCCAAAGAAAGAGACCCCTCAGAAGAGTTTACCAGCCAAGTTAATAGGGTCCTCTCCCCTAGTTCCCATTCAAGTGGAGGGAGTCTACACCAAAGCCATTCTGGACACAGGAGCCCAAGTGACCCTGTTGTATAAAGACTTTTACCAGAAGCACCTAAGTCACGTGCCCCTACAGAAGCTGGAAGACTTAGAGATATGGGGAATTGGTACTCACAAGTTTCGATATGACGGTTATGTTTCAGTCAGGCTGGTCTTTGACCCCTCTGTGACAGGAAAGTCAGAAGTCTTTGACACCCTGGCAGTAGTTTTCCCTCGCCCACCAGGAGCCAACACAAGTTTTCTGATCATAGGGACCAACACTGATCTGGTCAGGAGACTGCTGAGTCCTCTAGCCCAGGAGCAGGGTACTTCAGGAGACAGGATCCACCCCATACTGCAGCAGGTCTACCGAAAGTTGGTACTGGAACAGAAGGCCCCAGAAGAGGGAGTGGGAAAAGTCTGGAGACTGTCAAGGAAGGAGAAAATGTTACAGCCTGGTGAGATGACCTGCCTGCAGGCTACTGTGAAACTCTCGTGGGAGCAGCCTGGCCCATTTGTGGTCTTAGAACCAGACCCCCAGGACACCCACCCAGGGTTGGAGGTGATCCCCGAAGTGGTCCCGTAGAGGACATTGAAGAAGGCTAAGGGCCAAATCCCAGTGAGCATCAGGAATGTCACTAGCTCTCCCATGAAGATTCTGGCCCGGATGTTGCTGGGGAGAGTAAACCCTGCCACCCCAGTGGCCCTGTCCGACTTGGGGAAGGCTGAAGGAGGAGAATACACCCTGGAGAATCTCTGCCTGGAGACCACCACCCTGCCACCAGTGTGGAAGGAGAGAGTTAAGGCCCAGCTGACTAGATGGAGAAAAATGTTCTCAAAGGACGAGTTCGACGTAGGGTGTGCGAGGAGTGCCACCCATAAGATCCATCTGCAGGAAGACAAACCTTTCCGGGAGAGGGTCTGGCGAGTCCCCCTGGCTGATTTAGAAGACTTGCTTGAACAGTTGACAGAGCTTCAGAGAACTGGGGTTATTCGGGAATCCAGAAGCCCATATGCCTCCGCTATCGTGGTAGTCAGGAAAAAGAATGGGTAGCTGAGACTTTGCATAGACTTTAGGACCCTTGATAGAAGGACTATACCCGATCAGTATACCACCCCCAGGATAGAAGATGCCTTACAGAGTCTGTCTGGAGCCAAGTGGTTCAGCGTTATGGACCTGAAGAGTGGGTATTATCAGATCCCAATGCACACTGATGATAGAGAGAAGACAGCATTCATCACCCCAGTGGTGTTCTATGAGTTCAACAGGATGCCTCAGGGCCTGTCAGGGGCCCCTGCCACTTTCCAGAGGTTGATGGAGAAGACAGTGGGGGACATGAATCTTATTGAAGTCCTGGTGTACCTAGACGACATCATTGTCTTCGGGAAGACTCTGGAGGAGCATGAAGAAAGGCTGGAGAAAGTCCTGAAGAGACTCAGTGAAGAGGGACTTAAACTATCCAGGGAGGAGGAGGCGCATGCGCGGCAGCTCCTAAGATGGCCGCCGGCTTCTAGAGCTCCGCTCCACCACGGCCCTGTAATCAACACCGGAGCACACAGAGTGCCCCCACAGCACCCACAACAGGATATTCTAGCAGGGGAAGCCTCCCGGATCGCCCAGATGTCCGCGGTTCAGGCGCGGAGGGACCTGACAGGCCAGATGACGGCGAGTCCGGGTCCCCTCGGCAATGCCAAGATGGCGGCGGCTGCACGAGGCCCTCAGAGCACGGAGCTCACGGAGGACATTATTGCTGACCTGGAGACACCACCGCGACCCCCTGCAGGTACTGACTTCCCCCCCTGAACCTGGCCGCATCCCCAGCCTCCACAGAATCGCTGCTAGGCAGTATGATGACAGGCTACCCCACAACCCCTATGATGGATCCGAATACAGGCCTCCTATTGACTGCCACTGATAACACAGGCCTGTTTCCTAACCACCCGGATTTATCATCTATGATGGCTGCATTTGCACAAATGCTCTCCACAGGGCTCGCTCAGAACGCTGCACAGATCACAGCTTCCATTCATGCTGACCTGCAGCAAATTGGGGTGAGAATGGACACTATTGAACAGAAAGCTGACCAGGCAGTTTCCCGCATTAACCAGAATACCGATAGACTACAAGAGGTACAGGATCAATTAGAAACAGCGTTCGCAAAAATAGATGACCTCGAGAATAGAACCAGACGATATAACTTTAGGGTGCGGGGGATTCCCCGAAACTGAAAAAGAGGTACAAAATTCTGTAAAAGCTCTCATTAGAAGCCTCATCCCCGAGATTACAGAGTCATCTGGAGCTGGATAGAGCTCACAGAGCCCTCCAACCCCCCCGCTCTGATGGTCTCCCCAGGGACATCATAGTAAAACCGCACTATTATGCAGTCAAGGAAGAGGTGATGAAGAAATCCAGGAGCTTGGATAGCCTCACTTTTCAGGGACACAAGATACAGATTTTTGCTGACTTGTCACCTTTCACTATTCAGAAAAGACGTTCCTTAAAGCCTTTACTACAGGTCCTTACGGGCAAGGAGATCACATAGGTGGTCTTTCCCCCTCCGCCTGAACTTTTCATACAGGAATAAAAGCTATGAATTCTTCTCTTTGGTGGAGGGAGAACGCCTCCTTCTGCACCTGGGGATCCTCACGCAGGAACCTTCCCCCATGCAGATTTCCAGACACACACCGTCTTCATCTAAAAGACCACCGCCTGCTAGCCCACTGCAACACAACTGGCTGACCCAAAGCTCCAAAAGATCCAAAGAAAATCTGCCACCCTGAAGGAGGACCCCCTCGTCATTGATCAGGGCCCTGATCTGAGAAAAATTTTACCTTCCTGAGTGCCTGAGACTTATACCTCCTCCTCACTACCGGGATCCTAAGCGTGACGAAACTCATCACATTAAGTGAACAGTCATGTTTAATTTACCCACCAAGACAGAAAGTCACAGGAATACTGTATCTACGGGTTACCTGAACCTGGGGTGGGGAGGGGGGATTAATTTCTCTAGCGCATACAAGATCTAAACGGTTATATGTTCAGCCTCATTAGTTGGTCCCTTATACCTACAATTTTTTTTTTATTTTTTTTTGTTATGGCCAGCAGTCTATGGATAGTATGGTTAGTATGAAGTTTTAGGGTGTGGGGGAATGTGCTCCTTCCTCCAGCGGACGGATGGTTTTCCTCCCGCTGGCCGGGGGAGTACGGCCTACTAGACACCAGGGTTCATTACAACCCATTTACTCTTATTTTGCTGGGATTTTGGGTGGGGGGGGGGGGGTCGGGGCTTGTTGTTATTTGGGTTGGAGGGTGTCTCTCGCCTTGTTCGCTCTACTAATTGGGGCGCTCTGTTTTAGTTAGGATTATGGGCTACCTCTAGCCTTCAGATTAATGTTTTCACAGGTGCTTGGGCTGTGGTGGACTCAGTGCACCTTCACCGGGAACCGGAGACACTATCAGTACTCCTAGGTTCCGTTCTGGAACCCCCATATTTGGGGAATTCCAGACCTCTCTGGGTATAGGGGGGTGGAATGGTTAGACCAACCACCTCCAGGGGGGGGAGGGGGTCGGGGGACCCCCCACCTCAGTTTTCGGTTCAATGGTCTTTGAAGTATGATTGCTTAAGTGTATATTGCAAGCTTATAACCCCTTTCTTCTTCTTTCCCCTTTTTTTCATCCTTTATCTTCTCCTTTCACATGCTCGAGGGACATCTCGCTCGATCCGGGATTACATGCCTCCTCCCATCTCAGAGAAAGGCCTCTCACGCAGCCTCCGCACGCAGCATCCTTGGGTACCATTGGACCAGGGAAAAGGTAAGCACCTGCATTTTTCCGCGGAACCATCCCCTCTGGTCCATGCCTAACGCCCACCAGCACATATCTACCCTCAAAATAGTTTCACATAACACCCAGGGCCTCAATTCCCCTGTCAAACGAAGGAAGGCCTTTCAGCAATACCATTCCATGCATGCAGACGTTCTCTTATTACAAGAGACCCATTTCCCGTCCACATTCAAACCTTCTTTTCTGCACCGAAGCTACCCCCAATTTTTCCTGGCATCAGCGGAAAATAAGACGAAAGGAGTGGCGGTGTGCTTCTCCAAGCACATCAGCCTCTCCCAGCAGGAAACTATTGCAGACCCCATGGGACGTTACGTTTTAGTCTCCGGTCACATAGACGGAGAACTATATACCTTTTTGTCCTATTATGCCCCGAATAAGGGTCAGAAGAATTTTTTTGACTCTCTTTTACGGACGCTGAAACCACATCTCCGGGGGTCTGTCTTCATCGGAGGTGACTCCAACATCGCCTTCGATCTTTCGCTAGATAAACGGGTAGATGGTACTGCTAAACCCAAACGCCCTGCCAAACAGAGCACGCACATAGCTAAAATAATACATGAGGCGGGTCTGGTGGATATTTGGAGGGAGGTCAATCCACGTACAAAAGACTACACACACTTCTCAGCCCCACATAATTCTTATGCAAGGATAGACCATGTATTCACTAATTCCTACACAATACCACTACTCCGGAGTTCCAAAATTGTAGAATCCCCCCTGTCTGATCATTCAATGGTCACTGTGACCACGCTTAGGTCCTCAGGAGAGAGAAGCACGCCCAGATGGCGATTACAAGAATCCCTCTTGAGCGACCCAATACAATGTTCTTTGGTGGAGGCAGCCATTAAAGAATATTTTCTGATAAACGATACGGAGGAAGTCTCCCCGCAAACAATATGGGCAGCACACAAATCGGTTATTAGGGTGAAATTCATTCAGTTATCCTCAAAGCTCAAAGCTGAACGAAGGGCAGAGACACACAGGCTCACGGAGGAATTTCACTCTCTAGCCAAAGCGCACAAACGTAACCCAACAACAGACTCATTAGCTAACTTGGACAGGGCTAGGTTACTACTTAACCTACACTTAACTACAGCAGCAGAACAACATCTTAGATGGACGGGTGCTAAATTTTATTCACATAAAGACAGGATAGGCTCCAAACTGGCAGTGAAACTCACTCCTAAACACCGCTCACTGGCCTTCCCCAAAATCCGGACAACCGGGGGTGACTTGACTCAGAACCCGGATAAAGTAATGGACACCTTTTTACAATTCTACTCGAACCTATACAAACAGAACCAAAGGGGCCCCTACAGGACAGACGAAGACCTTTTTGCGGACCTACAGTTACCCCTCTTGACGGATGATCATAGAGACATACTAGAAGCCCCGTTTACTCAAACGGAAGTCTTGACCACCATTAAGTCACTCAAAGTGGGATCCTCCCCTGGCCCGGATGGCTTTTCCACCGGGTATTATAAAAAATTTGGTCCAATACTGACGCCGCACTTAGCACGGTTCTTTAACTCTCTCAGGGATGGAGCTCAGCTAGGAACAGACCTGAACGTAGCTTATATCTCGGTCATACCCAAACCTGATAAAGACCCGTGTGAGGTGAGCAATTACAGACCAATTTCACTTATTAATAACGATGTCAAAATTATGACTAAGATTATAGCTAATAGAATGTCTGGTTTCATCTCTTCCTACATCCACAAGGACCAGGTGGGCTTCATTCCCGGGAGGCAGGGCCCGGACCAGATCAGAAGATCGATAGACATTATTTCACTTTTACAATCATGATGGGATGGGGGTGGCCAACAAAAAGGTTACTTGCTCTCAATTGATCTACATAAAGCCTTTGATTCCATAGATTGGGATTATCTGTCTGGTACACTGGCGAGGTGGGGATTTGGCCCATTTTTCCTCAACCTTATTAGCTCCCTCTATTCTACTCCCACTGCTCAAATACGTTTGATGGGGAGATACTCAGACTCCTTCCCTGTTAGCAGGGGTACCAGGCAGGGATGCCCCCTATCTCCCCTCCTATTTGCGATAGCAATTGAGACGTTAGCCATCGCGCTCAGATCGAACCCTGACTTTCAGGGAGTCAAATGCGGACCACAAGAACATAAATGCGCATTGTATGCAGATGACCTACTCCTCTTTGTGACATCCCCACTTACGTCTACCCCGGTTATTCTTAAAACACTGAAGGCCTTTAGTGAGGTATCGGGTCTGAAAGTCAATATGAGTAAGTCAACGGCCCTGAATGTCACTGTTCCACAGGACATGCTTTCCCTATTATCTAAAAACTTTGAATTTGTGTGGGCCTCCAGGGCAATACCATACCTAGGCATCAAATTGACTTCTGACATAAGCCACCTCTTTACGGCAAATTACCCCCCCATTATGCAGAAATGCAGGACAGAGCTTGAAAAATGGTCGAGAAGCGGCTTATCTTGGATTGGTAGAATCCACGCCATTAAAATGACTCTCCTACCGCGTCTATTGTACTTATTTCAATCCCTCCCTATCCCGATCAACAAACAGATACTGATCAAACTGCAATCGGCCATTGTCCGCTTTGTGTGGGGCAACAAAGGATACAGATGTCCCTCGGGAACATTATTCCGCCTAAAATCACAGGGAGGTTTAGGCCTCCCGAATTTATGGAATTATTACCTGGCTGCTCAGATAGCACAAATCTCAATGGTATTCACAAGGGGACAGAAACCAGATTGGCTCTCTATAGAAAGACAAGCTGTCCCCTCGAACACCATCGACTATTTGCTGTGTTGTAACCCGAAAATCAGACCTGCATTTCTCTCTCCTACGCTTTCTCACTCGGTCACTTTATGTTCTCGAATATATAGTTATTCATCCCTGACCTCCCCATTGAAACCACTAGCCCATCTGTTCCACAACTCTGCCTTTCCGCCGGGTTTGAATATTAGAGCTTTTAAATGGTGGACAGATAAAGGCTTGTACCGGATTGGACACTTTCTTTCTCCTGCGGGCCCTATAACTTTATCACACTGTAAAAAGAATCTGGAGATGCCTGACTCTGAACATTTCCGTTTCTCCCAAATCGCTCATTTCATGCACTCCATTTGGTCTAACAAGTCAGTAACACATATGATTACACCCTATGAACGCTGGTGCTCCGATACTATGGATCAGAGGGGTGGTATCTCCCTAATTTACACAGCCCTGTCGACTAGGTCGACCAAACCCTCCTATGCTCGGAGATGGGAGGAGGATGTGGACGGATCCTGGGACACTGAGATTTGGTTTCGAGCTTCGCAACGAGCTTTTAAAGGTATACTCAACGTATCTTTGATAGAAGCTAGTCTGAAAGTCTTAATGCGGTGGTACTACGTTCCCTCCAGGCTGGCCATAATGTATGCAGGCACACCACCAGTTTGCTTTCGGGGTTGTGAACTGGAGGGCACTATGCTCCACACATGGTGGTCCTGCCCGCGCATCAGATCTTTCTGGCGCAAGGTTTTTCGCACACTTAGTTCCCTGACGGGTAAACTGATCTCCCCACGTCACAATATAGCACTTCTGAATCACCCAATCCCCAATTTACCCAAAACCTCCCAGACGCTTTCATTTTATATACTATTGGGAGCCAAACTAACCATAGCTAGGGCCTGGAAGAACCCCACGGTATCGTTTACAGGATTCAGAAGAAAGGTCTCCTGGATCATGGCCCAAGAACAAATAGTCGCTAAACTTACTGATAAGAATGAAAAATTTATGGCCATCTGGGAACCGTGGGCCACCGCATGCAACGTCTCTCTGATACCCGGTGTACAGCCTGGTTTTCTGAGTGCACACATCCAACCCTCTTAACATGGGACTGTCTACTTCTCTTTCTCTCACACGTTTCTATATCCTCTCCTATTTCTTGCCTCCCTTGGCATCTTTGGGTTATTACAACAAATGTGAACGTACTACTATCTTATACACTTAATATAGGTCACGCAATTGTATTTGTTTCGTTATAAACTTCTTAATCGCTGTTCGGAGCATAGTCCTCCTATTCAGTACTTTCTACTTTGAGATTTCATAGTTGACATACCTTAGTTCATCACATACACATGCATGACAAACTTATGGACACTTCCTAGGCACCGGATTCTCCGATCTCCGGGATGCAGTATGAGCCCTTGGGGGCATCTCGGGAATCGGGGGGTCGGGGATAGGTTAGTATAGGTTTTTTACTTTTCGGGGTTTGAAGGTCCATTACAGGATAAGGGAGGATACTGCTAGGATAATATTAATCACAGCATAGCACAAGAGTTTTCTGTGTTTAACATGTTGGACCAAATGTTGCTATGATCGCTCACTGTATTACTGTAATGTTCAGACTTAATGTTGGAGATTCTTCTGTATCACCTAAAATCTCAATAAACATATTTGAACTAAACTATCCAGGGAGAAGTGTCAGTTTTACCGGTCCTCAGTTCACTATCTGGGACACATAGTGTCGGAAGAAGGAGTGTCTACAGACCCTGGCAAACAGGAAGCAGTTATCTCCTGGCCTCGACCAACTACAGTGACCAAGCTCAGATCCTTCCTGGGGTTTTGCTCCTACTACCGCAGATTTGTGGAAGGATTTGCAAAAATTGCCAAACCACTGAATGAGTTACTGAAGACAGAAGGAGAGGAGGATGATACTGGCCCCAGGAAGCCCAGAGAGTCCGTGGAAGACCAGTGGACAGAGAAGTGTGAAGAGGCCTTCGAAATGGTGAAGAAAAGTCTTACCACTGCTCCAGTCTTGGCCTATGCTGACACTAAGAGACCATATGAACTGCATGTGGACGTCAGCCATGACGGTCTGGGAGGTGTACTGTACCAGGAGTATGAAGGACAACTCAAGCCAGTCGCCTATGTAAGTAGGAGTCTAACACCAGCGGAGAAGAATTACCCCACCCACAAATTGGAGTTCCTGGCCCTGAAGTGGGCAGTGGTGGATAAACTTAAAGACTACCTGTATGGAGCGGACTTTACAGTAAAGACAGATAACAACCCACTCACCTACCTTTTCACCAGAGCCAAGCTGGATGCCACTGGCCACCGTTGGTTGGCCGCCCTCTCTGGATTCAACTTTAGCCTCAAGTATAGGCCGGGAACTGGAAACAGGGATGCGAATGCATTATCCAGGAGGTCTCATGCTCCCACTTACCATACAGAAGACTGGACCCAGGTAACCCCAGATGGGGTGCAGGCTTTGTGTCAAGGAGCCCAACTTCAAGCTAATGGTGGATCCAGGGCAGAAGAAATTGGAGTCTCGGTAGTGGGGGTGCCCAAATGCTATTGTGACGTTACCCAGATTGGCGCAGACGACTTGCCAAAATTATCCAAGAAGGACATAAGAAGGGATCAGTTGGAAGACCCATGGGGAAGATTGGCTTTGGAAGCTCTAGAAGACCAGGATCTGGGCAGGCTCTTGCAAAATCCCTCAAAGGAGGCCCGATTAATTCACAAAGAATGGGACAAGTTACAGGTGCATCAAGGGGTGGTCTACTGAAGGGGCCCCTCTGATGACCTGGAAGAGAAGTGGCAACTGTTTCTGCCGGAAAAACACAGAAGAACTGTCCTGGCTGCCCTACATGATAACCATGGCCACTTAGGGGCTGAACAAACCTTCCAGCTTACATAGTTAGTCAGGTTGAAAAAAGACACAAGTCCATCCAGTTCAACCATAAAAAAAAAATATATATATATATATATCGTACAATCCCATATACCCAATTCTACACCCACAGTTGATCCAGAGGAAGGCAAAAAACCGCAGCAGAGTATGATCCAATTTGCTACAGCAGGGGAAAAAATTCCTTCCTGATCCCCCGGGAGGCAATCGGATTTACCCTGGATCAACTTTACCTATAAATGTTAGTACTCAGTTATATTATGTACATTTAGGAAAGTATCCAGGCCTTTCTTAAAGCAATCTATTGAGCTGCCCAGAACCACCTCTGGAGGGAGTCTGTTCCACATTTTCACAGCTCTTACTGTGAAGAAACCTTTCCATATTTGGAGATGAAATCTTTTTTCCTCTAGACGTAAAGAGTGCCCCCTTGTCTTTTGTGTTGACCGTAAAGTGAATAACTCAACACCAAGTTTACTATATGGACCCCTTATATATTTGTACATGTTAATCATATCCCCCCTTATTCTCCTCTTCTCAAGAGTGAATAAATTCAGTTCCTCTAATCTTTCCTCATAGCTGAGCTCCTCCATGCCTCTTATCAGTTTGGTTGCCCTTCTCTGCACTTTCTCCAGTTCCCCGATATCCTTTTTGAGAACTGGTGCCCAAAACTGAACTGCATATTCCAGATGAGGTCTTACTAATGATTTGAACAGGGGCAAAATGATATCTCTCTCTCTGGAGTCCATACCTCTCTTAATACAAGAAAGGACTTTGCTCGCTTTGGAAACTGCAGCTTGGCATTGCATGCCATTATTGAGCTTATGATCTACCAAAACCCCCAGATCCTTCTCCACTACGGATCCCCCCAGTTGTACTCCCCCTAGTATGTATGATGCATTAATATTCTTAGCCCCCAAGTGCATAACTTTACATTTATCAACATTAAACCTCATCTGCCACATAGTCGCCCAACTAGACAGAGCATTAAGGTCGGTTTGTAAATTGGCGACATCCTGTAAGGACGTTATTCCACTGCATAGCTTGGTGTCATCTGCAAAGACAGAAATGTTACTTTTGATCCCAGACCCAATATCATTTATAAAGATATTAAAAAGTAAGGGTCCCAGCACTGAACCTTGGGGTACACCACTGAGAACCTTAGACCATTCAGAGTAAGAATCATTAACCACTACTCTCTGAATTCTGTCTTTTAGCCAGTTTTCTATCCATCAAACTGATATTTCCAATCCTGTAGACTTTACCTTGCACATGAGCTATGTGTGGGGAACTGTATCGAACGCTTTTGCAAAATCCAAGTATACCTCTGTCCAAGGTTTTACTTACCTCTTCATAAAAAGAGATCAGGGTTGTCTGACATCTTCTTTCATGAATCCATGCTGTCTGTTGCTTAAATAGTTTTTTTCCAGCAACAACTCATCTATGTGGTCTTTTATTAATCTCTCCAGTATCTTCCCAACTATACAGTGGGGAACGAAAGTTTGGGCACCCCAGGTAAAAATGTGTATTAATGTGCATAACGAAGCCAAGGAAATATGGAAAATCTCCAAATGGCATCAAATTACAGATTAGACATTCTTATAATACAGGGGTCTCAAACCTGCGGCCCTCCAGCTGTTGCGGAACTACAAGTTCCATCATGCCTCTGCCTATGGGAGTCATGCTTGTAACTGTTTAGCCTTGCAATGCCTCATGGGAATTGTAGTTCTGCAACAGCTGGAGGGCCACCAGTTTGAGACCCCTGTTATAATATGTCAAAAAAAGTTAGATTTTATTTCCATCATTTACACTTTCAAGATTACAGAAAACAAAAAAATGGTGTCTGCAAAAGTTTGGGCACCCTGCAGAGTTAATATCTTGTACTGCCCCCTTTGGCAAGTGTCACAGCTTGTAAACGCTTTTTGTAGCCAGCCAAGAGTCTTTCAATTCTTGTTTGAGGTATCTTTGCCCATTCTTCCTTACAAAAGTCTTCCAGTTCTTTGAGATTTCTGGGCTGTCTGTCACGCACTGCTCTTTTAAGGTCTATCCATAGGTTTTCAATAATGTTGAGGTAAGGAGATTGTGTAGGCCATGGCAAAACCTTCAGTTTATGCCTCTTGATGTAATCCCCCGTGGATTTTGAGGTGTGTTTATGATCATTATCCATTTGTAGAAGCCATCCTCTCTTTAACTTCAGCTTTTTCACAGATGGCATCAAGTTACCATCCAAAATTTGCTGAAATTTTATTGAATCCATTTTTCCTTCTACTCGTGAAATGTTCCCTGTGCCACTGGCTGCAATACAACCCCAAAGCATGATTGATCCACCCCCATGCTTAACAATTGGACAGAGGTTCTTTTCATTAAATTCTGTGCCCTTTCTTCTCCAAACGCACCTTTGCTCATTCCGGCCAAAAAGTTATATTTTAACCTCATCGGTCCATGGAACTTGTTTCCAAAATGCCTCAGGCTTGTCTATATGTTCATTTGCAAAGTTCAAATGCTGATTTTTTGTGGTGAGGACGTAGAAGAGGTTTTCTTCTGATGACTCTTCCATGAAGACCATATTTGTACAAGTATCTCTTTCTAGTGCAATAGTGTACCACAACTCCAGTGTCTGCCAGATCTTTCTGTAAGGGATCGTGCAGTCAAACGTGGGTTTTGAATTGCTTTTCTCACAATCCTGCGAGCTGTTCTGTCTGATATTTTTCTTGGTCTTCCAGATCTTTCTTTAACTTTCACTGTTCCTGATGACTGCCATTTCCTAATTACATTCCGAACAGAGGATATTGACATCTGAAAACGCTTTGCTATCTTCTTATAGCCTTCTCCAGCTTTGTGAGCGTGAACTATTTTCAGTTTCAGTTTTCTAGACAACTGCTTAGAAGAACCCATGGTGCTGATTGTTGGGGCAAGGTCAGATGAGTCTGGCCATTTAAAACCTTTGAGATTGACATCACCTGGTCTTCCCAGACGATGATTGAAAACAATCCCTGACACTGGCAGGTCTCAGCTTTGCAAAGGGGGCAGTGCATGCTATAAATTTTGCAGGGTGCCCAAACTTTTGCAGATGCCAAATTTTTGGTTTTCTGTAATTTTGAAAGTGTAAATGATGGAAATAAAATCTAACTTTTTTTGACATATTATAAGAATGTCTAATCTGTAATTTGATGCCATTTGGAGATTTTTCATCTTTCCTTGGCTTCGTTATGCACATTAATACACATTTTTACCTGGGGTGCCCAAACTTTCGATCCCCACTGTAGAAGTTAAACTAACAGGTCTATAGTTACTTGTTAAAGACTTTGTTCCCTTTTTAAATATAGGCACCACATTGGCCCTGCACCAATCCAGTGGTACTATTCCTGTCATTAATGAGTCCCTAAAAATAAGATACAATGGCTTTGAAATTTCAGAGCTCAATTCTTTTAGAATCCGTGGGTGGATGCCATCTGGTCCAGGTGCTTTATCCACCTTCATTCTGTCTAAATATTTCTGGACCATATCACTTTTGAGCCATTGTGGATTTGGGGCTGTGTCACTACCACCCCCATTATGGACATGATCTCCCCCATGCTCCTTTGTATACACAGAGCTGAAGAAAGTATTTAATAAATTAGCCTTCTCTTTGTCCCCAGTCACCCACTCTAGATTATTTTGTAAAGGGCCTACATGCTCAGACTTGACCTTTTTACTATTAATATATTTGAAGAATTTTTTGGGGTTTGTCCTACTATCTTTTGCAATCTGTTGTTCGTTTTGAATTTTTGCATCCTTGATTTCCTTTTTACATATGTTGTTATATTCTTTGTAACATTTAAATGACACTAGGGTTCCTTCATTTTTATATTTTTAAAAAGCTTTTTTCTTATTGTTTATAGCTTTTTTAACTTTAACCGTGAGCCACATAGGTTTTATTTTTAGCCTTTTAAACTTATTGCCCATGGGAATATACTTTGTAGTGAGGTCCCAAACAGTCTTTTTGAAGAATTCCCATTTCTGTTCTGTGTTAATCGATGCCAATATTCCCTCCCAGTCTAAGTCCTGGAGAGCAGCCCTCATCCTTGGAAAATTTGCTTCATTGAAATTAAGTGTTTTTATCTTTCCTGCATGTATTTCTTGCTTACAGCTAACATCAAATGAAATCATGTTATGGTCACTGCTACCCAGGTGTTCCTTTATCTGAACATTAGTAATACGCTCTGCATGGTTTGAGATTACCAGGTCCAACAGAGAATCATTCCTAGTTGGGGCCTCAATAAACTGGACCATAATATTGTCCTGCAATAGTCCTATACATTTTTGCCCTTTAACTGTCCCAGCAGTGCCATTACTCCAGTCAATTTCTGGGTAGTTAAAATCACCCATTATTATCACCATCCCAGCCCTTGAAGCCCTTTCCATCTGTGCAGGGAGCTGAGTCTCCACCTCCTCATTAACATTGGGTGGTCTATAACAAACTCCAATGATTAACTTTGAACTACGCACATCTGTATGCAGTTCCACCCATAATGCTTCAGCCTCATCACACTCTCCATCAACCAGGTCCTCTTTCACACTCGCTTTGAGATCACTTCTCACATAGAGACAGACCCCGCCACCTTTCCTTTTTACCCTGTCTCTCCGAAAGAGTGCATAGCCAGGAATATTAATAACCCAGTCATGTGAGGATTGAAGCCAAGTTTCAGCAATACCGATTACGTCATAGCTCTCCTCATGCACCAGAGCTTCCAACTCACCTATTTTGCTTGGCAGACTTCTGGAATTGGTGAACAAACACTTTAATGTATTACATTTTTCTCTGGTGTTTTTCATATAATTTTTAGTAGTACAAATGGCACTATAGTTTCCAATGGCTGTTTGCAACATGGGAACTTTCTTGTCACCTGCCATAACCCTCCCCCCATCTATCCCCATTCCACCCTCCATTAATGTCTGACCCCTAACTGACCCGTGTGCCCGATGTAATTCTAGTTCACCCTCTCCCCTCAATCCTAGTTTAAATACTCCTCCAGCCTTCCCATAAACCTCTCCCCCAGCACAGCAGACCCCCTTCCATTCAAGTGCAAACCGTCTTTAGCATATAGGTTGCACCACAATGAAAAGTCAGCCCAGTGCTCTAGAAACCCAAATCCCTCCTCCCTACACCAGGTCTTTAGCCATGCATTCAGCTCTCTAATCTCCCCCTGCCTTTCCTGTGTTGCGCTTGGCACAGGCAATATTTCAGAGAATATCACATTGGAGGTCCTTGCCTTCATCTTGCAGCCTAGTTCTTTAAATTGATTCTTAAGGAGCCTCCACCTTCCATGTATACTGTCAATGGTTCCAACGTGGACCAAGACAGCTGGGTCATGCCCAGCCCCTCCCAGTAATTTATCCACCCGGTCCACCACATGCCGAACCCTGGCACCAGGGAGACAGCAAACCATTCGGTTGAGGCGATCCTGGCGACAAATTATTCTATCAGTCCTTCTGATTATAGAATCCCCTATAACCACCAACTGTCTAGGCCTACCTGCACTCCCCTCACCACCTCTACTAGATGGGTTGCTCTCCCGGCTGTTAGGGGTAGCAGTGACATCTAGGGCTGCCACCTCTGTGTTTGCCACCTCCACATCTTCACCCAACTTGGCAAATTTGTTTTGATGCACAAATACAGGACTGGCCTTCCTTTTATGCAAGCCCCTTCCACTCCCTCTAACTACATTAACCCATCTTCCTATCTGATAATCCTGACTTGCCCATCCACCCTCCACATCAGCCCTACTGACCACCTGCTCAGCGAGCAGAGGACCCCTTTCAAGGTTGTCCTCTCTGCCCAGTGTTGCAACTTGCTCCTCTAGATCTCTAATGTGAGCTTCCAGAAGGGCAACCTGCTCACAACTGTCACAGCGGTATCCATCCTGGAGCTGTTGCACCAATTTCTCATACATGTGGCACACTGTGCACTGAGCAAAACCTTCAACCCTGCTAGCACTCATTTCCCAGTTACAGTATAATTACTTGTAGGAAGTTTAAGATGTTACTCACAGTTTAGTCCTGTCTTAACTCCTGTTTTAAACTCCTGGTTTTTAACTGTCCACTTTAGTTCAAAATTCCACTTATGTTCACAAAATCCACATGCAAGCCACCATCAGCAGGGAGCCAGCTCCTAGGGGAGTTTGAACAGACACTTATATACTCACCTGTAGGGATGAGATTCGTGTTCGAGTCGAACATACATTCGACTCGAACATCGGCTGTTCGATCGTTCGACGAAGATCGAACGATTTGGGCCGTTCGCGCCAAATTCGAGTGACGCGAACGGCCCACAATGCACTACGCCATCGCAGTGTCATTCAGGCGCTGTGATTGGCCAAGCATGCACTGTGACCCCGCATGCTTGGCCAATCACAGCGCCGGCAGCGAGGAGAGCAATGATTGGCCACAGGCAGGATGCCTGTGGCCAATTATTGCTGAGGGTGTTTAGTACACGCCCCACACTATAAAAGGCCGCCAGCACGGCGGCCTAGTGTAGTTTGTTCCGGAGCAGGGAAAGAGAAGCATAGGCGGGGACAGTGACATTTTTTTTTCTTGCTTAACCTGGATTCCTTTAGTTTAGGGAAAGAGGAGGATAGATAGGGAGAGTGTCAGTCTGTTTTACTGTGCTAAACCTTGTTTGTAGGGACAGGGAAGGACAGTGAGGGAAATTCTCATTGTGCTATACTGTGCTAAAGCATTCCTCATCAACCATCTTTAAAAAAATTTTTTTATAGGGACAGAAAACTATAGGTAGGGAGAGTGCCAGTGTGTTTTACTGTGCTAAACCTTGTTTGTAGGGACAGGGAAGGACAGTGAGGGAAATTCTCATTGTGCTATACTGTGCTAAAGCATTCCTCATCAACCATCTTTTAAATTATTTTTTTTTATAGGGACAGAAAACTATAGGTAGGGACTAGGGAGAGTGTCAGTGTGTTTTACTGTGCTAAACCTTGTTTGTAGGGACAGGGAAGGACAGTGAGGGAAATTCTCATTGTGCTATACTGTGCTAAAGCATTCCTCATCAACCATCTTTAAAAAAACATTTTTTATAGGGACAGAAAACTATAGGTAGGGAGAGTGTCAGTGTGTTTTACTGTGCTAAACCTTGTTTGTAGGGACAGGGAAGGACAGTGAGGGAAATTCTCATTGTGCTATACTGTGCTAAAGCATTCCTCATCAACCATCTTTAAAAAAAAAATTTTTTTATAGGGACAGAAAACTATAGGTAGGGAGAGTGTCAGTGTGTTTTACTGTGCTAAACCTTGTTTGTAGGGACAGGGAAGGACAGTGAGGGAAATTCTCATTGTGCTATACTGTGCTAAAGCATTCCTCATCAACCATCTTTAAAAAAAAAAAATTTATAGGGACAGAAAACTATAGGTAGGGAGAGTGTCAGTGTGTTTTACTGTGCTAAACCTTGTTTGTAGGGACAGGGAAGGACAGTGAGGGAAATTCTGATTGTGCTATACTGTACTAAAGCATTCCTCATCAACCATCTTTGAAATCCTTGTTTTTTGGACAGTCAGGGAAATTGTCATTGTGCTATTCTGTGCGAAAGCAATCATCCTCAACCATATTTAGAAATCCTTAAGTAAAGGGACAGAGAAGGACACCTGAAGGTAGCCCTTATTGCTTTTTTTCCCCATCTCCCTGCAGGCCATTCATTAGAATGTCTGGAAGGCAAACAAGGAGAGGCAGACAGTCAGGAGGCAATAAAAGAGGGCAAGCGGGCTCTGTGTCTGGGGGCAACAGTGCTGGTCGTGGACGCGGTGCATTGTCATCAGCACATGGCCATGGGACACGCTTGTCCTTCTTTTCGGCAGCTGGACATGTTGAGCCACATCATGCCGAAGACTTGGTAGAGTGGATGACCAAGCCCTCCTCCTCCTCCTCATCCTCTCTCACCCAGGCTCAGGGTACTGGCAAAGCAGCTGCCAAAGCGTCCTCTTCCCTGGTATCAATGTCAGACTCATCATCAGTCACTCCTTCCCTAGACCCACCATGTCCTCCTCCTGAGGAGTCCCCCGAACTGTTTGAGCACAGTGTTGGGTACATGCTCCAGGAGGATGCCCAGCGTTTCGAAGGGTCTGATGATGAAACCCAGCTAGAGGAAGGCAGTAGCGTGAGAGCAGACAGAGGGGATGCTCAAGAAGGACACCAATCTGGCAGTCATGTTCCAGCAGCTGCAGCATACTGCCAGATTGGCTCCAGTGATGAGGAGGGAGGGGATGATGAGGTCACTGACTCCACGTGGGTGCCTAATAGGAGAGAGGAGGAGGAGGAGGATGAGGAGGAGGCACATCTCCAACGAGGCAGGATGCCCTTTGGTGGCCAGCGTAAGGGCAGTACACCGACGGAATCACACCGCAGAGCTCCGCCTGTGCAGGGCGCTGCCTCTGCCCGTCATTCAAAAAGTTCTTTGGTGTGGGCCTTTTTTGAGGCTAGTGCATCAGATCGCACAGCTGCTGTTTGCAACATATGTCTCAAGCGTATATCGCGTGGCCAAAACATCAGCTGCTTGGGTACCACATGCCTGACCAGACATATGTTGACCTGCCATGCAGCTCGTTGGCAAGCCTACCTCAAAGACCCACACCAAAGAACAAAGCGGACCTCTCCTTGCACCGCATCAGCTGGGATCTCCAACCCCACTATAACTTCAGTCCTCTCTGAAACATGCACTGAGAGGAATGAAGGTGTAGAATTAGGTGTGTCACAGCCAAGTACTTGCGGCCACTCTGCTAGCAGTACACCGACGTCCGATTCTAGCAGGCAAATTTCCCTGCCCCAGCTGCTGGACCGTCGAAAGAAGTTCACTCCCAGCCATCCACATGGCCAGCGGTTGAATGCTAGCTTGGCTAATTTGCTAGCGCTTCAACTGCTGCCTTTTCAGTTGGTAGACTCGGCCCCCTTCCGTGAGTTTGTGCAATGTGCGGTTCCTCAGTGGCAGGTTCCCAAACGCCACTTTTTCTCACGGAAGGCTATTCCGGCTCTCTACCGACATGTGGAAGGCAATGTCTTGGCCTCGCTGGACAGGGCGGTCAGCGGTAAGGTGCATATTACCGCTGACTCATGGTCCAGCAGGCATGGACAGGGACGTTACCTTTCTTTCACGGCCCATTGGGTCACTCTTTTGGCAGCTGGGAAGGATGCAGGACAAGGTGCAGTAGTGTTGGAGGTTGTTCCACCGCCACGCCTCCAAAATGCTACTACTGGTTGTGACACACCTCTCTCCTCCACCCCCTCCTCTTCTTCTTCCTCCATGGCCTCTTCCTGTGCTTTGTCCTCTGAACCAGCGGTGCTCCGTAGGCGTTCAAGGGGCTACGCAAGTACGCAGGCAAAAAGATGCCATGCCATGCTTGCGCTGGTGTGTTTGGGGGACAGAAGCCACACTGGGCCAGAGGTCCTGTCTGCTCTGCAGGGCCAGGCCGAGAGGTGGTTGACGCCACGCCAGCTTAAACCAGGAATGGTGGTTTGCGACAATGGCACCAACCTCCTCTCCGCCCTCCGACAGGGACAACTGACCCATGTGCCCTGTGTGGCTCACGTCCTTAACCTGGTGGTGCAGCGGTTCTTGGGCAGGTACCGGGGCTTACAGGATGTCCTGAGGCAGGCCAGGAAAGTCTGTGTGCATTTCCGCAGATCTTATAATGCCAGTGCTCGCCTGGCTGAGCTGCAAAAGGAGTTGAACCTGCCCAAGAACTGCCTTATATGTGACATGCCCACCAGGTGGAACTCAACGTTGGCCATGCTGCAGCGGCTGCACACGCAGCAGAGGGCCATCAATGAGTACCTGTGCGACTACGGCACCAGGACAGGGTCAGGGGAGCTTGGTTTTTTTTCTCCACGCCAGTGGGGCATGATCAGGGATGCATGCACTGTCCTGGCACCATTTGAGGAGGCCACGAGGATGGTGAGCAGTGACAGTGCATGCATCAGTGACACTGTACCTCTTGTCCACCTGTTGGAGCACACGCTGCATGGAATAATGGACAGGGCACTTGAGGCAGAACAGAGGCAGGAAGAGGAGGACTTCCTTGCCTCTCAAGGCCCCCTTTATCCAGACAGTGTTCCTTCTGTCCCACCCATCGCACAGGAAGAGGACGAGGAGGAGGAGGAGGATTGTGTCAGCATGGAGGTGGAGCCTGGCACTCAGCAGCATCAACAGCAGCAGTCTTTTAGGGATGATTTACAGTCCCAAGAAACCCGTGGACTTGTACGTGGCTGGGAGGAGGTGGCTGCGGATCATGTCGTCCTTAGTGACCCAGAGGACTCCGGACCGAATGCCTCAGCTAACCTACGCTGCATGGCCTCCTTGATCCTGCAAAGTCTGCGGAAGGATCCTCGTATTCTTCGGATCAAGGAGAGGGACCATTACTGGCTGGCCACTCTCCTTGATCCACGGTACAAGGGTAAGGTTGCGGACCTTATGTTACCGTCGCAGAGGGAGCAGAGGATGAGACAACTCCGGGAGGCCTTGCAGAAAGGTCTGTGCAACGCGTTCCCAGAGACTGGGAGGTTACAAACTCCTGGTCCTGGACAACGAGTTACTGAGGCTTCGGCCAGTCAAAGAAGGAGCGGTGGGGAAGATGGCCGTCTGACCGATGCGTTCAGACAATTCTTTAGTCCGCAGCCCCAAAGTATGATCGGTTCCAGCAACCATCGCCAGCGTCTGATAAACATGGAGCAGGAATATCTAGGGGCAAGGTCAGACTTGGACACCTTCCCCACCGAAAATCCTCTGGCTTACTGGGTCTTGAGGATGGATCACTGGCCAGAGCTTGCACAGTATGCAATTGAGCTACTGGCCTGTCCTGCATCCAGCGTTCTTTCGGAACGCACATTCAGTGCTGCTGGAGGATTTGTCACGGATCACAGGGTGCGCCTGTCCACCGACTCGGTTGATCGACTGACTTTCATCAAGATGAACCAGTCTTGGATCACCACCAGCTACCACACACCTGATGCTGATATAACAGACTAATTGATTTTAACATGTCACATCCCTTCAAGACTGATGCTGATGCTGAGTGCCTGTGCTGTTATGTTGACTGGCTATCCTCCTCCTCCGAGTCCTCAATGATACGATTGATGATGATAGCTTGGAAGATCATTTTTGTTTATGGGTGCCGCCACCAGTGCCTAACGCCCAATTTTTCAGCCCCTGTTTAACAGGGGCGTGTAATTACAATTTTTGAAGCAATACTTTGCAACAGGGCTCATTGCTGTGCTCCAAGTACAGTATCTGTGAGGGGTTGCAGTGTTGTGCCACCAGTGCCTAAAGCCCAATTTTTCAGCCCCTGTTCAACAGGGGCATGTAATTACAATTCTTGATCTAATAATTCACAGCAGGGCCCATTGCTGCACCCACCAAGAGTAACTCTGAGGGCTTACAGTGTTGTGACAACGCCACCACCACCACCACCACGAAAGGCCCAATTTTTCAGCCCCTGTTCAAAAGGGGCATGTAATTACAATTCTTGATCTAATAATTCACAGCAGGGCCCATTCCTGCACCCACCAAGAGTAACTCTGAGGGCTTACAGTGTTGTGGCAACACCACCACCACCACCACCACCACGAAAGGCCCAATTTTTCAGCCCCTGTTCAACAGGGGCATGCAATTACAATTCTTGATCTAATAATTCATAGCAGGGCCCATTGCTGCACCCACCAAGAGTAACTGTCAGGGCTTACAGTGTTGTGGCACCAGCACCACCATCAAAGGCCCAATTTTTACTACCACTGTTCAACAATTATATGTAAATACAATTCCTGATATAATAGTTGACAGCAGGGCGTTCCAGCACCAACCAAGAGTAACTGTGAGTGCTTACAGTGTTGTGCCAACACCAACAACTAGGGGGCCTATTTCTGCAGAGTATATACGGCAGGTCCCTACTTTCAAACATCCAACTTACAAACGACTCCTACTTGCAAACGCAAGAAGACAACAGGAAGTGAGAGGAAATCTACCCCTAGGAAGGAAAATTCTCTCCTGTAAGAATTAATATGGGAGAAAGGTGTCTCCTCTGTACTGATGCTTTATCACCAATCCTTGTTTCAAGAAAAACACCACATTTCAAAAACAGTTGTCATTGGGACGGAAAGTGAGGTGAAATGTTCTGAACAGGGGCACAGACAGCAAAACAAATGTTACAGGGGTGATAACCCTTCCCTATGTTTTCCAAAAAGTTTAAAAATAGATTTTTTGGCTGGAGCTACACTTAAACAATGTACCTGTTCAAAATTACAAACAGATTCTACATAAGAACAAACCTACAGTCCCTGTCTTGTATGCACCGCCTGTATACGGCTGTTCAGAGTATATAGGGCCTTTTTTATTTTGTGTGCGGGGTTCCCCTTAATATCCATACAAGACCCAAAGGGGCTGGTAATGGGCTGGGGTAGGGGGGGGTGTGTGATGGGGTAGCTATGCCATTTTTCTTAAAGATTTTCATCCATATTACCGGGACCAGACATTACATTAAAGCTGCAAGCAGTTTTAAATGGCTTTTTTTTTCTTTAGAAGTGTCATTTTGTGCAGGGACAGTTCTAAACACGGGAAACACGTGGCACTTCACAGGCATACTTTAGACACCCCCCAGGTACGATATTTAAAGGAATATTTGACTTTTTTTTTTTCACTTTATGCATCATTAAAATGACTGCTCCCGAAAAACGACCGTTTTTAAAACTTCTTTTTGCATTGATACATGTCCCCTGGTGCAGAACCCGGGTTCCCAAACCCTTTTTAGGACAATAACATGCATAATAGTCATTATAATTAGCACTTTAGAATTCGAACGTTCGCATCCATTGTATTTAATAGGGTTCTAATGTTCGTACGAACTTTCGGTCCGTTCGCGGGTTCTGGTGCGAACCGAACCCGGGGGTGTTCGGCTCATCACTACTCACCTGTGAACAATTAACCACTTTCCTTAATTAGCAGAAAGAAAAAAAAGCTGTTTAAAAAGTGTCAGAGAAAGGAGGGGGTAAAAAAGAAAAGTATTTTTAAAACTGATAAATGTATCAAATAAAGGACAAAAAAAAAAAAAATCAACACTTGTAAGCAGAAGCAGTTAAAAGCAAAACTCCTGGTTTTTAACTGTCCAATTTAGTTCAAAATTCCACTTATGTTCACAAAATCCACATGCAAGCCACCATCAGAAATAGATTCTATTGGCCTTGTATGTGAGCTGAAGTGGAGGAGTACTGTCACTCATGTGCTCGCTGCATACAGAGGAAGACATTGCCACGTCAAGCTGCCTCAATGGGCCATCTGCAGAGTCAAGGGCCCTTGGACTTGGTATGCATCGACTTTCTCTGTCTGGAACCTGACTTGAGTGGACATGGAAATGTTCTGGTGATAACCGACCATTTCACCCGTTATGCCCAGGCCTTTCCAACTAAAGACCAGAAGGCCTCCACTGTAGCCAAAATCTTGGTGGAGAAATACTTTGTACACTACGGGTTACCTCAACGCCTTCACGCCTTCACTCAGATCAAGGGAGAGACTTTGAGAGCCGACTGATTTGGAAGTTGTTGGACTCTTTAGGCATAAAAAAACCCATACTACCCCTCATCACCCGCAAGGTGATGCCCAACCTGAAAGATTCAACAGGACTCTGTTAAATATGTTGGGGACTCTGAACAGTGAGGAGAAGCAACATTGGGGCATGCACATAGCTGCCATAGTGCACGCCTATAATAGTACAGCCAGCGATGTCACAGGATATTCCCCTTACAGACTTATGTTTGGAAGAGAGGCCAGACTACCAGTGGACTTGGCCTTTGGTACCTCCATGGACCATACATCTGTCACCTCACACAAAGGATACGTGGATAGACTGCGGAAGAGCTTGAGACTGGCCTATGAGAAGGCCCAATCAATTTCTGAGCAGAGAGGAGCCCGACACAAACGGAACTTTGACCTTAGGGTCCGTATTCAAGATCTACAACCTGGGGACAGAGTGTTGCTGAGGAATTTAAGAGTCCCAGGGAAGCACAAGCTGGCAGACAGATGGAGATCAGAACCTTATGTGATTTGTAAGAAGCTGCCTGGTCTACCCGTGCCGTGTACCAGCTGAAGCCTGAAGGAAGAGTGGGGCCGCTGAAGGTCTGGCACACAAACCATCTGCTACCCCTTTCTGAAGCAGTCAGGATGCCTCCTACCCTGGGTTCCCCCGAGCTACCTTCAAGCTCGACTACTCCCAGACCCAACACTGGGTCTCAGACAACTCTGTCAGGAGAAACGGATATCACCACTCAGAGTGAAGATGAGGAACTGGAAGTTGAATGGTTGTGGCCGTCCCAGGTACCTGAACCTCTGTTCATAGACCTTCCATCCTCTGAGGATGCCCCTAGTGATACTTTAAATCCGGAAGCCACTGAGTTTATTCCATCCTATGCTCAGATGGAGGAGTGGGAAGATGCTATAGAATCCTTCCCTGTTGACGATCCAAGGGACTCCATGTATCTTTCTGCATCTGATTCGGGTGCCTGGCCGTTTTCTCCAAAGAGCCTTCCACACGCACCGAGGAACCTGAGGGACGTCTCCTTTGCCAAGAGGGCCGAAGACCCGGATGTCGATGGATCGGTGTACTTAGGCACCGCAGCGGAAGAAACAGACACGGACTGGTCCAGTTGGGTGAGAGAGCACCTGCTCATAAACAGACACAGTACCTTTGTTACCTTGGTGGATTACAATTCTGTTCTTCAAGTGCACCACCGTTACTAGAGAAGATTTTCCTACAGGACTTCCACTTTAGTTCAGTCAGGCCTGACTGGGTAGCATAGACATTCCTGGGCGCCATATTGCCCACGAGGGGAAGTAGCTGCAAAGGGGACTGTTAGAGTTGCATAACGTTGAATACTTGTATGCTTGTTTAACACTGTTTATTGCAGGGCTCTGCTTATGACATGTACCCACCTGTTTTACTGCTTACCCACTAATCTAAGTAAACATACCCGGGTTAAGCATATTGGTGTCTGTGTTCTTTACTTTACAGAAGAAATAAGTAAAGGAAGTTTTAAAACATTACTGTGTATTCTTGTCATAGGATTGTGCCGCTGTGAGTTACAGGCCTCACAATCCTATCATCCCCCACTAACTGTACCAAAGGAGGTTAGAGCCGATTGCCAGGGGTTGACAGCGGTGCACTACAGGGCCCAAAAATCATACAGGCAGCCCTCTTAACTGGGGGTATCGCTACATGTATATGGTTATGTATTTTGGTATATTTAACGTGCAAAGATTTTTTTACTGTGAATTTTTTTTTTTTACTTTTTAGATGCTTCCGCAATATCCCTGATGAAGCAGCTGTTGACTGTGAAACGTCTCAGAACAGACTAGCGGGATTTATCACTATATTTTGTCAGCTATTTACATAAGATGTTTTTGAATTCGTTGTGTATTATACTGACTGTAACCATATTAGGGTGGTTCTGTAAGAACCCATTATCTATCTGTGACAGACCCAATCAGGACAGGGGCTTTCAGAGGGGACTATGTACTAGCCTTCTACCCACTAATTATGGTCCATTGAGGAGACTGAGGATTTTGTCTGCTTCTCCCGGTCAGAACATGGAGGAGAGCCGGGTCCTGAAACCCTTTGTCTGGCTGGGAGTATCTACTGGGATTATGTGGCCAGGAATTCCCCAGAAGAGTGGGGTATCTGCGGGAACATTGTGTCGGACAGATCGTGCAGATGCACCTTCACCAGCTGTGGGTATGAAACTCTTCTTTGGCATATTTATCTTGCCCTGGCTGGTCTTTGAGAGCTGCATAATGCAGCATCTGCCCATTTTGCCCCGGGTTCTGACAACTTTATATTATTAACTTTTTATACTATTTTCACTAAAGATGTGCCACTCCAAGCTGGATCTGGGGTGGCGCATTTCAATATGAGTGGTGTAATGTACTTTATGTATCTGGGGCTGTGGAACTTTTTCTGGGCATCCTGGTGGGCATGTCCTGGCTAATGAAGACTTATTGTGGACATGTTTTCCATCACATAGACAAGGGAGGCAGGGTCATTACTTGCTGTAGCACTACCCCCGCAAGGGTTGAAGATGGTTGGGTTCCCCACTTTGCACAGACAGGCAAAAAGCATTTTCCACTTTCATCCAGACACAAGGAACATTCTTTGAGCTTGGTTTTTATGTTTTAATAGGGGTAATACCTTGGATGAGGAATAGGAATTATGGGATGCCCAGCTTGATAGCAACAAAACCAGGGAGAACTTCTTCCATATGTACACACTCCAGAACTGTCCTTCTCTTGAACGCTGACAGTCTCTGATGATAAAATATGCAAAAACCCCTTAAGGACTAAGGACTCTCAGTCCCTAATGCCGCGTACACACGATCGTGATTCACGGCGGTGAAAACACCGCCGTGAATCACGACATGAAAAAAAATGAAAAACGAGGGAACGGCATGTTCCCCCACACACGACCGTTTTTCCCGTAATTTTTTTCTTTGTCGAGAAAAACGACCGTGTGTGGGCTCCGTGGCAGTGATTCCCTATGGGAAAACTGCCGCGGAAAAAAATGCTGGAAAAAACGATGAGAAAAATTAGAACATGTTCTAATTTTCCTCATCGTGATTAATGCCGTTTTTCCCGTCGGGAAAAACGGCAAAAAGCCCACAGACGATCGTTTTTCTCGTCCAAGGGAAAAAATTTCATTTTTCCCGACGGGAAAAATGATCGTGTGTACGCGGCATTAGAAAGAAGCACAAAGTGTTGTATGTTACATTTCGGAGTATGTCCAACTCTCCCTTATACACTGATCCCAGCTCTACTAGCTGTAGGAAATACCAGCCCACCTTGGCTTCTTTTTCATCAGCCCACCTGGCTTCTTCTTCACCACCCCCCCGGCTGCTCCAAAGATCTCCCAGGGCAAGGGAAAGTAAAGATTAAGCTCAACGTTTGCTGCATGTGGCAGTCTCTCCCCTTGTGTTTTCCTAGGTGTGCTGATGTATTGACACTGTCCTCCTTGCTCCTGCTGCCTCTTAGGTAAGATTCTTTTCAAATCGTGATGGTGTCAGAATCCTCCCAAGCCAGCCCAAGATCCAGGGTTTCCCCTCCAGGGTCACCGACAGTCTCCTAAGCACTTGCATCCTTCACCCGACGCCCCGGCTGGCATGATTCATCCATATTTAAGGGCTGGCTCAGCCACACTACCAGGCCCACTGCCTGGGAATTGGCCAAACTACCCTAAGTATGCCGATCAGCCCACCTGGTCTCCACCCTCCAGCTTCTACAAATAGCTCCAAACTTCCAGAACCAGGGGGAGGCACCAAAGAGCTGCATGTATGAGTCATCCAGCCTGACCTGCAGTAAACCCATGACCCAATTAAGAATTACAAGTTAACCATGAGCCAAAACATAAATGTGCCTACACTCACACTGGTAGCACACTAAAGGGTGCTACATAGCCATACTGATAAGACTTGTCTAGGTGTCTAGCTGTTAATTAGATTAATGTTTAAAGGTTGCATTGTCATGTTTTTATTGGTTGTACATCTTATTTATGCTAATATCCCCAAGAGGGGAATGTCCTTCTGGGGGTATAAACAGTACCGAGACAAATTCGTCCAGTGCCCAGGACAAAGATGCAGAACTGTCCCATTCCCCCCGAAACTGCTAGTAATTAATGTACCGCCCTGTGTCTATTCTCTGCCCCCTTGCTCCCTTGCATCCAGGGCATCTTCCTCTCCTGCCCACCCCTTGTCCCAGCCCTGGGTATAAAGTATGTATTTGGGTTTTAATAAACAGTTATTCCTTTGGTTTTACCTGAACATCTTTTCTGCGTATGATGCTTGAAGTAAAGCGCTGGTATTAGCTACAAGTTCGAGGCACCGTTTGGTGGAGGCACCCAGTTGGGGTGCCAGGCGGTCTGTCACACTATCTTTTAATGGGTTGGTAAATAAAAACATATTTTTTATTAAATTGTGTTGCCCCACTCTCAAAAGTTCCTTCTATTGGAAAGGGATTTCCTTCTTGTTGTTTATGGTATATTTTGGAATGTGGCATCGTGCGCTCATTCCCTG
Source organism: Rana muscosa (assembly GCA_029206835.1). Classification (NCBI taxonomy): domain Eukaryota; kingdom Metazoa; phylum Chordata; class Amphibia; order Anura; family Ranidae; genus Rana; species Rana muscosa. The sequence continues at coordinate 360,620,279 of CM055119.1, read as the reverse complement.
AGATATGGTATATATTTTCTGATATGTGTGACCACCATAGGGGAGATTGTATAGAAATTATGCAATTAGGTTGTAATGTGTATGGCCAGCTTTAGCCTTTTCTATAGTCACATATCCATATGATATATTACATTTAACAAATATTGCAGCACAAGGGAGCTTGTTGCATTCTTGAATATATTGTTGACTATTGCCTCTTGATAAAATAAATGCATAAAAACATAAAAAGACATTTATAGGAATTTTTGGCAAGCGAAACTGCACTTGCTCATTTGTTTAACCTGTTCTTTTCACGTTTTTTTCTCCCCTGAAGCAGCACAAGGGTTAATATTTTCTCCTGCGACTTGGCCCCTTTTAAAGTCCCATCTCGTGCACACTCCCTTCTAATCTGATACCTCAGTGTACATATCTAAACATGATCAGTGACAGTTTTAGCTGCGGGGTGAGACTTTCAGTGACAGGGCTAGAGAGCTATGATTTGAGACCAGTCATTGCAAGTGACTTTAGCTGCCTCTTCAAGTGACATGCCTTTACTTGAGGAACGAGGAATGACAAAAGTTCTTTGGACAGGAAACTTTCACTGACAAGACGGTGACAGGTCTTTGCACAGCTGGTCTCTGAGAAGCCTTGGATGGGGCCCACATAGATGCTAATTTAAGCTTAGTGGTGGCAAGGAGCCTAGAGCAAGCAAGTTCTCGTAGTTTTGTAAGTCATCTGTAAGAATGACAGCAGTGCGTGAAGCAGTACACTTGTGGAATTAGTGTTGTTGTATAAGATTTCTCATAAGCCATGCTTATTTCAAGAAGCGGACGAAGCTAATGTACAAGCTGTTGTTTTAACTCCTGCGGCACGAAAGCCATCGCAGCTCAGCCGTGGGTAATTAAAACAGTGATTATTTTGCTCTGGCTGCTCGGGGTATGCCAACCGAGTCAAGCCTGTGGATTATTTTCAGGTATTAGATTTCGACTTGGTGGAGCTTCCAATCTAATCTTGGTGCCTGAGGTCTGTCCACATAAAGAGAATAGCCCCAAGTCACAGAGACTGACACTGGGATTTGATCCGAGGCTGTCTTCTAGCCAAGTTCTGCTCACACTATATAATACAGCTTCATACATAGATTTTGTATTTTTTTTTACTTTATTTTATATTTGTCTATAGTGGATATATTGAGATTAGCAAAATACAACACAGATTTAAGCATCAGCTACTGAGCTGTAGCCTAGCACCACCAATTTTTGAAAATCTCTGAAATGTTGGGTCACTCTCTTTTATATAGGAAGTGGAGAGTTCCTTTCAATGCAGCCCAAAAACTCTCCCACAATTGGCCTGGGAAGGTACAGTTAGGTCCATATATATTTGGACACTGGCACAATTTTCATACTTTTGGCTCTGTATGCCACCAGAATAAAATTTTAATTAAACAATCCAAATGAATTTGAAGTGCAGACTTTGAGCTTTATTTAAGGGGTTGAACATAAATATCAAGTACAAATTTTAGGAACTGTAACCATTTTTATACACAGTCTCCCCATTTTCAGGGGCTCAAATGTAATTGCACAAATTAATATAATCATAAATATAATGTTTATTTTTTATATTTTGTTTAGAATCCTTTACTGGCAATGACTGCCTGAAGTCTGGAGCCCAAGGATGTTACCAAAGACAGGGTTTCCTCCTTTCTGATGCATTTCCAGGCTCTAACTGCAGCTGTCTTCAGTTGTTCTTTGTGGGTCTTTCTGTCTTTAGCTTTGCCTTCAGCAAGTGAAATGCAGGCTCAATTGGTTGAGATCAGGTCATTGACTCAGCCATTGCAGAATATTCCACTTCTTTTCCTTCAAAAGCTCCTGGGTTACTTTTGTAGTGTGTTGTGGATCATTGTCCTTCTGTACTGTGAAGCGCCGTCCAATCAACTTTGCTGAATTTGGCTGAATCTGGGCTGACACTATATCTCTAAACACTACAGAATTCATCCGGCTGCTCCTGTCTTCTGTCACATCATCAATAAACACCAATGACCCAGTGCCACTGGAAGCCATGCATGCTCATGCCATCACACTGTCTCCACCATGTTTTACTTTTACTTTACTTTTGCTTTGGATCATGAACTGTTCCAAGCCTTCTCCACACTTTTTTTCCCCTCATTCGGGTACAGATTAATCTTAGTTTCATCCATCCAAAGAATGCTTTTCCAGAACTGGCATAGCTTTTTTAGATGTTTTTTGGCAAAGTCTAATCTGGCTTTTCTATTCTTCAGGCTTATGAATGGTTTGCACCTTTGTGGTGAACCCTCTGTATTTGCTCTTGTGAAGTCTTCTCTGAGTGTCTTTCACTTGTCTGGATGCTGTGAATGGGTTTTTCTTTACCATAGAGAGGATCCTGCAGTCATACACCACTGTTGTCTTACGTAGACGTCCAGGCCTTTTTATGTTGCTGAGCTCACCAGTGCGTTCTTTTTTCCTCAGAATGTACCATACCGTTGATTTGATTTCCTAATGTGAACAAATGGTCGAAAGTTGTGTGCACTCTATACGAAAATCGTCTGAAAGTTCCTCGGACAAAAATGTTCGCCCGATTTTCTTATAGTGTGTACGCCCCTTAGATGAATTTAAAGTGGTCAGAAGTTGGCCTTTACATGAACACCTAAGTAGACATGTGTGATTTCATTCCTGCCGAATCAAAATTATAACTAACTATGACTAATTTTTCGTTGTATCCAAATTCCAAATCACAATAGTAACGAATGCAAATGAATCCTTCAAAATAACAAAACAAAATTTGTCCAAAATAACTAAATTTGAATTCAAATTCGATTATAATTTAATCAGGTTTTAGAAACGAATATGAAATGCAAATATATTGCAATTCTTAGATTAAAAAATTTGGCAGCCGCATTATAATCAGAATTTTTTTTAATTCAAATGCCGATTAAAATTTTCCAAATTCAATCAAATTGAATTCAATTCAGTCGAATTAAACTCAATTCGCTTTAATTCGGAAAATTCAAAGCACATTAGAAAACAAGTAAATTAAATAGAACTAAATGTATTTCGAAAACAAATTTAACAAATATATATGAATTAACCTAAACAAAATTAGGCAATTAACTAATCGAAATGAAACAAAACACATTTTTTTGTTCTGCGCAAGTGGGCAAGGTGATGGGGCCTCTTAAAACACAACTTCAACTGGAAAAAACGATAAAACTACAAAAATGTTTACGTCCTTGGCATCAGTAGATAATTAAAAAGCAACTGTGGCCACTATACTCACCCTTCCTAGACTCACTAGTCCAGCACTGCTCCCCTTCTAGGTTGAATGACGACCGGTGTCACTCAACCTGCTTCCTGTAAACTCAGGGTGTCATGGCTCCACCCCCTGACTTGGACTCATAAAAGAATGCAGCAAAGAGCTCCAGAGGGAGAAAAAGAAGAGGAGGGCCTGTGATAGCATTAGACCAGACTGGAAACACCTGGAACAAAGGTAAGTATATACAACAAAAAACAAAATGGGGCAAATGCCTAGTATATTATCTAAAGCACTTTATTGAAAGATAAAAGATACTAAATATACTTACAAACCAAAATGGCATAGTAGTGTGTCATAAATTCAGAAACCAGTCTGCCCTCCAACCTCATAGGACCAAATGGATTACAGAACCAGCTGAGGGGTTTCAGGGGACTGGCCCCCTTCCTCAGAGAAAATATTTGCTCCAAGTAAGGGGGCCCAGCCCCCTGAAACATGCATCGACATAACCATACAGTTTGAGGTCATTGAGCTTGCACCTATTATAGCTAGCTTTTTTCACTGTTTTTTATAATAGACACTAACTTGCTACACTTAGAAGCGCCCTCTCGTGTCAATTTTACTCTATTACTGATAACCTTCAATCTACTGAAGAGCTGCTCTGGGGCCAAGCAAGCTGTCATTATATGGACTTATGAACGGTGTGTAGCGCACCCCCTGGGACCCCCTGCACAGCCAGACACACCGAATTTCCACAGGCACTCAGAGTCAGAGATCAGTCTGTGACTTTGTTTTTTTTGTTTTATTGAGGGATAACTCAGATAGGGATTGGAGATTATGGGATGCCCACTTGACGTCAGAACAACTTTAGGGACAACTCTTCCTATTTACAGTCCTATAAACAGCTCCTCTTCTTCCTCCAGCACACTCTTGCTTGCAAACCCAGCTTTGCACCTTGTTACCTTGTTGTAATATGCGAAGGCCCATTACAGGCAGGGACTCACAGCCCCTATACTTGAAGATATGGTGACACAGCTCACACTTTCCCAGCACTTCCTCTCTATGGTCATTGATCCCAGCACTACCTCTTCAGGCACTGCCAGCCCACCTGGCTGCAGCTGCCCCTTTCACTAGCCCTCCAGACTAACTCCTCCCACAGTTCTCCAGACTGACTCTCTCTCCACAGTCCTCCCAACTGAAACTCAACAGCCCACATGGCTGACTCTCAGGTGATCTTCCGGAAATGCTGACCTGCTCCCACTGTCCTCTCTACTTGCTCCTGCGCCTCCAGGAAGGGTTTCCTCCGTGTGCTTTGGTAGGAATCTTCCAGCACCCAGGCCCAATGTCACCCCCCAGACTAGGGGGCGCCCTACAAGGACCTCCAACAGCCTCCTCAGCACTCCATCGCCATCTTTCACCTGACTGCCCCTGCTGGCATGACTTATGCCTATTTATGAGGTGAGCTGCCCCCTTCCAGACCCTTTTTTCTGGGGATTGGCCAGGGTCCTTATAAATATGCATGGCAGTCCCTCCTTACTCCCACCCACCTGTTCTGGAAGTTTCTACCAACTTCCAGACCAGGAGTCAGTGCCAGAGAGAGCTGCCAGGTGAGTCATCCAGCCTCCCTGAGTCACTAATCCCTGACCCAGATTCAACCCAGGCCTGTCCCTCAGCCAAGCCAATTTACCTACACTAACAACTGAACTATGTACATCTAGCACACTACCTAGAGGGTGCTACATGTGCTCTTACGACTTCTGAGGCTACTGACGGTGTTTGCGCCATAAACTCATCTTATTTTATTCTATGAAAAATTTACTTTAATATCATTTTTTACCCCCCTTCTTACTTTGTAGAATTTTTTTAATTATAGTACTTTGAGAATATTAAAGTATATACTTTGCCTTTTTTTTTTCCTCTTCGTTCCTCATTGTGAACAAAATATTAGTTCCTTGTGTTTTTCTTTTGGCTATATATATATTGATTTTTTTGTACTGATATCTTATTTGTTGTTACTTACCAGCTACTGTTCTGTTTTATAAAAAATATTTGAGACGTGGATCCTGAAGAAGCCCTTATCTTGGGTGAAACAAGTCGATCCAGACCCATTCATCTTCTGGGATTCATCCAGATGTGTTAACTTGTGTAGAGTATGTCAATAATGTGAAACATACAGTACAATGCTTTTTAGAGGATTTGTTCCTCCACCGTTTTTACATTTTATGTATAAATAAAATGTACTGATTTTATATGGATCAATTTTGAGTAATTATTATTATCTGGGTACACAAAAATCCCCATCACCCATAAACCCCCTGTATTAGGAGATTCATGGGAAATATTTTTGTTTCCATTGTACTTCTACAGGGGATTGTGCCAGAATTCAGGTTCACCTACCCAATGTTCTTCTAACTTTAATATCACTTTAAGGTCTGGAGGTGCTCTAATGGAGGAATGAACGGCAGGATGGAGGGGACCCTAGTCCAGAAGTGGGTTTTCAATTCTGATTGGAGTATAGCCCTACACATAGAATACACTTATATTTTAAACTGTCTGTAAAAATCTGTGGTTGCTGAGAAGGCAAGGTAAGATGACGGCAAACACTGAGGTGAATCAAGCCCGATGGGTAAACAGGAAGGCTTCAGTGCACATTCAGGCCCTACACAGGCTAGTTTACCTAATTAAATGCCTGTTGGCTTCATGAAGTGTTTTCTTGCACAATTTGTCCACTTAGCAGCTGTTGACAGCGTGTGCAGGGCGTACATTGGGTTTTGTCATCTTGAAAGATGGTAAATGAGCAGTCTCTGGGCTAATATTGCAGCCTGGTAATGAATCTGCAAACATTATTGCTAATTGTGTGACAGACATGTTTTGCCATTAGAATGACTTAAATAGAAAGGATGAGGACAGATGGGTTTAAATGGACTCTCAGGGACAGGGGAGGGTTAGTGTGGATGAATCGCTAAAGTAATAAAATGACTATTTTTATGGTTGCTGGTAATGTCTATATTTTGCACATACAGAGGGAGGTCCAGATTCCCATCACCAGGAATCTAAAAAACAACTTTTTCCATCCTAAGGTCTCATTAAAGACCGGCTCACACCACATGCAGTCCAGTGCGTTTTTCTTTTCTGCATAAAAAAAGCATTGACAGTATTTATACATGGATTTCAATAGCAAAGTTCACACCATAGCAGTACGCTGCAGTACAGTCGACAAATAACATGCTGCTTGCTGCACTGGAATGCACTGGAACGTGGAAAAACACATCAAGGGCCAGTTCACAGCACAAAAGTGCACTCCGGATGCATTTTTGCAAACAGTTTACACCACAAAACTCACTCTGGATGCGTTTTTGCATGCGTGTTTTTGAAGCGTTTTCAAAGTGTTCCAGTGCATTTCTTCCCTCTTGCTTTTTCTTTTTTTCCAAAGCTATTTTTCTGCTGTAATGTGTTCTGGTGAGTTTTTAAAGCTTTTATATGCGTTTCAATGTGTTTTTGATGCGCAATGCGCAGAAAAAATGACGTTTTTTTTGACTGCACTGGAATGCACTGCACTGGTGTGAACTATGGCATTGGAATATATATAACCTACTCTCCATGTGTTTTTGATGCAGCAAAAAATAAATAAAAATGCAATGGACTGCATCAGGTGTGAATCGGCCCCCAAAATTCACCGGAACGTATCTAAATGCATCAAAGTGCACCTTAACTCATTACAGCACGCAGGAAGCTTTGTAGAAAAAAATACAAGAGGAGAAACTGGAACGCATTGAAAATGCATCCAAACCTTACCAGAATGCATCATAAACGCACATTCAGAAACACACTGGAATGCATCTAAGTGCATCAAAAATTCACTGGAATGTATTACAGCTAACCCCCCCCCCCCCCCCAAAAAAAAAAAAACAAAACAAAAAAAAAACAGGAAACTGTAAAAAAAATCCTCAAACAATAAAAGGGTAATAAATGCATTGGAACACATTGAAAACATATAAAAAAAACACATGAATTAATCAAAGGTGTGCATTGAGAAATGCACTGGAACACATCTAAAGGCATCAAAAGTGCACAAGAATGCATTACAACAAAAAACAAACAGGAAACTAAAAAAAAAAAAAAAAATAGAGGGGAAAAAATGCACTGAAGCAATAGTAGTGGTAAAAAGAAAAGCCCTTGTGGGTTTAACTAATCTTTTTTTGGTTAATTCTCCTTTAAGGAGGCATGGCAGGGGCGCGTCCTATGCCTACATATTTCTGTTAGTAGGTGTCTCTCAAAAAGTTGGGAGGTATGACTGATTACTGTATTAATGTCACTGGTGATGCCAGTGTCAGTCAGTCAGTTCCCCCCCCAGCGTCAGTTAGTGTTAGATTGTCCGTCGCAGTTCCATTAGAAGTCATTGATTGCCGCCATTAGTAGTATTAAAAAACAAATTCAGTATATATACCATAGTTTGTTAGACACTATAACTTTCATGCAAACCAATTATTTGGATTTTTTTTATCAAAAACCTGTAGCAGAATACATTTTGCCCAAGATTAATGAATACATTTTATTTTTTATTGGATATGTTTTACAGCAGAAAGTAAAAAAATATAGTTTTTTTTTTGTTTTTGAAATGATCTTTTTTTGTTTATAGCGAAAAAAAAAAAAAACCCAGTGGTGATCAAATACCACCAAAAAAAGAACTCTGTATATGTATTAATATTCCGCGCAAATTGGACTGAGATTAAGCTGCTGCCCCCCTTTTTTATGTGTATTCTGTCACAAAGACAGATCACTGTGTAGTATGTAATGTAGGGTGTGGGGTATTGGCGCTGCTTTAAGTTCAAAGGACTGGTTGTCTTGCCTTCTATTAGGTAGGATTAAGGCTACTGTGCCCTTAATATTGGAACTGTGTACAATACGTGTTAGTGTCTCAAGCTATATTGTAATCCTCAATTTATATGTGAAACTTTAAAACACTCCTGACTCTCACAATACCCTGTGGGGTTTGTGACAATGTGCTAAATTGGGCCTCTAAATTGCCACTTGATACCTTGTGTGTATTTACTATTACATTTGTGTCAATCACTCCTTAATACAGATTGCCATAAACCAATTGGTGAAAACAGTGTTACAAGAAATGATAAAAAATAAACATATTGAATATTGTGATATCCTCATAAGTCCTCATAAATTCTATACAGTATACACCTATGTAGCGGTGTGTTTTCAGTATGTCCAGTGCCAAAAAATTTAAAAAGTATATAATAGTGCACACCAAATTCAAAATATGGTCACTGATCACTGCCACAGGTGGGAACTGCCAGACAACCAATGCGTTCCTTTGTAGGTTACACCAATCCCTAAACCAATGAGATTAGATCACAATGGCCATGTGATGGTTAGCCACTTTAATAGAAAGGGTATTGAGGGTATAATCCCCCTATGGTTCTTTAATCCAGGCAAAATAATTAGAAAATTATAAATTCCAGTAAATATATGGCAAGGAATAAGTTCATATGACTATAGAGTGTTCTTACGCTGACATAACAGTTTCAGAGCAATTTTGGAAGCCCTGCTTGTGGTTCTTTTTTGAGGATTTGAGTGGTGGAGGAGGAAAAAGCAGGAGAGGAACAACATAAGGAGCGGTGGAGGAATCGCTGGGGATACTTGATGAGTGTGTGACCCCTGCAGGGGTACGTCAATCTGGTGAGTGGGGACCCATGTGAGGGGGGAGCACCATAAAGTCACCTTTTCTTTACCTGCAAACTGAAGGATTCCTACTGGCAATATAGAATCACCAAAGTCACCTGACCAAATGCATGAAGGATAGTTGAACATTTTTTTATTTTTATTTTTTGTGTCAGCGCAAGATTTCTTTGAAACTCTTTTTTGAAACTGTTTTTTGAAACTGTCTTTTTGAAACTGTTTTTTGCAACTGCTCTGAAACTGTTATGTCAGCGTAAGAACACTCTATAGTCATATGAACTTATTCCTTGCCATATATTTACTGGAATTTATAATTTTCTAATTATTTTGCCTGGATTAAAGAACCATAGGGGATTATACCCTCAATACCCTTACTATTAAAGTGGCTAACCATCACATGGCCATTGTGATCTAATCTCATTGGTTTAGGGATTGGTGTAACCTACAAAGGAACGCATTGGTTGTCTGGCAGCTCCCACCTGGGGAAGTGATCAGTGACCATATTTTGAATTTGGTGTGCACTATTATATACTTTTTAAATTTTTTGGTACTGGACATACTAAAAACACACCGCTACATAGGTGTATACTGTATAGAATTTATGAGGACTTATGAGGATATCACAATATTCAATATGTTTATTTTTTATCATTTCTTGTAACACTGTTTTCACCAATTGGTTTATGGCAATCTGTATTAAGGAGTGATTGACACAAATGTAATAGTAAATACACACAAGGTATCAAGTGGCAATTTAGAGGCCCAATTTAGCACATTGTCACAAACCCCACAGGGTATTGTGAGAGTCAGGAGTGTTTTAAAGTTTCACATATAAGTTGAGGATTACAATATAGCTTGAGACACTAACACGTATTGTACACAGTTCCAATATTAAGGGCACAGTAGCCTTAATCCTACCTAATAGAAGGCAAGACAACCAGTCCTTTGAACTTAAAGCAGCGCCAATACCCCACACCCTACATTACAAAAAAAGAACTCTATTTGTGTGAAAAAAAAAAAAAATATCTTTTTTTTTTTTCTTTTATAATAATATAAAAATAATGTGTATTTCCAGGGATTTAATTGACATGAAACCATATATGGTTTTATTTGAAGTTTTGTATGTTTATATCCCTTGTTGAAAAACTCAATAAAAACGTATTAAACCCAAAAAAAAAGTGATATAAATTTAATTTGGGTAAAAAACTTTGCACGACCACGCAATTGCCAGTTAAAGTAGCGCAGTGCCGAATAGCAAAAAAATGGCCTGGTCATGAAGGGGGGTCAAATCTTCTGGAGCTGAAGTCGCTTTTGGGTTTAATATCGCTTTAACCAGCAGGTCCATAAAAATCTATGGGCTGAATCAAACCATAAAAAATAAATAAAGAGCTATCAAGATGATAGATCCCGCAGCCTGTCTCCTTCTTTCAGTCTTGAGATTTCACACAAGTGTCCGCAGCTAATCAGCAAAGTGCTGTATACATTCTCTCTCAGGTATGGAATTAAGAGAGTCGGGCAGGACACAAGAAGAATTGGATGTTGAATGAAAGGGACCTGGCCAGAGCAAGGCTTGTGATTGATAAAACAAATAGGCATTCATCAAAAGGTGCTCCTGTACGTTTAGTGACTTTTAATGCTCCTGTTGATTTACAACAAATAGATCTCAATCTTTGGCATCCAGATTATTGAAGTCAGTGGCTAATTAGATCTGGCATGAGCATTAAGTGTGCGAGCATTTTCCTGGCGCCAAGCCACCGCGGGACAAATCGGCTTGTAACATTGTTGACCAAGTGGAAAATATGCTTATTTAACCCTTCGCTGCCCTAGTAACACTTTGGCTTCTGCCCCTTACAGAAAAAAAAAAAATCCTAAAACTTTGGACGGCTGCCAGCTAACTCAACAGTATAGATACAGAATTGCTTTTACGATGGTGACAAAAAAAAAACCTATAAAAAAAATAAATCTATGTTTTATTACTTTTAATTCTTTGATCACAGTTCACACCTATGCGTTTAGTAGCCCAAATCTACAAAACGCTTATTATTAAAGGGGAGTTCCAGCCATTTTTTATGTTTATTAAAAGTCAGCAGCTACAAAAAGTGTAGCTGCTGGCTTTTAATAAACAGACACTTACCTGTTCCACTGTCCAGCGACGCGCCACCCAGAGCGTCGCTCCTCTCCCCCCTTTTCCGCTGGCACCTCCATTCATAGTGTGGGCACCCGGTCGTGACAGCTTTCGGCTTCACGACCGGGGACTCACTGCGCATGCGCGAACGGCGCAGCGCTCTCTGAGTGGACAGGCGATCGCCTGGGACCTGTCACGTCCCAGGTGATCGCCTACAGGGAGGGGCCACCAAAAGGCGATATGGCCTATGGCCTAGGCGACCCCAGGGCGGAAGGAGGAAGTGGGACAGGAAGTCCCACTCCTACTGAAGCCCCCACTCCCCCCCCAAAAAAAAATTATATGCCAAATGTGGCATGTAAGGGGGCCAGGAGTGGATTTAGCGGAAGTTCCAAATTTGGGTGGAACTCCGCTTTAAAAACCCCATTATTTTAAATGGGTCCTGTTTACACCTGAGTGCTCAGGCGCCTGTTGCTCGAAAAGTACAGGAGCCTCTCAAAGCGTAGTTCCCGTCTGAAAAAATAAATAAAATTAAAGGTCAGCAGCTACAAATACTGCAGCTGCTGACTTTTTTAATATAAGGACACTTACCTGTCCAGGGATCCCGCGATGTTGGCACTCGAAGCCGATTCGGGTGCAGGGTGCAGGCGCCGGAATTGCAAGTAAGGGAAACCTTAAGGCTTCACAGCCGGTTTCCTACTGTGCATGGGCGAGTCGTGCTGCGCTTTCTGAATGGTCCCGCCATGTTCTGGGACACACACAGGTCCCAGAAGACAGCGAGGGGAATGAGGAGGGCCCGGATATGTCGTAGATCGCTGTGCGGCATTCTTACCCGGAAGTGGGAGCAGGTACCTATCATCAAAACCAGTGTCAAATGTGGAAGTGGAGGGGGAGGGTGCAAACAAGCGGAGCTTCCCCTTTTGTGTGGAGCTCTGCTTTAACCAGGCAGATTTTTGCATTTTTGGCCCCATAGAATTGAATGAGAGCACCTGAAAACACATGAGAAATTAGAAAACATGTTACTTGTCTTTATTTAGAAGCTTCCCTAATGGGGCCAAAAATGCATGTTCCTGTCACAAAGAGGCTCCTGTACGGCACATGGCTCCAAAAATAAGCAAAAATAGTAAAAGAAAAAAAAAAAATTTTTTTTTTTTTAAATCACCTGAATATGCTCAAGTGTGATTGTAGCCTAAAAGGGACCATATCACCAGACCTTTAATTTCAACAATAATCTTGCCATAAGATTTATATATATTATATGCGTATTCAGAGTATTTTGTGCATGCTATACCTGTAAAAGCCTTCCTTCTGTAGATAGCAAAAAGCCCTGAGCTTTCACCTGGGTGCCACCACCTTAGATGTGATGTCTGGAGCCCCAGGTGTCTGAAAGTTTTCACTCAAGTGACGTTCTATGGCAAGGGTATTTAATTAAAATGTACAGAGGACAAGTCAGTAAAGAAAAATTCCAGCAGAGGTTTGAAACCTTCACATCACAGCCCCCTCTCTCTTCTTAGGCTAGATTTACATTTCTGATGCTGGGGAACATGTGCAAAATGTGTTCCATACCCCCAGAGATGTGAGTGTTCACTTGACTGCTTGCCTTTGTACTCAATAAATACTGCACTTAGAGGTACTTTTCAGTTTATTCTACATTACTGTCCTCAGCAACCTTATTAATGTCCTCAGCCTCTCAATACTGTCCTGAGCCTCCCATTACAGTCCCAAGCCCCCACCCCATTGCTCCTAAAGTGGCTGATCCTGCCACTTCCTGTGTCCCCCTTTCTGCGCCCCCTCTCTGTGCTGACCACGATAATCAGGGCTGCTGAGCCCTGGCTACCGTGGTCAGTTTAGGTGCCTTTGTCATCCGCAGCTCTCCTCTGTCCTCCTCACCCCCCTCCCTCCTATGCCTCTAACTACCTTTTTCCAGTTATCTTCAGGCCGGTCATGTGACCCCCTGGCCGCTCTGCTACTACGATCCACAGTGGGAGGTGCCGAGTGGCCAGCATGGCGGTCACGTGACTCCAGGTCAACATTAGAGGGATATCTTGGCTCCTCCCACTATAGCCCTGGATCGGAGCAGCAGAGCGGCCCGGAGTCATGAAGATCACTGTAAAAAGGTAATTTAAATAAACATTTGGATAGTGAGTTATCGCCAGATAAAGGAGAGGGGCTGACAGTGAAAGTCGTTTTTAGGGTTTCAACCACTTTAACTGTCCTGGGCCTCTCTATTACTGTCCTGAGCCCCCCATTACTGCCTTATTAGTATTATAGTTCTTGCTTGCCCCAATGTTTGGGACTTTTTATACAGCTGTTTCACTATTACTTAGAAGCCAGTCATTAATTGGTCACCTCTGTTTTTTGGGAATGTTGAAAGTAATGAATTGAGCAGTTTCCTTTTAAAGCTTTATTCATATTTTCTGCATCAGTATTCTGGAATTCTAGATGTCATTATTTTGGAATTCTAATGCCGCGTACAAACGACCATTTTTCTCGTCGAGAAAAATTAAATTTTTTCCTTTGGACGAGAAAAACGATCGTCTGTGGGCTTTTTGTCGTTTTTCTCGACGGGAAAAACTGCATTAATCACGACGAGAAAAATTAAAACATGCTCTAATTTTTCTCGTCGTGATTCCCGTCGTTTTTTTCCGCGGCAGTTTTCCCATAGGGAAACATTGCCGCGGAGCCCACACACGGTCGTTTTTTTCGACCAAAAATTTTTTTTTATTTAAAACGGCCGTGTGTGGGGGGAACAAGCTGTTCCTCGTTTTTCACGTCGATTTTCTCGACGGTGTTTTCACCGTCAAAAAAATCGATCGTGTGTACGCGACATAAGTGTCAAAGTGACTTTGATCTTTGACTCCAAATATCAGTGTATCATTATCTATGGTCTACAGGTGTAATCTTCCATAAATCTATAGCCCCCTATTGTTAGCATATCAGTTTCTGGGACCCCAGGGGATCAGTTTATTAACGGCTTAGATGTTACCCATTACAATCATTAATTGAAGGATGTTTAATCCAAAGGATAGTGCTGTGACCACTGTTCCGCCACTGGTCCAATTCTAATTTTCAAATATTTGTAAATCAGCACCGAACCGAGAGCTTGTGTTTTATGGTTCTAGGACAGCAAAGTCAATCAGGGAATTCAATAAATCTCTAACATTTTTATCGTATTATGGCACTGTAAAATGGCCTGTACCAAATTCAACAAGTAGCACTATTAATACACCAGATTCAAAAATAACTACCTCCAGTTTGTAGATTGGAGGTAATTAAAACCAAGTATAAGCTGGCGTACAGAAACAGGCAGAGTGCCTGTCTCTATATGCTGTGTAGCACAGAGGCATGTTTGCTGTCTCCCCCCACCTATCACTGGTTGTTGAGGATGCTGTCAGATTCAGAGCAGACAGTGACACAGAATGGGTGAAGCGGGATTGGAAAGCTGAGACTCAAGTTTTCCATCCGATCTGCTGTTTTCCTATGATTGACAGCAAGCAGTGGGTGGATTCTATAAAAAATAGCAGGCTGTCTATTGACTAAGGATCCACCCACTGCCTGTTGTCAATCACAAGAGGAGCGGACCTGATGGGAAACTAGTGCCTGTGAATCCCCATCAGGCTGCACCCACCCAGCTTCAAAACTCCACTGTCTGTATTAAAGCTGCAGCGGCAGGAGGAAGCACAGTTGCGCTGAGTCTGGGGTGTAGTATGGACACTCCGGCCTCAGTGCACCTCCACACGCGGTGCATGCCCCAGATTCATGTTCCTGTCTACAATGCATACACAATGGTGTATGTTGTGTAGTGGTGGTGCAATGCATTGCCACTGATTACTTTTCCCCTTTTTTTAACTTTATTACATTGTCACAAAGTTATGGCTTTTTCAACTCTATGCCCTGCAGCGACACGCTGAGGTGTGGAGACTTGTGGTGCAGAGAATTGTTCTGTACATGTTGCATTTTTACGCCATCGACAGGGCCATGACAAGGGGTGGGCAGGAGGGGAAGCTGCCCTGGGCACAGCGGATCAAGGAGGCAGAGAATGGACACAGGGCAGTAAACCCATTCTATAGCATGGGGGAGCTGAACATCCTTGCCCTGGGCAGTAGACGAACCTGTCCCGGTACTGACCACTGCACGTTTATGATGTGCACAGGACACAAAAAAAAATGATTTTCTATATGCCTTTGGGTTGATCCTGCATTGATACAGCTCAACTGACATGAGGTGAATAGGCCCTTAAAGCCCCATTTGGAAGTATGACATTGCTGAAAACAAAAGGGTCTGATGTATGAAAAGTGTGCCATTAGAAAAAAAAATCTTATTGCCCATTGCAACCAACCAGCTGCCACTTCTACAAAGCAGAGTTTGAAAATCATACAGTGATTTTGATTGGTTGCTCTGGGGCACAACACAAGTTCTTCTTAGCGCCTTTTCATACATAAACCAAAGGTACTTAACCCCTTCGTGCCTAAGGGTAAAATAAATGTTAATGCCTAAGTACAATTTTGCAACTTTGACATGTGTTAGTAAAACCGTACATGTCATCACAGCTACTTTGTTCATCCAGGTGGATTATGCCACGTTTCTTTTTAGGACAAATTGGGCTTTCATTTGGTGGTAAATGGCAATGGATATCTCAATGGATTTTTTTCTGTATTTAAGGAAAACTGGTCCAAAATAGTGAAAACGTAGCTGTATATTTCTTGCTACTACCATAACCTACCACCAAAGAACAACCCAAAATAATTTCTCCTGCTTCTGCCAATCACAGCGATGCAACATATGTCAATGTTAGTTGTTGTTTGTTAGTTGTTGTTTCTTGTTGGTTTGTACCCGTAGTACAGCCCAGAAACAATATACATATTTTACTTTTTTTTTAATCCTACCTGAAAAACACTGACACTGACTGACACTGATACTAATAATAAAAAATCCTGCTCAAAAAAATACTGACCCTGACCTTTGACCCAAACAATAACCCTGGCACTGACCTAGATCAAACCTTGATCTGGGTATTTTTTTGTATTATTATTATTATTATTATTATTATTATTATTTTTTTACACACAGATGTTTTTTTTTTTCTCTGCAAGGAGAGAGAAGGATATGATGTATCTCTCTCCTCAATTCAGAGAGAGAAAACACGGGGGCGGGCTATCACAGTGATCAGGTGACTCAGAATCGTGAGTTCCTGGGCTCTTGGTGAGACCCCGGTCTCTGTGCTGGGAGCTCGCTGTGTGGTGCGCTCCCAGCACAAAGCCAGATGCACATGTATGAGGCCTCACAGAAAAAAGCCCAGTTCAGTGGGGCTGCATATTTGCGTGCCCTCAGCGCCAAGGGCTTAAATATGAAAAGTGTACTAATTTAGAAATTTTTTAAGGCTTATTGCAGCCAATCACATTTATTGTTCACTGTTTTAGTCGTGAAGTGCAGAAATAACAGCTGGAAGCTGATTGGTTGAGTAATATGAGATTTTTCTAATAGGACACATTTTATACATCATAGTTTTCATGGTTTTAGGAGACATTTGGTAGAATTATCAAAATGATTGGTCTCAGTTTTCAAATTGTCTGTGAACATTTCATATTTAGCTACTTGAAGTGCATTTTTAACCCTTCAAACCTCTGGATCAGTATAAATACACTGATATGAATGACTCAGCTCATATTTCTGTTCACAAAAATAATTGTCTGTCCAAGAAGATGATGAAGATCTCCATATGGACTGTTTCCCTTTCAAAGGGCCTATGCCTCAAGTAGAGTTGCCTTGTAAAATTGTTTCCAAGGTCTGTTGTAGCCAAGGAAAACATTTTCTTTTGGACTTTTATTTTCCAATATTGTAGAAGGACCTCATATATCAGGACCGTGCCTTGTCTAATTTCATTAATGTGATCTTGTGTCCATCTTGTGGCAGTTTAATGGCCAGTATTTGTGGCCTCCATCAAATAAAGCATCGGCCGTAAATCCCATGTCACGTAAATGAAGACATAAATGTCAGTGTGCATTACTATATAATATCAGTTTTTTAATTAAATGAAACTGATTGTGACATTTATTAGATCACAAGTTACTTGTTAATCGCCATGAATGGCATAAAGATTGCTTACTTTGTAAGTGGGATTCTGAGACCTTTTGCTAATACAGGCTATATTATGATAGTGGGACGTCCATGGGCACAAAACCTGCAATGTGTTTTCTGGGTTAAATCTGTTAAAGAAAATAAAAGAATTTCCAAGGGAATTGTTAAGCTTCGCAACCCAAACAGATAAATTGGAATAACTTGCATGGACAAAGTAGCGCATAAGTATTACAATTGTTTATTTAAGTTAATTAAACAGTTGAAGAGCAACTCTGCCCAAAAACGAAAGCACGCTATAGGACATGATAATAACCCATCCCAGCATTTAACTCAACCATCATTAGCTTTTCCCTCAAGATTCCATAGGCACACTTTCTAAGTTCACAAGGTGCCAAGAGGAACCATTATGGAGGAGGAAACAAAAAATGGCAGTAGGAACTGCTAATTTAAATTTCAGCACTGCTCAGAAATACCAAGGGGCTTTGGGAGAGAGTGGTGAAGACGAGGGACATCAGAGAATAGAGATTAAATGAACATCTAAATGATGGATCAAAATTTGTACAGTTTAGCCAAATATTGATCCATCTGCTCCTTAGAAGTTGATCTAATGAATGGCTGTTGAATAGGCTTGATGAAAACACTTTTTCGGGCTGCAGCAGCTGATTAGTGTATTCAGAGAGTGCCCTCTGTCAAAATACAATATCCCAATAGGGAGAATTCTTCTATCCACCTCAATTGTGTGGATGGAGGACTCTATTTTTTTTGGTTTTTTTTGTTAGACCGCTGTCTGAACGATAAAAAAGATCTATGGCTAGCTTAAAGTAAATATAACTAAAGGCAATTTTTTTTTATCATTTTGGATAGAGGGGAGATAGATAAGTACACCTGGCACCATTAGGGGGAATTACCCTCTCTATTTGCCCTGTTTACCATTAGCATTGAAAGTGATCGTAAAAGAAAATCCCTGATTTTTGGGTTGTCCCTAGAAAAGTATTAGACAGGAAATCTTCCAATGGAGACACTAGTTCTGGTGACCTGCCCCCCCCCCAAGAGATTTACTTTATTTGCAGGGATTTCCTCTCACTTCCTGTTTTGGCTATCGGGCAGGAAGTGAAGGTAAACCTCCCCAATGAGACAAAGATGGCAACAATAACCCTTAAAGGGGTTGTAAAGGTTCGTTTTTTATTTTCTAAATAGGTTCCTTTAAGCTAGAGCATTGTTGGTTCACTTACCTTTTCCTTTGATTTACCTTCTAAATATTTTTTTTCTTTGTCTGAATTTCTCACTTCCTGTTTCTCCTCACTAAACTTCACACCATCATCCGAGTGGTGATTAGTCAGCCAGAACAGCTTACTGAACAGCTTACTGAGGAGGAACAGGAAGTGAGAAATTCAGACAAAGAAAACAAAGAAAAAAAATATTTAGAAGGGAAATCTAAGGAAAAGGTACGTGAACCAACAATGCACTAGCTTAAAGGAACCTATTTAGAAAATAAAAACAAACCTTTACAACCCCTTTAAAGGGGTTACAACCCTCCCTTACTCTATCCAAAATGAAATAAAAAGTGTTGCCTATAGTTCTACTTTAGGTAAGGTCATTATCAATCCATAGGCATTTTTCCCTATGGGTGCTGGTGACCAGGGCAAGACTTAAGCCTCATACACACAACCGATTTTCTCGGCAAAAAAACACAAGAAAACTGCCGAGAGAGCTTTCTTGCCGAGAAAAACGTTCGTGTGTATGGTTTCTCGACGAGAAAAATAGAGAACCTGCTCTCTATTTTCTCGTCAGGATTCTCGTTTTTCTCGTCGAGATTCTCGCCGGCCTGTTTCCCGACGAGAAAACCGGTCGTGTGTATGCTTTTCCGAGTCTTAAAAAATCGCGCATGCTCAGAATCAAGTATAAGACGGGAGCGCTCCTTCTGGTAAAACTAGCGTTCGTAATGGAGATAGGACATTCGTCACGCTAAAACAAACTGAAAGCACGAAGACTGAAAAGCGCCAATCGTCTCTCCCCAAACTTTTACTAACACGCGGTAACACGAGATCAGCAAAAGCAGCCCAAGGGGTGGCACCATTGAAATCGAACTTCCCCTTTATACTGCCATCGTACGTGCTGTACGTGACCGCGCTTTCCAACGACGAGATTTGGAATTGACAGTGTGTATGCAAGGAAAGCTTGACAAGAATCTCGTTGAGAAAAACAATGGGTTTTTTTTTACGACGAGATTCTCGGTCGTGTGTACGAGGCTTTTGACTTTTTGACTTGGTGACCGAGGACAAATACAACCATGTGTCCCTTTTACAACCATGTGTCCCTTTAATTGTACAGCAGTTTCCTGTAGGTTGAAAGTGTGCCATGGTGCAGCAGTTATTGGTAGGCATGGTAAAAAGGGAGGTGTTTCTTATGCCGCGTACACACGATCGGACATTCCGACAAAAAAATGTTGATAATTTTTCCAACGGATGTTGGCTCAAACTTGTCTTGCATACACACGGTCACACAAATGTTGCTCGGATATTCCGAACGTCAAGAACGCAGGGACGTACAACAGTACGACGACCTGAGAAAAACTAAGTACAATGATTCCGAGCATGCGTAGAATTGATTCCGAGCATGCGTAGGATTTTTGTGCATCAGAATTGGATGCACACGATCGCAATTTCAAACCACAACTTTTGTTGTCGGAAAAATTGAGAACCAGCTCTCAATCATTTGTTGTTGGAAATTCTGACAGCAAATGTCCGATGGAGCCTA
The DNA here is from genome assembly GCA_029206835.1 of Rana muscosa. Lineage (NCBI taxonomy): Eukaryota > Metazoa > Chordata > Amphibia > Anura > Ranidae > Rana > Rana muscosa. The sequence goes on along the minus strand of CM055119.1, from coordinate 360,600,385 downwards.
CACACGGTCGGAATATCCGACCAAAAGCTCACATCGAACATTTGTTGTCGGAAATTCCGATTGTGTGTACGTGGCATTAGGCTCCATTCACACCACGGCGTCCCGTGATTCTGTTTGTGTGATTTTACCCCGATTTGTTAGGCGATAATCGTGGCAAAATCCTGCCGCGATTTGGGTGCCATTGAAAGTAACGAGGACTGTGCAGGCATCCCGCAATTTGCGGTGATTCAGAATTGTGGCAATTGGTGTGAATGGAGCCTAAAGGTCATATATTGTGATTACAATTTTCCAGCAACAGCTTCTTTTGCAGTTTGAAATTTGGTCACATGACATCCTAAAACCACAAAGGAAGTTGGGTCTGGGAGACTTATCTTTTCCAGATCCTGTGTTTAAAGGTCGTAATGGGGAGTAGGTATCTATATAATGCCCAGAAGGTGTCATGAACTGCAGGTCCTTCTCCAATCTGTCTGAATGATGAAGCTTCTCTACTCAGGGCAACCAACCCAACATCATTTATTAGTACTTGCCAGAAGGACAAGCAAGGCTTTATCAGGATTATATCTATTTGTTATGCATAAACGCAGAAAGGCTGCAGCAGATGTGTTAACTAGCCATATAACGGTAGTAATAAATGGAGATTTGCAGTTAAAATGCTTTCAAATTAAGGGCCCCCTTCTCACCTTTTCTTTTTGGTGTGTTGCATGCAACCCACAGTGGGGGAGATTTACAAAAAATGGTGCACACGGAATCTGGTGCAGCTGTGCATAGAAACCAATCGGCTTCTAACTTCAGCTTGTCCAGTTAAGCTTTGACCAAAAAAAAACTGAAAGCTGATCCTATGGTTCCTATGCACAGCTACATCAGATTCTGTGTGCACCAGTTTTAGTAAATCTCCCCCAGTATGTTATGCATTAATGTTTGTTGTGCTAAGGAGCCTATTTATTTAAATTGGCCACCAATGCACCAGAACAGACAAAAAAACGAACCTGAAACTTTTTTTTTCCAAAGAAGTAGTATGTTACTGTGTGTTGCCTAGGGCAGTGGTCTCCAAAATGTGGCCCGGGGGCCAGACGTGGCCCTTTGTGTGCCTTTATCTGGTCCTTGGGGCACTGTTCCTCTCACTGATATGAGACACTATTCCTCCCACTAACACCAACTTTGGGGCACCATTCTTCCTACAGACACCAATGATGGGGTACTATTTTTCCTACTGATACCAATGATGAGGCACTATTCCTCCTACTGACACCAACGATGGGGTACTATTCTTCCCACTGACACCAATTATGGGGCACTATTCCTCCCACTGACACCAACAATGGGGTACTATTCCTCACACTGGCACCAACGATGGGTACTATTCCTCCCACTACCAATGATTGCTTACTATTCCTCCCACTGGCACCAACATCTGGCCCCCCTAAAGTCTAAAGGACAGTAAACTGGTCCTTTGTTTAAAAAGTTTGAAGAAGTTTGGAGACTAGGGCATTGGGTACCATTAAAATGAATGGCACTGCAATGCACTATCCCATGTAAGTTGTGTTGCTATCTTTTGGGGATACAACAGCGCATATCTCTGCAGCCTTACTCTGCCAGAAGGGCAAATGCCCACCAACCCAGTCGTCCCCTGCTGCCATGCTATAAAATAATACTGACACATATGGTGTCAGTAATATTGATTAGAGTACTATTACTCCCACTGACACCAATGATGGGGTACTATTCCTCCCACTTACACCAACATCTGGCCCCCCTAAGGTCTGAAGGACAGTAAATTGGCCATTTTTTTTTAAAGTTTGGAGACCCTTGGCCTAGGGCATTGGATGCCATTAAAATGAATGACACTGCAATGCACTAGCTCATGTAAGGTGTGTTGCCATGTTTTGGGGATACCACAGCGCAAATCTGTGCAGCCTTACTCGGTATCTACACTATTAGGCACATCTGCTTGTTAATACTAATAGTAAAAAAGCAAACCATGACTGCAACTGAATACCTAAAGCTTGCAAAGGTGGTCAGTAAGTTCAGTTGTTTGACCAAATGTTAGGATGGGAAAGAATTGTGATGTGGGTTTCTAAAATAACCACTATGTGATTATTTTACTGTTAGTGTACTTTTTGTTTTGTTTTTTTGTTTTGTTTTTTATTGCTTCTAGCTTGTGCATGTAGATTATTGCAGTTTATAGCAAAGCTGAGTTTATTTAACACTAACTGCCGAGAATACGCCTACCAAATGTGATTTTAAATGGCACTTTGCAGGGGAAAATACAACGCTGTTTTGTAATATGTAATTGCTGGCAATGTAGTGGAACGTTTCTCGTATGCGCTTGGCGATCCGGAGACGCCGACTTCCTATTATTTGTCTCAATGAAACATTGTGTAATTGAAATACCTTGCTGGTTTTATTATTAAAACGAGGTTCTGACTCTTGTTATAATCTCGAAAATGTGACGGGGGCTCCCGCTACAGCGTTCAACACGACCACTTTTCATTCAATTAAATTATACACTACATTTGACATGGCGGTTAAGGTTATAGCCTGTGCGCTGTAAAAAACGGTTTTGTGTTTCATATTTTATATATCCAATTTGTCGAAATCGGCGATGATAAAATTATATAATGTCTGCAGCATCTGTCTGTGGGAAGGACATTCGAGATGTGTTCTTCCGAAATCGTGAATTGGACGTGAGGGAGCACCGAAGCCAAGGTGAAAGGTAACGTGATGCCAATAAGGGCTTCTGGAGTCCATGGAAAATGAATCAACGGCCCAAAAACCACATATTTTTTCTTCCTTAAATACTGAAATTTGAAGCAGAGTGGATGCATTTTGTAACATAATAAGAGGCACAAGTACAATCTTGACTCTCTGCTCTCGTGCTCGCCTTGTAAAATTAGTTTAACTGTTTCCGGAGAGGGAAGAATCGTTTAGCTGAAGCAAGGCAAAAACCCTCCTCATTTCTAGCTGCCTTGTTCTTTAATATTTATTTTTATATTTTTAAAGTAGATGTAAACCCTAACTACTCAACATTTCGTTTTCTATAGCACTGCGTATCATAAACAATTGCCATTTTGAATATAAAATAATATAATAATTAATAAATAAAAAAATAAACGCTTGTTTTTTTAGTTTTTTTTAATCCTTTGATACCTCTTATGCCTGTACACACGATCAGATTTCCGATGGAATAAAATCCGATGGAATTTTCCGTCGGAATTCCGATGAAGCTGACTTTCATCAGTCTTGCCTACACACCATCAGACAAAATTCTGATCGTCCAAAACGCCGTGACGTACAACACGTACGACGGCACTATAAATGGGAAGTTCAAACCCTTTGGGCTGCTGATTTCGTGTTACCGCGTGTTAGTAAAAGTTTGGTGAGAGCCGATTCGCGCTTTTCAGTCTCCGTGCTTTTCAGTCCGTTACAGCATGACGAATGTGCTATCTCCATTACGAACGCTAGTTTTACCAGAACGAGCGCTCCCGTCTTGTAATTTAGTCTGAGCATGCGTGGATTTTTCTCCGATGGAGTTCCACACAGACGATCGGAATTTCCTATCGTTTTTTTCCATCGGAAATATTTAAAACAAGTTCTATTTTTTTACACTGATGGAAAAAAGTCAGATGGGGCCCACACACGATCGTTTTTTCTTCTTCTTCCACGTGTTTGCTGTGTCCCCCACATGGCTTCTCGCAAACAGAAAACTGGACTTCTTATGGCTTTTTGAGTAGAGAACGCAGATGAGAACAAAATTTTACTTTTTGGCCTAAAAGCAAAATGCTATGTGTGGCGGAAAACTAACACTGCATATCACCCTAAACACACCATCCCCACCGTGAAACATGGTGGTGGCAGCATCATATTGTGGGGATGCTTTTCTTCAGAAGGGACAGGGAAGCTGATCAGAGTTGATGGAAAGATGGATTGAGCCAAATATCTTATGCCGCGTACACACGATCGGACATTCTGACAACAAAACCGTGGATTTTTTCCGACGGATGTTGGCTCAAACTTGTCTTGCATACATACGGTCACACAAATGTTGTTGAAAATTGCGAACGCCAAGAACGCAGTGACGTATAACACGTACGACGAGCCGAGAAAAATGAAGTTCAATCGCCAGTGCGGCTCTTCTGCTTGATTCCAAGCATGTGTGGAATTTTGTGCGTCAGAATTGTGTACACACGTTCGGAATTTCCGACAAGTTTTGCTGTCGGAAAATTTGAGAACCAGCTCTCAAATTTTTGTTGTCGGAAATTCCGACAGCAAATGTCCGATGGAGCCTACACACGGTCGGAATTTCCATCGAACATTTGTTGTTGGAAATTCCGAGCGTGTGTACGCGGCATTAGAAGAAAATCTGCTAGAGTGCAATAAGACTTGAGACTAGGGCGGAGGTTCACCTTCTAGCAGGACAATGGTCCTAAACATACAGCCAGGGCTACAATAGAATGGTTTAGATCAAAGCATACTCATGTGTTAGAATGGCCCAGTCAAAGTCCAGACCTAAATCCAATTGAGAATCTGTGGCAAGACTTGAAAATTGCTCTTTACAGACGCTCTGCATCCAATCTGACAGAGCTTGAGATATTTTGCAAAGAAGAATGGGCAAAAATGTCGCTCTCTAGATGTGCTTAGCTGGTAGAGACATCCCCAAAAAGACTTGCAGCTGTAATTGCAGTGAAAGGAGGTTCCTTAGACATGTGCACACTGAAATATTTTGTTTCGGAATTTCGTTTTCGTCCGAAAAATAAATTTATTTAGTTACTCCCGAAATTCGTTTTTATTTATTTAGTTTTTCGTTAGAAATTGCATTAGTCCGAAAATCTGAATGAATTAAGGTAGAATCTATCATTGAAGGCTTATGGTGTCTGTCGAATGTTCAAAGAAGATTCGACGGAGCAGCGAAAATGTACGACGCCGCAATCATACATTTCCGGTCGAATGTTCTGCCCACAAGCTATAGTAGAATTCTAATGTTGTATGACTAGTAATAATTATATTTTTTTAATTATTATTACTAGTCATCCAACATTAGAATGTTTCTATAGCTTGGGGGTCTTTTGTTGTGCAGAGAATTTTTTGGTGGAGGGGGGTGGGATTTTGTTGTTGGGGCTGGTTTGTTGTTGCTAATGAGGATCTATTGTTGCTGGCGGGGGTCTATTGTTGTTGGCGGATCTATTGTTGCTGGGGGTCTATTGTTGCTGGCAGCAGGTATCTATTTTACTGCATTTATTGTTATCATTAAAAAACTCCATAAAAATTACTTAGCACCACAAAATGGTACTTTTGTGGGTAGGGGTGGAACCAAGGGTAGTGATCTGAGGTGGCTCAGAAGGGGGGAGTTCCTGCATGTATTCTCTGAGAAATAAAGCCCTGCTTCTGCTGCCCCCAAGTCTGTCTCCTGTGAGAATATGTAGAGCTGCTGCAGATGGGCGCAGCGCTGGATTAAGATTGGGCTCAGTTAAGTGTTTAAAGCGGTTCTTCACCCTGAATTTTTTTTTTTAAGTCATCAGCTACAAATACTGTAACTGCTGACTGGTAATATTAGGACACTTACCTAGGGATCCAGTGCTGTCCTCACCAGAGCCGGGTCTTCTGCCATCTTCGGGTCCAGGCACTAGCATGTTTACTTTGGGAAGCCGACTATGTCAGCTAGTGGCCTCACAGCCGGCTTCCTACTGTGCATATGTGAGTTGCACTGCGCTTTGTGAATGGCCCGACAGCCTTCTGGCCAAAAGAAGAAGCGGTCTGATTGGCCGCCGAGGAGGAGGAAGGAGACGGAAGCCGCCGAGCAGAGAAAGGAGAAGCTGCTCGTGATGCTTGTTGCCGTGATGCTCGCAGAGGAGAGCAGGGGAAGCCACTCGTGATTGCCCGCCACCCGGCCAACCAACCCAGCCTCTGATTAGAATGCAATCAGTCTGGTGAAACAACAGTAACAAAAGACAGGAATCTCCTACAAAGCTTGTTAAAATCCCTGCAATGTACATTAATCATCCAGAGGGCACTTTTTTCCCCCTGAAAAATAGTGGAGTTAATCTCTGAGGCAGAATCATTGGTATTACTCTAATAAAAGCTGCAGATATGAAAATATTGAATAATATATTAACGTTCTAAAAATCATATACGATTTTAGTTTAAGGGTGTGTAGCGCCCTCCCCAAAAGGTTGGGATGCTATTTAAAATATAGAGGGATGTCTGAGCCAGTAGTTGGGCTCAGATGGTTGAAATTTACCTCTGTTCTAGCTGTGGTTTGCCCGATAGCATTTTCCCTTATTGCCTGTAGGTGGCGTTACCACCTTAGGCACCTGTTGCCTACCTCTGTTTACCTCTGTTCTAGCTGTGGTTTGCCCGATAGCATTTTCCCTTATTGCCTGTAGGTGGCGTTACCACCTTAGGCACCTGTTGGAACACGGGCAAACCATGGTGCATTGAGTGGCCCTTCTCGGCAGTGGTGCAATGGGAGTGGTCGACCCGCTATGCCTGCTGGGAGGGGATACTTAAGGGGCAGACGCCATTGATTGGGGTCCGTCTTCACCCCGCAGCCCTCCGGGCACGAGGTGTGTGTGTGTGGTTCTGGTCTCGGGGGCCACATTGGCCCGAGGCTGCATCGCTATCCAGTAGGCCCAGCTAGTCTGGCTGAGGCCTGCATACTGAGAGGGGATCCAAGCTGTCCGTCCAAATGGGAGGAAGCTCTCTTAATGAAGGAGACCAGGGGAGGACCTGCCCTGGAGGAGACCAGCAAAGTGCTGCTGTCTCGGGCGAGGTCTGGCAACTTTATTGAGGAGGGATGCACTACACTACAAGCCCTGCAGTTTGCCGGATTGGCTTAAAGGCTCTTTACCTGTACGGCTGGGAGTTTGGGACATTGATATCCTGTGGCAGAGGATTCCTGGACTATCCATTTGCTCAACTTTAAAAGGTCTGTGTGTCATGGATATGCAGTAATGTTTGTCTGTCAGCTTACCTTTCCTCCTCATGTGTTCATCTTAGAGGTCAGACCCTTTCACCTGGCTTCCTTTATAATCTCCTCCCAGCCTGACTCCACCCCAGGCTCTACCTCAGAACACTATATTAACCAGTGCACTGCAAGCCTGCTGGGCTGATCAACGTGTTTGTTAAGCATTGTGTGTTTGGGTTCCTGCCTGCCGTGTGCTACGTCTGTCTCTCTGTTACGATATTGGCTTGTCCTGTGAGCAGATATTTTTGGCTAGTATTACTGAGTGCCTGAACCTTCCCCGTTTATCCTTATCTGCTTGTGACCCTTGACCTTCGGCTTGTCCTTCGCTATTCTTGTATCCAGAGCTGCTGCTTCCCCTCTTTCCTCCTTCCCTACGAGGCGTGAGCTAGGAGACTCTAGGGGTCGCGACCTGGACCTAGCTGCAGCGTAACATCCTCACCACTAGAGACTCTGGAGAAGACCTGCTGGGTCTTAGACTCCGCGCCCTGGGGAATCTCGGCTCTAGCTTCCTGTAGGATCCCAGTTTTGCTCCTCTGGTCCCGCTTTCCTCAACCACCTAGTTTCCTATCCGCAGCAGTCAGCCATAGGGTTCACTACCTTGTGGTGCACTCCTGACCCCCTACGGTATGCATCTGTCATCTGGCCACAGGTGACCTGACAGTTTGATCAGCCATGGACCCGGCTGACGTGCCGCTCCCCGCAGATGATCCATTGCAGGGCATAGTCCGCAGACTTGAGACCCAGGAATCTAATCAGACCCAGGTCATGCGATTCCTTCAGGATTTGGCCTCCCGTTTTGAACAGGTTCAGGCCTCATTAGAACCCCCGGTTCAACAACCTCAACCTCAACCGCTACCTGCGGCCGCACCTATTCCGGTCGCAGTCGCAGCCACACATTCACTACAACTGCCAGCTTCGTCCCGTTTCTCTGGGGACTCCAAGGCCTGCAGGGGGTTCCTTAGCCAATGCACGATTCATTTTGAGCTCCATCCCCAAAACTTCCTGTCTGATCGGGCTAAGGTAGCCTATGTCATTTCCCTCCTCTCCGGTGAAGCTTTAGCCTGGGCAGCTCCTCTGTGGGAACTGAATGATCCAGTGGTTTCTAGCCTGTCTGGCTTCTTGAAACTTTTTCGGAATATCTTTGAAGAACCAGCTCGTGTCTCTTCAGCGGCCAGAGCCCTTTTACGTCTCCGCCAAGAGTCTGCTTCTGTGGGACAGTATGCCCTTCATTTCCGCATACTGTCGGCTGAGTTGAGCTGGAACAATGAGGCCTTAGTCACAACCTTTTTGCATGGCCTGTCTGATAGAGTGAAGGATGAATTAGCAGGAAGAACCATCCCCACTGATCTGGGCGGAGTTATCTCCTTGTGTAACCAGATCGATATTCGCTTTCAGGAGAGGACCCTAGAAAAGCGACGCCAGCACTCCTTGGTTCTTAGTCAGCCTGAGCTCCCCTCTCTTCGACCCGTAGAGCATTTCCTGCCAGCTGAGGAACCCATGCAGCTGGGTCGGACCAGGCTATCCCCCGAGGAACGTGCTAGGCGCAGAACTCTTGGCCTGTGTCTCTACTGTGGGGGCAAAGATCATTTTCGTGACACTTGCTCTCTTTGTCCAGAAAAACGTTCAGGTCCACTTCATCTGGAAAGTGGAGTATTGGACCCAGAAATATCACCTTCCCCTTCTCGTCTTCTGCTTTCTGTGTTGCTTCATGTTGGTGCTTCTTCTCGCTTGGTCTCAGCATATCTGGATTCTGGAGCCGCTGGTAATTTCTTGGACTGGGAAATCGCATCGTCCATGAGACTTACTCTTTTGCCCCTCACCACGCCATTGGTGGTCTTGGCGATTAATGGCACTGTTCTCCCAGGGGGTCCTATCCGCTTCCAGACCCTCCCTGTTAAGATGTCGGTAGGGACACTCCACCAGGAGTGGATATCCTTCCTTATCTTACCCAAGGCCTCAACTCCTATCGTTTTGGGTCTCCCATGGTTACGGCTCCATTCTCTACATGTTGACTGGACTACTGGACAGATCCTGGCTTGGGGTTCCTCCTGTTCCTCGTCCTGCCTACCCAAGGTTGCCCCCTGTGAACCTGAGTCGGTCATTCATTCCAGGTTGCATAATCATTTACATTTACCTGTCCCTAATCACCCTTGGACGCACAGGCAGGCTAGCTTGTCTACAAGTTCTGCAGTCGCTACGCCTTGCGATGCGATTCAGGTAGTCGCTACACCTGACTCTGCTATTCACTCGGCCTCTGTACTAGTTATGCCAGTCCAGCCCATGCCCAGTGAGCCTCCCACTTTTTCTTATTCAGGACATTCTGCTTGTCTTTCAGGTATTCAGCTTGACTCCTGTAACATGTCACCTTCTAAACAACCTGACTTCAGGGTTCCACTGGCATCTGCCCAGTCTGATGGTCCTGTGCTAGATGCCCAGTTCATCTTTAAGGGTCTGGGGGACCCTCCTCAGATTCCTGTTTATCCTCTCATGCCCTTGCTTATTCCCAGAGAGCCTTTGGTCCTCAATAAATCTTCTCATCATCTCCCTACCTCGGTTTCGGTCTCTGAGGATAATCTAAAGTACGAGGTTTGACAAGTTCTGGATTCTCAGCTCTGCAGAGGCATTCTTCAGTACCTTGTGCATTGGAGAGGTTTTGGTCCTGAGGAGGCGTCTTGGATCGCTGCATCTGAGGTCATTGCACCTCGTCTGTTGAGGAGGTTTCATCTGAGATTTCCCTTTAAGCCTGGGCCCAGGCGGGGGAGGGGGAGGGCCCATAAGAGGGAGGGTACTGTCATGGATATGCAGTAATGTTTTTCTGTCAGCTTACCTTTCCTCCTCATGTGTTCATCTTAGAGGCCAGACCCTTTCACCTGGCTTCCTTTATAATCTCCTCCCAGCCTGACTCCACCCCAGGCTCTATCTCAGAACACTATATTAACCAGTGCACTGCAAGCCTGCTGGGCTGATCAACGTGTTTGTTAAGCATTGTGTGTTTGGGTTCCTGCCTGCCGTGTGCTACGTCTGTCTCTCTGTTACGATATTGGCTTGTCCTGTGAGCAGATATTTTTGGCTAGTATTACTGAGTGCCTGAACCTTCCCCGTTTATCCTTATCTGCTTGTGACCCTTGACCTTCGGCTTGTCCTTCGCTATTCTTGTATCCAGAGCTGCTGCTTCCCCTCTTTCCTCCTTCCCTACGAGGCGTGAGCTAGGAGACTCTAGGGGTCGCGACCTGGACCTAGCTGCAGCGTAACATCCTCACCACTAGAGACTCTGGAGAAGACCTGCTGGGTCTTAGACTCCGCGCCCTGGGGAATCTCGGCTCTAGCTTCCTGTAGGATCCCAGTTTTGCTCCTCTGGTCCCGCTTTCCTCAACCACCTAGTTTCCTATCCGCAGCAGTCAGCCATAGGGTTCACTACCTTGTGGTGCACTCCTGACCCCCTACGGTATGCATCTGTCATCTGGCCACAGGTGACCTGACAGTTTGATCAGCCATGGACCCGGCTGACGTGCCGCTCCCCGCAGATGATCCATTGCAGGGCATAGTCCGCAGACTTGAGACCCAGGAATCTAATCAGACCCAGGTCATGCGATTCCTTCAGGATTTGGCCTCCCGTTTTGAACAGGTTCAGGCCTCATTAGAACCCCCGGTTCAACAACCTCAACCGCTACCTGCGGCCGCACCTATTCCGGTCGCAGTCGCAGCCACACATTCACTACAACTGCCAGCTTTGTCCCGTTTCTCTGGGGACTCCAAGGCCTGCAGGGGGTTCCTTAGCCAATGCACGATTCATTTTGAGCTCCATCCCCAAAACTTCCTGTCTGATCGGGCTAAGGTAGCCTATATCATTTCCCTCCTCTCCGGTGAAGCTTTAGCCTGGGCAGCTCCTCTGTGGGAATTGAATGATCCAGTGGTTTCTAGCCTGTCTGGCTTCTTGAAACTTTTTCGGAATATCTTTGAAGAACCAGCTCGTGTCTCTTCAGCGGCCAGAGCCCTTTTACGTCTCCGCCAAGAGTCTGCTTCTGTGGGACAGTATGCCCTTCATTTCCGCATACTGTCGGCTGAGTTGAGCTGGAACAATGAGGCCTTAGTCACAACCTTTTTGCATGGCCTGTCTGATAGAGTGAAGGATGAATTAGCAGGAAGAACCATCCCCACTGATCTGGGCGGAGTTATCTCCTTGTGTAACCAGATCGATATTCGCTTTCAGGAGAGGACCCTAGAAAAGCGACGCCAGCACTCCTTGGTTCTTAGTCAGCCTGAGCTCCCCTCTCTTCGACCCGTAGAGCATTTCCTGCCAGCTGAGGAACCCATGCAGCTGGGTCGGACCAGGCTATCCCCCGAGGAACGTGCTAGGCGCAGAACTCTTGGCCTGTGTCTCTACTGTGGGGGCAAAGATCATTTTCGTGACACTTGCTCTCTTTGTCCAGAAAAACGTTCAGGTCCACTTCATCTGGAAAGTGGAGTATTGGACCCAGAAATATCACCTTCCCCTTCTCGTCTTCTGCTTTCTGTGTTGCTTCATGTTGGTGCTTCTTCTCGCTTGGTCTCAGCATATCTGGATTCTGGAGCCGCTGGTAATTTCTTGGACTGGGAAATCGCATCGTCCATGAGACTTACTCTTTTGCCCCTCACCACGCCATTGGTGGTCTTGGCGATTAATGGCACTGTTCTCCCAGGGGGTCCTATCCGCTTCCAGACCCTCCCTGTTAAGATGTCGGTAGGGACACTCCACCAGGAGTGGATATCCTTCCTTATCTTACCCAAGGCCTCAACTCCTATCGTTTTGGGTCTCCCATGGTTACGGCTCCATTCTCTACATGTTGACTGGACTACTGGACAGATCCTGGCTTGGGGTTCCTCCTGTTCCTCGTCCTGCCTACCCAAGGTTGCCCCCTGTGAACCTGAGTCGGTCATTCATTCCAGGTTGCATAATCATTTACATTTACCTGTCCCTAATCACCCTTGGACGCACAGGCAGGCTAGCTTGTCTACAAGTTCTGCAGTCGCTACGCCTTGCGATGCGATTCAGGTAGTCGCTACACCTGACTCTGCTATTCACTCGGCCTCTGTACTAGTTATGCCAGTCCAGCCCATGCCCAGTGAGCCTCCCACTTTTTCTTATTCAGGACATTCTGCTTGTCTTTCAGGTATTCAGCTTGACTCCTGTAACATGTCACCTTCTAAACAACCTGACTTCAGGGTTCCACTGGCATCTGCCCAGTCTGATGGTCCTGTGCTAGATGCCCAGTTCATCTTTAAGGGTCTGGGGGACCCTCCTCAGATTCCTGTTTATCCTCTCATGCCCTTGCTTATTCCCAGAGAGCCTTTGGTCCTCAATAAATCTTCTCATCATCTCCCTACCTCGGTTTCGGTCTCTGAGGATAATCTAAAGTACGAGGTTTGACAAGTTCTGGATTCTCAGCTCTGCAGAGGCATTCTTCAGTACCTTGTGCATTGGAGAGGTTTTGGTCCTGAGGAGGCGTCTTGGATCGCTGCATCTGAGGTCATTGCACCTCGTCTGTTGAGGAGGTTTCATCTGAGATTTCCCTTTAAGCCTGGGCCCAGGCGGGGGAGGGGGAGGGCCCATAAGAGGGAGGGTACTGTCATGGATATGCAGTAATGTTTTTCTGTCAGCTTACCTTTCCTCCTCATGTGTTCATCTTAGAGGCCAGACCCTTTCACCTGGCTTCCTTTATAATCTCCTCCCAGCCTGACTCCACCCCAGGCTCTATCTCAGAACACTATATTAACCAGTGCACTGCAAGCCTGCTGGGCTGATCAACGTGTTTGTTAAGCATTGTGTGTTTGGGTTCCTGCCTGCCGTGTGCTACGTCTGTCTCTCTGTTACGATATTGGCTTGTCCTGTGAGCAGATATTTTTGGCTAGTATTACTGAGTGCCTGAACCTTCCCCGTTTATCCTTATCTGCTTGTGACCCTTGACCTTCGGCTTGTCCTTCGCTATTCTTGTATCCAGAGCTGCTGCTTCCCCTCTTTCCTCCTTCCCTACGAGGCGTGAGCTAGGAGACTCTAGGGGTCGCGACCTGGACCTAGCTGCAGCGTAACATCCTCACCACTAGAGACTCTGGAGAAGACCTGCTGGGTCTTAGACTCCGCGCCCTGGGGAATCTCGGCTCTAGCTTCCTGTAGGATCCCAGTTTTGCTCCTCTGGTCCCGCTTTCCTCAACCACCTAGTTTCCTATCCGCAGCAGTCAGCCATAGGGTTCACTACCTTGTGGTGCACTCCTGACCCCCTACGGTATGCATCTGTCATCTGGCCACAGGTGACCTGACAGTTTGATCAGCCATGGACCCGGCTGACGTGCCGCTCCCCGCAGATGATCCATTGCAGGGCATAGTCCGCAGACTTGAGACCCAGGAATCTAATCAGACCCAGGTCATGCGATTCCTTCAGGATTTGGCCTCCCGTTTTGAACAGGTTCAGGCCTCATTAGAACCCCCGGTTCAACAACCTCAACCGCTACCTGCGGCCGCACCTATTCCGGTCGCAGTCGCAGCCACACATTCACTACAACTGCCAGCTTTGTCCCGTTTCTCTGGGGACTCCAAGGCCTGCAGGGGGTTCCTTAGCCAATGCACGATTCATTTTGAGCTCCATCCCCAAAACTTCCTGTCTGATCGGGCTAAGGTAGCCTATATCATTTCCCTCCTCTCCGGTAGGGATGAGCTTCGAGTTCGAGTCGAACTCATGTTCGACTCGAACATTGCCTGTTCGCCCGTTCGCCGAACAGCGAACAAATTGGGGTGTTCGCGGCAAATTCGAAAAATCTATGGGAGAAATCTAAAGTGTTAATTATAAAGGCTAATATGCAAGTTATTGTCCTAAAAAGTGTTTGGGGACCCGGGTCCTGCCCCAGGGGACATGTATCAATGCAAAAAGAAGTTTTAAAAACGGCCGTTTTTTCGGGAGCAGTGATTTTAATAATGCTTAAAATGAAAAAATAAAAGTGAAATATTCCTTTAAATTTCGTACCTGGGGGGTGTGTATGATATGCATGTGAAGTGGCGCATGTTTCCCGTGCTTAGAACTGTCCCTGCAAAAAGTGTCATTTTTGAAAGAAAAAAATGCATTTAAAACTGACTCGCGGCTATTAATGAATTGTCGGCTCCCGGCAATACATACAAAAGTCATTGATAAAAAAAAAAAAAAAAGCGTGGGGGTTCCCCAGAATTCAATTACCAGGCCCTTCAGGTCTGGAATGGATATTAAGGGGAACCCCGCCGCAAATAAAAAAAAAATTGACGTGGGGTTCCCCCAAATATCCATTCCAGGCCCTTCAGATCTGGCATGGATTTTAAGGGGAACTCCACCCCAAGTTTAAAAAAAAATGGCGTGGAGTCCCCCTAAAAATCCATACCAGACCCCTTATCCGAGCACGCAACCTGGCCGGCCGCAGGGGAAAAGGGGGGGACGAGAGAGCGGCCCCCCCTCCCTCCTGAACCGTACCAAGCCACATGCCCTCAACATGGGGAGGATGTCCCCATGTTGATGGGGACAAGGGCCTCATCCCCACAACCCTTGCCCGGTGGTTGTGGGGGTCTGCGGGCGGGGGGCTTATCGGAATCTGGAAGACCCCTTTAACAAAGGGGACCCCCAGATCCCGCCCCCCCCCTATGTGAATTGGTAACGGGTACATTGTACCCCTACCATTTCACGAAGAAAGCGTAAAAAAAATGTTTAAAAAAACACACAAACACCTTGAAAAAGTCCTTTATTTAAAAAAAAAAAAAAAAAAAAACATTCCAGCGGTGAAATCCAGTGTCCCGCGGCGATCCCGATGTCCAGCGCTGTCCGTCATTGGTTGTGCCTGAGCGGACCTGATGGGGAACTCCCTCTCAGTATTTTAAATGTATAGACCCGCCCCTTCTAAAGTTCCCCATCAGGTCCGCTCAGCGGACGAGATGCGGAACATGAGAAGGGGCGGGTCTATACATGTATTACCAAAGTGAGAGCAGTTCCCCATCAGGTCCGCCTCCTCGGTATGTCAGACCCGCCTACGTCATTGGCTTGAGCGGGGAACTTCCTTCACTGTGTAATTTAAATTTACATAGTGAAGGAAGTTCCCCGCTCAAGCCAATGACGTAGGCGGGTCTGACATACCGAGGGGGCGGACCTGATGGGGAACAGCTCTCACTTTGGTAATACATGTATAGACCCGCCCCTTCTCATGTTCCGCATCTCGTCCGCTGAGCGGACCTGATGGGGAACTTTAGAAGGGGCGGGTCTATACATTTAAAATACTGAGAGGGAGTTCCCCATCAGGTCCGCTCAGGCACAACCAATGAAGGACAGCGCTGGACATCGGGATCGCCGCGGGACACTGGATTTCACCGCTGGAATGTTTATTTATTTATTTTTTTAAATAAAGGACTTTTTCAAGGTGTTTGTGTGTTTTTTTAAACATTTTTTTTACGCTTTCTTCGTGAAATGGTAGGGGTACAATGTACCCGTTACCAATTCACATAGGGGGGGGGCGGGATCTGGGGGTCCCCTTTGTTAAAGGGGTCTTCCAGATTCCGATAAGCCCCCCGCCCGCAGACCCCCACAACCACCGGGCAAGGGTTGTGGGGATGAGGCCCTTGTCCCCATCAACATGGGGACATCCTCCCCATGTTGAGGGCATGTGGCTTGGTACGGTTCAGGAGGGAGGGGGGGCCGCTCTCTCGTCCCCCCCTTTTCCCCTGCGGCCGGCCAGGTTGCGTGCTCGGATAAGGGGTCTGGTATGGATTTTTAGGGGGACTCCACGCCATTTTTTTTTAAACTTGGGGTGGAGTTCCCCTTAAAATCCATGCCAGATCTGAAGGGCCTGGTAATTGAATTCTGGGGAACCCCCACGCTTTTTTTTTTTTTTTTCTCAATGACTTTTGTATGTATTGCCGGGAGCCGACAATTCATTAATAGCCGCGAGTCAGTTTTAAATGCATTTTTTTTCTTTCAAAAATGACATTTTTTGCAGGGACAGTTCTAAGCACGGGAAACATGCGCCACTTCACATGCATATCATATACACCCCCCAGGTACGAAATTTAAAGGAATATTTCACTTTTATTTTTTCACTTTAAGCATTATTAAAATCACTGCTCCCGAAAAAACGGCCGTTTTTAAAACTTCTTTTTGCATTGATACATGTCCCCTGGGGCAGGACCCCGGTCCCCAAACACTTTTTAGGACAATAACTTGCATATTAGCCTTTATAATTAACACTTTAGATTTCGAACGTTCGAGTCCATTGTATTTAATAGGGTTCTAAAGTTTACACGAACATTTTGTCTGTTCGCAGGTTCTGGTGCGAACCGAACAGGGGGGTGTTCGGCTCATCCCTGCTCTCCGGTGAAGCTTTAGCCTGGGCAGCTCCTCTGTGGGAACTGAATGATCCAGTGGTTTCTAGCCTGTCTGGCTTCTTGAAACTTTTTCGGAATATCTTTGAAGAACCAGCTCGTGTCTCTTCAGCGGCCAGAGCCCTTTTACGTCTCCGCCAAGAGTCTGCTTCTGTGGGACAGTATGCCCTTCATTTCCGCATACTGTCGGCTGAGTTGAGCTGGAACAATGAGGCCTTAGTCACAACCTTTTTGCATGGCCTGTCTGATAGAGTGAAGGATGAATTAGCAGGAAGAACCATCCCCACTGATCTGGGCGGAGTTATCTCCTTGTGTAACCAGATCGATATTCGCTTTCAGGAGAGGACCCTAGAAAAGCGACGCCAGCACTCCTTGGTTCTTAGTCAGCCTGAGCTCCCCTCTCTTCGACCCGTAGAGCATTTCCTGCCAGCTGAGGAACCCATGCAGCTGGGTCGGACCAGGCTATCCCCCGGGGAACGTGCTAGGCGCAGAACTCTTGGCCTGTGTCTCTACTGTGGGGGCAAAGATCATTTTCGTGACACTTGCTCTCTTTGTCCAGAAAAACGTTCAGGTCCACTTCATCTGGAAAGTGGAGTATTGGACCCAGAAATATCACCTTCCCCTTCTCGTCTTCTGCTTTCTGTGTTGCTTCATGTTGGTGCTTCTTCTCGCTTGGTCTCAGCATATCTGGATTCTGGAGCCGCTGGTAATTTCTTGGACTGGGAAATCGCATCGTCCATGAGACTTACTCTTTTGCCCCTCACCACGCCATTGGTGGTCTTGGCGATTAATGGCACTGTTCTCCCAGGGGGTCCTATCCGCTTCCAGACCCTCCCTGTTAAGATGTCGGCAGGGACACTCCACCAGGAGTGGATATCCTTCCTTATCTTACCCAAGGCCTCAACTCCTATCGTTTTGGGTCTCCCATGGTTACGGCTCCATTCTCCACACGTTGACTGGACTACTGGACAGATCCTGGCTTGGGGTTCCTCCTGTTCCTCGTCCTGCCTACCCAAGGTTGCCCCCTGTGAACCTGAGTCGGTCATTCATTCCAGGTTGCATAATCATTTACATTTACCTGTCCCTAATCACCCTTGGACGCACAGGCAGGCTAGCTTGTCTACAAGTTCTGCAGTCGCTACGCCTTGCGATGCGATTCAGGTAGTCGCTACACCTGACTCTGCTATTCACTCGGCCTCTGTACTAGTTATGCCAGTCCAGCCCATGCCCAGTGAGCCTCCCACTTTTTCTTATTCAGGACATTCTGCTTGTCTTTCAGGTATTCAGCTTGACTCCTGTAACATGTCACCTTCTAAACAACCTGACTTCAGGGTTCCACTGGCATCTGCCCAGTCTGATGGTCCTGTGCTAGATGCCCAGTTCATCTTTAAGGGTCTGGGGGACCCTCCTCAGATTCCTGTTGATCCTCTCATGCCCTTGCTTATTCCCAGAGAGCCTTTGGACCTCAATAAATCTTCTCGTCATCTCCCTACCTCGGTTTCGGTCTCTGAGGATAATCTAAAGTACGAGGTTTGACAAGTTCTGGATTCTCAGCTCTGCAGAGGCATTCTTCAGTACCTTGTGCATTGGAGAGGTTTTGGTCCTGAGGAGGCGTCTTGGATCGCTGCATCTGAGGTCATTGCACCTCGTCTGTTGAGGAGGTTTCATCTGAGATTTCCCTTTAAGCCTGGGCCCAGGCGGGGGAGGGGGAGGGCCCATAAGAGGGAGGGTACTGTCATGGATATGCAGTAATGTTTGTCTGTCAGCTTACCTTTCCTCCTCAAGTGTTCATCTTAGAGGCCAGACCCTTTCACCTGGCTTCCTTTATATTCTCCTCCCAGCCTGACTCCACCCCAGCCTCTATCACAGAACACTATATTAACCTGTGCACTGCAAGCCTGCTGGGCTGATCAACGTGTTTGTTAAGCATTGTGTGTTTGGGTTCCTGCCTGCCGTGTGCTACGTCTGTCTCTCTGTTACGATATTGGCTTGTCCCTGACTATATCTGTCTGCTTGTGTCCCTTGACCTTCGGCTTGTCCTTCGTTTATCCTTATCTGCTTGTGACCCTTGACCTTCGGCTTGTCCTTCGCTATTCTTGTATCCAGAGCTGCTGCTTCCCCTCTTTCCTCCTTCCCTATGAGGTGTGAGCTAGGAGACTCTAGGGGTCGCGACCTGGACCTAGCTGCAGCATAACATCCTCACCACTAGAGGCTCTGGAGAAGACCTGCTGGGTCTTAGACTCCGCGCCCTGGGGAATCTCGGCTCTAGCTTCCTGTAGGATCCCGGTTGTGCTCCTCTGGTCCCGCTTTACTCAACCACCTAGTTTCCTATCCGCAGCAGTCAGACATAGGGTTCACTACCTTGTGGTGCACTCCTGACCCCCTACGGTGTGCATCTGTCATCTGGCCACAGGTGACCTGACACAGTGGCAGAGACTTTGTTCACTTTAAAAGGTCTGTGGCAGAGACCCCATTCGCCTAGGGCAGTCTGTGGCAGAGACTGTCCCGTTGCTGATTTGTGTGTCATCCCAACTGCTAGGCCATGTGAGAGGGGACTATCCAGGAGACCAATACCCACTCTAAACACTGAGAGTGGTAAGTGACTGTGAGCAGATATTTTTGGCTAGTATTACTGAGTGCCTGAACCTTCCCCTACTCTTCTATACCTTCTACCTTCTCAACGTTTACTGCATAAGAAAATAAAGCCTAATGCCACGTACACACGACCGTTTTTCATGACGAGAAAAATGCAATTTTTTAATTTGGTCATTAAAAACGATCGTGTGTGGGCTCCAGAGCATTTTTCACGACGTGAAAAATTACCATTAAAAATTTGGAACATGCTCTAATTTTTCTCGTCGTTTTTCACGTCGTCGTTTTTCTCGTCATGAAAAACGGCCGTGTGTGGGCTTTAACAACGTGAAAAAAATGCGCATGCTCAGAAGCAAGTTATGAGACGGGAGCGCTCGTTCTGGTAAAACTAAGGTTCGTAATGGACATGGCACATTCGTCACGCTGTAACGGACTGAAAAGCACGAGGCTGAAAAGCACGAATCGTCTCACAACAAACTTTACTAACACAAGGATCAGCAAAAGCAGCCCAAAGGGTGGCGCCATCCGAATGGAACTTCCCCTTTTCAGTGCCGTTGTACGTGTTGTACGTCACCGCGCTTCACTCAAGCATTTTTTTCCACGATAGTGTGTAGGCAAGGCAGGCTTGAGAAGAATCACGTAGAGAAAAACTTTGTTTTTTTTCAATGACATTAAAAACGGTTGTGTGTACGCGGCATAACTGTTTGAGGTTTTACATCTGCGTGGACATTGCATTACTACAGACTTTCCTGCCCGGACAACGAAGCTAAAGAGGTAACGTGCAAAACCCCAAATTAACCAGCGGCTCTCTAGGGGGTATTGCTACACGTGTATATACATTATATAGGATGCAGTACATGTTCTTCTTTTCAAAAAAAATTAAACAAATAATTCTGCTATACACACACACACATATATGTAAAAAAAAACATGTATTCATGCACACCTACAGATACAAACTCACTTAAACATTTATATAGGTACACCTGCTTGTTGACAAAAATAGCCAAATAGCGAATCATGCGGCTGACGCTCAATACATAAAACATGCAGACATGCTGGGATTTTTATGCACTGTAGACTGTCGAATTTACAGAGACTGGTGTAAAAATTTAAGAATCCCCCGAGCAGCTGATCTCTGGGAAAAAGCACCTTGGTAATGAGAAAGGTAAATGGAGAAAGGACAGACTTGTTCAAGTCAACAACTGCTCAAATGACCACACTTTGTAATGGAGTGCGCAGAAGGGCATCTCTGAGTACGTCAATCTTTGTGTGACAATGTAAGACTATCCAGGGTAACTTAAGACTGGAAAAGGTTTCCCTAGCCCAATAAAACAATGATTTATGCTTTGAAATACACATGGTTGGGTCAACATTTTAATTATGGGTGCATCCTGTCTTGTATCAATTTCAAGGTGCTGGAGATATTATCATGCAAGTTTCTTTTTATGAATTTTAGAGCTTTTCTTCATACATGTTAGGCCTCTTCATACTAGATAGATAGATAGTTAGATAGATAGACCCAATTAATGGTTTGTTTAGGTTTAGACCCAATAAATGGTTGCTTTACAGGTATGTATGAGCCAAGAGGTTAATGCAGAGAATGTTTAGGGTAAAAAAAAAGTTTTGCCTTCATAACTACTTAGAGCTTAGAGGCTAACTGTATTTTTGTGGAAGCTAGAGTGCTAGAGTAGGATGTTTTGTTGTTATGCCGCGTACACACGATCGATTTTCTCTACAGGGAAAAATGAGGGAACGGCTTGGTTCCCTACACACGGCCGTTTTTCCCGACATTTTTTTTCATGGTCGAGAAAAACGACCGTGTGTGGGCTCCGTGGCAGTGTTTCCCTATGGGAAAACTACCGCGGAAAAAAATGACGGGAATCATGACGAGAAAAATTAGAGCATGTTCTAATTTTCACGTCGTGATTAATGCCGTTTTTCCCATCGGGAAAAATGACAAAAAGCCCACACACGGTCGTTTTTCTTGTTAAAAAAAAAATGTAATTTTTCCAGACGGGAAAAATGATCGTGTGTACGCGGCATTAGTGTAGGTAAATTCAGGCTTGTCTGCATTTTTCAGGATCAGGGTTGAGGGACTCAGGGAGGGCTGGTATGACTCACAAGCAGCATCTCTGATACCTCCCCCTACTTCTAGAAACTAGCAGAAGATTCTGAGGGCCATGACCGATCCCTAACAGATGAGTTGGCAGGAGGCAGGCCCCCTCAAATACTCAGGGTCAGCCCAGCTGGGGAGTGTGGAGTTCAGGTGGACAATGGAGTGTAATATATGGAAAGTGTGTAAATTGTGCTGCTTTTACTAATAGATCTCTAAGTTTCTCATCTCTAAGTTTCTCATATAGACCTTTCCCTCTGTACAGAACTCTGTGTTGAATTTCAACAAAAAGCTCTGTGCTGTGATTGTATACAGCCGATTAGAGCAGGTCCCCAACCAATCACAGCGGGTGCTGGCCAGGGGGTGTGCATGCACGCACCTGATACCCGGAAGTAGGCAGCGGTGTACTTGTACGACGTTTTGCCTACAGCGGCCGCCCATCCGCAGTACATTGTGGGGCGGTCGTTAAGTGTTTAAATATTTAGCACTTAGAACAGCTGTAGAGAAGACTGCTGATATATAGGTACAACTTATGTATGAGGATTTGTTTCATCTCTTTGTATTACCTGAACTTGCCCTGAAAAAGTATTCAAACCCCTTGAAATGTTCCACATTTTGTCATGTTACAACCAAAACCTAAATGTATTTTATTTGGATTTTATGTGAAAAAATCAACACAAAGTGGCAAATAATTGTGAAGTAGAAGGAAAATGATGAATGGTTTTCAATATTTTTTACAAATATATATGTGAAAAGTGTGGAGTGCATTTGTATTCAGCCCCCTTTACTCTACTACCTCAAACTAAAATCTAGTGGAACCAATTGCCTTCAGAAGTCACTGAATTAGTAAATAAAGTCCACCTGTGTGTATTTTAATCTCAGTATAAATGCAGCTGTTCTGTGAAGCCCTCCGAGGGTTGTTAGAGAACCTTAGTGAACAAACAGCATCATGAGGACCAGGGAACCAGGCAAATCAGGGATAAAGTTGTGGAGAAGTTAAACGCAGGGTTAGGTTATAAGAAAATATCCCAAGCCTTTTAACATCTCACAGAGCACTGTTCAATCTATCATACAAAAATAGAAAGAGTATGGCACAACTGCAAATCTACCAAGACATGGCCGTCCACCTAAACTGACAGGCCGGGCAAGGAGAGCATTAATCAGAGAAGCAGCCAAGAGGCCCATGGTAACTCTGGAGGAGTTCTCCACAGGACAACTATTAGTCGTGCACTCCACAAATCTGGCCTTTATGGAAGAGTGTCAAGAAGCAAGCCATTGTTAAAAAGAAAGCCATAAGAATTCCCGTTTGCAGTTTGTGAGAAACTATGTGGGGGACACAGCAAACATGAAGGTGCTCTGGTCAGATGAGACCAAAATTGAACTTTTTGGCCTAAAAGCAAAATGCTGTGTGTGGCAGAAAACTAACACTGCATATCACCCTGAACATGCCCACTGTGAAACATGGTGGTGGCAGCATCGAGTTGCGGGGATGTTTTTCTTCAGCAGGGACAGGGAAGCTGATCAGAGTTGATGGAAAGATGGATGGAGCCAAATACAGGGCAATCTTAGAAGAAAACCTGTTATGCCCTGTACACACGATGGACTTTTTTCATCGGAAAAAATGATTGTGTGTGGGCCCCATTGGACTTTTTTCCATCGGTGTAAAAAAAAAGAAAAAAACTATAGGAAATTCGGATCGTCTGTGTGGAACTCCATCGGAGAAAAATCCATGCATGCTCAGACTAAATTACAAGACGGGAGCGCTCGTTCTGGTAAAACTAGCGTTCGTAATAGAGAAAGCACATTCGTCATGCTGTAACGGAGTGAAAAGTACGGAGACTGAAAATCGCAAAACGGCTAACACCAAACTTTTACTAACACGAGGTAACACAAAATCAGCAAAAGCAGCCCAAAGGGTGGCGCCATTGGATTTGAACTTCCCATTTATAGTGCCGTCGTACGTATTGTACGTCACGGCGCTTTGGACGGTCGGAATTTTGTCTGATGGTGTGCAGGCAAGACTGATGAAAGTCAGCTTCATAGGAATTCCGACGGAAAATTCCATCGGATTTTATTCCATCGGAAATCTGATTGTGTGTACAAGGCATTAGAGTCTGCAAAAGACTTAAGACTAGGGCAGAGGTTCCCCTTCCAGCAGGACAACGACCCTAAACATACAGCCAGAGCTACATCAAAGCATATTCATGTGTTAGAATGGCCCAGTCAAAGTCCAGACCTAAATCCGAATGAGAATCTGTGGCAAGACTTGCAAATTGCTGTTCACAGACGCTTTCCATCCAATCTGACTGAGCTTGAGATATTTTGCAAAGAAGAATGGGCAAAAATGTCACTCTCTAGATGTGCAAAGCTGGTAGAGACATCTCCAAAAAGACTTGCAGCTGTAATTGCAGCGAAAGGAGGTTCTACAAAGTATTGACTCAGGGGGGCTGAATACAAATGCACACCACACTTTTTACATATTTATTTGTAAAACAATGTTGAAAACCATTTATCATTTTCCTTCCACTTCACAATTATGTGCCACTTTGTGTTGGTCTATCACATAAAATCCCAATAAAATGCATTTACGTTTTTGGTTGTAACATGACAAAATGTGCAAAATTTTAAGGGGTATGAATACTTTTTCAAGGCACTGTATATGTAAAGATTTACAACTACCGGTACTTTAATGTGCTACACAACCACAACATGCATTAACATGCGAGCAGTAAAGCACCTCAACACAATGTTATGCGGCGTACACACGATCGTTTTTCATGCCATTTTTTAAAGCAACGTTTTTTTCGTCGTTTTTTTTCATGTTTCCTCTCAAGCCTGTCTTGCGTACACACGATCATTAAAAAAAACGCTCGAGCAAAACGCAGTGACGTACAACACGTACGACGGCACTATAAAGGGGAAGTTCCATTTGGGTGGCGCCACCCTTCATGTTAGTAAAGTTTGTTGAGCGACGATTCGATCTTTTCAGCCTTGTGCTTTTCAGTCCGTTACAGCGTGACGAATGTGCTATCTCCATTACGAACGCTAGTTTTACCAGAACGAGCGCTCCCGTCTCATACTTGATTCTGAGCATGCGCATTTTTTTTCCCCTCGTGAAAGCATACACACTATCGTTTTTCACGTCGTTAAAAAAACCGACATGAAAAACGACGTGAAAAAATAGAGCATGTTCGAAATTTTTAATGGCCGTTTTTCACGCCGTTAAAAATGCTCTGGAGCATACACACGATCGGTTTTAATGCCCATTTTTAAAAATGCCATTTTTAACGGCATGAAAAACGATCGTGTGTATGGGGCATTAGGGTAGGAAGGGGTTTAATGCATAGCCATAGAGCACCACAAAGCAGAGTCCCTACACTTCTGGGCTTTGCAGTGCACTATATGCATTGTGTTGCACTGCCTAGATACTCTGCAGTGCCATTTAAAATGACCATGTTCCAAAAAAATATATTATTACCCTTCAACAATAAGTATATTACAGTGCAGTTGCTTTAACATTATTATATTATTTAAAAAAAAATATTAAAAAAAGAATTTTCATTTAAATGAATTGTCCTTCTTAAGATGAATATACCTTCTCTGGCCTCCACAATGTTCCCAGGAGAGTCACTTTACTGCATATTATACTATATACCTCGTCTGTAGGGAGATTGTATGTATTAAAAATGTAACATGCTTTAAAATCCTGTTGTGCTTAGAGTAAAATAAACATTCCTTTTTCCTCTTTCCCCCCCCCCCCCCACTATTGATTTGTGTTAACATACATTAGATTGAATGCAAAATCATTATTGATCAGTGATAATAATTTAGTGATCAAGTGCCTCCTTGGAAGACAATTGTGATGTATTGTTAATTGCATCAGCCCGAGCAGTCATCAATGCGTTTGACAACTGTTTACAATTTAGCATCCTACAGCAAACATTCAACATTTTATTCTATACGTACCTTAGCTTTATTTTCTCTCTCTTTTTTTCTTTTATTCTTTTTTTTTTTTTTGTCGCTTCTTTGTTTTTTTTTTTGTTTTTTTTTGCACAAGGTTGACAGTTTTTCAAACATATTCACTGTCAGTCCCCTAACAACCTGTCAACAAATGCCATGATGGGAAAATAGCAGTCTGAGCTCTGGGAAAAGTGACAGCCATGCCACAAAGAGAACTCACTCCCAAACGGTGGGCTAAAATTTTTGAAAGGTGCTCCAGCCCTTGTAAGTAAAAATGAACAGTCAGATGTCAGGGAAACACATAAACTTGTCACATCCGATATTGACTTCTCTCTACAGTCAATTGAGATGTTGCTCTGAGTATAGAACAAGAGGGAGATAGACTAGCAGGAGAGAGATTGTTTTTTAGTTGAGTCTACAATTTTTCAGACAGTTTTTCCAGTGTATATATCTTTAGAGCATGCATACACTAAAGTTGATAGGCGTAAGATTGTGGCACAATCTGTCTGACAAATAATTTTTTAAGCAATTTATGTATGAACACGAGTTTGTATCTATCAGGTGATGGAAAGCACCTCCAATGTCAACCTCAATATCTAATGCCGCGTACACACGACCGCTTTTAATGACGAGAAAAATACCATTTTTTAAAATGGTCATTAAAAATGATTGTGTGTGGGCTTCAGAGCATTTTTCACAACGTGAAAAATGGGCATGAAAAAATTGGAACATGCTCTAATTTTTTTTTCTCGTAGTTTTTCACGTCGTCGTTTTTCTCGTCATGAAAAAAAATGATCATGCTCAGAATCAAGTATGAGACGGGAGCGCTCGTTCTGGTAAAACTAGCGTTCGTAATGGAGATAGCACATTCGTCACGCTGTAACGGACTGAAAAGCATGAGACTGAATAGCGCGAATCGTCGCTCAACAAACTTTACTAACACAAGGATCAGCAAAAGCAGCCCAAAGGGTGGCGCCATCCAAATGGAACTTCCCCTTTATAGTGCCGTCGTACGTGTTGTACGTCACCGCGCTTTACTCGAGCATTTTTTTCAATGACATTAAACACAGTTTTTCTCAATGACATTAAAAACGGTCGTGTGTACGCGGCATAAGGGAAATAACTGCCAATCTTTTATAAGAGTTTTGGATAAAATACTTGCTTGGTCTTGGTTTAAAGAGTTTACTGGTGGTAGTTTTCTATACTGAGAATAATAATTCAAAACTATGCTAAAGCAATAATCCAAAATTGGGTATAATCCAAAATTTTGCCAAGGTAGGACAAAGGACCAAGTTCACTTTTTTAGCAGACCCATCAGATGCACGTACTTACATTGCCATCACTTCCCATCATTGGGCTTAGCTGCCAGGAGGGAAGAGACATTTGGGGTACAGAGGAGCATGCAACTCATTCTCCTTTCTCCCATGTGGATGTGTATTGGGTGAGCTCTGGGCTTCACAGTTAGTGATGAGCCGAACACTAGGCTTGTGCACAACGGAAAAATTTGTTCCGTTTCGGTTCGTTTCTTTCCGGTCCTGTTGATTCGTAATCATTCGTAATTTTGCTAGACGGGATTTTTCGTGTTCGGACTCATTCGTATTTTTGCAAGCGACATTTTTTGTTGAATTTTTTGTTGCTTTATAATTCGTACTTTCGGTAGAGTACGTTGTTTTTCGTTGATTCTGGACACAACTCCTACTTTCGTAACTTTTTTTGGGTTCGTTGATTCGTAATTTTCTGTGTCTCTCTCACGACGACGCTGACTATTATGCCTAATGTGCTTCGAATGGATTTGTACTTTTCGAAATACATAGCGGTTATTTGTAACGATTCGAAATCTCGTATTTTACTTTCGTTTTTTACATGCGGCTATAGCCTCCGCCCCTGTACACCATTTTGAGAGGGTTCAGCACGGTGAGGGAGAAGCAGAGAGCAGAGCAGAGTGTTATTGTGCTTCGAATGGATTAGAAATCTCGTATTTTACTTTCGTTTTTTACATGCGGCTATAGCCTCCGCCCCTGTACACCATTTTGAGAGGGAGTTCAGCACGGTGAAGGAGAAGCAGAGAGCAGAGCAGAGTGAGTGTTATTGTGTTTCCAATGGATTTGTACATTCGTAAGTTTTTTCATAACGAATTATGCCGAAGACATTCGGGCATTCGCTATTTTGCGGTATAATTTATTTCGGATTCGGTTTTATTCGTAATTGCTTTGTTCGGAAATTCGAATGCTTCCGAATGTCCGAAAGTTGCTAAATTCGGACGAATTTCGATTCGTTACGAAACGAATTGCACAAGCCTACCGAACACCCCCGGGTTCGGTTCGCACCAGAACCCGCGAACGGACCGAAAGTTCGTACGAACATTAGAACCCTATTAAATACAATGGATGCGAACGTTCGAATTCTAAAGTGCTAATTATAACGACTATTATGCATGTTATTGTCCTAAAAAGGGTTTGGGAACCCGGGTTCTGCACCAGGGGACATGTATCAATGCAAAAAGAAGTTTTAAAAACGGTCGTTTTTCGGGAGCAGTCATTTTAATGATGCATAAAGTGAAAAAAAAAAAGTCAAATATTCCTTTAAATATCGTACCTGGGGGGTGTCTAAAGTATGCCTGTGAAGTGCCACGTGTTTCCCGTGTTTAGAACTGTCCCTGCACAAAATGACACTTCTAAAGGAAAAAAAAGCCATTTAAAACTTCTTGCGGCTTTAATGTAATGTCTGGTCCCGGTAATATGGATGAAAATCTTTAAGAAAAATGGCATAGCTACCCCATGACCCCCCCCCCCCTACCCCAGCCCATTACCAGCCCCTTTGGGTCTTGTATGGATATTAAGGGGAACCCCGCACATAAAATAAAAAAGGCCCTATATACTCTGAACAGCCGTATACAGGCGGTGCATACAAGACAGGGACTGTAGGTTTGTTCTTATGTAGAATCTGTTTGTAATTTTGAACAGGTACATTGTTTAAGTGTAGCTCCAGCCCAAAAATCTATTTTTAAACTTTTTGGAAAACATAGGTAAGGGTTATCACCCCTGTAACATTTGTTTTGCTGTCTGTGCCCCTGTTCAGAACATTTCACCTCACTTTCCGTCCCAATGACAACTGTTTTTGAAATGTGGTGTTTTTCTTGAAACAAGGATTGCTGATAAAGCATCAGTACAGAGGAGACACCTTTCTCCCATATTAATTCTTACAGGAGAGAATTTTCCTTCCAAGGGGTAGATTTCCTCTCACTTCCTGTTGTCTTCTTGCGTTTGCAAGTAGGAGTCGTTTGTAAGTTGGATGTTTGAAAGTAGGGACCTGCCGTATATACTCTGCAGAAATAGGCCCCTTAGTTGTTGGTGTTGGCACAACACTGTAAGCACTCACAGTTACTCTTGGTGGGTGCTGGAACGCCCTGCTGTCAACTATTATATCAGGAATTTTAATTACATATAATTGTTGAACAGTGGTAGTAAAAATTGGGCCTTTGATGGTGGTGCTGGTGCCACAACACTGTAAGCCCTGACAGTTACTCTTGGTGGGTGCAGCAATGGGCCCTGCTGTGAATTATTAGATCAAGAATTGTAATTGCATGCCCCTGTTGAACAGGGGCTGAAAAATTGGGCCTTTCGTGGTGGTGGTGGTGTTGCCACAACACTGTAAGCCCTCGGAGTTACTCTTGGTGGGTGCAGGAATGGGCCCTGCTGTGAATTATTAGATCAAGAATTGTAATTACATGCCCCTGTTGAACAGGGGCTGAAAAATTGGGCCTTAGGCACTGGTGGCACAACACTACAACCCCTCACAGATACTGTACTTGGAGCACAGCAATGAGCCCTGTTGCAAAGTATTGCTTCAAAAATTGTAATGACACGCCCCTGTTAAACAGGGGCTGAAAAATTGGGCCTTAGGCACTGGTGGCACAACACTCCAACCCCTCACAGATACTGTACTTGGAGCACAGCAATGAGCCCTGTTGCAAAGTATTGCTTCAAAAATTGTAATGACACGCCCCTGTTAAACAGGGGCTGAAAAATTGGGCCTTAGGCACTGGTGCCACAACACTCCAACCCCTCACAGATACTGTACTTGGAGCACAGCAATGAGCCCTATGGCAAATTATTGCTAAAAAAATTGTAATTACACGCCCCTGTAAAACAGGGGCTGAAAAATTGGGCCTTAGCCACTGGTGGCGGCACCCATAAACAAAAATGATCTTCCAAGCCATAATCATCAATCGTATCATTGAGGACTCGGAGGAGGAGGATAGCCAGTCAACATAACAGCACAGGCACTCAGCATCAGCATCAGTCTTGAAGGGATGTGACATGTTAAAATCAATTAGTCTGTTATATCAGCATCAGGTGTGTGGTAGCTGGTGGTGATCCAAGACTGGTTCATCTTGATGAAAGTCAGTCGATCAACCGAGTCGGTGGACAGGCGCACCCTGTGATCCGTGACAAATCCTCCAGCAGCACTGAATGTGCGTTCCGAAAGAACGCTGGATGCAGGACAGGCCAGTAGCTCAATTGCATACTGTGCAAGCTCTGGCCAGTGATCCATCCTCAAGACCCAGTAAGCCAGAGGATTTTCGGTGGGGAAGGTGTCCAAGTCTGACCTTGCCCCTAGATATTCCTGCACCATGTTTATCAGACGCTGGCGATGGTTGCTGGAACCGATCATACTTTGGGGCTGCGGACTAAAGAATTGTCTGAACGCATCGGTCAGACGGCCACCTTCCCCACCGCTCCTTCTTTGACTGGCCGAAGCCTCAGCAACTCATTGTCCAGGACCAGGAGTTTGTAACCTCCCAGTCTCTGGGAACGCGTTGCACAGACCTTTCTGCAAGGCCTCCCGGAGTTGTCTCATCCTCTGCTCCCTCTGCGACGGTAAGATAAGGTCCGCAACCTTACCCTTGTACCGTGGATCAAGGAGAGTGGCCAGCCAGTAATGGTCCCTCTCCTTGATCCGAAGAATACGAGGATCCTTCCGCAGACTTTGCAGGATCAGGGAGGCCATGCAGCGTAGGTTTGCTGAGGCATTCGCTCCGGAGTCCTCTGGGTCACTAAGGACGACATGATCCGCAGCCACCTCCTCCCAGCCACGTACAAGTCCACTGGTTTATTGGGACTGTAAATCATCCCTAAAAGACTGCTGCTGATGATGCTGAGTGCCAGCCTCCACCTCCATGCTGACACAATCCTCCTCCTCCTCCTCCTCCTCCTCCTCTTCCTGTGCGATGGGTGGGACAGAAGGAACACTGTCTGGGTAAAGGGGGCCTTGAGAGGCAAGGAAGTCCTCCTCTTCCTGCCTCTGTTCTGCCTCAAGTGCCCTGTCCATTATTCCACGCAGCGTGTGCTCCAACAGGTGGACAAGAGGTACAGTGTCACTGATGCATGCACTGTCACTGCTCACCATCCTCGTGGCCTCCTCAAATGGTGCCAGGACAGTGCATGCATCCCTGATCATGCCCCACTGGCGTGGAGAAAAAAAACCAAGCTCCCCTGACCCTGTCCTCGCACAGGTACTCATTGATGGCCCTCTGCTGCGTGTGCAGCCGCTGCAGCATGGCCAACGTTGAGTTCCACCTGGTGGGCATGTCACATATAAGGCGGTTCTTGGGCAGGTTCAACTCCTTTTGCAGCTCAGCCAGGCGAGCACTGGCATTATAAGATCTGCGGAAATGCACACAGACTTTCCTGGCCTGCCTCAGGACATCCTGTAAGCCCGGGTACCTGCCCAAGAACCGCTGCACCACCAGGTTAAGGACGTGAGCCACACAGGGCACATGGGTCAGTTGTCCCTGTCGGAGGGCGGAGAGGAGGTTGGTGCCATTGTCGCAAACCACCATTCCTGGCTTAAGCTGGCGTGGCGTCAACCACCTCTCGGCCTGGCCCTGCAGAGCAGACAGGACCTCTGCCCCAGTGTGGCTTCTGTCCCCCAAACACACCAGCGCAAGCACGGCATGGCATCTTTTTGCCTGCGTACTTGCGTAGCCCCTTGAACGGCTACGGAGCACCGCTGGTTCATAGGACAAACCACAGGAAGAGGCCATGGAGGAAGAAGAAGAGGAGGGGGTGGAGGAGAGAGGTGTGTCACAACCAGTAGTAGCATTTTGGAGGCGTGGCGGTGGAACAACCTCCAACACTACTGCACCTTGTCCTGCATCCTTCCCAGCTGCCAAAAGAGTGACCCAATGGGCCGTGAAAGAAAGGTAACTTCCCTGTCCATGCCTGCTGGACCATGAGTCAGCGGTAATATGCACCTTACCGCTGACCGCCCTGTCCAGCGAGGCCAAGACATTGCCTTCCACATGCCGGTAGAGAGCCGGAATAGCCTTCCGTGAGAAAAAGTGGCGTTTGGGAACCTGCCACTGAGGAACCGCACATTGCACAAACTCACGGAAGGGGGCCGAGTCTACCAACTGAAAAGGCAGCAGTTGAAGCGCTAGCAATTTAGCCAAGCTAGCATTCAACCGCTGGGCATGTGGATGGCTGGGAGTGAACTTCTTTCGACGGTCCAGCAGCTGGGGCAGGGAAATTTGCCTGCTAGAATCGGACGTCGGTGTACTGCTAGCAGAGTGGCCGCAACTACTTGGCTGTGACACACCTAATTCTACACCTTCATTCCTCTCAGTGCATGTTTCAGAGAGGACTGAAGTTATAGTGGGGTTGGAGATCCCAGCTGATGCGGTGCAAGGAGAGGTCCGCTTTGTTCTTTGGTGTGGGTCTTTGAGGTAGGCTTGCCAACGAGCTGCATGGCAGGTCAACATATGTCTGGTCAGGCATGTGGTACCCAAGCGGCTGATGTTTTGGCCACGCGATATACGCTTGAGACATATGTTGCAAACAGCAGCTGTGCGATCTGATGCACTAGCCTCAAAAAAGGCCCACACCAAAGAACTTTTTGAATGACGGGCAGAGGCAGCGCCCTGCACAGGCAGAGCTCTTTGGTGTGATTCCGTCGGTGTACTGCCCTTACGCTGGCTCGTTGGAGATGTGCCTCCTCCTCATCCTCCTCCTCCTCCTCTCTCCTATTAGGCACCCACGTGGAGTCAGTGACCTCATCATCCCCTCCCTCCTCATCACTGGAGCCAATCTGGCAGTATGCTGCAGCTGCTGGAACATGACTGCCAGATTGGTGTCCTTCTTGAGCATCCCCTCTGTCTGCTCTCACGCTACTGCCTTCCTGTAGCTGGGTTTCATCATCAGACCCTTCGAAACGCTGGGCATCCTCCTGGAGCATGTACCCAACACTGTGCTCAAACAGTTCGGGGGACTCCTCAGGAGGAGGACATGGTGGGTCTAGGGAAGGAGTGACTGATGATGAGTCTGACATTGATACCAGGGAAGAGGACGCTTTGGCAGCTGCTTTGCCAGTACCCTGAGCCTGGGTGAGAGAGGATGAGGAGGAGAAGGAGGGCTTGGTCATCCACTCTACCAAGTCTTCGGCATGATGTGGCTCAACATGTCCAGCTGCGCGGGGAGCAGCCTGCGACCCACTCCTTCCGCCCTTCTTTTTTCCGTTGTTGTTGTTGAGAGAGATACTGTTGCCACCAGACACAGAGCCTGCTTGCCCTCTTTTATTGCCTCCTGACTGTCTGCCTCTCCTTGCTTGTCTTCCAGACATTCTAATAGATGGCCTGCAGGGAGATGGGAAAAAAGCAATAAGGGCTACCTTCAGGTGTCCTTCTCTGTCCCTTTACTTAAGGATTTCTAAATATGGTTGAGGATGATTGCTTTTGCACAGAATAGCACAACGACAATTTCCCTGACTGTCCAAAAAACAAGGATTTCAAAGATGGTTGATGAGGAATGCTTTAGCACACTATAGCACAAGGAGAATTTCCCTCACTGTCCTTCCCTGTCCCTAGAAACAAGGATTATCACAGTGAAAGAAACTGACACTCTTCCTACCTATAGTTTTCTGTCCCTAGAAAAAATGTTTTTTTAAAGACGGTTGATGATCAATGCTTTAGCACACTATAGCACAAGGAGAATTTCCCTCACTGTCCTTCCCTGTCCCTAGAAACAAGGATTATCACAGTGAAAGAAACTGACACTCTTCCTACCTATAGTTTTCTGTCCCTAGAAAAAATGTTTTTTTAAAGATGGTTGATGATCAATGCTTTAGCACACTATAGCACAAGGAGAATTTCCCTCACTGTCCTTCCCTGTCCCTAGAAACAAGGATTATCACAGTGAAAGAAACTGACACTCTTCCTACCTATAGTTTTCTGTCCCTAGAAAAAATGTTTTTTTAAAGACGGTTGATGATCAATGCTTTAGCACACTATAGCACAAGGAGAATTTCCCTCACTGTCCTTCCCTGTCCCTAGAAACAAGGATTATCACAGTGAAAGAAACTGACACTCTTCCTACCTATAGTTTTCTGTCCCTAGAAAAAATGTTTTTTTAAAGATGGTTGATGATCAATGCTTTAGCACACTATAGCACAAGGAGAATTTCCCTCACTGTCCTTCCCTGTCCCTAGAAACAAGGATTATCACAGTAAAACACACTGACACTCTCCCTACCTATAGTTTTCTGTCCCTAGAAAAAATGATTTTTTAAAGATGGTTGATGATCAATGCTTTAGCACACTATAGCACAAGGAGAATTTCCCTCACTGTCCTTCCCTGTCCCTAGAAACAAGGATTTGCACAGTAAAACACACTGACACTCTCCCTACCTATCCTTCTCTTTCCCTAAACTAAAGGAATCCAGGTTAAGCAAGAAAAAAAAAATGTCACTGTCCCTGCCTATGCTTCTCTTTCCCTGCTCCGGAACACACTACACTAGGCCGCCGTGCTGGCGGCCTTTTATAGTGTGGGGCGTGTACTAAACACCCTCAGCAATAATTGGCCACAGGCATCCTGCCTGTGGCCAATCATTGCTCTCCTCGCTGCCGGCGCTGTGATTGGCCAAGCATGCAGGGTCACAGTGCATGCTTGGCCAATCACAGCGCCTGGATGACACTGCGATGGCGTAGTGCATTGTGGGCCGTTCGCATCACTCGAATTAGGCGCGAACGGCCCAAATCGTTCGATCTTCGTCGAACGATCGAACAGCCGATGTTCGAGTCGAACGTATGTTCGACTCGAACACCGAGCTCATCCCTATTCACAGTGGATGGGAATCAGTGGTCCAAATTGACCTTTTTGGAGGCAGGTTTCTGTCAACTGAGGCATCACAAGGTCTCAGAAGTAGCTTGCAGAGCATCCGAAGGATGAGAGCGCCGCACAGGTAGGAAAATTCCAATAAAAAGCTTTATTTGTCATGGCACAGAAAAATATATCCAATTATTTTATTTTAGAGTCCATTTGTAAATGTTGCCTACTGACCATGCCTCTACTTTTCACCAACCTCATACTGGTGTTCTGCCAAAACAGCCAACTCTCCAGAATCTCCAACCACATCACTTTCAGTGACTCTTCAGCAGCTGTAATTGGAGATTCCGACGAGTTACCTGTTTTCACAGAACACCGGCAGCATATAAACTATGGTACATGATATAATGAGAAAAACATTGTCAGTCCACCCGGTAATAGCCAACAACAGGGCCACCTCCAAAGCAGTGACAACTTTTTTCCTCCTTAGCCGGTGTTTTGCAAAAAACAACTCGTCAAAATCTCCAATTACAGCTGCTGGAGCGTCAACAGAAGTGACGTGGTTTGAGATTTTGATGGGTTGGCTATTTCAGCAGAACACCGGCTCTCTGGAGTTGCAGATTTTTTCTACCTCTGCTACTATTATCCAGTAGAAATCAAAACCCTACTATCCACATGAGGACCCTGGTGAAAGGGGGGGTTTAGAGCCCCCAAAAAGCATTGGAGTTTTTCTTCTGTGCCCTGACTAATAGAACTTTTCCATGCAAAGTGAATGGTGCTGCGCTGTTAGTAATAAGTAAAAGAGTAATCAAATAAGTAAAAGGTGTTGTTGTAAACACCAATAAATAACAATAGATATAACATGTGGAAGAATCCAAACAGTGAATAAACAAATAGCACAATTACTAAGGTCATAGAGTCCTGTATGACTAAACTCACAATAAAATAATCTTGTGAATAAATCCAAACAATATAATGCACACAAATAAAATGAAACAAATGTCCTCAAAAACGAAGTTGGCAATGGGTAGGGAGTGGATGGAGTGCTGGGTTCCCTCTAAAGCCGTGTACACACGATCGGTTTTACTGATGAAAACAGTCCGATGTTCTTTTTTTTTAATCTGACAAACCGATCGTGTATGGGCCCCATCGGTCTTTTTTCCATCGGTGAGAAAAAATAGAACATGTTTTAAATTTATCCGATGGGAAAAAAAACGATAGCAAATTCCGATCGTCTGTGTGGAACTCCATCGGACAAAAAACCCACGCATGCTCAGAATCAAGTCGACGCATGCTCAGAAGCATTAAACTTAATTTTTCTCGGCTTGTCGGAGTGTTTCACGTCACAGCGTTTTGGACGATCATTTTTTTGACTGATGGTGTGTAGGCAAGACTGATGGAAGTCAGCTTCATCGGATTACCGATGAAAAAATCCATCGGTTTAAAATCCATAGGAAATCCGATCGTGTGTACAGGGCTTAACACTCTGTGTAAATTAAGGGAATGAAGGTAAGTGTATTTTTCTCTCCTGTGCAGTGACACCTCAGTGCAAGGCGGCCTCTCACCTTACAGCTCTAAGGTAACAGCATAAGAAGATAACAGTGAAGATCCTGGGTAGTGTAATCGATCACGCTGTGAACTTCTTGTGGATAACATCAGCCAAAATCCTCTAGGGAGCCTCTTCCTCCTGATGGATGATTCCCACTAGGATGTGTACATTAACGGAACTTCTTTGGAGCCAGCGTATAACCTGGGTGTCCCTCCCAGGCTTACCCATATGGCATATAAAAGAAAAGGGGTTCCAGATAGTGAAGTATTGTAAAACCAGACGATGCTTTATTAAAATAGACAGCTGTGGTACTGGCATAGACAACAATGTGAAGCACTAATCTCCATGAGCAGCGAGCTTGCACGCTGACGTCACTTCCTGTGCCTGTCTGTCCCAACGCATAGCGCCATGCCCACGTGACTTCATCAGGGGATCCCCTGATGAAGTCACGTGGGTGTGACGCTGCAATATCGCAGTCCTGCTATAAGTCGCTGATCGCCGCCATTACTAGTATGAAAAAAAAATTTGTTTATAAAAATTCTATAAATATATCCCATAGTTTGAAGATGCTATACGGTTTGCGTAAACCAATCAATATATGCTTATTGGGATTTTTTACCAAAACATGTAGTAGAATACATATTGCCTACATTTATGAAGATTTTTTTTTAATGTGTTTTATAGCAGAAAATAAAAAATATGTTCTTTTTTTTTTTTTTTTTTTTTAATTGTTGGTCTTTTTTTTTGATCATAGTGCAAAATTGCAGTGGTGATCAAATACCACCGAACTAAAGCTCTATTTGTGGGAAAAAAATGACATACATTTTATTTGGGTACAGCATCACATGACCGCGCAATTGTTAGTTAAAATAAACACAGTGCCGTATCGCAAAAAATTGCCTGGTGATGAAGGGGGGTAAATCTTACGGATGTCAAACAATTGGCAGTTGTTTATGATATTCTTAACTTCAAATACAGTAAATGTAAAAAGGCGTAGAAGGCGGAGGGGGATTGTCTCCCCCAGACCATGGCCGAGGCAGTTATAGTAGTCATTCTCAAACCAGGCAAGGCCCCTGACCAGTGCTCCTCGTACCGGCCGATAT
Source organism: Rana muscosa (assembly GCA_029206835.1). Classification (NCBI taxonomy): domain Eukaryota; kingdom Metazoa; phylum Chordata; class Amphibia; order Anura; family Ranidae; genus Rana; species Rana muscosa. Next base: position 360,563,643 of record CM055119.1, on the reverse strand, counting down.
CTCTCCTAAATGTCGATGCCAAGATATTGGCCAAGGTATTAGCCGGACGCCTGAATGTTGTGATCACTGCATTGGTGCACGCTGATCAATCTGGGTTTATGCTGGGGCGGGGAACTGATATTAATATACGACGGCTCCTCACACATCTTGCCAGGGCGGACGGGGGCGATCCGGGGGTGGTGGCCTCTCTAGATGCGGAGAAAGCGTTTGACTCGGTGGAGTGGCGCTACCTCTGGGCCGTCCTGCGTAAATTCGGGTTTGGCCCCCCAATTTGTTAAATGGGTCCAACTGCTTTACCGCGACCCCACGGCTCGTATTCGCACGAACAACTCGCTTTCGTCTCCATTCCCCTTGTCCCGGGGCACTAGGCAGGGCTGCCCACTCTCCCCTGGCTTGTTTGCGTTGGCCATGGAACCCATGGCGGCACGTATTAGGACAGCTCCCCTGGTTGAGGGCATCCCTGTGGGGGTGGTCACGGACAAAATATCCCTATATGCTGACGATACCCTCCTGTTCCTTAAGGACGTTTCTTCCCTCCCACCGGCTCTCCACATTGTGGATGTGTTTGGCTCGTTTTCTGGAATTAAGGTAAACTGGGGAAAGTCACTCCTTTTTTCACTCCATCTGTCGGGACCCCGCCCCCCCACGGATACCCCCTTAAACTGGACGTTGGAATTCAAATATCTTGGGATACTGATTAGAGCGCCCCTGTCCTCCTACATAGAATTGAATCTCATGCCACTGCTGAAGACCTTCTCGAGGAGATGCGCGGCCTGGAGATCCCTCCCTCTTTCACCGGTGGGTAGGGTCAATCTGGTGAAAATGGTCTACCTTCCTAAATTCCCATACTTTTTTTGTAATTCCCCATTGATCCCCCCGGCCTCATTTTTTGCCACATTAAATGGTATCATATCCTCCTTTGTGTGGAATGGCAGACCTCCACGGTTGGCCGTCTCCACCTTACAGCTCCCCATTGCGTGAGGTGGCTTGTCCCTACCGGATTTCCAGGTGTATTTTTGGGCGGCAGTTTTGGTCACAGTCAGGTGGTGGTTCTCTCAGCCTAAAGACAACCCCTCGGTGACCCTTGAAGCGGCGATTATGGGTTCATACTCCTCCCTCAGCAACTTGGTGTTCAGGGGTCCGAAATCTCACCCCGGCCTTACGGAGCCTATGCGTACGACGATATCAGTGTGGCGCAGGGTTAGCGCACGTAATAGCTCCCCTGTTACATACTCCCCCCATTTCCCCCTATGGGGTAATCCCACCCTTCCACACTTGAACACGGTCCCGGACCCCCAGGTTTGGGCAAAGAAAGGGATAGTGAACCTTAAACACATAGTTGCCGGCGGTAAATTGCGCTCGTTCCCCGACCTCAGAGATGCCTATCAGTTGCCAGGGTCATAGATAAACCCCTATCCTCCCTGTACTTCTGTTTGTCCGTAAGCCCCAATTGAAAGCTTGAGAAAGCTATGATTAAATGGAGACATCCCTGACCTGACGGAGGAGGAATGGGAGTCTACCCTATCCTCCTTTGTGACGAACATGATTTCGGCCAAAGACCGATTCTTGCAGGTTAAGTTCCTCCACAGGGCCTACTTCACTCCAAAACGACTGACCCTTATGAACCCGGAGACCCCGGTGAATTGTCCTTGGTGTGACCTGCAGGCTGCCTCCTTCCTACACATGATCTGGACCTGCCCACGTCTGGTGGATTACTGGACGGGGGTAGTGGACAGCCTCAATGGAATAGCGGCCCTGGACTTGAGACCTGATTCTCGGGCATTGCTGCTTAACATCTTTGGGGCAACGGTCCGGGGCAAGTATACCAGGCTGTTTCTGGGCTATGCCACCTTTTATGCACGAAAGGTGATATTCCTCCATTGGAAAGACCCGGCGCCACCTACAGTTTCTATGTGGCGTACGGTTGTGAACTCAGTGTTACCACTCTACAAACTTACCTACCTTAATCGGAACTGCCCCAACAAATTTGATAAAATATGGTCGGGATGGATAGATGCCTGGGGGGAGGGGCCCCTGGAGAACGCACGGGATGGGGTGGCTGGGGTTGCACCACAGCCCTGAATCCATAGGTTGGTTCTCCTGAGAGTTGACGACCTGTTTGGTTATGTTGTTTATCCATTTACTTGAGGTTCCTTCTCCTCCCTCCCTCCCCCCCTCTCTCTCCCTTCCCCCCCTCCCCTCCCCCCCCTTCCTTCCCTTCTCCCCCCTCCCTTCCCCCCTCCCTTTCCCCCCTCCCCCCCTCTCCCTTCCCCCCCAAATCGGTTATCCTGGGATATTATGCTGTAATGTATACCTCCTGATCTAACGTTGGAAGTTCCTGGGACCTTATTCTCACTCATCCTGTGGTTAATATTGTTGTGGTTTTCTAAGTTACTGAATATTGTCCTTCATGTAAAGGATTGTGTGTTTGCATCGCTTGTATTGTAAAGATCTAAATAAAAATATTTCTTCTTGTTAAAAAAAAAAAAAGGCGTAGAATGATATTTCCAGAAATCTCTGCCAGAAAAGTTTCATAGTAAGGAGAATTGTAAAGGTCAAGAGGGGTGTAAAGCCTCGTACACACGATTGGATATCCTATGGATTCTAATCCGATGGTTTTGTCCATCGGAAATCTGATGAAGCTGACTTCCATCAGTCTTGCCCACAAACCATCAGTCAAAAAACCGACCGTTCCAAACGCGGTGACGTAAAACACTCCGATGAGCCGAGAAAAATTAAGTTCAATGCTTCTGAGCATGCGTCGATTCTGAGCATGCGTGGGTTTTTTATCCGATGGACTTGCCCATAGACGATCGGAATTTGCTATCGGTTTTTAATCCATCGGAAAAATTTAAAATGTGTTCTATTTTTTAGAACCAATGGAAAAAAGACCGATGGGTCCCATACACAATCGGTTTGTCTGATGAAAAAAGTCCATCGGACTGTTTTCATCGGTAAAACCGATCGTGTGTACAGGGCTTTAGTCTTTTTTTGGTCTTTACATTGCCCCATTTTTTTTAAATTTTTTATGTGTTTTGGTGTGATGAAATCACTGCGTGTAAAGTTCAGTCATTTTAATTTGTATGTTCTCCTCTACCTATTACTTGAACACCATCTGTTTTTTTTTTTTTTTTTATCATTCAGTTATGTAATGAAAGACCACAAGTTAAGGACCCTTGATTTACCGGTTAGTCTAATGGTCAATCTGGCCAGCTAATCTCAGGTCACAGATGGCTTTTAATCAACGCCTAATGGCTATTTATATAGCTTAACTTCCAGCATGGTAGGCTGCAGCCAAGGGATCATGATAATGCTTAAGAAAACACTGGAGTTTGCCATCTGATCTAGCTTTTGTGTAAGGGTTGCTTCTCTCTCCTTCTCCATTGTTCACCCCTGGAAGAACAACACACAAACTGTTCCTTACCAAATAAAGAAGCTATTTACAGCTACACTTGCTGTCAGTATGTGTTTTCTGGGGTCAGTTTTAAAAGGCTTTCTATCCAAAACTGATAACAAAGGGGCTCAGTTGACAAAATCAAGGATAGGAAAAATCTCCCCACCTTTCTTTGACAGCAAGATATCAACATCCACTGGGATTATTTTTATTTTTGAAATGGATGCAACCATCTCAATGGTTTGCTTTTAGAAAATCAATGTACAGTAGCTGGGAAAACTGGTTTATAGAAGTCAGCACTCACAGCAGATTGGACTGGTTCCCTGAGAACATGAGTTCAGTCAAACTGGCCAATCCAAACTTTGAGTGAACGGGCTTGCTCGGTGAACTAGTAGGGTAAGGTGACCAGATTTTTTAAATGAAATCCGGGGACACTTTTTATTTTTACTAGTAATGGCTGCAATAAGCGACTCTCTGCCCGTTGCCGCCACCGCCCGCCTCACAGCCTGTCAAGTCTTACTCTCCGGGCCCCGGCTACTACTGGGTGGGGAGCGGAGGAAGATCACTCCGCCAAGTAAGGCAAGGAGATAAGCAGGCAGGTGGCTGGCCGGGACTTGAGCCAAGGCAGAAGAATATGCGAGCGGAGCTAAATAGGCATGCCCCTGAAACTGAAGAAATCTTCCCTCCGCTCCGACAAGCACATGAGCATCAGAAAGGGGCACAGATAATGGAAAAAAATACTTCCCCCTAAGCTAGTAGGAGCGGGGGGTGTGTAATTCAGAATTTTTATTTTTAATTCTGCACTGACTGTCTTTGAAATTGCCCCAGCCCCTGTTCAAATCCAATCCGGGGACAAAACCGGGAACAGACTTGGTCCGGGGACAGTGTCCTCAATCTGGGGACTGTCCCTGGAAACCGGGGATGTCTGGTCACCCTATAGTAGGGACATCCAGGATTAGAGAGTGTGCAGCAAGCACCTAAACCTGGAAGTTTCTCATTTTGAGGGAGTATATTCTAGAAAACGAAGCAAAAGTGAAGTGCATCTAAGGCCGGACATTCTACTGAATCGGCTGAGGTTCGAACCATGAATGGGCAGGCTGAATGTACCAAGTTGATTGATCGGTATATTTGTGTACAAGCAGCCTGCGGGATTCGCTTGCGATTATCGCAAGCGGCTGCTATAGCCACTAGCAAGAATCGCTGTGTTCTCCCGGCAGGGATAGCTTCCCCCATCTTTCTTGCTCCCAACTGGCAGAAGACAATGGCCTGGCAGGAGGAATTCCCACATCAACACTGTCTGTCTTGATGGGGGAATCAAGCAAATTTCTTTCGTGCAACCCGTGGTTGCAGGAAAGTTAATTGCTCCGTGTATGGCTGGTCTAAGAGTATCAGAAGATGGACAGGCAAATTGGAATCAACTTACGCAACCCACCTTGGTGAGTGGGTTGGGCCGAAAACATCACTGATCCCGTCGCCCACTGGTGCCTCTCCGGGCTCTCCCGTGCGATGATTATCATAGAGGTGGCTAAAGACCAGAAGATCCCTGGCCATCTGTATGGTCCAGGAGACTGGAAGTGACGGCATTACATCACTTCCAGTTAGGGCAGATGTAAACACTGCCATTTTTTTTGGAAAGCTTGAGATCAATGTTTTTTTATTTTTGATCTGATGCCTTCCAGGGTAGAAAAGAGTCTTATAGACCCCAGATGTCCCTATAAAGAGGGCCTGCAATGGCTTATTTCAATCATAAGGGGTGTTTACCTTTCTTATAATAGGAATAAAAGTGACCAAAAAAATAAAAATAAAGGAACAGTGTAAAAAAACAAAAAAAAAACATTTTTTAAAGCTCCTCCATTTCTCTGTGCTTGCACAGAAGCGAGCGCATACGTAGGTCACACACACATATGGAAACAGTGTTCGCACCACACATGTGAGGAATCGCTGGAAACGTTATATTGAGAGCAATAATTCTAGCGCTAAAATGTTTAAAGCGTCGCTTATGGAGATTTTTAGGTATCAGAAGTTTGACGCCACTCCTCGAGCGTGCTCAATTTTAAAGGTATCTATTTACTCGGCATAACATCATATTTTATATTTTACAAAAAACATTCTTGCAGTCAAATTAATTGAAGTGTATTTTTCCCCAAAAATACTGTGTGACATAAAAAATCGCAACAACCATCATTTTATTACCTATTGCTTCTGCTAAACATAAATAGATAATGTTTTGGGTTCTAAGTAATTTCCTAGAAAAAAAAAAATAATGATGATTTTTACTTGTAAACAAAAAATGTCATAATAGGCCCGGTCTTCCTCCACCGGTCTCCTGAAGTCCACAAGGTATAGAGTAAGGAGGTGAATTACAGTATAATACCAATAGATAAAAGTCACAAATATTTTTTGGGAACACATCTCCACCATGTTACCTCTGATCACCTGATGGAATCTAATGGAGATTACATTTTCAACATCAAAGGGGTTTACGGCACAATCTCTATTCCTCTTACATGATGTCATTGGCACAAAAAGAAAGTAGTACACTTAGCATGGCAGTATACCTTCTTACAGTATTAGATGCTTTCAATTACTTTCTCATCTGTAATATTCAAACAGCATAAGGTTTAATATTTGAATAACCAAGATAACTCATGAGTGTTATAGCGGCTTATATACTAAAATAAGAACATCCGTTTGACCATTAAGATCTGTATATAGAGGAAAATTATTGTTTCATCTCATCTGCACTGCTGTCAATCATCTTCCAAGGTGGAGAGATTTGGCACTGTGAGTGTAGTGGATCCAGCATTGAAAGATTTTCACTGCTATTCTCACTATAAGATTTTTGGCCTATCTATGGGCAACCTGGCCATAGACATAGAAGAAGGGCTGGAAGTGCAGGTATAAATAAGCCACATCCCGGTGATTTTTGGACAAGCATTAGTCATAAACACAAATGCCCAGTCCCTTACTAGCCCTACTAGCCCTACTCAGCAATGAAAACTTTCTCTTCCCATTTATACTTATCATCATTTTATAGGTAACCACTAAATTAATTAATTATTGTAAACAACGCTTGGATTCACAATTGGATTCTCTCGAGAAAATTGGTTTCTGTATAGGCAGCCTAAAGGCGCTCAAAGATATAAAACATTTTACCCAACCAGGCTCTATGACTGAATAAAGAAATAAATCTGAATATGTTGATCAGTCCAGACAACACTGGTGTGAGTGATTTTATGTAAATAATTGATTTAGATGGATTTTCCCTGCCAATAGTTATTATTTCCTTAACCACTTGCTGTCCAGTGTATGTATACACCAATCAGCAATAACATTAAGACCACCCACCATAACCACCTAATATTGAGTAGGTCCCCATTTTGCCACCAAGACAGCCTTGACCTGTGGACTCCACTAGACCTCTGAAGGTATGCTGTGGTATCTGGCACCAAGCCGTCAGTAGCAGATCCTCTAAACCACAGACTAAGAATCAAGCCCTGTACACACGGGCGGGAATCTCGTCGGGAAAAAAAACGTTGGTTTTCCCGACGAGATTCCTGGCAAGCTTTTCTTGCACGCCGAGTGTACACACGGCACATTCAAAAGAACCGCCGTTCTTTTGAATGGCAAGAACGCGGTGACGTCATCGACTACGACGAGCATGCACTCATCACATTTGATGCCGTCGCCTCCATCTTGCTTCACCCTACACTACCCTTACTGCGTCAAAGTCTCATCGAGCATGCGCGGGTTTACCTGGAGACAGGTAAGCATACACACGCACAGTTTTCTCGTCGGGAAACAGGTCGACGAGTATTCCGACGAGAAAATAGAGAGCAGGTTCTCTATTTTTCTCGTCGAGAATCCCGGCAGTTTTCCTGCCGAGAAACCATACACACGGCCGGTTTTCTCTGCAAAAAGCTCTCCCAGCAGTTTTCTTGCCGAGAAAACCGGCCGTGTGTACGAGGCTTAAGTCTCTGCTTGATTGCCTTCTTCCTATAGTGCCTATTGGTGCCATCTCTTCCCAATATAAGCAATGCATATGCACCCTTCCATCCACACCTTTTTCCATCACTCCATCATTGAGTTCTGACGCTCACATACCCATTGTAGGCACGTTTGGCACTTTTGACAGTTTATGATGCTTAGTTATGAATGGACAGCTTCAGTGAGGATCACTGACTCTCTGTATTCGGAAAAGGAAGGAGCCAGTAAATTACATATTTACCGGCTCCTTCCTCCGCTCTGCATCCTGACAGATCTGGAGCAGGGGGGACCGGAGGAGGACCTTGAGAGAGTGAGGACCATACAGGGAAGCTGGAGGGGAACTCAGAGAGAGCGAGGACCATATGGGGAGCTGGAGGGGGACCCGGAGAGAGCAAGGACCATACAGGGGAGCTGGAGGGGGATCCGGAGAGAGCGAGGACCATTCGAGGGAGCTAGAGGGGGACCCGGAGAGAACGAGGACCATACAGGGGAGTCGGAGGAGGACCCGGAAAGCCAAGGGAGGAGGAACCAGGGGACGATCGGTGCAGTGGTGGGGGGAGGTACAAGCACCAATCTCCCTGTGTGGCTTTCAATAAAGCATTTGACAGCTGCTTCTCCTCCTCTCCCTACTGCGGATGTCAGATGCTTTATTGAAAGCCACTAGTGATGAGCCGAACACCCCCGGGTTCGGTTCGCACCAGAACCCGCGAACGGACCGAAAGTTCGCACAAAATTTAGAACCCTATTAAATACAATGGATGCGAATGTTCGAAATCTAAAGTGCTAATTATAACGACTATTATGCATGTTATTGTCCTAAAAAGGGTTTGGGAACCCGGGTTCTGCACCAGGGGACATGTATCAATGCAAAAAGAAGTTTTAAAAACGGCCGTTTTTCTGGAGCAGTCCTTTTAATGATGCATAAAGTGAAAAAAAAAGTCAAATATTCCTTTAAATGTCGTACCTGGGGTGTGTCTAAAGTATGCCTGTGAAGTGCCACGTGTTTCCCGTGTTTAGAACTGTCCCTGCACAAAATTACATTTCTAAAGGAAAAAAAGCCATTTAAAACTGCTTGCGGCTTTAATGTAATGTCTGGTCCCGGTAATATGGATGAAAATCTTTAAGAAAAATGACATAGCTACCCCATCACACCCCCCCCCCCTTACCCCAGCCCATTACCAGCCCCTTTGGGTCTTGTATGGATATTAAGGGGAACCCCGCACACAAAATAAAAAAGGCCCTATATACTCTGAACAGCCGTATACAGGCGGTGCATACAAGACAGGCACTGTAGGTTTGTTCTTATGTAGAATCTGTTTGTAATTTTGAACAGGTACATTGTTTAAGTGTAGCTCCAGCCAAAAAATATATTTTTAAGCTTTTTGGAAAACATAGGGAAGGGTTATCACCCCTGTAACAATTGTTTTGCTGTCTGTGCAGTGTGCACCTGTTCAGAACAGTTCACCTCACTTTCCGTCCTAATGACAAATGTTTTTTGAAAATTTGTGGTTTTTATTGAAACAAGAATTGGTGATAAAGAATCAGTGGAGAGGAGACACTTTTTTTCCCATATTAACTCTTACAGGAGAGAATTTGCCTTCCTAGGTGTAGATTTCCTCTCACTTCCTGTTGTATCCTTCCGTTTGCAAGGAGGAGTCGTTTGTAAGTTGGATGTTTGAAAGTAGGGGCCTGCCGTATATACTCAGCTGAAATTTGCCCCTTACATGTTGGTGTTGCCACAACACTGTGAGCCCTCACAGTTACTCTTGGTGGGCGCATGAATGGGCCCTGCTGTGAATTATTAGATCAAGAATTGTAATTGTATGCCCCTGTTGAACAGGGGCTGAAAAATTGGGCCTTTGGTGGTGGTGGTGGTGGTGGTGTTGACACAACACTGTAAGGCCTCACAGTTAGTCTTGGTGGGCGCAGGAATGGGCCCTGCTGTGAATTATTAGATCAAGAATTGTAATTGCATGCCCCTGTTGAACAGGGGCTAAAAAATTGGGCCTTTGGTGGTGGTGGTGGTGTTGACACAACACTGTAAGGCCTCACAGTTAGTCTTGGTGGGCGCAGGAATGGGCCCTGCTGTGAATTATTAGATCAAGAATTGTAATTACATGCCCCTGTTAAACAGGGGCAGAAAAATTGAGCCTTAGGCACTGGTGCCACAACACTGCAACCCCTCACAGATACTGTACTTGGAGCACAGCAATGAGCCCTGTTGCAAAGTATTGCATCAAAAATTGTAATTACACGCCCCTGTTAAACAGGGGCTGAAAAATTGGGCCTTAGCCACTGGTGCTGGTGCCACGACACTGCAACCACTCCCAGATACTCTAGTTGGAGTGCAGGAATGAGCCCTGCTGCAAAGCATTGCATAAAGAATTGTAATAACACACCCCTGTTAAACAGGGGCTGAAAAATTGGGCCTTAGCCACTGGTGGCGGCACCCAGAAACAAAAATGTTCTTCCAAGCTATCATCGTCAATCGGATCATTGAGGAGGAGGAGGATAGTCAGTCAACATAACAGGACAAACTCTCAGCATCAGCATCAGTCTTGAAGGGATGTGACATTTGAAAATAAATTAGTCTGTTATATCAGCTTCAGGTGTTTGGTAGCTGGTGGTGATCCAAGACTGGTTCATCTTTATGAAGGTCAGTCGATCAACAGAGTCGGTGGACAGGCACACCCTGTGATCCGTGACAAATCCTCCAGCAGCAATGAATGTGCGTTCTGAAAGAACGCTGGATGCAGGACAGGCCAGTAGCTCAATTGCATACTGTGCAAGCTCTGGCCAGTGATCCATCCTCAAGACCCAGTAAGCCAGAGGATTTTCGGTGGGGAAGGTGTCCAAGTCTGACCTTGCCCCTAGGTATTCCTGCACCATGTATATCAGACGCTGGCGATGGTTGCTGGAACCGATCATACCTTGGGGCTGCGGACTAAAGAATTGTCTGAATGCTTTGGTCAGACGGCCACCTTCCCCACCGCTCCTTCTTTGACTGACCGAAGCCTCAGCAACTCGTTGTCCAAGACAAGGAGTTTGTAACCTCCCAGTCTCTGGGAACGCGTTGCACAGACCTTTCTGCAAGGCCTCCCGGAGTTGTCTCATCCTCTGCTCCCTCTGCGACGGTAAGATAAGGTCCGCAACCTTACCCTTGTACCGTGGATCAAGGAGAGTGGCCAGCCAGTAATGGTCCCTCTCCTTGATCCGAAGAATACGAGGATCCTCCTGCAGACTTTGCAGGATCAGGGAGGCCATGCAGCGTAGGTTAGCTGAGGCATTCAGTCCGGAGTCCTCTGGGTCACTAAGGACGACATGATCCGCAGCCACCTCCTCCCAGCCACGTACAAGTCCACTGGTTTCTTGGGACTGTAAATCATCCCTAAAAGACTGCTGCTGATGATGCTGAGTGCCAGGCTCCACCTCCATGCTGACACAATCCTCCTCCTCCTCCTCTTCTTCCTGTGCGATGGGTGGGACAGAAGGAACACTGTCTGGGTAAAGGGGGCCTTGAGAGGCAAGGAAGTCCTCCTCTTCCTGCCTCTGTTCTGCCTCATGTGCCCTGTCCATTATTCCAAGCAGCGTATGTTCCAACAGGTGGACAAGAGGTACAGTGTCACTGATGCATGCACTGTCACTGCTCACCATCCTCGTGGCCTCCTCAAATGGTGCCAGGACAGTGCATGCATCCCTGATCATGCCCCACTGGCGTGGTGAAAAAAACCCGAGCTCCCCTGACCCTGTCCTGGTGCCGTAGTTGCACAGGTACTCATTGATGGCCCTCTGCTGCGTGTGCAGCCGCTGCAGCATGGACAACTTTGAGTTCCACCTGGTGGGCATGTCACATATAAGGCGGTTCTTGGGCAGGTTCAACTCCTTTTGCAGCTCAGCCAGGCGAGCACTGGCATTATAAGATCTGCGGAAATGCACACAGACTTTCCTGGCCTGCCTCAGGACATCCTGTAAGCCCGGGTACCTGCCCAAGAACCGCTGCACCACCAGGTTAAGGACGTGAGCCACACAGGGCACATGGGTCAGTTGTCCCTGTCGGAGAGCGGAGAGGAGGTTGGTGCCATTGTCGCAAACTACCATTCCTGGCTTAAGCTGGCGTGGCGTCAACCACCTCTCGGCCTGCCCCTGCAGTGCAGACAGAACCTCTGCCCCAGTGTGGCTCCTGTCCCCCAAACATACCAGCGCAAGCACGGCATGGCATCTTTTTGCCTGCGTACTTGCGTAGCCCCTTGAACGCCTATGGAGCACCGCTGGTTCCGAGGACAAAGCACAGGAAGAGGCCACGGAGGAAGAAGAAGAGGAGGGGGTGGAGGACAGAGGTGTGTCACAACCAGTAGTAGCATTTTGGAGGCGTGGCGGTGGAACAACCTCCAACGCTACTGCACCTTGTCCTGCATCCTTCCCAGCTGCCAAAAGAGTGACCCAATGGGCCGTGAAAGAAAGGTAACGTCCCTGTCCATGCCTGCTGGACCATGAGTCAGCGGTAATATGCACCTTACCGCTGACCGCCCTGTCCAGCGAGGCCAAGACATTGCCTTCCACATGCCGGTAGAGAGCCGGAATCGCCTTCCGTGAGAAAAAGTGGCGTTTGGGAACCTGCCACTGAGGAACCGCACATTGCACAAACTCACGGAAGGGGGCCGAGTCTACCAACTGAAAAGGCAGCAGTTGAAGCGCTAGCAATTTAGCCAAGCTAGCATTCAACCACTGGGCATGTGGATGGCTGGGAGTGAACTTCTTTCGACGGTCCAGCAGCTGGGGTAGGGAAATTTGCCTGCTAGAATCAGACGTCGGTGTACTGCTAGCAGAGTGGCCGCAAGTACTTGGCTGTGACACACCTAATTCTACACCTTCATTCCTCTCAGTGCAGGTTTCAGAGAGGACTGAAGGTATAGTGGGGTTGGAGATCCCAGCTGATGCGGTGCAAGGAGAGGTCCGCTTTGTTCTTTGGTGTGGGTCTTTAAGGTAGGCTTGCCAACGAGCTGCATGGCAGGTCAACATATGTCTGGTCAAGCATGTGGTGCCCAAGCGGCTGATGTTTTGGCCACGCGATATACGCTTGAGACATATGTTGCAAACAGCAGCTGTGCGATCTGATGCACTCGCCTCAAAAAAGGCCCACACCAAAGAACTTTTTGAATAACGGGCAGAGGCAGTGCCCTGCACAGGCGGAGCTCTGCGGTGTGATTCCGTCGGTGTGCTGCCCTTACGCTGGCCACCCAAGGGCATCCTGCCTCGTTGGAGATGTGCCTCCTCCTCATCCTCCTCCTCCTCCTCTCTCCTATTAGGCACCCACGTGGAGTCAGTGACCTCATCATCCCCTCCCTCCTCATCATTGGAGCCAATCTGGCAGTATGCTGCAGCTGCTGGAACATGACTGCCAGATTGGTGTCCTTCTTGAGCATCCCCTCTCTCTGCTCTCACGCTACTGCCTTCCTCTAGCTGGGTATCATCATCAGACCCTTCGAAACGCTGGGCATCCTCCTGGAGCATGTACCCAACACTGTGCTCAAACAGTTCGGGGGACTCCTCAGGAGGAGGACATGGTGGGTCTAGGGAAGGAGTGACTGATGATGACATTGATACCAGGGAAGAGGACGCTTTGGCAGCTGCTTTGCCAGTACCCTGAGCCTGGGTGAGAGAGGATGAGGAGGATGAGGAGGGCTTGGTCATCCACTCTACCAAGTCTTCGGCATGATGTGGCTCAACATGTCCAGCTGCCGATAGAAGGACAAGCGTGTCCCATGGCCATGTGCTGATGACAATGCACCGCGTCCACGACCAGCACTGTTGCCCCCAGACACAGAGCCTGCTTGCCCTTTTTTATTGGCTCCTGACTGTCTGCCTCTCCTTGTTTGCCTTCCAGACATTCTAATGGCCTGCAGGGAGATGGGAAAACCAGCAATAAGGGGTAGCTTCAGGTGTTTATTTTGCAGGAAGCAATCTCCGCCCGCTGTAAGTGCTGCAAATGCCTGTCAGTGTAACACACCAGGAAAAAACAGCAATAAGGGCTAGCTTCAGGTGTATACTGTGCAGGAGGCTTAGCAACAATGACACTGACACTGTCCCCTGCCTATCTTTCTCTCTCCCTGCACACAAGGTTTAGCAAAGAATAGGACACTGACACTCTCGACTGCCTATCCTTGTCTGTCCCTACACACAAGGTTTAGCAATATGGTTCAGAACACTAGGTTTAGCAAAGATTATGACACTGACACTCTCGACTGCCTATCCTTGTCTGTCCCTACACACAAGGTTTAGCAATATGGTTCAGCACACTAGGTTTAGCAAAGATTATGACACTGACACTCTCGACTGCCTATCCTTGTCTGTCCCTGCACACAAGGTTTAGCAATATGGTTCAGCACACTAGGATTTGCAAAGATTATGACACTGACACTCTCGACTGCCTATCCTTGTCTGTCCCTACACACAAGGTTTAGCAATATGGTTCAGAACACTAGGTTTAGCAAAGATTATGACACTGACACTCTCGACTGCCTATCCTTGTCTGTCCCTACACACAAGGTTTAGCAATATGGTTCAGCGCACTAGGTTTAGCAAAGATTATGACACTGACACTCTCGACTGCCTATCCTTGTCTGTCCCTACACACAAGGTTTAGCAATATGGTTCAGCACACTAGGTTTAGCAAAGATTATGACACTGACACTCTCGACTGCCTATCCTTGTCTGTCCCTACACACAAGGTTTAGCAATATGGTTCAGCACACTAGGTTTAGCAAAGATTATGACACTGACACTCTCGACTGCCTATCCTTGTCTGTCCCTACACACAAGGTTTAGCAATATGGTTCAGCGCACTAGGTTTAGCAAAGATTATGACACTGACACTCTCGACTGCCTATCCTTGTCTGTCCCTACACACAAGGTTTAGCAATATGGTTCAGCGCACTAGGTTTAGCAAAGATTATGACACTGACACACTCGACTGCCTATCCTTGTCCGTCCCTACACACAAGGTTTAGCAATATGGTTCAGCACACTAGGTTTAGCAAAGATTATGACACTGACACTCTCGACTGCCTATCCTTGTCTGTCCCTACACACAAGGTTTAGCAATATGGTTCAGCACACTAGGTTTAGCAATGATTATGACACTGACACTCTCGACTGCCTATCCTTGTCTGTCCCTACACACAAGGTTTAGCAATATGGTTCAGCGCACTAGGTTTAGCAAAGATTATGACACTGACATTCTCGACTGCCTATCCTTGTCTGTCCCTACACACAAGGTTTAGCAATATGGTTCAGCGCACTAGGTTTAGCAAAGATTATGACACTGACACTCTCGACTGCCTATCCTTGTCTGTCCCTACACACAAGGTTTAGCAATATGGTTCAGCACACTAGGTTTAGCAAAGATTATGACACTGACACTCTCGACTGCCTAACCTTGTCTGTCCCTACACACAAGGTTTAGCAATATGGTTCAGCGCACTAGGTTTAGCAAAGATTATGACACTGACACTCTCGACTGCCTATCCTTGTCTGTCCCTATACACAAGGTTTAGCAATATGGTTCAGCACACTAGGTTTAGCAAAGATTATGACACTGACACTCTCGACTGCCTATCCTTGTCTGTCCCTACACACAAGGTTTAGCAATATGGTTCAGCACACTAGGTTTAGCAAAGATTATGACACTGACACTCTTGACTGCCTATCCTTGTCTGTCTCTACACACAAGGTTTAGCAATATGGTTCAGCGCACTAGGTTTAGCAAAGATTATGACACTGACACTCTCGACTGCCTATCCTTGTCTGTCCCTACACACAAGGTTTAGAAATATGGTTCAGCACACAAGGTTTAGCAAAGAATATGACACTGACACTCTCCCTTCCTATCCTTCTCTGTCCCTACAAACAAGGTTTAGCAAAGAATATGACACTGACACTCTCCCTACCTATCCTTGTCTGTTCCTACACACAAGGTTTAGCAATATGGTTCAGCACACAAGGTTTAGCAAAGAATATGACACTGACACTCTCCCTGCCTATCCTTGTCTGTCCCTACACACAAGGTTTAGCAATATGGTTCAGCACAATAGGTTTAGCAAAGATTATGACACTGACACTCTCGACTGCCTATCCTTGTCTGTCCCTACACACAAGGTTTAGCAATATGGTTCAGCACACTAGGTTTAGCAAAGATTATGACACTGACACTCTCGACTGCCTATCCTTGTCTGTCCCTACACACAAGGTTTAGCAATATGGTTCAGCACACTAGGTTTAGCAAAGATTATGACACTGACACTCTCGACTGCCTATCCTTGTCTGTCCCTACACACAAGGTATAGCAATATGGTTCAGCACACTAGGTTTAGCAAAGATTATGACACTGACACTCTCGACTGCCTATCCTTGTCTGTCCCTACACACAAGGTTTAGCAATATGGTTCAGCACACTAGGTTTAGCAAAGATTATGACACTGACACTCTCGACTGCCTATCCTTGTCTGTCCCTACACACAAGGTTTAGCAATATGGTTCAGCACACTAGGTTTTGCAAAGATTATGACACTGACACTCTCGACTGCCTATCCTTGTCTGTCCCTACACACAAGGTTTAGCAATATGGTTCAGAACACTAGGTTTAGCAAAGATTATGACACTGACACTCTCGACTGCCTATACTTGTCTGTCCCTACACACAAGGTTTAGCAATATGGTTCAGCACACTAGGTTTAGCAAAGATTATGACACTGACACTCTCGACTGCCTATCCTTGTCTGTCCCTACACACAAGGTTTAGCAATATGGTTCAGCGCACTAGGTTTAGCAAAGATTATGACACTGACACTCTCGACTGCCTATCCTTGTCTGTCCCTACACACAAGGTTTAGCAATATGGTTCAGCGCACTAGGTTTAGCAAAGATTATGACACTGACACTCTCGACTGCCTATCCTTGTCTGTCCCTACACACAAGGTTTAGCAATATGATTCAGCACACTAGGTTTAGCAAAGATTATGACACTGACACTCTCGACTGCCTATCCTTGTCTGTCCCTACACACAAGGTTTAGCAATATGGTTCAGCGCACTAGGTTTAGCAAAGATTATGACACTGACACTCTCGACTGCCTATCCTTGTCTGTCCCTACACACAAGGTTTAGCAATATGATTCAGCACACTCGGTTTAGCAAAGATTATGACACTGACACTCTCGACTGCCTAACCTTGTCTGTCCCTACACACAAGGTTTAGCAATATGGTTCAGCGCACTAGGTTTAGCAAAGATTATGACACTGACACTCTCGACTGCCTATCCTTGTCTGTCCCTATACACAAGGTTTAGCAATATGGTTCAGCACACTAGGTTTAGCAAAGATTATGACACTGACACTCTCGACTGCCTATCCTTGTCTGTCCCTACACACAAGGTTTAGCAATATGGTTCAGCACACTAGGTTTAGCAAAGATTATGACACTGACACTCTTGACTGCCTATCCTTGTCTGTCTCTACACACAAGGTTTAGCAATATGGTTCAGCGCACTAGGTTTAGCAAAGATTATGACACTGACACTCTCGACTAGGGATGAGCTTCGTGTTCGAGTCGAACATACGTTCGACTCGAACATTGGCTGTTCGATCGTTCGACGAAGATCGAACGATTTGGGCCGTTCGCGCCAAATTCGAGTGACGCGAACGGCCCACAATGCACTACGCCATCGCAGTGTCATCCAGGCGCTGTGATTGGCCAAGCATGCACTGTGACCCCGCATGCTTGGCCAATCACAGCGCCGGCAGCGAGGAGAGCAATGATTGGCCACAGGCAGGATGCCTGTGGCCAATTATTGCTGAGGGTGTTTAGTACACGCCCCACACTATAAAAGGCCGCCAGCACGGCGGCCTAGTGTAGTGTGTTCCGGAGCAGGGATAGAGTAGCATAGGCAGGGACAGTGACTGTTATTTCTTTCTTGCTTAACCTGGATTCCTTTAGTTTAGGGAAAGAGAAGGATAGGTAGGGAGAGTGTCAGTGTGTTTTGTGCTTCTGCTATAGTGTGCTTAAAAAAAAACATTTATTCTAGGGACAGAAAACTCTAGGTAGGGACAGTGTCAGTTTCTTTCACTCTGCAAGTCCTTGTTTCCAGGGACCTGGAAGGACAGTGAGTGAATTGTCCTTTTGCTATATTGTGATTAAAAAAAACATTTATTCTAGGGACAGAAAACTCTAGGTAGGGACAGTGTCAGTTTCTTTCACTCTGCAAGTCCTTGTTTCCAGGGACCTGGAAGGACAGTGAGTGAATTGTCCTTTTGCTATATTGTGATTAAAAAAAACATTTATTCTAGGGACAGAAAACTCTAGGTAGGGACAGTGTCAGTTTCTTTCACTCTGCAAGTCCTTGTTTCCAGGGACCTGGAAGGACAGTGAGTGAATTGTCCTTTTGCTATATTGTGATTAAAAAAAACATTTATTCTAGGGACAGAAAACTCTAGGTAGGGACAGTGTCAGTTTCTTTCACTCTGCAAGTCCTTGTTTCCAGGGACCTGGAAGGACAGTGAGTGAATTGTCCTTTTGCTATATTGTGATTAAAAAAAACATTTATTCTAGGGACAGAAAACTCTAGGTAGGGACAGTGTCAGTTTCTTTCACTCTGCAAGTCCTTGTTTCCAGGGACCTGGAAGGACAGTGAGTGAATTGTCCTTTTGCTATATTGTGATTAAAAAAAACATTTATTCTAGGGACAGAAAACTCTAGGTAGGGACAGTGTCAGTTTCTTTCACTCTGCAAGTCCTTGTTTCCAGGGACCTGGAAGGACAGTGAGTGAATTGTCCTTTTGCTATATTGTGATTAAAAAAAACATTTATTCTAGGGACAGAAAACTCTAGGTAGGGACAGTGTCAGTTTCTTTCACTCTGCAAGTCCTTGTTTCCAGGGACCTGGAAGGACAGTGAGTGAATTGTCCTTTTGCTATATTGTGATTAAAAAAAACATTTATTCTAGGGACAGAAAACTCTAGGTAGGGACAGTGTCAGTTTCTTTCACTCTGCAAGTCCTTGTTTCCAGGGACCTGGAAGGACAGTGAGTGAATTGTCCTTTTGCTATATTGTGATTAAAAAAAACATTTATTCTAGGGACAGAAAACTCTAGGTAGGGACAGTGTCAGTTTCTTTCACTCTGCAAGTCCTTGTTTCCAGGGACCTGGAAGGACAGTGAGTGAATTGTCCTTTTGCTATATTGTGATTAAAAAAAACATTTATTCTAGGGACAGAAAACTCTAGGTAGGGACAGTGTCAGTTTCTTTCACTCTGCAAGTCCTTGTTTCCAGGGACCTGGAAGGACAGTGAGTGAATTGTCCTTTTGCTATATTGTGATTAAAAAAAACATTTATTCTAGGGACAGAAAACTCTAGGTAGGGACAGTGTCAGTTTCTTTCACTCTGCAAGTCCTTGTTTCCAGGGACCTGGAAGGACAGTGAGTGAATTGTCCTTTTGCTATATTGTGATTAAAAAAAACATTTATTCTAGGGACAGAAAACTCTAGGTAGGGACAGTGTCAGTTTCTTTCACTCTGCAAGTCCTTGTTTCCAGGGACCTGGAAGGACAGTGAGTGAATTGTCCTTTTGCTATATTGTGATTAAAAAAAACATTTATTCTAGGGACAGAAAACTCTAGGTAGGGACAGTGTCAGTTTCTTTCACTCTGCAAGTCCTTGTTTCCAGGGACCTGGAAGGACAGTGAGTGAATTGTCCTTTTGCTATATTGTGATTAAAAAAAACATTTATTCTAGGGACAGAAAACTCTAGGTAGGGACAGTGTCAGTTTCTTTCACTCTGCAAGTCCTTGTTTCCAGGGACCTGGAAGGACAGTGAGTGAATTGTCCTTTTGCTATATTGTGATTAAAAAAAACATTTATTCTAGGGACAGAAAACTCTAGGTAGGGACAGTGTCAGTTTCTTTCACTCTGCAAGTCCTTGTTTCCAGGGACCTGGAAGGACAGTGAGTGAATTGTCCTTTTGCTATATTGTGATTAAAAAAAACATTTATTCTAGGGACAGAAAACTCTAGGTAGGGACAGTGTCAGTTTCTTTCACTCTGCAAGTCCTTGTTTCCAGGGACCTGGAAGGACAGTGAGTGAATTGTCCTTTTGCTATATTGTGATTAAAAAAAACATTTATTCTAGGGACAGAAAACTCTAGGTAGGGACAGTGTCAGTTTCTTTCACTCTGCAAGTCCTTGTTTCCAGGGACCTGGAAGGACAGTGAGTGAATTGTCCTTTTGCTATATTGTGATTAAAAAAAACATTTATTCTAGGGACAGAAAACTCTAGGTAGGGACAGTGTCAGTTTCTTTCACTCTGCAAGTCCTTGTTTCCAGGGACCTGGAAGGACAGTGAGTGAATTGTCCTTTTGCTATATTGTGATTAAAAAAAACATTTATTCTAGGGACAGAAAACTCTAGGTAGGGACAGTGTCAGTTTCTTTCACTCTGCAAGTCCTTGTTTCCAGGGACCTGGAAGGACAGTGAGTGAATTGTCCTTTTGCTATATTGTGATTAAAAAAAACATTTATTCTAGGGACAGAAAACTCTAGGTAGGGACAGTGTCAGTTTCTTTCACTCTGCAAGTCCTTGTTTCCAGGGACCTGGAAGGACAGTGAGTGAATTGTCCTTTTGCTATATTGTGATTAAAAAAAACATTTATTCTAGGGACAGAAAACTCTAGGTAGGGACAGTGTCAGTTTCTTTCACTCTGCAAGTCCTTGTTTCCAGGGACCTGGAAGGACAGTGAGTGAATTGTCCTTTTGCTATATTGTGATTAAAAAAAACATTTATTCTAGGGACAGAAAACTCTAGGTAGGGACAGTGTCAGTTTCTTTCACTCTGCAAGTCCTTGTTTCCAGGGACCTGGAAGGACAGTGAGTGAATTGTCCTTTTGCTATATTGTGATTAAAAAAACATTTATTCTAGGGACAGAAAACTCTAGGTAGGGACAGTGTCAGTTTCTTTCACTCTGCAAGTCCTTGTTTCCAGGGACCTGGAAGGACAGTGAGTGAATTGTCCTTTTGCTATATTGTGATTAAAAAAAACATTTATTCTAGGGACAGAAAACTCTAGGTAGGGACAGTGTCAGTTTCTTTCACTCTGCAAGTCCTTGTTTCCAGGGACCTGGAAGGACAGTGAGTGAATTGTCCTTTTGCTATATTGTGATTAAAAAAAACATTTATTCTAGGGACAGAAAACTCTAGGTAGGGACAGTGTCAGTTTCTTTCACTCTGCAAGTCCTTGTTTCCAGGGACCTGGAAGGACAGTGAGTGAATTGTCCTTTTGCTATATTGTGATTAAAAAAAACATTTATTCTAGGGACAGAAAACTCTAGGTAGGGACAGTGTCAGTTTCTTTCACTCTGCAAGTCCTTGTTTCCAGGGACCTGGAAGGACAGTGAGTGAATTGTCCTTTTGCTATATTGTGATTAAAAAAAACATTTATTCTAGGGACAGAAAACTCTAGGTAGGGACAGTGTCAGTTTCTTTCACTCTGCAAGTCCTTGTTTCCAGGGACCTGGAAGGACAGTGAGTGAATTGTCCTTTTGCTATATTGTGATTAAAAAAAACATTTATTCTAGGGACAGAAAACTCTAGGTAGGGACAGTGTCAGTTTCTTTCACTCTGCAAGTCCTTGTTTCCAGGGACCTGTAAGGACAGTGAGTTAATTTTCCTTGTGCTATATTGTGATTAAAAAAAACATTTTTTCTAGGGACAGAAAACTGTAGGTAGGGAGAGTGTTTTTTTTCTTTCACTCTGCAAGTCCTTGTTTCCAGGGACAGAGAAGGACACCTGAAGGTAGCCCTTATTGCTTTTTTCCCATCTCCCTGCAGGCCATCTATTAGAATGTCTGGAAGGCAAACAAGGAGAGGCAGACAGTCAGGAGGCAATAAAAGAGGGCAAGCAGGCTCTGTGTCTGGGGGCAACAGTGCTGGTCGTGGACGCGGTGCATTGTCATCAGCACATGGCCATGGGACACGCTTGTCCTTCTTTTCGGCAGCTGGACATGTTGAGCCACATCATGCCGAAGACTTGGTAGAGTGGATGACCAAGCCCTCCTCCTCCTCCTCATCCTCTCTCACCCAGGCTCAGGGTACTGGAAAAGCAGCTGCCAAAGCGTCGTCTTCCCTGGTATCAATGTCAGACAAATCATCAGTCACTCCTTCCCTAGACCCACCATGTCCTCCTCCTGAGGAGTCCCCCGAACTGTTTCAGCACAGTGTTGGGTACATGCTCCAGGAGGATGCCCAGCGTTTCGAAGGGTCTGATGATGAAACCCAGCTAGAGGAAGGCAGTAGCGTGAGAGCAGACAGAGGGGATGCTCAAGAAGGACACCAATCTGGCAGTCATGTTCCAGCAGCTGCAGCATACTGCCAGATTGGCTCCAGTGATGAGGAGGGAGGGGATGATGAGGTCAATGACTCCACGTGGGTGCCTAATAGGAGAGAGGAGGAGGAGGAGGATGAGGAGGAGGCACATCTCCAACGAGGCAGGATGCCCTTTGGTGGCCAGCGTAAGGGCAGTACACCGACGGAATCACACCGCAGAGCTCCGCCTGTGCAGGGCGCTGCCTCTGCCCGTCATTCAAAAAGTTCTTTGGTGTGGGCCTTTTTTGAGGCTAGTGCATCAGATCGCACAGCTGCTGTTTGCAACATATGTCTCAAGCGTATATCGCGTGGCCAAAACATCAGCCGCTTGGGTACCACATGCCTGACCAGACATATGTTGACCTGCCATGCAGCTCGTTGGCAAGCCTACCTCAAAGACCCACACCAAAGAACAAAGCGGACCTCTCCTTGCACCGCATCAGCTGGGATCTCCAACCCCACTATAACTTCAGTCCTCTCTGAAACATGCACTGAGAGGAATGAAGGTGTAGAATTAGGTGTGTCACAGCCAAGTACTTGCGCCCACTCTGCTAGCAGTACACCGACGTCCGATTCTAGCAGGCAAATTTCCCTGCCCCAGCTGCTGGACCGTCGAAAGAAGTTCACTCCCAGCCATCCACATGCCCAGCGGTTGAATGCTAGCTTGGCTAAATTGCTAGCGCTTCAACTGCTGCCTTTTCAGTTGGTAGACTCGGCCCCCTTCCGTGAGTTTGTGCAATGTGCGGTTCCTCAGTGGCAGGTTCCCAAACGCCACTTTTTCTCACGGAAGGCTATTCCGGCTCTCTACCGGCATGTGGAAGGCAATGTCTTGGCCTCGCTGGACAGGGCGGTCAGCGGTAAGGTGCATATTACCGCTGACTCATGGTCCAGCAGGCATGGACAGGGACGTTACCTTTCTTTCACGGCCCATTGGGTCACTCTTTTGGCAGCTGGGAAGGATTCAGGACAAGGTGCAGTAGTGTTGGAGGTTGTCCCACCGCCACGCCTCCAAAATGCTACTACTGGTTGTGACACACCTCTCTCCTCCACCCCCTCCTCTTCTTCTTCCTCCATGGCCTCTTCCTGTGGTTTGTCCTATGAACCAGCGGTGCTCCGTAGCCGTTCACGGGGCTACGCAAGTACGCAGGCAAAAAGATGCCATGCCGTGCTTGCGCTGGTGTGTTTGGGGGACAGAAGCCACACTGGGGCAGAGGTCCTGTCTGCTCTGCAGGGCCAGGCCGAGAGGTGGTTGACGCCACGCCAGCTTAAGCCAGGAATGGTGGTTTGCGACAATGGCACCAACCTCCTCTCCGCCCTCCGACAGGGACAACTGACCCATGTGCCCTGTGTGGCTCACGTCCTTAACCTGGTGGTGCAGCGGTTCTTGGGCAGGTACCCGGGCTTACAGGATGTCCTGAGGCAGGCCAGGAAAGTCTGTGTGCATTTCCGCAGATCTTATAATGCCAGTGCTCGCCTGGCTGAGCTGCAAAAGGAGTTGAACCTGCCCAAGAACCGCCTTATATGTGACATGCCCACCAGGTGGAACTCAACGTTGGCCATGCTGCAGCGGCTGCACACGCAGCAGAGGGCCATCAATGAGTACCTGTGCGACTACGGCACCAGGACAGGGTCAGGGGAGCTTGGTTTTTTTTCTCCACGCCAGTGGGGCATGATCAGGGATGCATGCACTGTCCTGGCACCATTTGAGGAGGCCACGAGGATGGTGAGCAGTGACAGTGCATGCATCAGTGACACTGTACCTCTTGTCCACCTGTTGGAGCACACGCTGCGTGGAATAATGGACAGGGCACTTGAGGCAGAACAGAGGCAGGAAGAGGAGGACTTCCTTGCCTCTCAAGGCCCCCTTTACCCAGACAGTGTTCCTTCTGTCCCACCCATCGCACAGGAAGAGGAGGAGGAGGAGGAGGAGGAGGAGGAGGATTGTGTCAGCATGGAGGTGGAGGCTGGCACTCAGCATCATCAGCAGCAGTCTTTTAGGGATGATTTACAGTCCCAAGAAACCAGTGGACTTGTACGTGGCTGGGAGGAGGTGGCTGCGGATCATGTCGTCCTTAGTGACCCAGAGGACTCCGGAGCGAATGCCTCAGCAAACCTACGCTGCATGGCCTCCCTGATCCTGCAAAGTCTGCGGAAGGATCCTCGTATTCTTCGGATCAAGGAGAGGGACCATTACTGGCTGGCCACTCTCCTTGATCCACGGTACAAGGGTAAGGTTGCGGACCTTATGTTACCGTCGCAGAGGGAGCAGAGGATGAGACAACTCCGGGAGGCCTTGCAGAAAGGTCTGTGCAACGCGTTCCCAGAGACTGGGAGGTTGCAAACTCCTGGTCCTGGACAACGAGTTGCTGAGGCTTCGGCCAGTCAAAGAAGGAGCGGTGGGGAAGGTGGCCGTCTGACCGATGCGTTCAGACAATTCTTTAGTCCGCAGCCCCAAAGTATGATTGGTTCCAGCAACCATCGCCAGCGTCTGATAAACATGGTGCAGGAATATCTAGGGGCAAGGTCAGACTTGGACACCTTCCCCACCGAAAATCCTCTGGCTTACTGGGTCTTGAGGATGGATCACTGGCCAGAGCTTGCACAGTATGCAATTGAGCTACTGGCCTGTCCTGCATCCAGCGTTCTTTCGGAACGCACATTCAGTGCTGCTGGAGGATTTGTCACGGATCACAGGGTGCGCCTGTCCACCGACTCGGTTGATCGACTGACTTTCATCAAGATGAACCAGTCTTGGATCACCACCAGCTACCACACACCTGATGCTGATATAACAGACTAATTGATTTTAAAATGTCACATCCCTTCAAGACTGATGCTGATGCTGAGTGCCTGTGCTGTTATGTTGACTGGCTATCCTCCTCCTCCGAGTCCTCAATGATACGATTGATGATGATAGCTTGGAAGATCATTTTTGTTTATGGGTGCCGCCACCAGTGCCTAACGCCCAATTTTTCAGCCCCTGTTTAACAGGGGCGTGTAATTACAATTTTTGAAGCAATACTTTGCAACAGGGCTCATTGCTGTGCTCCAAGTACAGTATCTGTGAGGAGTTGCAGTGTTGTGCCACCAGTGCCTAAGGCCCAATTTTTCAGCCCCTGTTTAACAGGGGCGTGTCATTACAATTTTTGAAGCAATACTTTGCAACAGGGCTCATTGCTGTGCTCCAAGTACAGTATCTGTGAGGGGTTGCAGTGTTGTGCCACCAGTGCCTAAGGCCCAATTTTTCAGCCCCTGTTCAACAGGGGCATGTAATTACAATTCTTGATCTAATAATTCACAGCAGGGCCCATTGCTGCACCCACCAAGAGTAACTGTCAGGGCTTACAGTGTTGTGGCACCAGCACCACCATCAAAGGCCCAATTTTTACTACCACTGTTCAACAATTATATGTAATTAAAATTCCTGATATAATAGTTGACAGCAGGGCGTTCCAGCACCAACCAAGAGTAACTGTGAGTGCTTACAGTGTTGTGCCAACACCAACAACTAAGGGGCCTATTTCTGCAGAGTATATACGGCAGGTCCCTACTTTCAAACATCCAACTTACAAACGACTCCTACTTGCAAACGCAAGAAGACAACAGGAAGTGAGAGGAAATCTACCACTAGGAAGGAAAATTCTCTCCTGTAAGAATAAATATGGGAGAAAGGTGTCTCCTCTGTACTGATGCTTTATCAGCAATCCTTGTTTCAAGAAAAACACCACATTTCAAAAACAGTTGTCATTGGGACGGAAAGTGAGGTGAAATGTTCTGAACAGGGGCACAGACAGCAAAACAAATGTTACAGGGGTGATAACCCTTACCTATGTTTTCCAAAAAGTTTAAAAATAGATTTTTGGGCTGGAGCTACACTTCAACAATGTACCTGTTCAAAATTACAAACAGATTCTACATAAGAACAAACCTACAGTCCCTGTCTTGTATGCACCGCCTGTATACGGCTGTTCAGAGTATATAGGGCCTTTTTTATTTTATGTGCGGGGTTCCCCTTAATATCCATACAAGACCCAAAGGGGCTGGTAATGGGCTGGGGTAGGGGGGGGGGTCATGGGGTAGCTATGCCATTTTTCTTAAAGAATTTCATCCATATTACCGGGACCAGACATTACATTAAAGCCGCAAGCAGTTTTAAATGGCTTTTTTTTCCTTTAGAAGTGTCATTTTGTGCAGGGACAGTTCTAAACACGGGAAACACGTGGCACTTCACAGGCATACTTTAGACACCCCCCAGGTACGATATTTAAAGGAATATTTGACTTTTTTTTTTTCACTTTATGCATCATTAAAATGACTGCTCCCGAAAAACGACCGTTTTTAAAACTTCTTTTTGCATTGATACATGTCCCCTGGTGCAGAACCCGGGTTCCCAAA
This sequence comes from Rana muscosa, assembly GCA_029206835.1. Lineage (NCBI taxonomy): Eukaryota > Metazoa > Chordata > Amphibia > Anura > Ranidae > Rana > Rana muscosa. The sequence continues at coordinate 360,537,467 of CM055119.1, read as the reverse complement.
CCCTTTTTAGGACAATAACATGCATAATAGTTGTTATAATTAGCACTTTAGAATTCGAACGTTCGCATCCATTGTATTTAATAGGGTTCTAATGTTCGTTCGAACTTCCGGTCCGTTCGCGGGTTCTGGTGCGAACCGAACCCGGGGGTGTTCGGCTCATCACTACTCTCGACTGCCTATCCTTGTCTGTCCCTACACACAAGGTTTAGCAATATGGTTCAGCACACAAGGTTTAGCAAAGAATATGACACTGACACTCTCCCTTCCTATCCTTCTCTGTCCCTACAAACAAGGTTTAGCAAAGAATATGACACTGACACTCTCCCTACCTATCCTTGTCTGTCCCTACACACAAGGTTTAGCAATATGGTTCAGCACACAAGGTTTAGCAAAGAATATGACACTGACACTCTCCCTGCCTATCCTTGTCTGTCCCTACACACAAGGTTTAGCAATATGGTTCAGCACACTAGGTTTAGCAAAGATTATGACACTGACACTCTCGACTGCCTATCCTTGTCTGTCCCTACACACAAGGTTTAGCAATATGGTTCAGCACACTAGGTTTAGCAAAGATTATGACACTGACACTCTCGACTGCCTATCCTTGTCTGTCCCTACACACAAGGTTTAGCAATATGGTTCAGCACACTAGGTTTAGCAAAGATTATGACACTGACACTCTCGACTGCCTATCCTTGTCTGTCCCTACACACAAGGTTTAGCAATATGGTTCAGCGCACTAGGTTTAGCAAAGATTATGACACTGACACTCTCGACTGCCTATCCTTGTCTGTCCCTACACACAAGGTTTAGCAATATGGTTCAGCACACTAGGTTTAGCAAAGATTATGACACTGACACTCTCGACTGCCTATCCTTGTCTGTCCCTACACACAAGGTTTAGCAATATGGTTCAGCACACTAGGTTTAGCAAAGATTATGACACTGACACTCTCGACTGCCTATCCCTGTCTGTCCCTACACACAAGGTTTAGCAATATGGTTCAGCGCACTAGGTTTAGCAAAGATTATGACACTGACACTCTCGACTGCCTATCCTTGTCTGTCCCTACACACAAGGTTTAGCAATATGGTTCAGCGCACTAGGTTTAGCAAAGATTATGACACTGACACTCTCGACTGCCTATCCTTGTCTGTCCCTACACACAAGGTTTAGCAATATGGTTCAGCACACTAGGTTTAGCAAAGATTATGACACTGACACTCTCGACTGCCTAACCTTGTCTGTCCCTACACACAAGGTTTAGCAATATGGTTCAGCGCACTAGGTTTAGCAAAGATTATGACACTGACACTCTCGACTGCCTATCCTTGTCTGTCCCTACACACAAGGTTTAGCAATATGGTTCAGCACACTAGGTTTAGCAAAGATTATGACACTGACACTCTCGACTGCCTATCCTTGTCTGTCCCTACACACAAGGTTTAGCAATATGGTTCAGCACACTAGGTTTAGCAAAGATTATGACACTGACACTCTTGACTGCCTATTAGAGTTGAGCGGGTAGCTGGATATTCGGGTCCGGCGGGTTCGGCCGAACTTCGGAAAAAAGTTCGGATTCGGGACCGAACTTTAACCCGAACCCGGACCCGGACCCGGACCCCATTGAAGTCAATGGGGACCCGGACTTCTGACGACTAAAAAGGCTCTAAAAAAGTAATGGAAAGGGCTAGAGGGCTGCAAATGGCAGCAAAATGTTGTTAAGAACATGGCAAGTGCTCTGCAAACAAATGTGGATAGGAAATAACTTAAAAGAACATAAAAAAATAAAAAAATAAAAAAATATGCTGGAGGCCCCCTTTTCAGCAGAAGAGGTACAGGAAGTCATTAAGAACCTCAGAAACTCAACGGCACAATGCCACACATATGGTGGGAATGCCCCAGAATACGCCCTTTCTGGAATAAATTATTTAATTTAATGGATAAGCTAGTGGGAAAATAAAATACTTTGAAATAAAAATGTAGCGGGGTGCTAAATTTAAGGAAAGTGTTTGAGTGGTAAATAGGCTCAAATACCCTAATTCTGTAGGATTCATGGACCATTTTGTCCTCGGGGGACAGTATTGGTGTGCAGTTCCCTGCGGCCTACAGGTGGCGCCTTTTGTGTCCCCTCTTGGCAGTAGTACAGCGGGGCGGGGAACCTGCTGTGCATGCCGGGAGAGCATATAAAAGGGGCAGACCTTTGGCCTGGGGGCTGATGTCCAGTGGGGTCCGCGCCCAGGTGCCTTCGGCCTGGGTGCATGTGTTCCTGTTCCATCTCGGGCACCTTTAGCCCGGGGTGAGGTACTATCCTGGAGTTCTTGCTGCCCTGGGTATGGAGGCCTAGGGGCGTGAGTAAAGCCTGGAGTCCAGAGCCGCCTCGTGTAGGGGACCCTGTTCCAGGGAAGGGAGGATCATTCTGATGGACCGATGCGGGAGTCACGGTGAAGGAATGGTCTGTTGACTCCCTGGAGAGATGTCTTCCCCTTGATATGGGCTAGGTTCGTAGAAGGAGAAGCTCAAGGTCACCTTGACTGTATCAGAGGCCTTATTCAACCGGCCCGTGGCAGGGGCCTTATACACCCTGGTCTGTGGCTGAGACCAAAGTTCTCCAGGCCCGTGGCAGGGGCCTTGTACACCCGGTCTGTGGCAGAGACCAATCTCAATGTCTGTGGCAGAGACCGTGCGCCAAAAACTGTTTGAGAAACCTAAGCAGTGAAGTGAATGTGCTACGTTTGTGCCTGGACCTCCTCCACACCTTAAGCTGTCCTGTTTCTTTGCTCTAACCTTTTCTATCTGAGTACAGTTTATTTTGCCATGAGAGAATAAGAGTTGGAGTTTCAGCTGGTGTGGACATTGACTTTATGGCAATTAAAGGACTTGCCTCTACCTACAGTAGAGGTGAGAATCATCCTCTGGAGGAGTTTTGACTCCGGCTGTGGACACGGCCCGTCAAGTACACCGCTCAACCTCTTTATATAGGATGATACGGGCTGGTAGTGCGGTGTGCCTTTCTCCCTCCTGCGAAGAGCCAACAACATAAAGGCAGGTAAGGGGGAAAGGATCTGTGCGCTACAAAAAAATAAAATAAAAATTTTAATCTTGGCCTAGCAGGACGAGGTCCATATGGAGTAGGAGGTTGAGGTGGCGGTGGATGTGGCTGTGTAGGTGGAAGCGGCGGTGGAGGAGGACGAGGTAGCCAACACTGGTTCAAAAATACAACAATGGCTGGGTAAGGCCGGTGATGTGTCGAATTCTGTCCCCTGTCGAATAGTGTCCGCCCTGTACTGCGCTTGCTGAGTATGTAGGACAAGGGGATTTCAAAAATCTCCCAAGACTAACGGCGCCTGCGTGTTGAGTTCAGGTGAAGGCCACACCATCCGTGGTTCAAGCCGAGCCAAGCAAGGCCGCGATCGAAGCGAGCCCGTGAGGGGCCCTGTTACTATGTGCTACCGTATGTCCTCTTGGATGGTGGGGCTTGAACCTGCACTCACAGCGCAGGCGCCGTTCATCTTCGGAGATTTTGTGAATCTCCTTGTCCTCTGTACTGCGCAAGCGCTGCGCCTGCGCAGTACGGGCCGGGCACAATCCGATGGCCGGACAGTTTTTGTCACAACACCGGTATACATGTCTATTCTGCACAAGGTACGGACAAGTCCTGTGGGATCCATGCCTGGTTCATTTTAATGAACGTGAGCTTGTCCACATTGGCTCTGGACAGGCGGCTGCGCTTGTCTGTGATAACGCCCCCTGCCGTGCTAAATACACGTTCAGATAATACACTGGCTGCAGGGCAGGCCAGCACCTCCAAGGCATAAACGGCAAGCTCAGGCCATGTGCCCAATTTGGAGACCCAGAAGTTAAAGGGGGCAGACCCGTCATCCAGTACGTGTAGGCCTGTGGACACATACTGCTCAACCATGTTGGTGAAATGCTGCCTCCTGCTAAGACGTTCCATCTCAGCTGGTGGTGCTGGTTGTTGTGGCGTGCTGACAAAGCTTTTCCACATTTCGGCTATGCTAACCCTGCCTTCTGAGGTGCTGCCGGTGCCCCGGCTGCGTTGGCGACCTCTTCCTCCTCCTCTGCCTTCGCCTTGTGCTTCCACCGTACGCCCGCTGTCAGGTGGGAATGCCACCAGCAGCGCGTCTACCAGCGTGCGCTTGTACTCGCGCATCTTACTATCCCGCTCCAGTGAGGGAATTAAGGACGGTACGTTGTCCTTGTAACGGGGATCCAGCAGGGTGGCCACCCAGTAATCAGCACCAGTTAAAATGTGGGCAACTCGGCTGTCGTTGCGGAAACACTGCAGCATGTAATCGCTCATGTGTGCCAGGCTGCCCAGAGGCAAAGAAAAGCTGTCCTCTGTGGGAGGTGTATCGTCTGTGTCCTCTGTATCCCCCCAGCCACGCACCAGTAATGGCCACGAGCTGGTCTGAGTGCCACCCTGCTGTGAACATGGCTCCTCCTCCTCCTCCTCCTCCTCCTCCTCCTCCATCTCCTCCTCTACCTCGTCATCCTCCAGAACTGTGCCCTTTCTGCCGGACAATTGTGTACCTGGCGTTTGTTGGTGCAGGAACCCACCCTCGTAGCCACTTGTGAAAGACTGCCCTGAAAGCCTTTGAAATGATCCCGCTTCCTCCTCCTCCTCCTCATCCTCCTGTGCCACATCCTCTTCCATCATCGCACGAAGCGTTTTTTCAAGGAGGCATAGAACTGGGATAGTAACGCTGAGAACGGCGTCATTGGCACTGGCCATGTTGGTGGAGTACTCGAAACAGCGCAACAAGGCACACAGGTCTCGCATGGAGGCCCAGTTATTGGTGGTGAAGTGGTGCTGTTCCGCAGAGTGACTCACGCGTGATTGCTGCAGCTGAAACTCCACTATTACCTGCTGCTGCTCGCACAGTCTGGCCAGCATGTGCAAGGTGGAGTTCCACCTTGTGGGCACGTCACATATGAGGCGGTGAGCTGGAAGGCCGAAGTTACGCTGCAGCGCTGACAGGCGAGCAGCAGCAGGGTGAGAACGCCGAAAGTGCGCACACACAGCCCGCACTTTCTGCAGCAGCTCTGGCATATTGGGGTAATTTTTAAGGAACCTCTGGACCACCAAGTTCAGCACATGCGCCAGGCAAGGGATGTGCGTCAAACCGGCTAGACCCAGAGCTGCTACGAGATTTCGCCCATTATCGCACACCACCAGGCCGGGCTTGAGGCTCACTGACAGCAACCACTCATCGGTCTGTTGTTCCATGTCCCTCCACAACTCCTGCGCGGTGTGGGGATTTTCCCCCAAACAGGAAAGTTTTAAAACTGCCTGCTGTCGTTTACCCCTGGCTGTGCTGAAGTTGGTGGTGAAGATGTTACGCTGAATGGATGAGGAGGCGGTAGAGGATGAGGAAGCGGAGAAGGAGGAGTTAGCAACAGGAGGCAAACTGAAGCGCCCTGCAATCCTCGGTGGTGGAAGGACATGCGCCAAACCGCTATCTGCCTCAGGCCCAGCAGCCACTGCATTTACCCAGTGTGCTGTTAGGGAGATATAACGTCCCTGACCGTGCTTACTGGTCCACGCATCCATAGTTAGGTGGACCTTGCCACAGATGGCGTTGCGCAGTGCACACCTGATTTTGTCCCCCACCTGGTTGTGCAGGGAAGGGATGGCTCACCTGGAAAAGTAGTGGCGGCTGGGCACGACGTACTGCGGGACAGCCAATGCCATCAGGCTTTTAAAACTCTGCGTCTCCACCAGACGGAATGACAGCATTTCAAAGGCCAGGAATTTTGAAATGCTGGCATTCAGGGCCAGGGATCGCGGGTGGCTAGGGGGGTACTTCCTCTTCCGCTCCAATGTTTGGGAGATAGAGAGCTGAACGCTTCCATGGGACATTGTGGAGATGGTCGGTGACCCAGGTGGTAGTGTTGCTGGCAGATCCTCTGTTTGCGGGGTGACAGGTGCCACTGTCACTACAGAGGTGGATGAAGAGGCCGAGACTGCAGCAGAAGAGGAAGCAGGAGGAGCCAGAGACCTTTCTTGGTTTCTGAGGTGTCTACTCCACTGCAGCTCGTGCTTTGCACTTAGATGCCTGGTCATGCAGCTTGTGCTCAGGTTGAGAACGTTTATGCCTCGCTTCAGGCTCTGATTGCACAGCGTGCAAACCACTCGTGTCTTGTCATCAACACACTGTGTGAAGAACTGCCACGCTAGGGAAGTCCTTGGACCTGGCTTTGGTGTGCTCGGTCCCTTGCTGCGTTGGGCAGTAGCAGATGTACTGTCTAGGGGACGAATGCTCCGTTTTTGCACCCTGCTCCCTCTTCTGCTGTGCTGGTGGCTCTGTGCGACCACCGCCTCTTCCTCCGAACTACACTGGTCACCTGCATAACGTTGATTCCATGTGGGGTCGAGGACCTCATCGTCCTCCACATCATCTTCCACCCAGTCTTCACCCCTGCCCTCCATGTCTGTCCGCACAATTGCGAAAGCAGCAGCAGTTGGCACCTGTGTTTCGTCATCATCCGAGACGTGCTGCGATGGTCCTCCCATGTACCCATCATGAAACATAAGTGGTTGGGCATCGGTGCACTCAATCTCTTCCACTTCTGGGGCAGGGCTAGGTGGATGGCCCTGGGAAACCCTGCTAACAGAGTCATCGAAAAGCAGAAGAGACTGCTGCATGATTTGGGGCTCAGACCGCTTGGCTGATTTGCAAGGGGGTGAGGTGAAAGACTGATGGACATGGGCTTCAGGTGCCAACTCTGATCTTTCAGCAGAAGAGTGGGTGGGAGACAATGTGAAGGAACCCGAGACACTGTCAGCAACCCAATCTACTATCGCCTGTACTTGTCCTGGCCTAAACATTGGTACAGCCTCATTAGGCGTGACAAAATACACCTGAGGAAGGTGTTTCACTTGTGCGTGTAGCTGGCACAGATCCACCACGTCCTCTCCCTGCAACAGGAGCTCCACCAGCAGCACCACGACCGGGGCCACCACGTCCCTTTGACCTTCCCCTCATATTTTCCAAATTTAGGATCTTGCCCTAAATGGCGTTTTTTGGAAGACCACAACACACCCACAGTACGTAATGGCTGAAACGCACAGCTACAGAACTGCAGAAAATGCTATTAAAAAAAAAAAGGTTGTTTTTTTTTAGTATAGCACAGTACAAGGAAAATATATAGAAATTGTTTTTTTACACACACCTCCAGATGTGTATTTCACACTGCAAAATATTTTCTGTGGCCCTAAATGGCGTTTTTTGCCAGACCACAACACACCCACAGCACGTAACCCCTGAATCGCACAGCTACAGAAAATGCTACTAAAAAAAAAAGGTTGTTTTTTTTAGTATAGCACAGTACAAGGAAAATATATAGAAATTGTTTATTTTACACACCTCCACATGTGTATTTCACACTGCAATTTATTTTCTGTGGCCCTAAATGGCGTTTTTTGCAAGAGCACAACACAACCACAGTATTTAACCACTGAATCGCACAGCTATAGAAGTGCAGAGAATGCTATTCAAAAAAAATTTTGTTTTTTTTAGTATAGCACTGTACAATATATAGAAATTGTTTATTTTACACACCTCCACATGTGTATTTCACACTGCAAAATCTTTTCTGTGGCCCTAAATGGCGTTTTTTGAAAGAGCACAACACAACCACAGTATTTAACCACTGAATCGCACAGCTATAGAAGTGCAGAGAATGCTATTCCAAAAAAATGTTTTTTTTTTTAGTATAGCACTGTACAATATATAGAAATTGTTTATTTTACACACCTCCACATGTGTATTTCACACTGCAAAATATTTTCTGTGGCCCTAAATGGCGTTTTTTGAAAGAGCACAACACAACCACAGTATTTAACCACTGAATCGCACAGCTATAGAAGTGCAGAGAATGCTATTCCAAAAAAATGTTGTTTTTTTTAGTATAGCACTGTACAATATATAGAAATTGTTTATTTTACACACCTCCACATGTGTATTTCACACTGCAAAATATTTTCTGTGGCCCTAAATGGCGTTTTTTGAAAGAGCACAACACAACCACAGTATTTAACCACTGAATCGCACAGCTATAGAAGTGCAGAGAATGCTATTCAAAAAAAATGTTATTTTTTTTAGTATAGCACTGTACAATATATAGAAATTGTTTATTTTACACACCTCCACATGTGTATTTCACACTGCAAAATATTTTCTGTGGCCCTAAATGGCGTTTTTTGAAAGAGCACAACACAACCACAGTATTTAACCACTGAATCGCACAGCTATAGAAGTGCAGAGAATGCTATTCAAAAAAAATTTAGTTTTTTTTTAGTATAGCACTGTACAATATATAGAAATTGTTTATTTTACACACCTCCACATGTGTATTTCACACTGCAAAATATTTTCTGTGGCCCTAAATGGCGTTTTTTGAAAGAGCACAACACAACCACAGTATTTAACCACTGAATCGCACAGCTATAGAAGTGCAGAGAATGCTATTCAAAAAAAATGTTGTTTTTTTTAGTATAGCACTGTACAATATATAGAAATTGTTTATTTTACACACCTCCACATGTGTATTTCACACTGCAAAATATTTTCTGTGGCCCTAAATGGCGTTTTTTGAAAGAGCACAACACAACCACAGTATTTAACCACTGAATCGCACAGCTATAGAAGTGCAGAGAATGCTATTCAAAAAAAATTTTTTTTTTTTTTAGTATAGCACTGTACAATATATAGAAATTGTTTATTTTACACACCTCCACATGTGTATTTCACACTGCAAAATATTTTCTGTGGCCCTAAATGGCGTTTTTTGAAAGAGCACAACACAACCACAGTATATAACCGCTGAATCGCACAGCTGCAGAGAATGCTATTCAAAAAAAATTTTTTTTTTTTTTTTTTTAGTATAGCATAGTACAAGAAAAATATATAGAAATTGGTTATTTCACACAACTAGAGATATACACTGCAAAATATTTTTTTTGCCCAAAAATAGGTCTTTTTTGCGCACAACAAAGTGCCTTTTTTTTTTTTGCAACAGCACAATAAAGTGCCTTTTTTTTTTTTTTTTGGGGCCCAAAAATGGGTCTTTTTAGCAAAAGCACAATAAAGTGCCTTTTTTTTTTTTCTGACCAAAATAGGTCTTTTAGCAAGAGCACAATACAGCCACAGTATGGAATAGGTGTATCACTCAACGTAATGCAGTGCTGGTGCACTGAGCTTGCAACACAAACAGATAAACCTATGCAGATCGCTGAGCTATTATATCTCTCAATCTGGACTCCTATCTAAATCTCTCTCCCTGAAAGCACAAACAGGATCCTGCCCCTACACTACACTACACTACACTGTCTCCCTATCTTTTCTATCAGTAGATTGCAGAATCAGGACTAACTCCTATTCTCTCCCTCACAGCAACAACAGCCAGGATCCTTTCCCTACACTGTCTAAAAGCAGAGTGACGATCTGTGCTGTGTGCCTCTTTCTTATATAGAAGCTGGTCACATGCTGGGTCACATGTTGCACTGACCAATTACAGCCATGCCATTAGTAGGCATGGCTATGATGGCTTCTAAGGGCACACCAGCTAATCAAATGGTGATTGGCTGGCCCCTGAAGCATTTCTAACTGCGCCATTAAATTCCCGAATCCGAACCCGAACCCGGACTTTAGCGCAAAATCCGGGTCCGGGTCCGGGGTCGGGAAAACGCCAAAATTCGGTACGGACCCGAACTTTACAGTTCGGGTCCGCTCAACACTACTGCCTATCCTTGTCTGTCTCTACACACAAGGTTTAGCAATATGGTTCAGCACACTAGGTTTAGCAAAGATTATGACACTGACACTCTCGACTGCCTATCCTTGTCTGTACCTACACACAAGGTTTAGCAATATGGTTCAGCACACAAGGTTTAGCAAAGAATATGACACTGACACTCTCCCTTCCTATCCTTCTCTGTCCCTACAAACAAGGTTTAGCAAAGAATATGACACTGACACTCTCCCTACCTATCCTTGTCTGTCCCTACACACAAGGTTTAGCAATATGGTTCAGCACACAAGGTTTAGCAAAGAATATGACACTGACACTCTCCCTGCCTATCCTTGTCTGTCCCTACACACAAGGTTTAGCAATATGGTTCAGCACAATAGGTTTAGCAAAGATTATGACACTGACACTCTCGACTGCCTATCCTTGTCTGTCCCTACACACAAGGTTTAGCAATATGGTTCAGCACACTAGGTTTAGCAAAGATTATGACACTGACACTCTCGACTGCCTATCCTTGTCTGTCCCTACACACAAGGTTTAGCAATATGGTTCAGCACACTAGGTTTAGCAAAGATTATGACACTGACACTCTCGACTGCCTATCCTTGTCTGTCCCTACACACAAGGTTTAGCAATATGGTTCAGCGCACTAGGTTTAGCAAAGATTATGACACTGACACTCTCGACTGCCTATCCTTGTCTGTCCCTACACACAAGGTTTAGCAATATGGTTCAGCACACTAGGTTTAGCAAAGATTATGACACTGACACTCTCGACTGCCTATCCTTGTCTGTCCCTACACACAAGGTTTAGCAATATGGTTCAGCACACTAGGTTTAGCAAAGATTATGACACTGACACTCTCGACTGCCTATCCTTGTCTGTCCCTACACACAAGGTTTAGCAATATGGTTCAGCACACTAGGTTTAGCAAAGATTATGACACTGACACTCTCGACTGCCTATCCTTGTCTGTCCCTACACACAAGGTTTAGCAATATGGTTCAGCACACTAGGTTTAGCAAAGATTATGACACTGACACTCTCGACTGCCTATCCTTGTCTGTCCCTACACACAAGGTTTAGCAATATGGTTCAGCGCACTAGGTTTAGCAAAGATTATGACACTGACACTCTCGACTGCCTATCCTTGTCTGTCCCTACACACAAGGTTTAGCAATATGGTTCAGCACAAAAGGTTTAGCAAAGAATATGACACTGACACTCTCCCTGCCTATCCTTCTCTGTCCCTACAAACAAGGTTTAGCAAAGAATATGACACTGACACTCTCCCTACCTATCCTTGTCTGTCCCTACACACAAGGTTTAGCGATATGGTTCAGCGCACTAGGTTTAGCAAAGATTATGACACTGATACTCTCGACTGCCTATCCTTGTCTGTCCCTACACACAAGGTTTAGCAATATGGTTCAGCACACAAGGTTTAGCAAAGAATATAAAACTGACACTCTCCCTGCCTATCCTTCTCTGTCCCTACAAACAAGGTTTAGCAAAGAATATGACACTGACACTCTCCCTACCTATCCTTCTCTGTCCCTACACACAAGGTTTAGCAAAGAAAAAATATGACACTGTCCCTGCCTATCCTTCTCTTTCCCTGCGCCGGAACACACTACACGAGGCCGCCGCGCTGGCGGCCTTTTATAGTGTGGGGCATGTACTAAACCCCCTCAGCAATAATTGGCCACAGGCATCCTGCCTGTGGCCAATCATTGCTCTCCTCGCTGCCGGCGCTGTGATTGGCCAAGCATGCGGGGTCACAGTGCATGCTTGGCCAATCACAGCGCCAGGATTGCACTGCGATGGCGCAGTGTATTGTGGGCCGTTCGCGTCACTCGAATTTGGCGCGAACGGCCCAAATCGTTCGTTGTTCGCCGAACGCACGAACAGCTGATGTTCGAGTCGAACCTATGTTCGACTCGAACACCGAGCTCATCCCTAAAAGCCACACAGGGAGATCGGTGCTTGTACATCCACCAACCACTGTGCCGATCACCTGTGAGGCTGCCCGCCCTCCCTGCTACGCTGAGGATGCCTGGCCCGATACAACAGGTATCGGATCAAGCATCGGAACATTTGCACGAGTACTGATACTCGTGAAAATGTTGGTATCGGCACCGATACCGATCCTAGATTGGTATCGGTGCAACCCTAGTCCTGACCACTATAGACCGGGAACATCCCATAAGAGCTGCAATCTTGGAGATGCTCTGATCCAGTCGTCTAGCCATTACAATTTGGATTTTGTCAAAGTTGCTCAAATCTTTACACTTGTCCAATTTTCTACTTTCACCACATTAACTTCAGGGACAACATGTTCATGTGCTGCCTAATATATCCCACCCCCTTTCAGATGCCATTGTCACAAGATAATGGTATTCACTTTACCTGTCAGTGGTCATAATAATGTTATGTCTCATCGGTGTATAAACTTCCTGAAAGACTAGTGGTTATACCAGGATCATAGTTGCAGCTTCTGTTCCACCCGCGACCCTGGGACCATTACAAACTGTTGGGCCGGCTGACGACAGAGGAGAAGGAGAAACATTTATTTCTCTACCACTCCTGTAACGAATGAAACTGGAAGTGACATGGATTTAGGCTGGGTTCACACTGATACGACACGACATTCATCCGACTTTCATCCTACTTTGCTCTGAGACATCAGTCCTACATTGATCCTACATTGGTCCGACATCCATCTGACATTCATGAACAGGATACTACTTTGATCCGACATTGTGATAGTCTGACTTGTCCTTTGACCAATCAAAACAATCCCAGGGTGAGATAAATTCCTTTTACTGCTGCTGTAATCACCATGTCGGATGTCAAATGTCGGATGGTTAGGACAAGGATCCTACTTTGATCCGACTTCAATGATATTCAATGGGCTGAAGTAGGATCAAAGTCGGACAGAAGTAGTACAGGGAGCATTTTTAATGTCGGACCGACTTGTGTCGGACCAGTTAAGACGGCTCTCACAGGGATTCATTGATTTTCACACGTCATGCGACATGAACTCCTAATGTCGGAGCGTTTGTCGGACAAGTGTGAACCAGGCCTCAGTCACTTCCAGCTTGTTTACTGGCCGTTAATCACCAGTGAAACAGCTGATCACACTGATCTCGGTTTACTTGTTTGCATTAGAGGGCAGAGGAGGAATCGGGGGTCTAATAAACCACAGATCTCTTCATAAAAAGGACCTATCACGGCCTCAGTTATCCCAAGGGATATTGTTCATCCTTTGTGATAGCAATTAAGTAGAATTAGAAAAAGAAAAAATGTAAGAAAGTATTAAAAAAATACATTTATGCAAAATAAATAAAATAATGAAATTTATTTTAAAGCGTCGGCATCCCCCCCATGCTCCTGCGCAAATGCAAAAGCACACGTAGGTCCCACATGCATATGTTACCAGTAATTGCACCACACATGTGAGGTATCACCGTGAACATCAGAATGAGATCAATAATTCTATCACGAGAGCTCACATTTAAGTCAAAACTGGTAACCTCTAATGCCGCGTACACACGGTTGGAATTTCCGACAAGAAAAGTTCGATGTGAGCTTTTGGTCAGAAATTCCGACCGTGTGTAGGCTTCATCTGACTTTTTCTGTCGGAATTTCCGACAACAAAAATTAGAGAGCTGGTTCTCAATTTTTCAGACAAGAAAAGTTCTTGTCGGAAATTCCGATCGTCTGTATGCAATTCCGACGCACTAAAAAACACGCATGCTCGGAAGCATTGAACTTCATTTTCCTCAGCTCGCTGTAGTGTTGTACGTCACAGAGTTCTTGATGGTTGGAATTTTCTGTGACCGTGTGTATGCAACACAAGTTTGAGCCAACATTCCGTCAGAAAAAAATCCACCGTTTTCTTGTCGGAATTTCCGATCGTGTGTATGCGGAATTAGGGCTTTAAAAGTGTCAACTATAGATTTTTAAGTAAGTTTGTTGCCATAACAAAGGCGTGCAACATTTTAAATCTTATTAGAATTAGTATCTTTTTAGTTGGTGTAACATCATCTTTTATATTTTACAAAGAAATTGGGTATTATATTTTGTTTGTGTGCACTAAAATGCATTTAAATGTATTTTTTCCCTGAAATTTTGTGTTTAATAAATGGCTGCACAAATATTGCGTGACATAAAAAGTTGCAACAGCCACCATTTTATTCTCAGGTGGTTCTGATTTCAGAAAATATATAATGTTTGGGGCTCTAAGTAATTTTCCAGCAAAATAGCAAAATATGCTGATTTTTAACATGAATAATGTCAAAATTGGCCTGGACATGAAGTGGTTAAGATAAGAATGGAGGTGTCTACAGAAGGCATAGGCAAATATGGAGGACCAATATGAGACTGCATATTTTTAGGTCAGTTGTTTTTCAGAATGTATGTGTTTTAGGCTATTCCCAGCCAGAAGTAGCCGAGCAGGAAGAGGGTGGACAAATATACTAAACCTTTGAAGAATAAGCCCTCTGTGGATTTTGTTGGCAAGTGTCTGCAAACTTCCCTCCTGCTGCACCATAAGATAATAGTGCATGCCAGGGCGCCGCCCCCTCTAATCCATGGGCCCGACCCCTAATTTGCATGCAGGGCACCGGATGCATGGATTCCAATGGGAGTTTTTTTGTTTAAAAGCACATGATTAGAGCAGGAGGCTCTATTTGGCTTTAAAAAAAAAAAGGTGAGCTCGGGGCGCAGAGCACTGCGCCCCAAGCCCACCCAGTTGTGTCACAATAAAGAAATTAATATTCCCTATTGTCTTCCTGATTTTCCTCCCGGCCAATTCCGGCTCAGGAAGCGGGTCCTGGGACCCGATTGGCCAAGAGGAGAAGCCTTCTTATTGGGCACCGAGGAGGAGGGAAGAGACGCAGAGGAAGCTGCGCCACTGTGAAGCAGAGGAAGAAGGAGACGCAGAGGCCGTGAGGAAGTCCGCGACCTAGATGGGACCCGACCATCGGGGGGATTGCCACTCCCCAATAAAAAGTTGCCACCCCCCAAAAAAATATATCACTAGCCGCCACTGAGTGCATGTATGAAGCACCAGCTTCAGAACTGGTTTTGCCACCCATTTGGTTTTTGAAAAAGAGACTTCAGCTTTTATAGCTTGCCGTGGAGTGACACATACAGAGTCTGTGGCAGGCAGAGACCTGACTAATATGATAACGGCTAAAGCTGGCTATACACAATACAATTTCCTTTAGATTTTTTTTCCTTTAGATTTACCAAAACCATATACTATGAGGTCAAACCTAAACACTTTCAATTTGTATGGAATCAGGCAGGCCCTTGCACTACATAGTTGAAGGTAAATCTAAAGGAAATTGAACAAAAAAAGCTGTAAAATGTGTATCCAGCTTTACTGGCCACAATGGAGGTCTCACAAGTCTGTGCAGATACAACAGAACAAAAGAGGCAATTAATATTGTTTGCATAGCATTGGTTGGAGGAATAATTACATTTTGGCTCTTTGGTCTCAATGTTTGTAAGAAAACAGTGTAGTAATGGTATGAACACTGTTAAACGAATTACATTTCTAAAGCATTTGCTTGCATTTTCTATGTGTTTCCCTTATAAGATTAAGGTTTAAGATTATTAAGACTAGTTGTTTCCTAATATGGGATTTTAAAGGGTCAGTCCTCTTAAAAGAAAAAATTGTTATACTAGGTGGAGTCCGAATGTCTAAGGCTTCTTGAATAATAATAATAATAATAATAATAATAATAACAGACTGACTCTTTAATTTCTTAGGTTGTTTTTGTCAAGCACATTATGAACACATCTAAGGTGACCATACATGGCCCAGTAATTACAAGTAATGCTCCTCAGGTATTTTAACAGAATGGGTAATTTGCTGGATAATCAGAGAGTAAAGCCTCGTACACACAATCTGATTTCCATCGGACAAAGCGTAGGACTTTTGTCCGAAGGGCGTTGGCCATGAACTTGTCTTGCATACAAACGGCAAAGAATTGTCGGCCAACAAACACAAAACTACGTGTTTTTTTCAGCTCTGTAGCGCCACCCTTTTGGGCAACTTCTGCTAATGTTGTGTTATGCCAAAAATTGGGGTGATTGCCTGGGTCTACCGTATTGATTTTAATTATACTTATTTAGAAAAAAATCAAAAATCGCTATTTGTATTCAAAACTCATCCACATTGTGTCCCATGGGACGCAGTTCCGGTTGCCCTATTGGCATATAACAAAAAAGAGAAATAGAGTTTTCTTAAAGTGGTTGTAAACCCAACCACACAACTTGCACCTACAAATAGGCCTAGATTAAGGCTTACCTGTAGGTGCAAGAAATATCTCCTATATTTGCTGTAAAGCACAGCACGCGCATGCGCACTAGCGGCCGGAATCGTTGCCGGTTTTCTGAATGGATCTTGCCGGCCCGAGCGCGCATGCGCGTGACGTCATCGCCTCTCCGGGCCAATCACAGCGCCGGAACGGCGATAACAGGAAGAAGATCATCGGAGACATGACGGTGGCGGGGAAGGCATGGAGGAGAACTTCGGGGGCTTTGATCTCAGGTAAGTCGATCATAATGAGCTAGTATTCTATGCATACTAGCTCATTATGACATTCTCTTGCAGGGTTCATTTAAAAAAAAAAATTAATGAGGGTTTACTTCCTCTTGAAGAGAGTCAAGTCAGAACACTATGAAGGATACAAAAAAGCTTTATTAATTTGGAAAATCACAACAATTCATTTAGAAAAAAAATGGCAGATTGACTGTGTTGCACAGACTAGTTAAAAATAAGACAACATTGTCAAATATTTAAAAACAGGGCAACTGCGCACAACACATACACACCACAATTACCACATTCAAGCAATAATATTGGATCAGCACATGGTTTGAAACCAGAATCAAAACTGGAAAATGAATGTTCACATTCAATAATGCAGTCCTTTTTAAAGAAATTCCTGATTACTATATGTGCTTGGTCAAAAAGCTCTTCTAAACGTGGGATATGTTGGGTGGATGAGGGAGTGAATTGCTGTCCTGACCTCAGCTGAGGGAATTAGATTAGAAGTCCTTCTGATAGATGATTTCAGAACCCTCTGAGTGTCAAATTAATGACCGGACAGGATTGCACTAAATGAAACAAACAGAAAAGCTTGTCTTGGTGTTGATATATTCAAGATGACTGTCATTAGCAACACAGGTATGTCTCATAGAAGTGTCTGCTGGCGAGGAAATACGGGAACAGACTGGGCACATACATATAAAGAAGAGGTGGGTTAAAGATACTCTCTGAACTAGTGCATTACCACTTAAAAGTTTTATTAAAAATAGAATAAAAGCAATGATCCTACTCACAAAAAGAACTTAGGTAAGCGCTTTTCTGACAGTTGACCTGGATCTCTTGGCACCTGCCGGGTGGACCATCTAGGCTCTGAGGAAAGGGGTGCGCCCCAGAAACGCGCCAGCCGTTCAGACGTTTGAGGTATCGTCTGATCCTCTTTGTCATCAAGTCCTGCTGGCAGGTGCCAAGAGATCCAGCTCAACTGTCAGAAAAGCGCTTCCCTAAGCTCCTTTTGTGAGTAGGATCATTGCTTTTATTCTATTTTTAATAAAACCTTTAAGTGGTAATGCACTAGGTCGGTGCGCCCTCCTTTTTGTTCTTTCTTTCTCCAGCCGTATGAACACCCATTGTTCTGAGGAGGGATGCAAGACTCTAGACCAGTGATTCTCAACCAGGGTTCCGTGGAACCCTAGGGTTCCTCCAGAGGTTACTAGGGGTTCCTTCAGCATTGGGCAATTTCTGCCTCTCAGATAAGTTCCCACTGACACCAGTGATCTTTTTATCTATCTGTAAGGAGGCAATTCTTCCCAATGACCACAAGTGTAAGGAGCATTCTTCCCACTGACCATTACACTAATGTATCATGAGTTGTAGATTTACATTTTTTAGCAGGGGTTCCCCCGAGACCGGAGAACTATTTCAAGGGTTCCTCTGTGTTGTAAAGGTTGAGAAAGGCTGCTCTAGACCTTGCCTTAAAGCGGTTGTATACCCTATTTTGTAACTTTTACCTTCAAGTAAGCCTATAATAAGGCTTACCTGTAGGTAAAAATAATATCTCCTAAACCTGTACGGTTTAGGACAGGGATTTGCAATTAGCGGACCTCCAGCTGTTGCAGAACTACAAGTCCCATGAGGCATAGCAAGACTCTGACAGCCACAAGCAAGACACCCAGAGGCAGAGGCATGATGGGACTTGTAGTTTTGCAACAGCTGGAGGTCCGCTAATTGCTTATCCCTGGTTTAGGAGATATTCCCCTGGCAATGAGCCGCTGACTGCAGCGGCGCATGCGCAGCGGGGATTCTCGGCTAAAGCCCGGCAGAACTTGCCGACGCGCGGGAGTGACAACATCGCCTCTCCAGCCACTCACAGCGCTGGAGCGGCGATACCCGGAAGACACACCGAGGCAAGATGGCATCTCCCTCGGCGCGGACCAGGTAAGTTCCCGACGCCTCGTTCTAAGGTAAGTATTTCATAATGAGCTAGTATGCGGTGCATACTAGCTCATTATGCCTTTTGCCTTTCAGATATGAAAAAAAAGTAGGAGCGGGTATACAACCGCTTTAAGACGGAACCACACTACCCGTGTCTAGCGAAACACCAGAGCGCAGGAGAATTTTCTTTTAAAGAGACTCTCACCACGTTTGCGGCAGCAGTCGTCCTTCCTGTTACTCTCTACCCCGCATATCTTCGGCTATGAGCCACGCTAGATATTAGCCTGATGCTGCAGAAATAAAGAGACTCCTCACTGTATGGTTGGCGCCATGCCGTGCAGGCAGATTCTGAGTGCAATCAGAGACTAATGCTGCGTACACACGACCGCTTTTCTCGACGAGAAAAACTGCATTTTTTTTTTCGCCGAGAAAAACGATCGTCTGTGGGCTTTATGTCGTTTTTCTCGTTGAGAAAAACGGCATAAAAAACGACGAGAAAAATTAGAACATCGTTTTTTCCAGCATTTTTTTCTGCGGCAGTTTTCCCATAGGGAGACACTGCCGCGGAGCCCACAGACGGTCGTTTTGCTCGTCAAGAGAAAAAATGACGGGAAAAACGACCGTGTGTAGGGAACCAAGCGGTGGTTTTTTAACCGCCGTGAATAATGATCGTGTGTACGCGGCAAGACACTTTTTAACCTCCAGCTTGTGGTTTCCTGTGCACTTCACTCGTGCGATGAGCAAACGGTTCCCCAGTGACGTGATGACGTCACGCTGACGTGTTTCACCAGCCAATCAATGCTGGTTTACTCAGAGCAAGGAGGAGTCGGGGAAGTGGGTTTAAATAGTCACTTAGTCCTGTAGTTTCTTTTTTAGTAATCAGGAGTTTCTTAAGAAGGACTGCATTATTGAATGTGAACATTAATTCTCCAGTTTTGATTCTGGTTTCAAACCATGTGCTGATCCAATATTATTGCTTAAATGTGGTAATTGGGGTGTGTATGTGTTGTGCGCAGCTGCAATTCCCCCTGTTTTTAAATATTTGACAATGTTGTCTTATTTTTAACTAGTCTGTGCTGCACAGTCAATCTGCCATTTTTTCCTAAATTAATTGTTGTGATTTTCCAAATTAATAAAGCTTTTTTGTATCCTTCATAGTGTTCTGACTTGACCCTCTTAAGCAAACTCTTTTTCTCTTATTTGTTAAATGTTGTGTTATGGTTAGCATTGCTTCCGAGCATGCGTGTTTGTACTTTGGATTTTTTGCATAGACATACACTATATTAACAATGAAAGTATGGTAAATATTGCGCTGAATGTGAAAAAAGAAAAAAAGGAGGAGAAAAAAGCTGCTACATAACAATATGACAAAAATTGCAAACGTGATGGGGATAAAGAAAGTAGCGCTGCCAAGAATGAAGAAGAAACAAATGAATGTCTCTCAAGGTGACAAGGTGGAACTAATAAACAATAAAACAATAATGTGAATGTGTAAGCAAAAAGTCAAAAAAATACACCAACATGTAACTCGCAAAAAGAGTTATACAATGTGTCCATCAAAATAATGTGAAAAGAATCAATATAAGGACATGCAGGTGTATAGTTCGTCAAACAAAGAACATCTTCCGGTTACAGGAATAGATGAAATACTCTTACCAGAGCCCGTGGATCTGCCTGTCGATGACAGCAGATCATGAAAGCATATGAAATCCACCCACGACAACGAACAGCTTGTCTGATGACATCTGTTGCTTTAGAGTCTTGATTTTAGCCGTTGGAACACCGTGATCGTCTACTTCAAAGCTTGGAGGGAAATCCTGGATAGTTTGAGCAAATCTGAGCTTGTGAGAAATCAGCCCGACTCCCAATCAATGTACAGGGAATTCTACCTCAAAAGAGACCGACCATGGGTAGCTGGATAGTATAGAGTGGATCCAAGTAGAAATCTCTTTACCTCACATGCATGAAAAAGAAGAGACAAGGCTCCAATGGTATAGATCGAAAAAAAATTGTATAGGTTTTATTGGAATAAAACCAAAAATGTAACAATAAAAGTGATCACAGAAACAGAATAAAAAAGGCAATATGGGGAGTGGCGTACCAAGCCCTACGCGTTTCGTCCAAATAGGACTTCTACTGGGGCATCAACCTGCTCCCCCATATTGCACATGCATATATACACCAAACAATCAAAGTAAGAAGGGGAAACAACCAATCAGGTGAGTTCCAACCTTCTTGGTCCGTGATTGGAGGAGAGACGACTGGATATCCAATCAAACTCGCAACCTCCAGGCAGGGACCAATAAAAACATAGTAATGGAAAAAGCTCCTCCCAAGTCGACTGACATAACTCATTTGACCCCGGAAGTAATAGTGATCTAGCCAATGGTAGCCTTGTTTAAAAGGACCGCCAAAATGACAGAGGAGGTGATATACAGAAATCAACTCCCACACAATCAACTACCACTTCCCATTGGTCAATTGAAATAGCCAATGGTGGACCCGCTCACCACTGACCAATCGGCTCAGATGAAAGGGCTCATTGGATCGGTGGAGGGATAGGGGGAGGTGCGTCGCATATCAAGGCAACGCACCTACATTAATGTAATCCCTCATTGGGTGCCTTACCCGTTATGGCTTCAGGGTATGGCCACTGGATATTTAAAGGCTATAAATGTCATTTACTGGCGTCTCTTCTCATGAGACGCCAGTTACTATAAAAATGACGTCATGACGCATTGCGTCGTAACGATCACGTGGACCGCGGTGTGAACCGCAGCGCCACCACGCTGGAACGCAGCGCCGACCGGAAAAGGATCGGCCGCATCGGCTGCGCTCCAGCCCTGCGTAAAGGGAGGGACATGTATCTCCTATAAGAAAAGGAGACACACGCCCCCGTCACGTGAGTCGCAAAGCTGGGACGCAACGCAAGCCAAGACCGCCGCGTAAACTGCGTTCCAGCTCTGCGTAGAAAAGAGGAAACACATCTCCATCATCCCAACAATTAGGATGATTAGAGACAAGTACCTCAATATACTATATGGCGCACCACATCCATGCCAGAAGCTCTCCAGTGAGCGCACACCCGACAGGAGTGGGGGCAGAGCTAATATAGGCAAAAATAAAAAGGAAAAAGAGAAGCATTCCTGTTAAGCATGGAGTGCCATCTTGTGGACATAAAGGAAAGACAAAAAATCATAAGGAATCACTCCCCATAATGTTACCAATATCACAAACTGGGGCTCAAACAAGTCAAACACAAAGGTTTGCACTGCTGAACGCCAGCGTAATTAGTATTTAATAACTTAGATACACATGAATCCTAAAAAGTATATCTACACCTCGGAGATGGAAAATAAAAGGTATAGACCCACATATATGTATATATACATGTAATAATTATGCCAGATTGATGAACGAATTTATGTCCCATTCCACGTTCATACCAAACGGTTGGTATGTACGGAGTTCATGGATCCAAAAAGTTTCCAAACGGGACACTCCACGTATGCGGGATTCGCCCCTCCAATGGGGAACAAACTGGTCAATCACCAAAAATTGTGTCCCCATAGGATTACGATCGTGGTGTTGGAGGTAATGTCGGGGAACGCTGTGATTGGTTTTCCCCAGTTTAATATTATTTATGTGTTCATTGACCCGAATCGAAAAGGTCCTGATGGTACGACCAATATACTGTTTTTTACATGGGCAGGTCAAGAGATACACAATAAACTGTGTGGCACACGTGGTGAAACGTTTCATCTGGTATACCCGTAAGGTGACCGTGGACTGAAAGGTCTCGCTTTTCCGTCTGCCATGGGTGTTATGTAGGCATACGTTACACTTACGGCAAGGGAAATATCCCTTGTATTCTTGGAAAAATGTCAATCTTTTAGGGGGGTCGATGATATTTGGAGCAATCTGACCTTGAATAGATCTGGCTCCCCTGAAGATGACATTTGACCGTTCGGGTAAAACAGGTCCCAGAATCCTATCATTTTGGAGAACACCCCAGTGTTTCTTCAGAATTTCTTTTATTTGTCTAGACTGGACAGAGTAAGTGGTAACAAAAGACCATTTAAATCTTTCGTCCTTCACTTTTTTTGGACGTTCCTGGAGTAATGTGTTTCGATCGATCCGTAAGATCCGATCGATTTCCATATCCAGGTCGCCACTCTCATATCCCTTCTCTATAAATCTTTTCTTAGTTCCAGTAGCACCCAGGATTCCAGCTATATATTACCTCCCTAAGGTGCATAAAGATCCTGTCAACCCTCCTGGTCGTCCCATAGTGAGCGGGATTGACTCTGTGACGGCCAGGATTGGGAAATACATAGATTTCCATCTCCAACCATTGGTTAGACTTATGCCT
The DNA here is from genome assembly GCA_029206835.1 of Rana muscosa. Taxonomy (NCBI): domain Eukaryota; kingdom Metazoa; phylum Chordata; class Amphibia; order Anura; family Ranidae; genus Rana; species Rana muscosa. The sequence goes on along the minus strand of CM055119.1, from coordinate 360,514,816 downwards.
TCCTTTCTAAAAGACACCGGTGATACTATTAGGCTTTTGGAATCCGTTGACTTCCAGGCTGGGACGATTTTGGCTACGGCTGATGTCACAGCCTTATACACGAGCATTCCCCACGAGTTGGGCTTTAATGCTGTGGAACACTATTTATCCACCAACAGCACCCTTTCAATTATCCAACGTAATTTCATTATGCAGCTCCTGAGGTTTGCAGCGAAACACAATTATTTTTGGTTTCAGAATAATTTTTATTTACAGACCAAGGGGGTTGCTATGGGGGCAAAGTTTGCTCCCAGCCTGGCCAATTTATTCATGGCCAAATGGGAGGAGGATGTCGTCTATGCCCTCAGGAGACCTGAACTGGTCCTTTGGGCGAGGTATATAGACGACATCCTCCTCCTATGGAAGGGAGACCAGGAATCACTGGACCAATTTATGTCCACACTCAATTTGAATGATAGAGGGATTAGGCTGAGCCATGCGGCTAGCTCTTCCTCTATACATTTCTTGGACATAGAGATTAAAGTGATTGACCAACATCTGGAGTTCAATACTTATTTCAAACCCACAGACCGTAATGGGTATATCCCGATAGACAGTTGCCATCATCCCCAGTGGCTGAAATCCATACCCGGTGGTCAGTTTCTCCGATTAAGACGTAACTGCACTAAGGTTGAAGATTTCGTCACCCAATCAGCTATTCTTAAGAAAAGATTTATAGAGAAGGGATATGAGAGTGGCGACCTGGATATGGAAATCGATCGGATCTTACGGATCGATCGAAACACATTACTCCAGGAACGTCCAAAAAAAGTGAAGGACGAAAGATTTAAATGGTCTTTTGTTACCACTTACTCTGTCCAGTCTAGACAAATAAAAGAAATTCTGAAGAAACACTGGGGTGTTCTCCAAAATGATAGGATTCTGGGACCTGTTTTACCCGAACGGTCAAATGTCATCTTCAGGGGAGCCAGATCTATTCAAGGTCAGATTGCTCCAAATATCATCGACCCCCCTAAAAGATTGACATTTTTCCAAGAATACAAGGGATATTTCCCTTGCCGTAAGTGTAACGTATGCCTACATAACACCCATGGCAGACGGAAAAGCGAGACCTTTCAGTCCACGGTCACCTTACGGGTATACCAGATGAAACGTTTCACCACGTGTGCCACACAGTTTATTGTGTATCTCTTGACCTGCCCATGTAAAAAACAGTATATTGGTCGTACCATCAGGACCTTTTCGATTCGGGTCAATGAACACATAAATAATATTAAACTGGGGAAAACCAATCACAGCGTTCCCCGACATTACCTCCAACACCACGATCGTAATCCTATGGGGACACAATTTTTGGTGATTGACCAGTTTGTTCCCCATTGGAGGGGCGAATCCCGCATACGTGGAGTGTCCCGTTTGGAAACTTTTTGGATCCATGAACTCCGTACATACCAACCGTTTGGTATGAACGTGGAATGGGACATAAATTCGTTCATCAATCTGGCATAATTATTACATGTATATATACATATATGTGGGTCTATACCTTTTATTTTCCATCTCCGAGGTGTAGATATACTTTTTAGGATTCATGTGTATCTAAGTTATTAAATACTAATTACGCTGGCGTTCAGCAGTGCAAACCTTTGTGTTTGACTTGTTTGAGCCCCAGTTTGTGATATTGGTAACATTATGGGGAGTGATTCCTTATGATTTTTTGTCTTTCCTTTATGTCCACAAGATGGCACTCCATGCTTAACAGGAATGCTTCTCTTTTTCCTTTTTATTTTTGCCTATATTAGCTCTGCCCCCACTCCTGTCGGGTGTGCGCTCACTGGAGAGCTTCTGGCATGGATGTGGTGCGCCATATAGTATATTGAGGTACTTGTCTCTAATCATCCTAATTGTTGGGATGATGGAGATGTGTTTCCTCTTTTCTACGCAGAGCTGGAACGCAGTTTACGCGGCGGTCTTGGCTTGCGTTGCGTCCCAGCTTTGCGACTCACGTGACGGGGGCGTGTGTCTCCTTTTCTTATAGGAGATACATGTCCCTCCCTTTACGCAGGGCTGGAGCGCAGCCGATGCGGCCGATCCTTTTCCGGTCGGCGCTGCGTTCCAGCGTGGTGGCGCTGCGGTTCACACCGCGGTCCACGTGATCGTTACGACGCAATGCGTCATGACGTCATTTTTATAGTAACTGGCGTCTCATGAGAAGAGACGCCAGTAAATGACATTTATAGCCTTTAAATATCCAGTGGCCATACCCTGAAGCCATAACGGGTAAGGCACCCAATGAGGGATTACATTAATGTAGGTGCGTTGCCTTGATATGCGACGCACCTCCCCCTATCCCTCCACCGATCCAATGAGCCCTTTCATCTGAGCCGATTGGTCAGTGGTGAGCGGGTCCACCATTGGCTATTTCAATTGACCAATGGGAAGTGGTAGTTGATTGTGTGGGAGTTGATTTCTGTATATCACCTCCTCTGTCATTTTGGCGGTCCTTTTAAACAAGGCTACCATTGGCTAGATCACTATTACTTCCGGGGTCAAATGAGTTATGTCAGTCGACTTGGGAGGAGCTTTTTCCATTACTATGTTTTTATTGGTCCCTGCCTGGAGGTTGCGAGTTTGATTGGATATCCAGTCGTCTCTCCTCCAATCACGGACCAAGAAGGTTGGAACTCACCTGATTGGTTGTTTCCCCTTCTTACTTTGATTGTTTGGTGTATATATGCATGTGCAATATGGGGGAGCAGGTTGATGCCCCAGTAGAAGTCCTATTTGGACGAAACGCGTAGGGCTTGGTACGCCACTCCCCATATTGCCTTTTTTATTCTGTTTCTGTGATCACTTTTATTGTTACATTTTTGGTTTTATTCCAATAAAACCTATACAATTTTTTTTCGATCTATACCATTGGAGCCTTGTCTCTTCTTTTTCATGCATGTGAGGTAAAGAGATTTCTACTTGGATCCACTCTATACTATCCAGCTACCCATGGTCGGTCTCTTTTGAGGTAGAATTCCCTGTACATTGATTGGGAGTCGGGCTGATTTCTCACAAGCTCAGATTTGCTCAAACTATCCAGGATTTCCCTCCAAGCTTTGAAGTAGACGATCACGGTGTTCCAACGGCTAAAATCAAGACTCTAAAGCAACAGATGTCATCAGACAAGCTGTTCGTTGTCGTGGGTGGATTTCATATGCTTTCATGATCTGCTGTCATCGACAGGCAGATCCACGGGCTCTGGTAAGAGTATTTCATCTATTCCTGTAACCGGAAGATGTTCTTTGTTTGACGAACTATACACCTGCATGTCCTTATATTGATTCTTTTCACATTATTTTGATGGACACATTGTATAACTCTTTTTGCGAGTTACATGTTGGTGTATTTTTTTGACTTTTTGCTTACACATTCACATTATTGTTTTATTGTTTATTAGTTCCACCTTGTCACCTTGAGAGACATTCATTTGTTTCTTCTTCATTCTTGGCAGCGCTACTTTCTTTATCCCCATCACTATATTAACAAGTATTGGAACACCTGCCTTTAAATGCACATGAACTTTAATGGCATCCCAGTCTTAGTCTGTAAGGTTGAATATTGAGTTGGCCCACCCTTTGCAGCTATAACAGCTTCAACACTTCTGGGAAGACTGTTCACAAGGTTTAGAAGTGTGTCTATGGGAATGTTTGACCATTCTTCCATAAGCGAATTAGTGAGGTCAGGCACTAATGTGGATGAGAAGGCCAGGCTCGCAGTCTCCGCTCTAATTTATCCCAAGGTGTTTTATCGGGTTGAGGTCAGGACTCTGTGCAGGCCAGTCAAGTTTATCCACCCCAAACTCGCTCATCCATGTCTTTATGGACCTTGCTTTGCGCACTGGTCCAAATCATTTGGTGGAGGGGGGATTATGGTGTGGAGTTGTTTTTCAGGGGCTGGGCTTGGCCCCTTAGTTCCAGTCAAGGGAACTTCTAAGGTTTCAGCATACCAGGACATTATGGACAATTTCATGCTCTCAACCTTGTGGGAACAGCTTGGGATGGCCCCTTCTTGTTCCAACATGTCTTCGCACCAGTGCCCAAAGCAAGGTCCATAAAGACACGGATGAATAAAATGGGGGTGGAGGAAATTGACCAGCCTGAGTCCTGACCTCAACACGATAGAACACCTTTGGGATGAATTATAGCTGAGACTGCGAGCCAGGCCTTCTCGTCCACAACAGAGCCTGACCTCACAAATGCACTTCTGGAAGAATGGTCAAACATTCCCATAGACACACTCCTAAACCTTGTGTACAACCTTCCCAAAAGAGTTGAAACTGTTACAGCAGCAAAGGGTGGGCCAACTCAATATGGAACCCTACGGATTAAAACTGGGGTGCAGACCTGCATCTCTCCATCAGGCCATCAATTTGGTTGCTGAATTCCACTTTCAGCATCTGTTTTGACATCCATCCAGATCACTGATGGATGTCTCATTTAGACATCGATCATCTCCAACTGCCTGCCATTGACCCCTGTGTGAGGTGGGTGTGACGGTACCTGGCCATTGGTCATTTAATCTGGGCCTCTATTAGGTATCCTATTACTTTAGCAGTACTTGCCCACTCACAGACCCACAGCACTGTGGGCAATGTAGTTGGATGGAGGATCTGGACCTCGGCGCATTCACGATTGCCCTTTTCGCCAGTGATGTCAGACGTCGGCCGAATGGGAGACACATAAAGCCAGCTTTCCCAAGCTTTTTTTTTTTGCTGGAATGGTGGGGGCGAACTTTGCACGCTGCTATAGTACGGTAGGCAAGATATGTAATTATCTACTTTTGCTAAAACTTCTAACATATTGATGTATGGCTTCCATTGGTCTCTATGCACTGGTTGAAGCACAGTGATTTACCTAGTGCTGGATGTTAATGTACATTCAAAGTTAATTTGTTTGTATACTTGTAACTATGACTTTCTACAAGTAATTTGATGATGTTCTGATGCCTATGGGTATTTATTTTCACACACACATGCTTTATGGTTTTGATTATATTTAAAAATATATACATTCTGACGTATTTTACTTCAAATCTCATTTTTTGCATCCATGTCTTTCTTTCTTAGTTTGTGCCTCTTTGGGCATTAGTCATGCACATATAGATGCCCCATCTCTATTTTTCAAATCATACACTATGTAAGTTTAACAAGATTATACTAATTTCAATTAGTAACTTGGACATAACATCATGTCCATTATATATTGAGTTTTGTCTCTATATATTACCTTTTATATTACCTTTTTTAGCCCAATCTTTGTTGCGTCTCCTGCGGTCACTGGGTGTTCTTCCCCATGGCAGTGTGGTTGGTCATGCCTTCCATTCTTGCTGAACAAGTGATGGGTCATACCGAGCAGATACTATGTAATTAATATCTCTCTGAACCAAACATGCATATAGATGATTTGATACATATTAATTATGTTATGATGCTATTTTGTTACCTTGTTGTTTACTAATATCTCTCTTTGTATATACACTTTTGTTATAGTCGGTTTACTGTTAGTGATCCTCTATTAATCCACTGAGGAAGCCAATTTTGGCGAAACATGTTGGGATTAGACGCTACACTTCTACCATACCTGTAAAGTGAACACCTATTGTGAACTTCCTTTGTATATGTGTTAAAGAAATATATCAACATTTTATACCTTTTAATCATGTATTGAATACATTTTGTTAAGTTTTTCCTGGTTTTTGTTTATTGGCACTGCTATAATCCCACTGGTTACCCTCTTTGCTATTTACATATTTAAAGGGATGCAAATTGTAACATTGTCACCTAGCTACAAAATCACCCAAGCTTTGGTTATATAGTGTAACCCAATATAAACCATTACTTACAAATAAACAGCAATAAAGAAACCATCTGAGATTCAATAAAGAACAAGCACCAACGGCAGAAGAAAAGATGTTCAACAATGTGACAGGTCATTGCCACACCATTAGAATCCCCCTTGCGTTGTTCGCCCCGATTTTGGGTTTGAACACGTTTCAATTAAGAATAGTCCATACAATTTGTGTATCCATCCACTGTCTGATAGCTTATCATTGGAAATCCCCATCGTTACCAATTCCCCAATTGAAAATTAGAATAAACGACATTTACCTTATGGAAATTTTTTTGCATACCTTGCATAATACCATGCACCTACTGGATAAAAAATGGAACCTATGGTTCAAATATTCAGACTACCTTTTAGACCCATATTAGAATCCCCTTTTCACATCCAATTCTTTTATACATGTAGCAGGGTCCCCTTTAAGACTCTCGGGACTACCTTGCCCAGAATCCCTTTCGGCATATTCCACCCCAGAGACTCATGGGAGGGGTTATAAAAGAAGGAAGGCGAGGCTGGGCTCGGCCTCTTTGGGACACGAGACTTCAGTGACTGATCCTCCTGTGCGGATGTGCCGGAGTGCAAGGCCTGAAGCCTGAGGCCTTGTGCAGCACCAAAGAGCCTTCCACCCCACTGCGAGCCTGGGTGGCATCTGACTTCGCTTGTCTACAGCCTTGGTTGGATCGGGGACCCGATCGCTGGAGATACTGTGTGTGTGAGGACACAGTCGGTGGAAGTTCCCGGACTGGGATCGCGTCCGGAGGGGTGAGCGAGCGTATGCTCAGACCATATACTGTTGTTGCTAATGTGCCTATAGACTGCCGTGGCCCACAAGTTATTTCTGATACTCTCACTGGAGAACCTTATCAGAGCTGAACTCAGAGTTCATACAGTAAAGTGTTTTTATTTCATCACAACCTTCCCATTGGATTACAAATGGTATTCTGTTATGTGCACCACCTTTAAAGAATTGCCGGTGAAGAAACTATCATCCCCTATAGACTGAGTTGTAGATATCTGAGCCAGGCCTGGCCAGCTAGTTAGTTCATTTAGTTACTGCGTCACAGGACGCCTAGTTAATGGTCGCCCACGCGGCGCACCTTTACTGTTCATTTTAATGCATAGTATGTTATTGCTGCAGGGCTCTACAATTGATTGCCTGTGAACTGTTACCATTGTTAACTTTTCTTACTAAAAGCTTAAAGTAAATTTGATACCCTTTTCATTGTTGTCTTGTTGTCTGGGTTTACTCATACAGTATAAGAATATATATATATTGCTGCCAATACTAGCTGTGCCAGTAGGGGGTAGAGTACATTGCCAGGGGTTGGCGGAGCTGTTTTCAGGGCCCAAACTAAATCTGCGGCCTTCTTAGTTGAAGGTATCGCTACACGTGGGGGTTCTCGTCCGGGATCCTGATACAGCAATTGAACACCAGAGGTGCTGTCATGGACCCGCAAGGAATAAGAGCGTGGTGTGAAGTGGCTAAAACAGACCCAAACCAATCAGTGGTCATTAACCTACCAGGGGAGGAATGGTCAATTGAAACGATAGAGGAGTTAATTAAGTCAGTGACCCCAGATCACACACCGTGGGTGATGGGAATAAAGTCAGACCCAGACATCTCATACCAGTATGCACTAGTGGAGTACTTGGACGGGATGCCAGAGGCTTGTAAGCGCAATTGTGTACAGACGCCAGATAATAGATCCTATAGGTTGGCGCACGCAATTAAGAAGGAGCCATCACCAACGGGATCACCGCAAGCTGCGGCCCGTACCCCACCTGAAAGAGGAGACAGGGCGACGCCTCTGGTGGCGCCTGCACCTGTCACTGCTATATCACCAGAACTGATAAATGCAATAGGGGATCTGCTAACCAAGTGTCAGAAGACAAGCACGGTGCATGTAGAGACTAGCTACCGGAGACTAAAGACATTCTCAGGGAAGCTCCCTGTCCCTACAGGGGAAGAAGATTTTGACACCTGGGTGGAGCAGGCATTACAAGCAGTAGAGGCATGGGAGGTGCCTGAAGTGCAGAAGAGGCAACGAGTGATAGAAAGTCTCAAAGGCGCAGCAGCAGAAGCAGTGAAAAGTTTTCGCTTTGGGAATGCAGATTGCACGGCTCAAGACTGTTTGGCCATGCTACAGGAAGAGTTTGGTCAATTGGAAAAGGTGACAGAGATGGTCTACCAATTTGAACATACTTTCCAACAACCGAAGGAGAAACTTTCAGAGTATGTTAGAAGACTGAACAGGTTGCTGTGCAAGATTGTGTTGAAGAAGGGAATGAAGCCCCAGGATACAGATGCGGCAAGAATGAAACAAGTTTTAAAGGGAGCGTTGTGCTCGGATCCAGTCTGGCTGCACCTGAAAACCTCGGGAGGAGGAACATTACTGACTTATGCTGACTTGATAAAAATCATCAGAGATGAGGAGGCGCTACAACAGGACCAGCAAATGATTAAGACAAATGTTGTAGACGCACAGGTGCTAGTCAATCCAGTGATGACCCCTGAAAGAGACTCAGAGGTAGACACTCTAAAGGCTCAAATGTCCAAGGTGTTAGAGATGTTGACTTCTCTGATGGCAAAAGACTCAGAGGGTCCCAAAAGAGAAGTACCAAGGAAGGAGTTATTCCAAATTTCCTCAGCACCCCCATCTTTACAAGAATGGGGAGATATAGTCTGCTTTAACTGTGGAGGTATTGGCCATATTGCAGCTACATGTTCCAGTCCCAAAAAGAAGAAAACAGATAACCGCAAGCCGGCGGGAAACTCCAGAGGGCCCCGGTGAAGGAGTCAACTGGGTGCCCATCACCTTCAATGAGCTCCAAGCTGAATGTGAAGCAGAAGAAAGGAGGGAATAAAACACCTCAGAGGAAACGCAACATTCCTCAACAGAAATACACCCCAGAAAAAGGGGGCAAGACCCCTCAGAAGGGGCACAGCACTCCCCAGAGGGGGTGCACACCTAAGAAAAATAATAGTATCCCTCAGCGGGTCCGTACACCCATTGAAAGGAGGGAAATCAATGCATACCAGGCTCAAGAAAGATTAAAGTCCAAAGGGAATTGGACGAGAGAGAGTCCAAAAGGAAAAGGTCTGAAGAAGGCGACCCCTGCCAGGCCCTATCCAGAGAAGCTGGTAGGCCCATCTCCTATAGTGCCCATTCAAGTGGAGGGAGTCTACACCAGAGCCATCTTGGATACTGGGGCACAAGTGACTCTGTTGTACCGAGATTTCTACGATAAGCACTTGAGTCACCTGCCCATCCAGAAGATAGAGGGACTAGAAATATGTGGGATTGGAACCCAGAATTTCCCCTACTATGGCTATCTGCCTGTCAAGATGATCTTTGACCCATCTGGAAAAGCCGAAGTGTTTGACGCCCTGGCGGTTGTGTGCCCTCGGCCGCCAGGAGCCAACAAGAGTTCCCTTATAATAGGGACGAACACGGACCTGGTCCGAAGACTTCTGACCCCTCTAGTGAAAGAGAAGGCGTCAGCGGCCACCAAAATCCACCCCATGCTGAAAACGGCCTACCAGCGACTGGTCTTGGAGCAGAAGACCCCTGAGGAGGGGATAGGGAAGGTGTGGATACTTGGAAGAGAAGGGATAGTGTTGCAGCCCGGCGAAGTAACCTGTCTCAGAGCCACTGTGAAGCTTACTTGGGAGCAGCCTGGACCCTTTGTCATGTTGGAGTCCGACTCAAGGGAAGAGTCCCCCGGTCTGGAAGTGATACCAGAAGTGATTCCGCTGAAGGCTCTGAAGAAGGCCCATTGTAGAGTTCCAGTGAGTGTTAGGAACAATACAGATGGCCCCATGGAAATCCCAGCCAGGATGCTGCTGGGCCAGGTGAGCCCTGCTGCCCCTGTTACCCTGTCAGAAGTCAAGGGGATGGGTGAAGGAGGAGATGCTTGGGAGAAGCTATCCATGGAAAACCCGAATCTGCCCAGGGCTTGGAAAGAGAGAGTCAAGGCCCAGTTGACCAGATGGGAGAAGATCTTCTCTAAAGATGAGTTCAATGTGGGGTGTGCAAGGAGTGCCACCCATCGGATCCGCCTCCAAGAAGATAAGCCCTTCAGAGAGAGAGTCAGGCGGGTCCCACTGGCAGATCTGGAGGATCTAAGGGAACAACTTGCAGAACTCAAGAGGACTGGTGTGATACGGGAGTCTAGAAGCCCCTATGCCTCCCCGATAGTGGTGGTCAGGAAGAAGAATGGATCGTTGAGGCTCTGTATTGACTACAGGACTCTCAACAGGAGAACCATACCCGACCAGTACACCACTCAGAGGATAGAGGATGCCCTACAGAGCTTGTCTGGAGCCAAGTGGTTCAGCGTTGTGGATCTGAAGAGCGGGTAATATCAGATCCCTATGCACCCAGAAGACAAAGAGAAGACAGCTTTCATAACCCCAGTGGGGTTCTTTGAATTCGACCGGATGCCCCAAGGTCTGTTTGGAGCCCCAGCTACTTTCCAACGTCTCATGGAGAAGACTGTAGTAGACATGAACCTTATTGAAGTCCTTGTATACCTGGACGATGTCATTGTCTTTGGAAGAACCCTGGAGGAACACGAGGGGAGGCTGGAAAAAGTCTTGAGGAGACTCAGTGAGGAGGGACTCAAGCTTTCGCCTGAGAAGTGTCGGTTCTACCAGTCTTCTGTGAACTACCTGGGGCACATAGTGTCTGAAGAAGGGGTGGCCACAGACCCTGAGAAATTGGAGGCAGTTACCTCCTGGCCACGACCCACCACAGTAACAGAACTCAGATCCTTCTTAGGGTTCTGCTCCTATTACAGGAGGTTTGTGGAGGGATTCGCCCGAATTGCTAGACCATTGAATGAATTGCTCAAGACTGAGGGAGAAGAGGATGACTCAGGGCCCAGGAAGCCGGGAGAGTCCATCAGAGATCAGTGGAATCAGAAGTGTGAAGAGGCCTTCCAGGCGTTTGAAGAAGAGCCTGACCACTGCTCCAGTTTTGGCCTACGCAGACCCAACCAAACCCTATGAACTACACGTAGATGCTAGTCATGACGGTCTGGGAGGAGTACTTTTTCAAGAACATGAAGGGCAACAATGGCCTGTTGCCTATGTGAGCAGGAGCCTGACCCCCTCTGAGAAAAACTACCCCACTCACAAGCTGGAGTTCCTGGCCCTTAAGTGGGCGGTAGTAGACAAGCTCAAAGACTACCTGTATGGGGCGGAGTTCACTGTGAAGACCGACAACAACCCCCTGACCTACCTATTCACTACAGCCAAGCTGGACGCCACTGGACACAGGTGGCTGGCCGCATTGTCTGGATTCAATTTCAGCCTAAAGTACAGGCCAGGGATTGGGAATCGAGATGCAGACGCTTTGTCCAGAAGATCTCATGGTCCCACCCATGACATGGAAAACTGGACTCAAGTGGCACCAGACGGGGTGCGGGCCCTGTGTCAAGGGGCTGAATTGCAAGCCAGAGGGGGCTCAAGGGCGGAAGAGATAGGAGTTACCATAGTAGGAGTTCCCAAACAATACTGTGGAGTAACTCAACTGGAGGAAGACCATCTGCCAAAGCTGTCTAAGAAGGAGCTAAGATGTGACCAATTAGAAGACCCCATGGGGAAATTAGTCCTGGAAGCCCTGGAGAATCAGGATCCAAACAGACTTCTCAGTCACTCCTCAAAGGAAGCTCGCCTGTTGAGGAAAGAGTGGGACAGGTTACAGGTGCATCAGGGAGTGGTCTACCGAAGGGGCCCCTCTGATGACCTGGAAGATAAATGCCAATTGTTTCTTCCGGAAAAACACAGAGAGACTGTTCTGATTGCCCTACATGACAATCATGGCCACTTAGGGGTGGAAAGGACCTTTCAACTTGTCAGAAGTCGGTTCTATTGGCCCTGCATGAGGGCAGAAGTAGAAGAGTACTGCCATTCGTGTGCACGCTGCATCCAGAGGAAGACTTTACCCCATCAAGCTGCCCTAATGGGCCATCTACAGAGTCAAGGCCCAATGGATCTGGTATGCATTGATTTCCTCTGCCTCGAACCCGATCTGAGTGGACTAGGAAATGTTCTGGTGATAACCGATCATTTCACCCGGTATGCCCAAGCTTTCCCAACCAAAGATCAGACGGCTTCCACAGTAGCCAAGGTACTTATTAGGGTTGTCCCGATACCACTTTTTTAAGACCGAGTACAAGTACCGATACTTTTTTGCAAGTACTCGCCGATACCGAATACCGATACTTTTTTTTAATCTCATGTGAAAGTGCACATGTCCGTATTTTTTTTTTTTTTTTTTTTACAATTTTTTTTTTTTTTTTTTTTTTTTTACAATTTATTTTATATATTTATTTATTTTTTTACAATGCTTTCTTTTTTTAAGGGTGGGGGTGGACAGTGTCAGTGTGTTTTTTCTTCTATTTTTAATTTATTTTTTACAATTCATTTCTTTATTATTTATTTTTTTATTAATTTTTTTTTTTATCAGCCCTGTTGGGGGGCTTTGGTGAGATATCAGGGGTCTTAACAGACCTCTGACATCTCCCCTTTGAGACAGGGAAAGGGACTAGGGACACAGATTCCCCGGTTCCTTTCTCAGCAGCCTCAGCTGCGCTGATAATGAATGGAGAGGAGACAGCGGCTTCTCTTCATTCATAAACTGAAACATTGTAAACACAGTTTACGATGTTTCAGTTATGTGAATGGACAGAGTCAGTGATGACTCTGTTCATTCGGGACAGTAAGGAGCCGGATTTACCGGCTCCTACCTCCGCTCTCCATCCTGACAGTAAGAGGGGGTGGAGGAGGAGAACAGAGGGAGAAGGCAGCACGGAGGGAGACATGAGAATGGAGGGGGTCACGGAGGGAGACATGAGAATGGAGGGGGACAGGAGACCGCAGCATGGAGGGAGGAAAACAGCAGCAGAACGGAGGGGGGCTGGAGGAGGATGCGGGGACAGTCAGCGGTGATCGTGTGTGAGTTACAAGCACTGATCACCGCTGATTTCACTACAGCAGCTGAAAGCCGCGGGGGGGGGGGGGGAGAGGTGGAGAAACGGCTGTCAGACTTTTAAATATATACAGCGGTGATCGGTGCTTGTAACTCTCCCACCGCACTGATCACCGCTGACTGTCCAGGTATCGGGTGAAGCATCGGGAGCATTTGCCCGAGTACAAGTACTTGGGCAAATGCTCTGTATCGGTACCGGTACCGATACCGATACTAGTATCGGTATCGGGACAACCCTAGTACTTATGGAGAAGTATTTTGTCCATTATGGGCTGCCCCAGCGACTTCATTCAGATCAAGGAAGGGACTTTGAGAGTCGACTGATCCGGAAACTCCTGGATTCGTTGGGAATCAAGAAGACTCGAACTACACCTTACCACCCACAGGGAGATGCTCAGCCGGAGAGGTTTAACCGAACCTTGCTCAACATGTTGGGGACTCTGGAAAGTGAGAAGAAACAACATTGGAGCAAACACATAGCAGCCATAGTACATGCTTACAACTGCACCACCAGTGATGCTACAGGCTACTCCCCATATTGACTCATGTTTGGGAGAGAAGCGAGACTACCTGTAGACTTGGCCTTTGGCACCTCTTTAGACCATTCCTCAGCCACATCCCACAAAGGATATGTGGACAGGCTCAGACACAGCCTGAAAGTAGCTTATGAACAAGATACCTCTGATCAAAGGGGAGCCCGAAACAAAAGGAACTTCGACTTGAAGGTCCGGATACAAGACCTGCAGCCTGGGGACCGAGTACTGCTACGCAATCTGGGGGTCCCTGGAAAACATAAAACTTGCAGACAGATGGAGATCTGAACCCTATGTCATCTGTAGGAAACTGCCGGGCCTACCTGTTTACAAGTTGAAGCCAGAAGGGAAGGTAGGACCACTGAAGACGTGGCATCGAAACCACCTGCTCCCACTTGCTGAAGCAGTCAGGATACCTCCAGTGAGAGACTCCCCTGAACCAGTGTCTATTCTGGATACCCCCAGACCAAACACTTGGTCCCAGACCTCTCGGACTGAAGATATAGAAGCTTCTGAACTCAGTGGAGATGAAGAAAGAGAGCTTGACTGGTTGTGGCCTTCCCCAACTCAAGGGACTTCTGCTATAGATCTTCCGACTACTGAAGACACTACAGATACACAACTGAATGCAGAAGCCATTGAATTCATCCCATATAGTCCTTCATTTGATTACTGGGAAGATGCCTGTGATGTCTACCCTGAACAAGACCCTAGAGACTCTATGTATCCCTCGGCTCCTGAAGCAGATGTTACAGAGCCTGCCGTGTTGCCTGAGCCTGTTACAGAAGAAGAGCATGTGGCGCCAGAGCCAGAAATCCCAAGGGAACAAAGAGCCCGCAGAGTCATAAAGCCTCCCAAAAAGTTGACCTACCCACAAATGGGGCAGAGCTCAGAAGATTCTGTGATCACTGCTAGGAGGAATGTAGAGAATCCGGACCCCTCCACTGTACATTTGGTAGAGGGCAACCCCCACTCACTCTCTGGCACAGTTAGGCAGGTCACTCAGGATAGTATGACCTGTGGCAAAGGGAATCCAACTCCTCTGTTTTGGTGGGAATTCCCTATGCCAACCTCTTATGCAATGTTGTCTGGGGTTGTACGCAGTGTATGTTAAGGTTTCTTTGGGGACCAAAGAATTTAAGTGGGGGGAGTGTGTAGCGGGGTCCCCTTTAAGACTCTCGGGACTACCTTGCCCAGAATCCCTTTTGGCATGTTCCACCCCAGAGACTCATGGGAGGGGTTATAAAGGGAGGAGGCGAGGCTGGGCTTGGCCTCTTTGGGACACAAGACTTCAGTGACTGATCCTCCTGTGTGGATGTGCCGGAGTGCAAGGCCTGAGGCCTTGAGCCTTCCACCCCACTGCGAGCCTGGGTGGCATCTGACTTCGCTTGTCTACAGCCTTGGTTGGATCGGGGACCCGATCGCTGGAGATACTGTGTGTGTGAGGACACAGTCGGTGGAAGTTCCCGGACTGGGATCGCGTCCGGAGGGGTGAGCGAGCGTATGCTCAGACCATATACTGTTGTTGCTAATGTGCCTATAGACTGCCGTGGCCCACAAGTTATTTCTGATACTCTCACTGGAGAACCTTATCAGAGCTGAACTCAGAGTTCATACAGTAAAGTGTTTTTATTTCATCACAACCTTCCCATTGGATTACAAATGGTATTCTGTTATGTGCACCACCTTTAAAGAATTGCCGGTGAAGAAACCATCATCCCCTATAGACTGAGTTGTAGATATCTGAGCCAGGCCTGGCCAGCTAGTTAGTTCATTTAGTTATTGCGCCACAGGACGCCTAGTTAACGGTCCCCCACGCGGCGCACCTTTACTGTTCATTTTAATGCATAGTATGTTATTGCTGCAGGGCTCTGCAATTGATTACCTGTGAACTGTTACCATTGTTAACTTTTCTTACTAAAAGCTTAAAGTAAATTTGATACCCTTTTCATTGTTGTCTTGGTGTCTGGGTTTACTCATACAGTATAAGAATATATATATATATTGCTGCCAAAACTAGCTGTGCCAGTAGGGGGTCGAGTACATTGCCGGGGGTTGGCGGAGCTGTTTTCAGGGCCCAAACTAAATCTGCGGCCTTCTTAGTTGAAGGTATCGCTACATACACAAAAATAACCCCGCATTTCAAAATACTACTGAATCATTTATTTTCTATATGTAATAGATGTTGTCATAAATAAATAAAGGCGGTTACTCTGTCATAAATCATTATACTTATTGATTGAAAATACTGCAATTCTCTGATGTCATGACATAATGTTTGTACCATTATTTTGTACACAATAAAAAAGTTTGTAAACAAAAAAAAAAAAGAATCCCCTTTGCGTAGTCATATTTATTACATCTCTGGCAATGGACTGAATGTAATTATTTGAAGGTTTGGATAACAACCTCCAATTCTTATGGAGCCCGGTGACCCATCCTAGAGTTGTATTGTTGTTAAGCTGTGATGAAAATATTTTAAGTTAAATAAAATGTCTATAAAGGCACCAATTAATGTCAAGATTTGTGCACAATCCTTTAACAATGTGCTCTTTGGCAGAGAAAGCACAACCAGTCGGTTGTAATATTCTTTTTCGACTAAAGATGGGAATACAGATCCCATACTGACAAACCTTGTGAGAGATAGAACATCACCTCCAAGGATTATTAGACCGTGCAGAGGTTAACTAGAGTCCAATAATAAGAGCTGGCAATTGTTGGAAGTGCTTCTTATCACACACATGCTGGAAATCTATGTGCGGCAGGACACCAATTGTTCCCCATTTCTGTACAGAACATGAAAGTTAACTTTCGGCAAGCCTAGTTACTTTGTGAGCTGAACAAAAATTCTGGATATGTCTAGCTTAATCCATTTTTGCTGCTTTTATATAGCTGCCAGACTTTCCGATTTTCCTTTTGTCAGATTTATCATAAAGAGCAGGGGCACAGGGCAAAACATGTATTGCTTTTATACCCTTTTAATGGTTTAAATTTTAACAAAAACCTGTTAGTGCCATAATGGGATTAAAAGACTATAGCACTACTATGCAGGCACATACCCTTAGATGTCTTCTTAAACAACTCAGATTCCCTAAATCCAAGCTGCTCTAACATGAAAATGTTAACAACTGCTGGCAGTGCCAGAAGCTGACCATTCTCTTTCTACCACCCATACTTTCGTATCGGCCCAACAGTATGTTGATGGCCAAAAGAAAGCCAAGGAAAGGGATAGGCCAACTGTCAATATCTCAAGTGTCAACATTTGCATATCTGAATGGCTTAGGATTCAGCACACCTGAAGTGTTCATGAAGGCATCTAAAGCTGTTGGCACTGCTATGTTCATGTTTTGTAGTGCTTTAGCCTAACAATATGGTATAAAAAGATTTGCTTTAAAATGGGATTGAATAGAGTGGGTAGAATTAGAACTTCTGCTAAAGGGACATTTACCCTTTTATTTGTACTGGGGACTATTATTATCTAGAAAAAAAGTGAGAGAAATACAATTAAAAAAAAGTGAGAGAAAATAC